>OX439143.1:57529711-58729711 GCA_949318255.1 Pollenia labialis
CTTAAAATTTCGCTTACCAATAAATTTGGTTGCCACAGCAAGTTTTTCTGCCCTTCTCTTTCTCTCTGCTGCTGATAAAAGGGTTGTTGAACTATTAATCTTACTTCGCGTGTTTAAAACTTATCAGAAATTTATTTTCAAATTTTTAAATATAGAAAATTAATTTCTTGAACACATGTTTAAGAAAAAAATATAACAAATTGTTATTTGTATGTATTTTAAATCTTTAAAACTGTGGGTTGTTTATTGGCATCTGATTAATCACTTTTGTTAGAGCAAAAAATTATGCCAATAGAATTTTAGTATTAAAAACGTTAATTAAATATGGCCAAAATAAATTTAATAAATTATAAAACATTAAAAAACGTGTAATTTTTGTTGTGTTTGTTTTTTTTAGAATTTAAAATTAAACAAAGGAAATCGTCAACAGAAAGAGGTCTCTAAGACAAAAATCAAACCACGTTTGTGTTATTTTTTTTTTAAATTTTTGACGTCACTGAATCCAAAAAGTCTTAAAACTCCGTTAGATTTGCTATTTTTTCTGCCTTGGTGATTTGAATCACAAATATGGCAAAGGTTCTTAAAAGGTATAATTGATACAGTGGATTAGGAGGGAGTGAAAAAAATTTGAGATTGTACATTTTTGAAATAAGAAGATGTTAAATTGTTACATTTTGTTAAATTACGAACTAAATTTAATCTGGGACCATATTACGGTATTCTATATCGATCGAAATAATCAAACGATTTAAACGGGAATTTCGATCGATATTGAATACCCTAATTTGGCCTCTGGCTTAAATTCCCTTTAAAATATTGTTTTTAATTTCGAAAATGTAAATTTAATTTCAAATTTTTGTCGGATCCGGATTGTCAAACCCTTTAGATATTGTTGATATTTAAACTTAATGATTTTAATCATATATTTGGTAAAGGTTCCTTTAAACTAAACGTTCTTTTAAACTGGCACAGTGAATTTGATTAGAGATAAAGTTTAAGATTTAAAATTTTAATTTTTTATAAAATTCAATTTTATCTTTTTTTTTTAAATTGGATTTGAATAAATTTATAGTTTTTAGAAATTTCGAACTTAATTTCCAATTTTTTTTTGTTACTAAAATAGAAATTAGGAATAAACATTTTTTAAAACTAAGTTTAGGTTATATTTTTTAAAAATTGGGTGAGCAGGCACGAATATGAATTATAAAAATGAAATTTTTAAAGTATTCTATAAATTTCAAATAAATAATTTTTTTTCTTAAATTTAAAATAAAGTCGAGCTGAGCTTATTTTCGGAATGAAAATGTTTCTGGGATTGTGAACGAAGCTTTAAAGTGTATTGTTAAACTCAGTTATTTTTACTTTTTACAAAAATCAAGCAAACTTTAATTTTTTTTTTAATAATTTTCAAAGTTCTAAAATAATATTGAAATTTATTTACAACCAGATAATAATACTTAAAAAATAATATTTATCAAAATTTAAACAAATTTAATACAATTTTTGAGCAATTTAACAAAATTGTATATAATTTCGAATATGTATTCGAAATAGATTTTATTTAGTTTTGTTGTGCTATTTTGGTAAAATTTTGAAAATAAAATATTTTTTATTTAATATAAAAAGAGATATTAATTTTAAAAATATGAATTTAATTTCGAATATTCGAATTTTATTTTGAAAATTTAAACTTAATTTTGAATAATTAAATATAATTACGAAATTTCGAATATTTGAATTTGATTTCAAATATTTTTTGTGTATTCTTTAAAAGTTATTCTGTGTGTTCGAAATTTCAAACACAATTTTCGAAATTCAAAATTTTGCTGGTATCGCATAAAATTGGAGAAAAAACTATTTAGTTGTAAAATTCTTATAGTATATTGAAAACAAATTTTTTTAATTTTTATAAAGTGTGTTCGAAATTTTGAACATAATTTCGAAATTCAAAATTTTACTCGCATAATCGCATTAAATTGGAGAAAAAGTTATTTAGTTGTAAATATCACATTTAAGTGGCAAATTTAACCCGTTAGTTGCCCTTAGGTCTAAAGAATCACTATCTCAAATAGCCAAAATATTGAAATTATTTAATCCCTTTTCATATATTTTCTTATATATATTTAGGAATTATTTATATTGTACAAAAATATTGTTTTTCAAATCAGAAATCTTAAAGATTTTCGGTTATTTTCCTCTTTTTTAACCCACTGTTTCTTTATTTTTTCCTTTCGGTTTACTTAAAAAAATCTGACTCAACTACATTGTACATTTCTGTTGTTTGACGTTTTAGTGATTTTCTCTATCGATTATATTTTATTAGTCATTCTATCGATCACGTCGCTTAGTGGTTTGCTGAATAAAGTTTGATGGTTGCTAATTAATTTATGCGCATTTATATACAATTTTATGTTTTTAAAGAAGGCGTTGTAAAAAGATATAAAATTAGCTTTATATAAAAACTTGAATACAACAAATTCTGGTTTCTATAGCGTAGCAAAATAAAAGTTCAGTTAAATGCTGTGGGTGTTTTAAAATTCTGTAGAATTTGTTGAGTTTTTAAATTTTTTGTAGGCAGTTGAATTTAAAATTGAATTCATTCAAGGTTATTGTAAGTACATACATACATATGTACATATCTAAATTTAGAATGCTTCTTTTTTTTGCAGAGTGCAACAAGGTTGTAGAGAAAACAGTTTAAATTGTGTTAAACAATTAATTCCTGTTCGTTTTCAATGTATAAATAAAGGGTGGTTAAATGTAAAGGGCCGATGTTGATTTTGAATAAAACACAAATTATTTAGGAAATTATTATCATTTCTTTTTGTTATGTTAATATTGGTATGGTTCAATTACGTATGGAACAAAATATCGGCCAAATGGCCGCCGCGACCTCGGCGGCACATCTCCATCCGATGGTCCAAATTTTCGATGACACTGAGGCATAATTGAGGATCTATGTCGATAATGTACCGAATTATGTCATCTTTTAGCTCTTGAATTGTTGCTGGCTTATCGGCGTACACCTTTTCTTTCAAATAACCCCAAAGAAAGAAGTCCAACGGACTGGCGGCCAATTGACATCGCAACCACGCAAGATAACACGGCCATTGAATTTTTCGCGCAAAAAAACCATTGTTTTGTTAGCTGTGTGGCAAGTGGCACCGTCCTGTTGAAACCACATATCACCCACATCCATATCTTCCAATTCGGGCCTTAAAAAGTTCTTTGTCATCTCAAGATAGCGAGCACCATTCACAGTAACTGCCTGACCGGCCTCATTTTGGAAAAAATACCGCGCGAGGATGTCGCCAGCCCATAAACCGCACCAAACAGTCACTCTTTGTGGGTGCATTGGTTTTTCGACAATCAATCTTCGCTTATCATTCGCCCAAATCCGGCAATTCTGCATATTGAAGAATCCACTGAGGTGAAAATGTGCCACATCACTGAAGATGAAAATTTATCATCCACTGCTGCCATTTCTTGCCACCATTCTGACCATTGACGACGTTTGGAATGGTCAAGAGGCTTAAGTTCTTGAGTCAATTGACGGTTCACACACGTCAAGTTTGACTCTTCAAGTCTTGAGTTTTTAGGAGAGAGGGGAAAAGGAATGGCATTCTCTCTTTCCTTCTCTCCTAAAAGCTCAAGAATTGACGAGTCACACTTGACATGTGTGAACCGGCACTAAAATAGAACTACGCAAGTGCATACATATTTATAAAAAATTAATAAAAAATAAAATGTTTTTTGCACTACTTTATCGTTTTTATTTATAATTTTCTTAAATTCAGTGAATTATCTTTTTGTATTGTATTTTAAGGATTCTAATAACTATAGAATATTTTAATTTGTTTTTGACTATGTTACGTACAATTGCCATAATTTTCTTATATTTTTGATTTTAAATATTTGACTATATTTCAAGTATTGTTTTTGTTCTCTTTTAATTTAATTATTTTATAAAAATATAAGAACAAATCTTTAAACATTTCATTGTATAGCAATATCCTTTTATTTTTAAAAAGTAAAAATAAAATTATTAAAAAAATATATAATTCATGAGTTCTTGATTTAACACGGTTTTTAGGCCCAAAAATGAAATTTTGTATGTATCTTATGTTTTGATTTTCGCGATATGTTAAATTTCCGGTCCCATAAACGAAATGTGTACCAGCCCTGAACCTTGTCTTATGCGAATTAGATTTACACGTGCTTTCTTCGGTCCCAGCAAACCGTGTAAATCGAGGGTTACCTGTATTCAATTATTTTATTAAATTCAGTAATGTTCGTTTACTACACAAAAATCCCGAATTTCTAAAAAATACCAGACAGACACCTGTCCGCTTTTTTTTATTGAGAGAGAGAGAGAGAGAGAGAGAGAACATTATTGTTTACTTACCCTGTTACACACGCTTGGTTTACGTTTGTTGTACTGACCTCGTTTGTTTACAAAAGAACTCTCAATTATAAGACACCAGCAGCATGACCGATATGGTTTCGCAATTATTTTACTTTAATCATTTTATGTATTTAAGTCTAGGTTCACAATATGAAAGTTTACTTTCAGAAAGTCTGAGTTTATTAATAAGAGGGGAGAGGATAATAGCATGTTCTCTTCCCCTCTCACCTATAAACTCAGATTTTCTGAAAGAAAACTTTCATAGTGTGAACCCAGACTAACGAAATAATTTTAACAAATAGAAAATGGGAATTTGTGACACAAAACAAGCACATCGTTTTTTTTATAGATAAGTAAACATTTATTTTTGTTGGTTAAATTATATAAAATAACTGAATATTCCTTTATTTTTTACGGAATATTCAGTTAATTTTTTGATAGTTAATTTATCAGGGGTTATAAAATAACTGAATGTTCATTTGTTTTTTCGGAATTTGAAGTTGAATTTTTGACATTAAAATTAAATGAACTTTTCGTTAATTTAAATTACATTTTCTTTTAATTTTATATAAAGAAGAATGTAACTTAATCACCGGACAATATTAACTGCAACTGAAAATCCGTATTAATATGCACCATGGTGAAATTACTAGAAGGTGGCAGCACTAGGAGTTGTTGTACAACAATACAACAAAAACAGGCAAATTTGTTTGTGTAAAATAGTCCATTATGTCAAAAATATGGGTTTTCACCACACCAAAATATTCTTGTTTTTATTTAATGAATCGTCATAAACCTGAATATTAACATCGAGAAATTTTACAAAGTAATGAAGTGGAAGCTCCCCGCAGTTTAAATGAACTATAAGCGAAGTTTTCCCGGGAACAAAAGCTTTTAGTTTGGTTTTAGGCAATAAAGTCCAAAAGCAACAGTAAGGTTGTAGCCAGAAAGGCAATGTTAAATAAGACAATATTACATGACACAAATATCAAGAACAAAGAATACTTTGAAATAATTATTTAAGAAAGTAATGGCTTTATCATGGAAAGCAAAGCTGACTAGCATATTAGACAAGGGATTTCCAATGAAACGAAGGACTTAAATAAATTTGCCTTTACACTATCTCAAATTTGACTTACGATGATTAGCATCCCATTAAGGGATTCTCTCAACATTCACGACTGTCGAAATCAATTTGTCATGTGTTCACATTGTTGGTACCACTTTGCATGGCATTTTTAGGTGACATATAGATGCGTCCACGTCTACCCTTTACATGCTCCTCTGTCACACCGGTAATAATAGGTTTAAAACTTTAAAAGAAACCATTTCTTAAAAACAATCTTTTAGCATGGGCGAATGATTTAAAGTTGTAGTTTTTGGTGGAAAAGTTATGTAGCGGTACAACGATGTTATTCATATTCCACTTTAGCTGTTGTTGGGTGGTTCACAAATCAACAAACCCAACCACACCAGTTCACATACACAAAATTCACTTACACTACACTTTCAATTTTGTATTTTTATCTAGAAGAATAATTTTTATAATCTTTTGTGTATTTAAGTGACATTACATCAAAAAACAAACAAATGATTTTGACATAATGAAAGTTCACCATGAATTGAGCAAAAAATAATAGATTCCGTAGTGCTGCCACCTTCTAATTATTTCACCATGATATGCACTTAGTTTTTTGAATAACTGTTAGAATCAGTTAAAAATAAATTTTCTTGGAATTTAAAATGTATATTTATTTAAAAATGCCTGAACGGAATACTTCTTAAATAAACTAAAGTCCGTTACTGTAATAATATTGTGAGGGTTGTCCTTTACAAACTGTGAAGTGCCAAATTTTGCCATGATAGCATTATTAATTATGGTTTTATGCGTACTATACTGTTTTCCGGGAGTATGATTACTATGGTGCCTATGGTTAATTATGGACCGATCTTTACGAAATCTAACAGTATAATTTCCAGTGCAAAGTCGTGCATTATTCCACCATTTTTGTTAGTTATTTTTAACACAATTATCAATTTTTTAGGGCGGTAGTTCTACATTCTGATTCTTTGCTCTGATCGTACTGAACCGATTTTGCTGGATTTTCGAAAGTGTAACGTGTTTAAAACAGACAGACTAAATCGTCTTAGAATAACTCAAGGAGCCAGAATATATATACTTTATGGGGTCTTGGATGCATAATAAAAAAGTTTCACACGAAATGGCAAATTTCACCACTAGTGGTGGTGGTGGGTATAAAAATAATAATTAAAAAAGTTATAAGGAACTCAATCCCCTTCGGTCATTTTGGGCCACCCTGTATTTAACTGTGCCTAGAGCTTTAAGTGAACTACAATAATTTCCGGAAGAAAGTATATCGAAATATGAACCGACCAATAAAATATTTGTAGTTGGGGTCTGTCTTGATAAGAAAATTTTAAGAGAAGGTTCTCTTATTATAGAGATTTTCGGGATATATGGACTCAATATTGAGAAATCTGTATGTGTTTTGCATATATATGACAATTATTTATACATAAATCTTTTTTGATAAATTTCATCAAATAGAGATTTATGCAGATACAAGTAATTTTCGGTTCTGGGACTTATATGGAGGACTAGGTCAAGCATTAAGCAATCCAAAAGTTATTTTTTTTTAATCAATTAGGTTCAAAACCGTAAACATAGTCCCATGCTACTCCAGTTCTGAGTACGCTTTAAATGTTTAACTAAATTCACTTTATTTTTTCTATTTTTCCTATCTGACGTGGAAAATCTCCAACATGATTTAATTCAACAGGACGTGTTATTATCAATACCCCTGACATCTAGTAGTCAGGCATGGCATACCAATTGGTCATAAATTTTATTAATGTCTGCACAAGTGTGTATCTCGGCACTTGTATTAATATTTTCTAAAAATAAATCTCAAGAAAATACAAAAAAAAACTACCAATTTTTTTGTAGATATTTAGTTTAGAGTTTAACACAATAAACACAGTCTAGGACAGGACGGAATGGACGTACTGGCAGTATAATAACCAAAAGACTCGTCATGTACAGTTTAAGCCTGGCTAAAGACATTGTTTACAAACAAATAATAAACAGCAACATACACACACACACACGCACACACACCATTTGTACACAAGCATAATGTAATTTTTCGTTGAATACAACAACTTGGTTCAATGGAACCAACCCCCATGATTGAAGAATTTGTTTGTTGTCCAAACGTATACAAATATGAGTTTAACGCTACAATGTTCATTATATAAACAACTTCTATTTTTATACTCTAAAAAACCACGGGTGGCGAATAAGAGTATATTAAGTTTGTCATTCCGTCTGTAACGCCAACAAATAACGGGTGGTTTAAGGGCCGATGTTGAATGTGAATCACACCTTAACGTTAAGTTTTTTTCTGCATTTCGTTTGACATTTTTCAATTTCAGACCAACTCAATTTGAACCATGGAAAGATACACAATCGTGCAACGCGTTAAAGTTATTCGGGCTTATTATGAAAATGGTTGTTCAAATCGAAATGCATATCGTGCACTTCGGGCCTGTTCGGAAATGCATCACTGCGCTGCAATAGAAAATCAAACTTTTTTTGCCGATAAAAAATAAATTCAATTTTTTTTATTGTGTGACTATTATTTTTGTGGAGTATTTGACAATTTTTTTGCATTTGAAATCAATGATCCGAAAAGGCCATTCCATTTAATCTTCCAAACTGGGTCTGTAGGAGATGTGAAAACACCAGTGCAAGCTCGTACTGCAGAAAATTTTGCTGCTGTGTATGCAAAAAGACTTGTATTTACACGCTTACAAGGTGCAATTGACTCAAGAACAAAAGCCTCTTGACCAGTCCAAATGTCGTCAATGGTCTGAATGGTGGCAAGAAATGGCAACAGTGGATGATCAATTTGCGAAGAAAATTATATTCAGTGATGAGACACATTTTCACCTCAGTGGATTCCTCAATAAGCAGAATTGCCGCATTTGGACGAATGATAAGGCAAGAGTGATTGTTGAAAAACCAATGCACCCATAAAGAGTGACTGTTTGGTGCGGTTTATGGGCTAGCGGCATCATCGGACCGTAGTTTTTCCAAAATGAGGCCGGTCAGGCAGTTACTGTGAATGCTGTTCGCTATCGTGAGATGACAAAGAACTTTTTAAGGCCCGAATTGGAAGATATGGATGTGGGCGATATGTGGTTTTAACAAGACGGTGCCACTTGCCACACAGCTAACGAAACAGTGGCTCTTTTGCGCGAAAAATTCAATGGCCGTGTTATCTTACGTGGTTGCGTAAGATGAAAGAAAAGTTGTACGTCGATAAGCCAGCAACAATTCAATAGAAATTACAATCATTTCCAAAATAATTTGTGTTTTATTCAAAATCAACATCGCCCCTTTAACCACCCTTTATATTCATTTGGACCCCATAACGTCTATATATAGCAGAGCTGTAAAAAACTGCAATCAATTGGCATTGAAATCAAGCTGATTTCAATATTGGATTTTTGGAAATTCAAAATTAGCAGAGCCGGGAGTTTCATTTGAACAAAACGGAGATTTTAGTTCTAATTTAATTTTGATTACAATTAAAGTATTGCTATCAAATAAAATGTATATAAGAATTGATTTAAAAAAAATTGATTCAATATTTTTTTCGTACTGATTTCATGATTTCAAATTGAAATCATACAAGCATTCAATCCGATTTTCAATCAATAAATTATCAATCATTTACAAGAAATCTTGTGATTGCAATTATTTTGTATTAAGTATAAGTTTATGCATATTCGACATCCTTAAGTAAAGTTTATTTAGCTAAAGTAAACAACTAAGCCACTCTTAACTATTTTCGTTATCACAACCTGATTGTTAATAGAATTTATGGCACTTATACAACAAAACGGTATTTACCAGTGCTCGAAAAAAAAACATTAAATATATATCGTTTTTTAGTGTTCGGTTTGATAGATTTGTGGAAAACACAAAAACTCAAAGTGCTTGTGTAGTAAATCACAAAAAAAAAACAAAAAAAAAATAATGTTTCTCTGTTTGTGATCTTCGAAAACAAAAATTATACTGTACTTATTCAACTCAACAAAAAGACGAAAACGTTTAATTGCGTTCTGATTTTTTTTAAACCACAAACTTCGTTGTGTTCAGTTTGATTTTTTTTTATCAGCCAAAAGAGTGCTACGCACAACAGAAATGAACAAACGTAAATGAGATGAACCGAACACAATGAAGTTTGTGGTTTCTTAAAAAACCGAACGGAATTAAATGTTCTAATCATTTTGCTCAGTTGTATAAGAACAGTATTATTTTTTTGTTCGAAAGATGACAAACAGGGAAACGTAATTGTTGTTAATGATTTACTACACAAACACTATCAGCGTTTGTGTTCTCCACAAATCTACCGAACCGAACCCTAAGGAGCGATATTTAGTGTTTATTTTCGAACTCTGCTAGAAACCTTATTATAGTTACATACATACATATATTTTTTAATTTATTATCTAAAACGTTTTTATACTCACACCAAAATAATGGAGAGGGTGTCTATAACAAATATTTTTTAGTGTACCACACATTCATGAATACTTTTAGTATTCTGATCGACTCAGAATTCATTTCTGACTCGATCTAACGATGAGCGTAGGTCCGACTGACTGGTTGTCTGTCCACGTAACCTTGTGTTAAGTTAACATGAAGTAACTATGAAGCACAAATAAATATGAAGCACTATGACTCATTACGGAAAAATATAAAATCAATCTTGTTTTCGACGATTTTACATTGAATTTTTTCTGTGTTTAGAAGCTGGAGCTAGCTTACCTTCGCGTCTTTAGGAAATATGCTTGCAGCAGCTGTTTTTTTTTAATTCCCCTTAGCTAATCCCGCGAAGCTGTACGCTTGTCTGCAGGAATGAAACCAGAGTCTCTGGCGGGTATCGAACCCGCATCCCCGGCGCTAATAGACTAGCTCACTACCGGGGCACCTGAGTGGCAACAGCACCTAGCGATGGTCGCAGATAAAGTCACAAAGCTATATCTTGGTCAGAAATATGTTATGTACTGATTTTAAAATATTTGACCGAAAACTGGCTACAGCTCTATTGGGAATCCAAATTTCTATTTCTTAATTAAAAAAAGGGGATAAAAAATTCGGCAAAGCCGAATATAAGTTTTTACTTGTTTTGGTTTATTTTATTCAGTTTGAGATGACTTTAGTTGGGACTCGCGATAGACTTGACTGATGTTCAGTCCATCTCATGTGTGTGGGCATGTGTGTATTTGTAAAAAAGCCGACAAAACCCTTCTAAACGTATAGTTTTCCAAAAGAATTAAATATTGAAATTAACACAGACGATCAACAAACGAAAAAAACTAAGAAAAACTCCTTTGGTCCATGAACAGCATCTTAAGAGTGTCGTCTTTTTGTGCCAGAGGTTTTAGTCTTTATTTGTTAAGGTATTTAGCGAGTTGAGATGAGTGAAGTCAATTCGATTGGTTCGGATTTGAGAGTATATTGTTTTTGTTGTGATATTTTAATAATGATGAAGGCATCTTTAAAAATATATTCGTAGTATGTATTTTGTAAATAAAGACAGATAAATTGTGAAGAGACGTGATTTACTCGCACTTGTATTAACAACATGTTAAAGATACAGAATAAAACCTTTTGTATCTTTGTTCACTTCATGGAAAATTATAGTCTAAAAAAGCTGTCAAAATAGAGTAGAAAATTCATAATTGTTATAAAGATTTAAAAAAAATAAGTAAAATAGGGAGTTTGTGTGAGAAGTTTATAAGTCATTTAATATATTGTGTACCAAATTGTTGATAAGAAAGGATACAACTTTTTTTGTTGATGACATTTTTGTTCGCTCGCTTGCATTTTCAACGACAAAGAGCTGATCTTCAGCCCACTTCAAATTTTCAGCACGACAAGTCGATCAACAATGCAAGCGAGCGAAAACGTAATAGTTCGGTCCACAAATGGCTGAGATATGGACAAAATATGAAAAATGCCTCTAATTTCACCCTTAATCCGTTGTTGTTGTTTCTTTTTTCCTTCTTTTTAACTGGAGAACGGCAAGAGCCAAAGCATTCAAAATATGTACAAGAAACTTGGTTATCAATACACAAACTCTCTAAATGGGCGTGATTGGAGAAGTGTTCGTGGCACTTTCCATACAAAGACATTATAGATTTCTCAATATTGGGAGAACGGCAAGAGTTATCAAAAGACACCGTCCATGAAAATTTTTTAATGTTTTTTTTTAACCTTTTTTGCTTGCATATTTGTAATATTTTTGTGCATAGAAAAACTTGTCCCTTAAATAACTAAATAAGTTAAATAAGAAAATTTGAATAAATATTTTATAAAAAATATTTGTTACACATTTCATTTCTTTCAGTGTTAAAAAAAACTTATCTAAATAATTATTTTTTACAAACATATTTTCTAAGCCTTTTAGCAAAACGACATACGAACAGAACAAATTTGAAGTGATAAATTAACCGAACACTATTTTTAAACTTGTACTTTTTGCTAATATTAATTTGCTCTTTTGCAAAAGCAAAATCTCCCTTCCGATTAAATATCATATAACAACTGGTCTGGCCAGTTTTTAAGTTTGTAAAAAAATAACATCCAATAATAACAACAAAAATGATTAATATTTATTAGTATTGTGGTTAAACAAAAAGTAAAAAATACAATATTTAAGTAAATCCGACTGTTTTGAACCCTACACGATTTAAGAAGAAATACGTCGTGACCAGTGCTGCCGCTAGAGAAAAATTGAGTGAAGTAGATTGTGGAAAAAAGTGGAGTTGATTGAATAAAATTGAAGTAGTATACATTTTTGAAAACAAAACAATATAATTCATTTTATTTAAGAAGAAAACCAATAAAATGACATTTCATTTTAAATATACATACATAGATACATATAATAAAATAAACATACAAATAATAATATACATAACAGAGAACTGCAGCGAGCACCCGTTTTTATGATTGATGATACTCGCCTTAAAACGAGTTGCGGTGTAGTTAATACAACCTATTGTTTTTGTATGTACTCGCCAGGCTCGTAAGAAATTGTGTTTTCAACATACGAGCCTTAAGCAAACGCAATGAAATTTATATGAGTTCTGTTTTGTATTGTTTCTTAAATATATTATTTCAACATTCGGCAATAGCACTCGTACTTCTGATAAATCAACTAATTTACTCTCTTTTATTCAATGTTCTCTATTTGCCCTTCGCTGACCTAGAGTTATAATTGTCTGAGTGCACAAGTGTTTACTCGCAGCATTCGTCTTTCGTAGTAATACTTAAAGCAGCGTTGCCAGATGGTTTAGGAAAAAAACAATGATCGTATATTTAAGTAAATATGTTGGGCTTAATTCATTATGAAATAAAATGAATTTAAAAGTTACTATAAGAAAAATTTTCGTGGAAAATTTTAATTAAAATATATAACGAATGCGACAGGCTTGTGAATCACAATTTTTTTATACGTCAATTTCATTTATATGTAAATATTTTTATAAAAATATTGACCAATGGCAACGCTGCGCATTCCGTTATTTCATTGTGCGACGTAAACACAGAATTTACTTTTTATATATTTATAAATATTTGACAACAAATTTTACAACAAACACACAATTATATTATATGATGCTAAAGATGCCATAATAACATTTTTTTTAAATGGCTGAGTGCGCTCTTTATTAACGGTAAATATCGGCTGCTAATTGAGTTTTCTCTTTTACTAGTTTTCATCCATAAAATAAATAACAAAACATGCACTAAATCATTTAAACGCCTAAAATCGTCTTACCTAGGACAAATCATGAAATCTGGCAGCCACGTTTTCATTTAATGTTGAATTTTAAATACACGAACATATACTTAATGAATATGCCGTGAATGTTGTTGTTACGAGCTGGTCGTAACACCTAAGTCGTGTAAGTTAAATACAAAAAAGTTACCGAATATGAAAATAGAAAAAAACACGAAACTTAGCTTTGCGTGGTTATGATATTGTTCATACATTTTTCTGGGCTCTTACTACTTTATGTAGTTCACACATGTACAAGTAAAAAGTATTGTGATTATTTTTATGCATGAAGCTCGCTTTGTATGAAGAACGAGCCAACGAGCCAACCATATCAGTAAAAGCGAGTGTTTAAAAGTATTCGAGACTAAAAATGATTTAGTAAACAACGAGTGCGCTCGCGAGTATTATGTATTGTTGCAGTTCTCTGATACATAAATCACATTTCGTTACTATGATTAGTGCATATATGTTATAATATTAATTATAATATTAATTTTAATTAAATAATTGGGAGAATTTACCAAATAATATTTAATTATTATTAAAAATATTTTAATTTAGTTCCAGCGAATACCACAAGCTTGTTTAAGGCTTAAAACTTAATGAATATCTCGGCTGGCAAGAGTCTTATTTGGTATGACCAGAACATCACGATGACCCTTTTTTACAAATTGACGATGCATCTTCTTTTATGATTATTAATGTATGATATTGAAGCAATTATCGATATTTAAATAAGGATTCGTTCTTGTTTCGAAAAAATTATGTTCTACTTTTTTTCGACAAATTATCTAACGATTGTTAATACAGTTCTTTTGCATTTAAAGGGTCTTTTAATTTCTTCTAGTTTTTTTTTAGAAGTTCTTATAAAACTTTTTATACAAATTTAAAAAACTTTTCGTGTACTTTTCTTTACTGAACTTCTAAAACTACTTGCTACACTTGCGCACATTAGGTCAAATGGCCGTTTTGCTGTGCAAAAGTATTACAAATAAAATGGACGTTTGTCTGTTGTTGTTTTTTAATTGCACATAATTTTTGAAAAAATACGAGTTAGACCCCTTTCAGACTCGCAAGTTTCTTGCCGAGGAAAACAAAGTCTGTACAATATTTTTTGTTCCCTACCCCGACCTTACCGCTGACGTCAACAAACCAAGAGTCGCGCAAGAGACATGAACAAGTAACTTGCCGAGTGTAAAAGGGGTATTACTTTTGTTTGATCTAAATATCAAGTACCGTTACATCTGTGCGTAAACATTAATCGATAGACCTTTTTATCAAAATGTTCACAAGCACAATAGTGCTTGGCAAATTTTATGTGCGTGTTTTCCGATTATTGTTGGTAATAATTGATTAGTGTAAAATGGAAAATAAAGAGACAACTCAGTATATATGTGCTTTATAAAAACTGCTTTACATGAATGTCGCTTTACTTAAAAATAAAATAAGTTCAAAAGTTGAAAAAATTTCACAGAAAGATAAAAGTCTTGAAGGACCAAAATAATGCGTGGCAAAATCCTGAAATTAAAATGTTGTGGCAAATACACAGAAACAAATAATTTGCATATTTGAATACGGAAATCGCTTAGTTGTTTATAAAAATTTTTGAATTTTCTCTGATGACGATTTTTGCGATATTGATAAAAAAATTTTGTAGGTATAATTGTTCAATTTTTAGTCAACAACCAAGTTTATTGAGTCAATAAAAAAAGTTGTTGCCCAAAATAATTTTTTTAACAAAATGTTTACGTGATTTGTTGAAATAAATTGTTGGAAATGTTGAAAAAATCATGTGCTAAATTCCTAATTTTTATTCTTTGATAAATATACTAAAATTTATTGTGGGGAAAGAAGCTAGTTCCTATTCTCATTTCGCTGGTTTCTTTGGAAAAACTAAAGATATTATTTAACTAAAACTGTAAAGCGAATGAGAATTACTGGCTAAAAAATGGACAAAAGTTGTAAAAATACTGTCTTATACTTTGATTCAAATATTTTGTTTATTGAATATGAAGAAATATTTCATTATTTCACTATTTAATATGTTTTATTGAGTGCTATTTTGCAAAGTGCAATTTTGATAAATTTTTCATTGAATCAAGTAAATAATTTTTTTGACCTAAAATTTTATTTTTTACAAAAGCAGTGTACGAAAATAAATATTAAATATCGTTACTGAGTGTTCATGAAAAATAACGTTTCTCCGTTTGTGATCTTCAAACACAAAAATAGTACTGAACTTATCCAATTCAACAAAAAGATGAGAACATCAAATTGCGTTCTGTTTTTTTCTTAAAACCACAAACTTCGTTGTGTTTAGTTCGGCACATTAAAGTTCGTTCTTTACAGTTGTGCTTATCACTCTTTTCGCTAGTTAAAAAAAAACCAATTTTATTTTACAAAAACATAATGTATATACGAATAAAAACAAAAAGGCAGCGAAGAAATTTTACACAAACAAAACATGTACACAGTACACACACTAGTTATTCGTGCTGTGGTCGTTTCTAAAATTTTTTTTGTTTGCTCTTTTATTTATTGATATAAAAATGGAAACTACAGTAGTATCCCTACAATTGTTCAGTTTTATAACGACGAACAGAACACTATATAATGTTCGTGACTTTGTTGAAAATAGTTACGAACGCTATTAACACTAAAAAACTAGATATCGTTTTTGTGTGTGTGAGCCGTAAGTTAAATAATGTATTGTTTATTTTCGAACACTGATTGAATGCAACATGGAAAAAGTTGACAGCCTCTTAAAGGAAAAGTCGGGTGCAAAGCTACTGTTATACTAGAAACTTGGTGTCGGGTCTTTGTTAAAAGAACAGCGGATTTATATTTGTTTTTTGAAAACCTTCGTCTTCTATTCGGTCTTCTATGGTGTAGGGTCTGTAAAACCAATTTTCCTTTACCGCTATTAATCTCAAGATCTTGCTTTTTTACTGACTCTCTCAAGTTCGCATATTTTAATTTATTGTACTTCCATCATTCGATTATTATGTTTAGCACTCGCCTACACACTGTATCTAGCTGTGTGCTTGCGTGTATGTATGATTATCATATTTTTGTTTTTATAATTTTGTAAATTTTTTTTTTGATTTATTTTATGAACAGTAGTACAACTCGTATTCATACTCGTGTATAATAAATAGTTGTTGTGGTAGTAACAGTAGTGTAAAGTTAACATTAATGAAATTGTAAAATACAATCATACAATACAAATCAATAATTAATAGGCTGTAGCCGATGAAGAATACTCACGTACATAATTTAGCTATAACAGATATTGTATGTGTGTTTGAATGTGAGTACGTGGGTCATAATAAATATTCACTATGAAACACGTATTTCTTACATTTGCCATATACACATACATGGTGGGTACCTTTACGTTTAGAATTTATATACCAGTTGATGGTTGCATATAAAGAAAATACATACTTAAAACTACAAAAAAATAAGCAAAGAAGAATACCTTGGAAATAACGTTTTTAAAATAAGCCCAAACAAATAAAAAAAACGTTAAATTATTTATATACATATATACATATCTATGTATGACTGTCATAAATATGTATTTATGTATATATATACATATGTGTTAATAAGAATGCATTTGGTTTTCATGCCCTACACCACCAGAGACCTAAAATCAGCAGTCTTAAGCACTGACATATTTTCAGAGTCGATTTAACTTGTTTTGACCGCCTGTGTATCCATTCCAACATTTATAAGGAGTAGTATTTGAATGGGAGCTATAGTCAAGTATGAACCGATTCCCAACGACATGCCTGAAATTATTATACATTCGCATAAACTAATATTCGCAGACGATGTAAAAATATTTTTAAACATCACGAACTCTTAAGACCACATCTATCTTCAAGAAGACTTAGATACCTTTTATAAATGGTGTAAACATAACCTAATGGAATCAAACCTAATGAAATGTAAATATATGCGCTTTTCTAGAAAACGTAGTATTATAAATAATTATAAACTCGGTGACTTCAAAATCGAGATAGTGGACACAATTATGGATTTTGGCATTTTATTGGATGTAAAATTGGATTTTATTCAACACATAACAATGACTGTCAACAGGGCTCGTTATTCTCTGGCTTTTATTAAACGTTGGCCGAAAGAATTCAATGATCCTTTCGTCACTAAACAATTTTACACATCTCTCGTTAGACCAATCATGGACGGTTCGATTGTATGGGATCCACATTAAATGGTTCATACTGATCATATTGAATCCATTCAAAAACAATTCTTGCTCTTTTGCCTGAGAGATACATATCGAGGATATGATAATCTCCCATCATATTCTACAAGATTATCCTTAATACGTTTGCCAACACTGAAAAGTCGCAGAGTTATGCTAAATGTCTCATTTGTAATTAACTTAATAAATGAAAAAGTATGCTCCAATTTTTTATTATGTAGATTATCATTTAACATTCCACGTCGTACGGTGCGGTACAATAATCCATTATTTATAAACACTTTTCGAACTAACTATGCTATGGCAGACCCATTTAGAAAACTGTGTTGTTGCTTTAATGAAATGTTTGAATATGTTGATTTTTCTCTAGATGTAAATATTGTGAAACATAAGGATTTATCCAAAGACCAAATTATATTAAATAAATAAATTGATTGTGTTAGATTTTAATATCAAACTGCTTAGGAGAACTAGAAGCAATTTTGTTGTTTTCTTTTGACCCGTTCAAAAGTGAGCGTGAATTTAACAGACGAACAGACAGGCGGACATGGCTAAATCGAATTAAAATTACTCAAGGACCCAGATACATATACATATATACTTTATGGGGTCTTAGATGAATATTGAAAAAATTTCCCACGCAATAACAAATTTGGTATACCCTCATTCACCACTAGTGGTGTAGGGTATATAAGAAGGATAATTACGTGCACTCAAGAATATGTCTGACTTTTCGTACGTTATGATTTTAGAGGAGAAGAAATTTAGATGTGGGGAAATTTCTCTATTTCTGGCATAGAATGTTGCCAAAATTCTTATCTTACTACATATTTTTTTATAATCCCTGGGGTTTTAGGGTGTTATATGATCGGGCTTTACTTTCTTGTTAAAATATATATGTACAGGTAATAGCAACATAAGTATTACACTATTCTTGCGTTTTTATTAAAATATTCTTCAAAGTTAAACACCTCCTGCAAGCATAAATAAACTGAAACTTCTAAATTATGTTTTGTTTGTCATCGTAGTCACTCATAACAGACGCTCTTTTATGTACAATAAAATTGTTGCTTATAAAATTGTTTCGTTTAAATCAGATAATGAAAATACCTAAAAGTATATTTTTTTCAACATAAATTTTAAAATTTTATTTTATTTTTGGCTCATAGAAAAAAGGGGTCATCTAAAAAAATTTTTATTAAATGAAAAGGATCTTTCAAAATTTTTAAGTGGATAACAAATTTATTATTTTCCTAAGGAATTTATTATTAAAATACGTGGATTGTTTTTCAAGTTTACGTAGATTATAAATGATAATAAAAATAGGGATTCCAATTTGCCAGCTTTTTTCCATTCCCAAAAGAACATTACAATTTTCTTCTATTCCCGGGAATTTTTCCTTGAGAATAATATGAAATATTATCGATTATGGACAGCCAAATGCAACAGCACAAATTTAATCAGGGGTCTAATCACCGCATACGATATCGAGCAAAATTGATCGAAATTATTTATTTTGGTATCATAAATCTTGATATAGAATGAAATTTGTTGAATTTGAAATAATAGCATTCGATATCGAGTAACTCGACATTACATTTCTCGAGTTTTCATTCGATACGTCAGTGTCTATCGTATGCAAAAACATTCGATAGTTTACTCGATACGATAGTATCGAATGCGGTGATTAGACCCCAGAATAAACTTATTGTTCGTCAAAACTTGTCATCTCAATACAAACGTTAAAAAAAAAGTGTCACAAATAAAAGAAACATTTAAGCTGATTTGCTCCATCATTTGCACTCCTGTTGAATTATGCTCAACGTTTAATAAAATTCTGTATCCTTATTTTCTCGCCCAAAAGTTGTAAATACAGTGTTTTCAAAATAATACGTTTCTTTTCTTCACCCCAATAATGTGCATAAATTGCCTAACCTTTAAGGTTTTTTTAAACGATGTTGAATACTAAATATTCTTACAAAGATCAGCTTTTCAAATTGATCAAATCATTTGATCCGGTCGAAAAACTAGATTTTTATGTTTCATTCGACATGGATAAACTGGCTGTTAGGACCTTTAAATGTCACAAAATCTTGAAACATTGTTGAAAACTATGCGCAGAAGATATTCTGGGGAGGTCTCGTCTAAATATTCCCAGGAATTTGTAAAATATTCTTTTCGGGAATTCGTTCCTGAAAATAAACTCTAGTGGGAAAATAACAGCCTGGAAAAGGATGTCGACCGACAACTAAATCGAGCGACACCAAGTCACTTATCGTTCTCACAAGCGCCGCACTAAATACCGACTTGTTGGTCTACAGGGATTTTATCACCGCATACAATATCGAGCGAAATTGATTGAATGACATGCATCGTAATTCAAGATGATAGCATTCGATATCGAGTGACCAAAGAAATTACATCTCCCGAGTTTTTATTCGATACACCAGTGTCTACCGTATTCAGAAAAATACGATAGTTTGCTATATACAGAATGGGGCTATACTCTCTATTGCGATGCGAAGGAAAATTTTAGCAAATCTAGCGATTGGTACACTTTAATACGTTAGCACATAAATCATTACTTTATTTTATTTAAATTTTCCAATTTCAAATATTTTTACACATTTAATTACTGTAAAACCGAGCCATCTTTAATTCTAATTGCCACTATTCAGCTTCATTTTCAGACAATTTTGCGAAAGTGATAGAGACTTCCATGTCGGCATTTAGCTTTCGCACCGAAATCGTTTTCGCATCGCAATAGAGAGTAGACCCCCAGGTTAAACGTTTCTATAATATTCGTGCACATCGTGATTTTTTTTTGGTCAACATAATCGACCAAATGTGTGCACATACGAGAGAATCGTTAACAAATTTCAGCAAACCAAGTCCGTAGGAAAAATAAAAACAGCTGTTTGATGGGATTTATGGGATGGCGGCATCAACGGGCCGTACTTCGTCGAAAATGGTCGGCCAAACAGTTACCGTGAATGGTGTTCGATATCGAGATATCGAGATGATAAAGAGCTTCTTGTGGACAGAAATTGAGGACATGTACCTTGACGATATGTGCTTCTAACTGGATGATGCAACTCAGCCAACGAAACAATGACTCTCTTGTGCGAGAAATTCGTGTTATCTCACGTCGCACAGTGGAAAATTTTAGTCCTTATGGGATCAAAAATCTGTAACTTTTTTGTTCTTAGAGACAGAGTTTTGAAATAATCTTAAATGTATTTGCTATTGTTCTATGAAATATGAGCCAAATTAAACCAGAACTTATTTCACAATAAAGGTAAGAATTTTATTTTTTGTATATAGAGATGACTTGAATATGTATTTGGTACAAAATAGTAACTTTAACTTGAAATAAATTTTTTTATTATATTAACATTTGTAATGTTTTTAATTTATGTGATGTAACTTTAACTCACACCTAACTTAATATAATTTTATTGATTTGCACTTTTCCCATTTTTAACTGGGTTTTGATTTTATAAAATTAAATTAACATATTCTGTTAGGTATAGTGTAACTTTAAACATTTAAGTGATACTTTAACCGTGACATTTTTGTGGTTACTTCATCAGTTTAAGCGTATCTTCATCCAAATCTTTTGCAAGTTTGGCGGATGGTTTTCTTATACTTGTTACATATGGATCAGAGGTGTAAAGAAGTCTGTTGAAAACATATTCGTTAGTGGCTGATCGCGAACATTTTCGAGAGTGATGTAAACCATCATTTTTGTAGTCTTTATTGCGCGACTCTTTCTTCGGTCAGCTGACCAATAGGCAACACTGCAAAATGTTTATAATGTTTTCCGCATGTATCAATATTTTGTGAACAGATGATGGCATATGATACCAGTTGTATTTTTTTATATACAAAGTTGCTGTTTCCATTGCATATTCGCCAAATTTTCCAGGGTCTATTATTAAATCAGACGATAAAGCTTGAAGAATGATGTGAAACCTTTTAATTAATTCTTCGTCTACTCCAGTTATATCAGCAGATCGTGAAAAATTAAAACAAAATCTTCTAGCGGTATTACTGTCATTGCTGTTACAACTTCCTTGTCTTGGCTTATCAATAATTAATCCCAACTCTTCACGAAAACGTTTTTGTATATTAGCTTTTTTAAGCTTCTTTATTGCTTTATGATTTTCAGTTAACGCTGACCATTTTTGGATTTCACTATTATAACCAATGTGCAGAATCATTTCCATACATCTTATCCACGCGTGGAGGGTCGATAAACCATACTTAAAAGCATTTTCATCTTCTGGTCTCGCAGCTACTCAATTTTTAATTTTTTTTATCTAGCAAAAAAATGACATAACAATGCAAAGCTACTTTAACAAAAATCATTTGCTCAATTATCTAAATAACTGAGTTTTTTAACATTATTGAATGTAACTTCTGTTAAGGCAGGCATATGCAGCTAATACAATTTTTACATATGAGCGCAGAGCTAAGCAGAGCTCCTAATTAAAAGCCTTACCGAAGTTTTTACATGCAGCCAAAACAACATTACATCATTCAGAACCTGAAATTTCAAACGTTTTCACTAAAACCTGATCCGCTATTTATAAAATTGGAATCTACATTAAATCACCTTTCCCATAAGGTATATAGCTCCTTAATTGTAATATGAATTATATTAAAAATATGCTCTGAAATACGTTTTATTTTTAAAGTTATAAATCGTTGTCGTAAAATGATGTGAATACGGTCTTTATTTCCGAGTATTGCTATTGACCAAACATCAAATATTTTCCTCAAATTATTAAGTTCGACATCTTAGCTTTTCGATAAAAAAAAATTTTGGTGTAATTCGAACCTTTTAAAAAATGAATTATGGGCTGGTCTTACTCTACGATTTTCCACTGTGCGACGTAGCGGTGTTAATTGGCCGCAACGATCATGTGATTTGACACTGTCGGGCTTCTTTTTTTAGGGATATTTAAAAAAAAAAAGTGAAGAACAATTTAACGAGCTTTAAAAATGAGATAATTCGGCACATTATCGACATTGAACCTCAATTATGCCTCAGAGTCATTAATAAAATGGACCATGCAAAGAGGTATGTCACCGAAGCCGTGGCGTGGCGAGCATTTGCCGATATTTCGTTTCACACATAATTGTCACAGATCCTTCTAACATAATCAAAAAATAAAAACTTTTTGATTTAATTACAATTAACACCGTGCATTTTGTTATCAATAAGACTTCCTCCGTATGACGTGCTAAGTTGCCAATTTTTTCATATTTGATAAATACACTTGAATTTATTGTTGAGGGAAAGAAGCTAGCTTGCTATGGTTGGACCACCCTTTAATATTCAAGAAATAATTTCGCTTAATATTTCAACAAAATACCACCGTTGACAACCACAACACGAAAGCCAGATTTTGACATTTGCGGTCGAAGTATATTTAAAAGTGGCACGTTAATTTTAACGAAAACTATTATGCTATTGCGGGCGACGATGAGGAGGAATAGTCAACCAAACATCCTCTCTGTCATTTCCCCGCTATCGGAGATCTAAGAATCTAAGAATCAGGACAAAACTTCTCTATTTGACATTAATTTGAATACCATCTACATCCTCTGTGGATCAAACGGATGGCTAAGTGAGAATATCACCCGGAGACTTTAAGACATGTAAAAACAAAGCCAACTAATTGCTGGACCGACGTGAGCTGTGCTTGAATGCGGCTTCCAATGGAACCTTACTTAAGCTATAACTTCATCGCTCGCTTGCATTGTCGCTTGACTTATCATACTGAAAGTTTTAAGTGGGGCGCAAATCAGCTGTTTGTCGTTGAAAATTCAAGCGAGAAAATTCCAGAGAAGAATATAAATATCTTTTCGGAAATGAAAAATAAAGAAAACCGCTTAGTTACAAAAAATTTTACTATTCTTGAAAATAGAAAGTTTAATAATTAAAGAAAAAAATCACTATGTCTATCTGATTGAAAATTTTGGTGTTAGAATCTTAATGAGGAACACTACAAAAGCATTTCGAATTCAAAATTAACGAAAAAACATGTTCATCTACCACCCACTGTGCCTAAACAATGTTCATCAGTTACAAAAGTTGTTAACCGTTAATTTTTTTAAACATATTTAACCGTTAAATTAAACTTTTAATAAAAAACAAAACTAAATGTCTATCAGTCTGTCCGGCTATAGAATTATTCTTAAATCTAAATAATGTAAAAACAACCGTTTAACACTTTTCACGTCTTTGAAAAGTAACGGGTGTTTATTGATTAACAGCGTTTAAAATTAACTTTATTTTTTATTTTTCGTGTGGAGTATCAAAGTTAAAGTTTTAGACAAATATCACTGTTATAAGATTATTAAGTTAAAGAGCTGTTAACTTGAAAATTGTATATTTTAAAGAATAAATAGAAATAAACTGGAGTGGGAAGGTGTGAAAAAATATTAGAGTTTAAATACTCCCACGATTAGAATGAATGCAAGCAAACAAGCACTTCATAAAGGCGGTACAAATAAGTTCTTACGTTTGGAATTTTTTAACTCCGGCACAAATTATTTCGGGATTCATAAAGTTTAGACATCTGCAAACATTTATTTAACACAACTGGGGCATTACTCGATAATGATTTGTATTAAACAAAAAAAAAAAAAAGATAATCATTAAAAGAAACACAGCAGGATATTTTTTTAAAACAATTTAAAAGTATTTGATTTCATGTTTTGTATTTCATATTCATTGAGAAATGTGCTATAGAAAAATCAACAAATTTTTCTAGAATGCTCCACTACTTGTATAAATTGACTTCGGCTCTTTTAAACACGGTAATTCTGATGTTAAAGACGATGGCCAATTTTGAATATCGGGAATGTTGTCATGTCATGCAAAAATAGAAGTTGTTGGAGATGACAATTTGATCTGCAAGGACAATTCGAACAGCTATTAAAGAGGGCTCAATCAGCAAATTTGGAGGTATTAGATGATGCTCTTAAAAATCAAAAATATGCGCCTATAGCAGTGAAGGGCAACACACAAACTATTACATTTATGCTTGTGTGGGAAGCAGCAGAAAACTAATGACGCTCATCAACAAGAAATGCCAACAAAGTAACAGCCGAACGTACATTGTCACAGACCACACGAAGAAGTTTATAGTGTACATGTGTCGACGTCACACAAGCAGAATTTTTATTCCTATGCACGCGTCCATAGGATTTGCAAAAGTGCCCTTCACTGGCCTATAGTATGCACTAAAAAATCCAAAATATGCAGTAAAATAATAAAAAATATGCGCTAAAAACTTCAAAAATTTGCATAAAAAATCGTTTTTTAATTTTACTAGAAACAAAAATATAATAAATTAAATTTATCGATATTCAAATATTTTTAAAAAACTTAAATAACCAATTTAAATTTTTGTTTGTTTAAGTAAATGATTGCTATTTTATTAAAAGTATAACTTTGTCTTGTACTTGAAGAATGCCAATGCATTTTGAGAAAATTTAGTTTCAGATCGCACTTTGATTCCAGATCAGATCAAAAATATTTGAAATTTCTTTTATTTTTTGAAATCCTTAATTTTTTGTCAAACGTTTTGGATTTTTTTTTTAATTTGTTTGGCTATTCTTCCTTCGACACTCTTAATTTTACTTTCTGCAATATCAATTAATTTGACTTGAGTATTAAGTGAACTAAATCGCTCCTAAATAGTGATTGTTTCACCAATATATACGTAATTGAGAAATACAAATACTAATTGAATTCTGATGTTATTTATATTTATTAACGTTATCGTTCGCATAGAAAATTTATATGAAAAACACTCAGTTTTAAAAATATTTTCCATATAAAATTCTATGCGAACGTCTACGTTCGAAATCGTTGAACAGACAGTTAATATTTCTTTTACTTTCGGTATTTACATCGGTATCAACAAGCTCTTTTAATATTCTTAAATTACTCAAAGTTTTTTTTAATAGAATTCCGAAGCATAAAGCCCGATCCCCATCTTGTTACTACTGGCTGTGGTGGAAGGGGAATCAATTGATACATTTCATTTCCTCTGAAACGCGGTAGAGCCCATGTGCCAAACAAGTAACTTGTAACAGTTTTGGATAACATACTTTAAACACATTTGGAAGCCTTAAGCAAGGAAGGTGCTGCATCGTTTTAAAACACAGTGCAACACGAAAAAAATAACCATATACGGACAATAAAAACCCATAAAGGACCAAAATAAAGACCCGTGTCTCCCAGTTTTGCCCAAAGTCATGCACTTTTTTTTTATGGGCCCTTAAAGATTTAGGGCCTCGGTGTCATTTTTGCAAAATAGTGATAATTTTCTCAGGCTCATATCTTGCAAACACCGTTTGGAATTTTGACTAACATTCTGAGACAAAGTTGTAGCTCTTGCCATAAAGAACAAACATTGTGAACAAATAAAATCAAAAAAACTTCATATTCAAGATCAAAATCGCTAAAAACTTTACAAAATTCGATTTTTTTTTACCTTTTTTCCCCTGTTCAGGTCCATAGGTAGCAAACCGTTCAAAATTCAAGGAAACAATCAACTACAAAAATGTACCTAAAATCTCAATAAACAACTTTCTAGAGCATATGAACTTCCACGGAATGTTTCTTAGCACCGTTTAGGTAGCACCCAGTCGCGGATCCAGCTTGAGGCTTGGGGGGGGGGGGGGGAAATTTTTTTGATACAAAAAAGCAAAAAATTAAGAGAAATTGTGAAAGATAATATCAGACGAAAAAAAAACAGCCCTAAACAATATTGTTACAAAAAAATACCCGCTAGGTATACAGGAACGTCATCTCCATTACGAATCCCGTCAAGATTCTCGAGCCCACAATCCGATCCATTTCCCAATTCACTATGAATTAATACCCAGCCATCTCAGCCTGCTGTTCTGTAGCCTAAAACAGTGACACAGAATGTGCTTAACTGTCTCTATCTCCTCTTTATCCTCGCGCAACCTACAAAAATTCGACCAGTCAGATCCCACTACCACCGCCATTCTGCCTATCACGCAGTGACCGGTGATAACACCAATCATGGTCCTAACGCAGACCTTGATCCTCCCTAGCAGTAAATTAGAATCGGTCTTCCTAAGCTCCGGCTACACAAAAAAAAAATATTATCAGTAGTTTTTAATCAATAAAAAAAAGGTTTCAAAAGTATTTCAATTTAATTAATGTGATAATTAAATCAATTAATATTTTTATTAAAAGAAAAAAAAATATAATTTTGATTTAATTATCATTTTAGATGTTTTGAAATAAATTTTGAGTTAAAATATAAATTAAATAACAAAAAATCTTTATTGCTTATTTTGTTTAAAATAAAATAATTTAATAGAAACTGGGAATTATTTCCTTCCGAAGGTTACTTTATATTATATTCAACATTTTTATTTTTCGAATTTATTCTATGAGCTTAATTTCAGTTATGTATTTTATAAAGCTTTTTTGTAATAGTCCTATTCCTTCAATTTTTCAGAAATGACTTTATACACTACCAGATTATTATATTGTATTTTCTTGTTACATTTTACCTTAGGTTTCCTTTGGAAACCAATGAGGCATATTGCATGTACAGAAAAATTTACAATTATTAGACACCAGCAGAATGTAATGCATTTTCCAAAGGAAACCTAAGGTAAAATGTAACAAGAAAATACAATATAATAGTCTGGTAGTGTATAAAGTCATTTCTGAAAAATTGAAGGAATATGACTATTACAAAAAAGCTTTATAAAATACATAACTGAAATTAAGCTCATAGAATAAATTCGAAAAATAAAAATGTTGAATAAAATAATTTAAACCTGCAGAATTGTTTTTGGGAATCGTTAAAACCTGAGCTATATTCAATTAAATCAATTAACACATTGTTTTAAACGGCAAAGTTTTTTGATCATTTTTTTCTTTTAATTAATATTAAAAATATAAAATTGGTAAATTTTTAATAATTTTTACTAATCTATATAATCATTTTGGTAATAGGTGCAAAATCAACAAATTGTTTGCTTGATTCTATGAATTTGGTGATTAGAGACAATTTTTTATTTTCTCTGTGTATAATCTTCTTCACAAAATGCTAAAAACGCCAAAGAAAAAATAATAATTAAAAAAATTATAAGAAATTTTGGGCCACCCTGCACATTGGTTCAAGATCGGCATTAATTAATTTTTCCATGTTCGCCGATTTGGATAATTTTTTGGTAGTTTGTTGTCAGATATCTGAATATTATGATTCCGTTATACAAGCCTGACATATTTATTATTTGTTTGGACAGACACGCTCAAAGTTCATACCCAGCGGTAAAACTTAGAAGACCTTCTTACTTCAGGCCTTTTTGAAGGCCTGATTAAAAAATTTTTTGATTTAATTATTATTCTTATGTACATAACTGCTAAAGAATGCCTCATAGAAGGCCTCGGCTCTTTGGTATAAAAGATAAGATACACCTTCCACACTCGCTTCTATGAGAAGCGATAAAAGAAGGAGTAACATTTTTTGTTTTGTTTTTTTTGCACACGCAAAAGCAAAAGAGTTCAGATTCCTTTACAAAAACAAAGTAACATACATACATAATAAAATAACTTCCAAATGAAAACAATAACGTAAATCTTTTTAGTTGATGTTAAAAAGAGAAAGAGTAAAATTTTTTGTTCTGTTTTTTCGCCAAGCAAAAGCGAAAGAATTCAGATCCCGTTATAAAAATAAAGTTACATACATATTAAAATACCAAGTGAAAACAATAATGTAAATCTTTTTAGTTGTGCCACAGAATACACAGAACTGTAAAAAGTGACGTGTGAAAAAGGCCTAAATCAGTTGCGAGGGCAGCTTTCGAAGAAAGAGAAAGAAAATGTTTTTTGGTAGTAAAGTGGCAATGTGTAAAAACAGGCCGCTACTATCAACACGAATTGCGTAATCAAAACAAAAAATGCAAAAGGGCAGCTTTCTTAGAAAGAGACAAAAAAAAGGCAAAATCTTCCGTCTCGTGTCAGTTCTGTATATTCTGTGGTTGTGCTTTGTTCATTGAAGAAGAAGGTTCTGTGTAGGGATCACAGAATACACAGAACTGTAAAAAGTGACGTGTGAAAAAGGCCTAAATCAGTTGCGAGGGCAGCTTTCGAAGAAAGAGAAAGAAAATGTTTTTTGGTAGTAAAGTGGCAATGTGTAAAAACAGGCCGCTACTATCAACACGAATTGCGTAATCAAAACAAAAAATGCAAAAGGGCAGCTTTCTTAGAAAGAGACAAAAAAAAAGGCAAAATCTTCCGTCTCGTGTCAGTTCTGTATATTCTGTGGTAGGGATGGCCACTGTAAAAAACATCGATGTTTTTTTCGATGCGAATGAAAATGGTCAGCCAATTTCCATTAGAACCGATGCACTTTTTACAAGGATGGTCCGAAAGGCCTTTTAAGAGCCATTAATTAAAAGGCCTTTTAACATACCTTTCTTAAAAACCCTTTAAGATAACCTTTATTCTAAAGCCTTTTAACAGTCCTTCGCTGGAAAGCCTTCAAAGAGCCATATATTTGAATGCCTTTAAGAAGCTCTGGCGAAAGAAAGGAAAACGGAAGGCCTTCTCCGCAATGACAACGCGTGTAAAAAAGATATGAGTATGGAATGGAGCAAGAAGGCCTTGTACATCCAAAAGAAGGGTACAGAGGCCTTCTAGAAGGCCTTCGTACTCCTTCTTTTTCCCGCTGGGTATATGTTCGCTTGTTTAAAATGGCATGCAAATTTACAGTATATTCAATCTTTTGGTACAATCACAGTAAACTCATCATTTGACTTTGTTGTATATTTTCGTAAATAACAATTGTCATAGATGAGATTTGCATTAAAAAAATTGAAAAGGTGCCATAGAAAAAATTTCGTAGAACAAAATATAAACAACATCAAAATTTCAATGTTCCCCAACTTCAGTGGACTGCATCCTTTTAGCGCTGTAGTGCGCTGTTTAACGAAAGATGTCAGTCAAATTACAGCTTGAAGTGTCAGCTAAAAGTTAAAAAAAAAATTCAGCTGCTCCTACCTGCTCCTTTAAAAAAAAAAAAAAACGGAAAAACTATAAAATGATTAAGTAACAAAACATGAATTTTCATTTATGTTTGTTTTTGTCATAATTCTTTATGACTTAAAATTATTACGTAATGTAATACACATACTACGCAAAAGTGTTAATTGCTATGTATTTCATTGTTGAAAAAAGCATAAGCTTCAATTGAATTTGAATTTATTTGTATCAGGTTTGCTGTCCGAGGAAGCTCAGGAAGCGA
The DNA here is from genome assembly GCA_949318255.1 of Pollenia labialis. Lineage (NCBI taxonomy): Eukaryota > Metazoa > Arthropoda > Insecta > Diptera > Polleniidae > Pollenia > Pollenia labialis. Next base: position 57,559,550 of record OX439143.1, read on the forward strand.
GGAATAAAGACTATAGAACCTATAGACTACATCATTCGAGATGAACTGGACGTGCAGCCACTAATGAAGACGTAATGCATAATCTTTTATTGTCTTCAGACCCATTTATAAATAGATTTAGCTCAAAAAATTGGAGTACGATAATGATGTTAAAAACAGACTATCAGCCGTATTCATAAAAATTTATTAATGGTTAATTAACCATATATGAGGCAAAATTGCTAAAGTTGTATTCATAAACGAAAAATAGTCTATTAAACCTTTAATAAACCATTCATAAAGTAAGAGAATTAATTGCTCGATTTACCCTTCTTTAAACCAAAAATAAAATGACATTTTGATAAGTGTCTGCATTTTATGATATTTGTGAAATATGTTGAAAAATAATGAAAAAAAAATGTTTTATTTATTAATATGGACATGTTAAATACATTTAACTAAATTTTTTTTTACTTTAGACAACCAATTTAAAGTTATATGGTTGATTATTTAAACATTTTTATATGATTTAAAAGAATATGTTCAGGGCCAAATGCAGATATTTTCATTAATAACTTATTAAATTACTGAAACAAGTTGTTTTTTTGTTTAAACTAACGAATTATCGTTCAAAAATATTAAAAAATATAGAATAAACAAAACATAATAATAGTGATGTGAATAAAAAGTAAACAAACTTTTTATTCGAATACTTTCTTATCGTATATTTAAAAAAGGTTCAAACAAAAGGAGTTTTGATACCTTTCGGCAAGACTTTGTTCAGCAACTAAAATAAAATATAGTTTTATTTGATAACTATAATTTTTAAGTTCTACAATTAAAAAAAAACTATAAAAAAAATTAAATATAGAATATCATGTGAACCGAATAGAAGTTTCATGCATCACTAACAATAAAATGGCAGCAAAATATAAAGAAAGTTGCCATACTTAAACACAAAATCAACACAAACAGTTAATAGTATTAAAACAAATTTTTATAGGTGGTTTATTAGACAAAAAGCGTTTGATAGTTATTACATGCTACAAGCTTAAAATAAGAACTTTTTATGAATATGGCTGGATGTTTAAATTACGTATTCATGTTTTTTCTATTTGTTTTTTCTATGGGAGAGGAGCGTAAAAGTGGGCGGATCAGGTATATATTTTCAGCAGCCCATTCTGCAATTATAATATTTATTCTTAATCCAAATTTTTAATATTTTAATCAGGCTTAAGTTCATCAAATTTAACTTTCATTAAATTATTTTTGTGAAGAAAGGAATTTTACAACATGAAAATTAATTAAAATTGTTATTGATAATCATTCATTCTTGACTGACCTGAGATTATTTTTTGTGGAAATTGGGTTGATGCATTAAATATCAAGGGAGTTATGCCACTTTTTCAATACAAGTTGTATAGAAAGTGGGCGGATATTTTTCAAATTTCACATAATTGATTCTGAGTGTTTAAAAATGTTATGTTCCAAAAAACAATGCCGTAGGACAAATTTTTATTTTTACTTTGTGTGGGAGGTGGGCGTAAAAGTAGGCGGATCATTTACATTTTTCCATTTTTTTCTTGATTCAAACGAAAAATGCCTATGTGCCAAGTTTCATTGTCCTTCGACAACTTCTTCTATTTTTTACCGCTCGTTCTTTGAACTTTAACCAATGTGCCCTGTATACATATATTACATAATATGTTAATTTTGAAACATTTGCAAATTTTATTGTAGACTAATTCAATATCTACTGCCTCTAAATTTTAACTTTTAGCTTTTATTCAAGATTCTAATTTAATATTTAAATGAATCGAATAAATTGTTTTGAAATAAAAACTTAAAATTTATTTTTCCATTTTCCCATAGTGCAGTAGATGATCAACTGTATATTTTGGGTGCAAATTTTACAATAATTTTATTATTAAGCTTAACCGTGAATTTTCTTAAAGTTGTAATAATTTTCCTATTATCATCTTTTTAACAAAACTATTGCATCAATAATAAAAGTGATTATTTTTAATCTGACAATTCAACGAACATTTGTACCATCAGCAGATGTTATAGATATGTTTACTGATTTTCTTTTATTATTTGTAAGTATATTTCCCTGAAGGTCATAGTATTATTCACAATCATTACAATAAGCCATAAAAGCTGCACTGCTGCTTGTCTAAGATCCCATTAAACCATAAACTTGTAAATCTTAAAACTAAAGAAAAGAAAACAAAAAGGCCAAACATTTAACAATGAGATAAAGAAAAATTAAAGAAATACATAATAAAAAAGAAAAAAAAAAAATCCGAAAAATATTTCACACTATAATTTTGTCTACTACACTATTTTTCCGTAAATGTTTATTTGGGGAAATATTTCAACAGTTTTTAAAAATAAATAACAAATATGTATAACGATTAGACAATAATGCTATAAAAATTGTGTGAGTACGAGTAAGAGATAGACATAAAACAGTTGCACTAATTTCAAATACAATCAAAATCAAATCACATTCAAAATTTTTACGAAAAATTAAATAAACAAAACCCAACAATAAGCCAAGAAGAAGTAAATCCAGCGAAGCATGAATGAATTGTTTAAATACAGAAAACTTCCCACCTTAACACCAAAAATTAGTATAGATGTACATGTGCAAGTGTGTAAGTGTAGTACTAAAGTACTTACACCTGTATGAATGCTACTTAAGTACTACGGTACGGTACAGTGGGTTACACATTTTAATAATGAAAGGTTGTTATTAAAGAACTTTTAAATTTCCGCTTACATTTGTTGGAAATTAACCACAAAATTATTCTGAATATCTAATTTACGACCACTTTTTAAAGAGTTTTGTGGCTGCGTATATCGCTTGTACAATATTTTATTTTTTGCTCGTACAACCCTTATACATCACGCAAGACCAAAGCAATTGACACATTGTTGGTATTGAATTAATTGGACGGATCATTTGTAGAACAATTTTTTTTAAGTCTAGTTTTGAAACATTTTTTAACATCATTTGGTATCATTTCTCGGCAATGGTGTATGAAAATATTTAATCTTTCAGCTCGAGTTGTTGGCTTAGTGTAGAAAAAAACGAGCTTAATCACACAATTTAAGACTTCAATTGACTGGAAATTTGTTAATAATTTAGTGTTTAAGGCACACCTACCTCAGTAAACGCATATTTCAATTGAATCACTAAGCGCGGAAAGGGAACTACTAACATTTACATCATGTACCTAATTCGAGTATTGCTAAGAAACCAGTGTAAAAGTGACATCTTATACAACTTTAAATCAAAGCCAGCTCTACCCTCTACGAGCTAAGAACATAAAACTTGTATTTATTATTGTTAACTACACTGTTTCAATTGATTATCTCAAAGTGAATGTTTTGAAGTAGTTCCCTTTTGCACTTAGCGATTCAATTAAGTTCCCGAAATTGGTAATCAAGATTTTTTTACCGCTCGTCGTTGTTGGTAAGGAACTTTAAGTGAACCTTGAAAAATTATTTTCCAATCGCCAAATTTAAAGTTCTCAAACTAATTTAAGATATGTATATTAAACTCAAAATTAGTGTTTTTTTGTACTTCAATTCCTTCTCGCTGCGTATGCCATCCTGTAAGAAAAAAAAAAATACATTTTCAGAAGAAGTCCCAAACAGTTGCTAATCATGACTCTACATTAAAGGTATCTTTTAAAACTTTCTTAATTTTAAAGAGGAATAGAGAAATTATTCATTATCGATAGTGAGCTAAATTTGACAACAGGGGTCTAATCACCGCATTCGATACTATCGTATCGAATAAACTATTGAATTTTTTTGCATACGATAGACACTGGCGTATCGAATGAAAACTCGATAAATGTAATGTCGAGTTACTCGATGTCGAATGGTATTATGTCAAATTCAATACATTTCATTCGATATCGAGTTTCAAGATACCAAAATAAAAAATTTCGATGAATTTTGCTCGATATCGTATGCGGTGATTAGACCCCAGAATTTTTTTCCACATTTTTTTCTCATTTTAACAGCATACCGTTGCTATGACGACAACATACTATTCTGATTTCGACATGAAACTGTTTTAATTTTGATTACATAGCGTTTTTATATTGAGACCATGTTGTTGTCATTTCGACAACTTAGTGTTGTTATTTTTAAAATAAAAAACTTATTTTGATGGCACATTTTAAATATTTTCTTTTAGAGAATAGACAAAATGATTTGTATGTATTTTTCTTTTAAATAAATTGCCTCTTAGAAAAAAAGTTCTTAAAGCAACTCGTCGCCTAAATTTACTTGATGGCCTGTTCATCGATTTCGAACGTAGACTTCGTTCGCTTTACTTTTAAGTAAAACAAAAATAATCGATATATATAAAAAGAAGTGTACACTTTGATGTCACCACTAACTGAGAAAACGGGTCGACCGATTTCAACAAAAATCTCGGGGTACGTCAGCCCAGTGGTTCCGGAGATATGTCATTTATAATTTCCTTTATATTCCCATACAAATATCAACAAAATGCCCTCCAGTTTCCATATTATGATTTTATATTGTCACTTGAAAAGTTACCAAACCATGTATCCTAATTCCTTATGTGTACAATGACTAACCGCTAACGGGCATAAAATATGGCAAAACGGGTAAAAGCTATATCTTCTTAATTAAGCAACCGATTTTCTTGAAATAATCATTTTATAAATTTGATAACTCTAAACGACGAGCAGCTGATTTTCCTACAGTTATGAAGTTTGGTGACGTTAAATCGTCAGATGATAATTTAATAAGTCATTTGTTTGCTGATTTTTTTGCGTCAACTTACTCATCATCTACATTTAATTCAAATGATCAGAATTTATAATCTATCCCTGAATCCAATAACTTTAGTATAGCCGTAATAGATCATCTAACTGTCACAAAGTATATGAAAAACTTGAAGCTGTCGAATGTTCCAGGCCCTGATTTGGTTCCTAGTAATATTTTGAAGCATTACCATCACTTATTAAGTACTCCGTAAACATATATTTTTAATAAATCACTTAAACTTGGGCATTTTCCAACTATTTGGAAGGAATCGTTTATTACACGTAGAAAAAAAATATGGTTGGAGGTTACCATATTATAAGAGCAACATACTATGGTTGGATTTTAACAATTTTTATGTTTGCAGTTTACCATGTTATGTTTAACTATGACCATGGTATGGTTAAAATCAACAAAAATGTTCCCGAAATCAACCATAATAATGATCAAAACTAACAATATTATGTTTAAAGTTTACCATAACATGGTCAAAATTTCCCTGAATTTTGACAAAAGTAACCATATTATGGTCAGAATTAACAATAATATGGTCAATGTTAATCATATTATGGTTACTTATTTCATAAATTTTTTTTATTTGTTTCTAGTGTCAAATTATAATTTTATTTAATTTTTTATTCCTGATAGGTGTTATGTTCCACTTTTACAAAAAAATCCCCTTTTCATTCATATTACAACCTGTGACGACCTTCATTACCATTTTTTCTTTTCTAATATTTTATTCTACGGAAATTAATGTGTTTTAATCAATAATTTAAATAAAATGAATGAGAATTTTAAGCAAACCAAGTAAAATGCAAACGACCAGAATGTTGTTGCTTTTTAAACATATTATTTCAAATTTAAAGTTAAGCATACAATGTTTTAAAATATTATAATTTCAAACATATTATTGTTATTAAAAATTAACCATAACATGGTCGGAAGCAACCATAATATGGTTATAGCTTTTAGGTGGATGAATTTAACCATTATATGGTTGCCGTGATAATAATATGGTATAGGTTACCATAATATGTTTAAGTGTATTGTTGTAGCTTTATTTTATTAAAACAATGAATTGTTGAATTCAACCATATATGAAGTTTCATGGTAGGTAAACACTTTATTGTTAAATAGAAACAAAATATTATCAATCGTGATAAAAGTTTTGTTTAAAACAACAAAAGTTTGTTTGTTGCCATTGCAGGGACCATAATATGTTTTTTTAACCATACTCCAACCATGTTTTTCTCTGCGTGTATACATCAAAAGCTGATATCTCAAATTACAGAGGAATTGCTAAACTTAGTGTTATACCAAAACAGTTTGGAAAACTTTTATATGATACACTATCACATCAGGCATTATTTGTATTACCTCCTTTCCATCATGGATTCTCTAAATCAAGATCAAAATCTGCTAGAATTTACAACTTCAGTTACCGAAGGGTTTATAGCTGGCAAACAAACCGACGTCATTTACATTGATTTTAGTAAAGAGATCGGCAAAGTAAATCATTCCTTACTCGTTCATAAGCTTAATCGATTAGGATTTAGCACTTTGCTATTGAAATGGATTGAGTCTTATTTAACGAATAGAAAGCAATGTGCAAAGGTTCCGTGACACGTTTTCTAACTGCATGGATATATTATCTGGAGTACCTCAGGGCAGTCATCTTGAGCCGCTTTTTTTTACTCTATTTATAAATGATCTTCCTTCTCTTGTGAAAAATTCCAACACACTGATGTATGCAGGCGATGTTAAAATTTGTATAACATTTAACAACATTGATCAACAAATACTTCTGCAAGATGATATAAATAATTAATTACTTGACATCTTCGTGTACTGATAACTTAATGGAACTAAATGTAAAAAAATGTAAATATATGGGTTTCTCAAGAACCTCACCAAATTTTGGTCTACAATGAATGCTTGGTTGATTCTATCAATGATTTAGGAGTAAATTTTGACAGAAAGTTGGATTTCTGGAATCACACAACGTCAACAACTAACAAAGCTAATAATGCCCTTGGATTTATAAAAAGGTGGTCTAAAGAGTTTTCAGATCCGTATGTTACCAAGCAATTGTTTACTACTTTGGTTCGACCGATTCTTGAATATGGATCGGTGATATAGGATCCACAGTACTCAGTACACTCTAACAAAATCGTGTCAGTTCAAATCCAGTTTTTATTATTCTGTCTTCGCGGATTGGGTTGGGACCCTCACATAAGGCTACCATCCTATGTTAACCGTCTTGCACTTATCAAGTTACCAACTTTAAGAAGTCGTCGGAAAATGATTAATGCTCTTTTTCTCAACACCTTCTGGGAAAAGTTAACCTTAACGTACCTGTTCGTCTATCAAGACACTTTAGCCTCCTGAGTATTGAATATTATACTACAAACTTTGCTCAGTTTGGTCCATTTCGTAGATTCTGTGATGATTTCAACCTTACCTTTTTTTTCTCTGTTGGGACCAGCACTCGGGGTATGACCCCTACTAATGCATTGCATTGTGTTGGAACTAGCAAAATAGTTAATGGGAAGGAGGAAAGAGGGATAAGTGTTTCAGAACATTCGACTTGAACTTATTAATACTGTAAGTAAGAGAGAAGACTTCTGCAGGAAGGTTATTCCATATACGAACAGTTCGGGACAAAACGAATTCTCTCTGTAATGCGTTGTACGATTCACCTGCCAATCGACCACAAAAGGATGGGCTGTTGAGGAAAAACGTGTATTACAAACAAACGTACGGGTTTCGGGAACCAGGTCCCTAATTTCGTCAGAACACATCCCATTGCAGTAACGATTAAACAGGCAAATACAACCCGCATTGCGACGTTGCTCAAGGGAGTCAATAGAATTGGATATCCTACTGTCACCATTGAGAACCATCGCACTCTCCTGATCCGCGCGCGGTCGAGAAGCTCCAAAATATACTTTGAAGCATCGGCCCACACATGAGAGTTGTATTCCATACGCTGTCGGATGTAGGAAGTATAAATAGTAAGGAGATCAGATGGAGTGAAGCATATGTTACACCATCTTAAAAAACCGAAGCACTTGAATGCTTCTTTCGACACCTTGAATATATGTTCTGTCCATCGGACATCACATTGTATTTTAATGTCCAGAACATCAAGAGATTCTCATTCCTCAATAATTATACCACCCACATATCGAGATTAGGCGTCAGCACGCAACATTGGGGTTTTCGGGCACTAAAATCGACCATATTTGCACGACCCCATTCCAAGTCAAGGTCTCGGCCAAGCGTATCATTCATATTTGGCTCATAGCACCAACATCGGATACGCTTGGTCTGCATTCAGATGTGTACGAATGGCAAAGGTTGCTGTCATCTGCAAAAGAGTAGAAATGGTTGGAAGTTTGACATAGTAGGTAATTTAGAAAAATAAGAAAAAGAGTAGGAGAAAGAATGGAGCCTTGCGGCACCCCTGAATGAATCTTGAACTCATTTGACGAAACCCCATCTATAACAGCTCGTATACTGCGATCTCCGAGAAAATTCGATATAAATCGAGAGAAATTATCACCGACACCAAATGCAACAAGTTTTGACAAGAGTGCACCATGCCAGTCTCTGTGGAATGCCTTGGAAATATCCAAAGCAATTACCTAACTTTCGCCATAATGGTGAATGGAACGGCACAATTTTTCCGATAACAGAGCTAGTAAGTCTCCAGTAGAGCGACCTCTACGAGAGCCTTACTGCCAGTCGCTTAGTAGGTAGTTTGACTCTAAATATTTGACAAGATGGTAATTTACGATACTCTCCATAACTTTGGAAAGTGCCGAAAAAATTGCAATTGGGTGATCATTTTTATGGTTATTAGCCATTAATTTTTTTGGAATTGGCGTTACATTAGCAACTTTCTAGCAGTCTGGAAATTCCGCGGCATGGTATAAAGTGCTGAAAAGATTTGCTAAGGGACGCCGAAGAGCACTGCTCCAAGACCAATGAAGGTATACCATCTGGACCAGGGGACTTGTTTATGTCGAGATCTGCAAGAACCTTTTTAACAGCTCAAACCCGAAAACCCGATTCTACGGAAAATTGTGTGTAACAAATTTTTTTCTCCGGTAATTTTACTTCGTAATTTGATCCCACCACTGCTGTGCAATGGTACATGATTGATCGTTAAAAAATTTATGAAAAACGTTATATGTAAAATGTTTTGCTGCCACGAACTCCAATGATTGCCACAGATGTCCCGATTTGCGGCTTAGATTTGGGCACACCATGCACGGGCTTATTTGTATTGGCTAAAGACGGACTGACAAAAATATCGTTCCCGCAATGAAAATTGATTATCTCTGGTTGAATTCATACTTCAGGATAAAAAATACATCCCTTTTTTATTTTTAACTTTTGAATATGTAACGAACAGAAATAAATATATAAATGGCTATTGTTTTTTTCATCGCCGATCATGGTATAAAGCGCTTCTTATCTCTTTCAATATAATAGTAAAGCCCTTGCTCCAGATCCAAAACATTCCCCCTTTAACTCTACGAAATCCCCAAATGCGTTTCGTAAGTCAAAATAAAATAGCAAAAACATACTGTCTAAACTGTCGAAAAATTAAATATAAACGAAAGAAAATCTTTAGTTCAGTTCCACTGTGCAACTAGAATTATGTTTGATTTGTTAATTACAAAAATTGGAAAACGTAAATGAAACACTATTTAATTTCAATCAACATTTAATATCCAAAATTCTTGTTTTCTAATATCCCTTTTTCAGCTTCCCCGACTATTAAACTTTCAAACTTAAGCAATAAAAATAACTATTCTTTCCGTCCATTTCATTCATTAGTTTTAGTACCGACCAACCAACCAACAATCAAATAAAGTTGAGAGATTTGTAGTCAGTGATAAAACGTCATTTAGAGAAGGCCGTTAATGATTACAACGATGATAATAAAAGTGTACACCAGTATGATCTGATCTATTTTTCGTATTATTCTACTTGTAACTTCTACATTGATTTCATTCATTCTTTTATCAAATTGTGTTTTTTTAATACGTCGGATGTAATTCGATCTCGAATTGTTATTATTGTTGTTGTTGTTAATGTTGTAGTTGTAGCTGTTTTGAAAAAATCAACAAAGCATGACGACGACAACCGGACCACAATGCTAGAAATTATATTAAAAGCAAGAACAACTATTTAAGAAGCTTGTATCTAGTATGCATTAATTTTACATGTGTGTTTGTTGTAAGCACTTAGAAGTCGGTAGAAAGACTCGTAAAAAACCTTACGAAAAGTGCGAACATTAGGGAGATGATTTAACACTCGAGAGATGAAAAACTGTTTTTACTCTTGCTGTGTCTGTTAAGTTTGTAATTGAGGAAGGGGCACAGTGCAAACAGAAATTCTGTCCAACTATTATTTACAAAAGATACTAGATAAAATAAATAAGATTGCTATATTCGGATATGGCGAGTCTTATATACCCTTCACCATGTTGCGATAAAAGCTGAAAGACTTATAAATATCGGTCTTAAGATATAAATAAATATATTTTGTGCCTCTCTCACTTGTACCGCCCATTTTTTAAAGTGGCTGTGTATTGATAATCCATCTATGTATGTGTATCAAATTAGGATAATTTGTCTCTTACTGTTCTTTAGATATAAATACATCTATTTGGTGCCCCGCCCACTTCTGCAATCCATCGACATTTTGCCAAATATTGTCTACCCAAATGCCTGTATCTAATTTGGAAACTTTGGCTCTTTCCGTTCTCCACATATACAAAAATCTATAATGTATTTGTTTGGGAAGTGCCACGCCCACCTCTCTAATAACACTTTTTCAAAAGGGTGTGTACTAATAACGAAGACGCTTGTACCTGATTTGGAAACATTGGCTTTTTTTCGAAATTCTAGATATGGGCATTTCCATTTTGACGTGACGTGACGTCATATTTGTTCGACAAAATGTAAAAAAATTAAATGCAGAAGTCAAATATGTAAAAAATTAAGTAGCACTATATTCAGAAAAAAAATACAACAATGGACGCTAAGGATTTTTTTTGATATAAGGACCATGTTGTTCAACCGTTATCCCTTTTGTTACTAAATGTAGAGCTAGTTGTGCTTTACACCAAAATATACACATACAATTTTTTGAGAAACAATTTAAATTACTTCTGGCGTTACGTTACAAAAACTAGACTTTTCGCTGGAACTGACAAGACACAGAAATAAAAAATATAACAAGAGACAGTCGTGACTTTTTGTTCATACCTCAGCCATTAATGAATTTCGGGACTAAATGTGTTGTATGTGTATAACAACAAAGAACGCATCATATCTGGGGTCTTTGTAAAACCCATTTCAACGAACAGACGGCCAGACAGACATTGTTAAATCATCTTCGCATAAGGACTCAGAATATATCGACGGCTTGATTTTAAAACATGCCAAGTCGACATAACTTTAAGAGGTTCTCCTGCAAAACTCACATTTTCGACTTAGTATGTTTTGAAATTGAGCTGGCGTAAATAAAAAAATAATCTTTTGAAACTTAAATCAAATTTTTTAAATTTGTTAAGTGATCGTTAACTGTATAGAGCATATTTGTTTTCTATTTTTTCATGCTCTCTCGGTGGGTATTGATAAAAATCGACGCAAAAAAAATTTCAAGACAATCGGCGAAGCCATCCCTCACGACCGTCAAAGTTTGATAAAAATCGTAAAGTCCGACTTTTATGCCTCTTAACGTGGAAAATATTAATTTTAGATAAAAATAGTTTGCTAAGAAGTTGTTATTGGTGAAGTTTGCAACATCTTTTGTATTAACAAGTTTTCTCCAAATCTCATATTTAACAAACCCTAACTTACACACGTCAATTCAGCTTGAATAGTTTTGAATGCGCGCGTTTGCTCAAAAAAAAAAAATAGTCAAATGCATATCATTTGCTTTTAACATACCTATCTGGAGGTCCATATCACGCGTTTTCGCCTCCACGCAGTGCATGCTTTTCTAACCTTACTTGCGTTCTACGTTTCAAGTTACATGCAACTCTTTTTATGCAGCTGCAGCAGCAGCACAAGTAAAAATAAAATTTAATTTGTCAAAATCAGCTGGTTTGTTTAAACTACTTTTCGCCTCAAGGCATCTACGCTTTTGTGCATGTAACTTACTAAGTATAACTACACAGCTTCTACTTTTTTGACAGCTGCGTATGCAGCGAAAAAGCGAGGAACGCGTGGTGTGGACCTCCAGCTTTATATTCTTTAAGGGGGCTCCCATGCAAAATGTTCAATACAGACTAGAAATATATTGAAGAAAAAGCCCTTTAACTGCCAAGAACTCGCCCCTCGGGGGATGAAATGTGTGACCGACCTTCATTAGTATTTTGTTTTTAACATTTTCCTAAAACACTTTTTAGGGAGGCTCCAATATAAATATTGCGTTTTATGAAATTCTTATATTCAGTGGAATTTTTTCGTCTTTTGTGAATAAAATCAATGGCATTATTTGTTTGAAACTTCTTTATCTAGAAAAAATTATATGCATAGCTGCATTTTCCAATTTTTTTATAATTTTTTAATGAACAAAAATTTTGAAATTTTGCTGTGTTGCTAAAACGACTGCGCATATCTGACCTTCTCCGAGAAAAGGGACATAGTGTGTGAAAATAAAGTTTTGGGAAAAACGCATTATTATTATTCAAACCCGTTTTTTGACACACTAGGTTCCTTTTCTCGGAGAAGGTCACATATTAGAATAGCCTTTAGCCTTTCATAAACGTAATTTTATGGCGCAATTTCGATTTAGTTTTAGTTTATTCAATAAACAAAACCGTTTTTGAGTTACGCGAATATTTGTTGTGCAACCTTCTCTATTTGCGAATAACGGTATATCTCGAAAACAAGAGCTAACCTAAAAAACGGTTAGAACCATTGGATTCAGCGTACCCGAATTAGGTTGAAACGTCAGGTGCCCAGCTGGTCAGTTTTTTTTTTAAAGAAACGTAATTCATAGCAAATGCGTTTCTTTAATAAAATAAAAATTTTATTTTTTTAGTGGCTGATTCGGTGTTTTTCAGTTAATTTTGTTTAATAAGAGATTAAGGAAATACTTGTTAACAACTTTTTTACAAAATTAATATTTTCTAAGTTATGAAATATAAAATTAAGATTTAATGTATAAACATAATAATATTTCTCAATCTTTGGTGGGCATGAGGGACGGCTGAGCCGGTCGTTCTAATTTTTTTTCAGCTTTGCTTTTTATCAATCCTCACCAAATTAACGGTCATTTATCATATCTCCCACATAAACCCGTTCCGAAAGGGTTTCCATAAATATCTTACACTCTGTGAAATTTTTTAAGTCCATTTTTGTAGTTGATTGTTTCCTTGAATTTTGAACGGTTTGCTACCTATGGACCTGTACGGGGGAAAAAAGGTAAAAAAATCGAATTTTTTTTTCAAGTTTTTTGCGATTTTGATCTGGAAGATGAAATTTTTTAGATTTTATATGTTCACAACTTTTGTTCTTTATGGAAACAGCTACAACTTTGTCTCAGAGGGTTAATAAAAATTCCGAACGGTTTGCAAGATATGAGCCCGAAAAAATTATCACGTTTTTGCAAAAATGACACCGAGGCCCTAAATCTTTAAGGGCCCATAAAAAAAAGTGCATGACTTTGGGCAAAACTGGGAGACACGGATCTTTTTTTTTGGTCCTTTATGGTTATTTATTGTCCGTATATGGTTAATTTTTTTTGTGTCGCACTGTGTTATACAAGTGAGTAACAAGTGAGAAAAGCGTTTATGTTATAACTAAATTTAGTGGTGGTAGGCACAGGTAATTGATCATAATTGCCATGTCCCATTAATAGAAATAAATCTGGTACAAATGTTTGTAGTTGGATGAATTTCCATCCATCATTATGTCTTGTGGTGTAGGGTATCATATAATCAGGTTGGGACAACTATAATTTCAAAATAATTCTGGCAAAAAGCACTTTTTTTTGAATGCATTTAGGTATTTTTAAGTTATTTTTTAAATTAAAATCATATTTTTGGTTTTATAGTAATTTTGTAATAATTTACAATTTGCCTGTTCTCTTTCCTTCTTGCCACTGTTGATGTCTAGAGCTGGCAAATTGCTCTAAAAATTGGTAAGACCGGTTACCCAAAACACACACACACTAGCACAATTCTTGTTACCTTTAAATTTAGTAGTAATAAGAAAATGTTTGAGTTAAGAGGGAAAGAGAGCAACAAGTTGTGTAGTTTGTACGTGCACTGAGTTTTAAGGTTGTTTTCGGTATCTTAATACTCATTTATCTATTTATTCAACAAGTAATTGCATGTGTGTGTGTGCTTGTTTCTGTGTAAATGTTTGTATGTGTATTTGCTTTAAGACTTTTGTAACTTGTCTTACTCGTGCCAAACATTTAGTCTGAGCCAGGTTGGTGTGTTGAGCACAACATTTACGTTGAACTACAAGCGGGACTTGTATGAATAAATTCTTTTAGAAATAATTAAGCAAAAAAAAAAAAAAAAAACAACAACTTAACTATTAAAAAATAGAATAAAAAATTTAAGTCTAATAAGAATAATAAAGTGGAATTAAAGGTGTGTTTTGAAAATTATGTATATAAAAAAAACCAAATAAGTTTAAGATGAAATTTTTAAAATTTATTCAAGATTTTGTTTTTTTTTTTGCTTAAATTTTGTGTAAAAAGCCCTAGTGCAATTTTTTCTTCTTCATCACTTCTTCTTTAAGTCTTCGTTTTGCCTGTTGGTTATAAAAACAGGAAATTATTTTTTTAAGTTTCCCTGTATTTGTGTGCGTTTTGCTTTTTTGAAAGTGCTAAAATTTTTATCTCGGCTTTCTTGGTATTTGTGAGAGTTTTGCATTAAATGAGATTTTTGCTGCCTTCGACCGTGTGTGTGTGTGTGTGTGTGTTAGCAAAACTAACCTTGCTTTTAAGCTGGATTTTATAGCAACAATATCTTGTCTACAATACACACAAGCTTTTAACAAATTAAAAAAAAAACAACAAAAAACCCAAGAAACAAACAAAAATATCAAAAAATGATATCATTTTAATATATTTCGTGCAAAATAATTTTTAATTTAAAAAAATGCGTAAATTTTGAGAAAGAAATTTGTGAAAAAATTTATTGCAAATAAATATAAGAAAAAATACTTAACTGATGTTTAACAAAGTTATTTGAAAAGTTTAAAATTTTGTCTTAATCTTTAATGAAATTTAATTTAGTTTAAACAAATATATAATTTATCAAAATTGTGGAAAAAAAAGGAAAATAAAACAAAAGACTTAAGCAACAAGCGGTTCATAAAAAAAGCTTAAATTAATATATAAACACAACAGAAAAAAGTGAGCGAAACTCGAGAAAATATGATTTTATGCTAAAAAAATTTCATATTTTTCACAAAAGGTTACTTTTTAAAAGAGATTTTTTAAGAATTTTTTTTTCAAAAGGTGCTTTTGAACGTTTATTTTTCTAAAATAAATATGGTTGTAAATTGTACCATCTGCATAAGATACTGTTTTTTGTGAAAAGGCACTTTTTTGTAAAAAGTTTGGTAACATATTAAAGGAAATAAGTTCACGTTATCTTTAATCTATTACAAAACAGTCGCAGGAGTATTTAAAGTTCGCCAACCATTATAAGGTGAGTGTAGTGAGGGTGCCATAATTCAATGAATAACATTCCAGACAGTAATTGTTTCTTTCAATACCTTTTTATACAGTAAAAAATTGTTGCCAAAAAATTATCTCGTGCAGTCTGAGTGAATTTATGATTTTTAATTTAATGAATTTTTAATGTTTACTTCTGTATCGTATGTGGCGTACGCATACAAAGAATTGTTGTATTTCGTACATACATATTCTAAACTCAAATTAAAAAAAATAAAGAATGTGTGTATTTTTCGTTCCCACTATTGTTGCTGCTCGTATTTTTCATTCCGTTGTTAATTTTTGAGAGTAATTTTTATACCCCCACTGTGTCTATTGTAAAGCAATTGTTTTTGATTCTACACGTTCACACACTTACATACGTAAATTGGTTTGTGACAGCAACACTACAATATAGAGTTTGAAAATTTTGAAATGATTTGAATGTATGTATGTTCAAAAGGACTTGTGCAGTGCTCTGGTTTTTTTATGTTTTCTAAAACGTACTTTTTCGTAAACTAGATTTTTTGATGCATTTTATTTAAAAATGAACTTTATCGCAAAACGCAAGATTTATAAAATAAGCTTTTAATAATAATTGCTTTTTGTTAAAAGTACTTTTTTCGTTAAAAGTTCTTTCCGTTGAAAGTAATTTTCGTAAAAAGTACTTTTGCCAAAAAAATTTTCGTTAAAAGTACTTTCGCAAAAAGTACTTTTCGTAAAAGTACATATAAAGATATTTTTGTATCAAAGATTTGGCAAAGCCGAATATAGAACTCTTAATTGTTTCAATGTTTTAAAAAGTACTTTTTTTTAATACACTTTCAAAAAAATACTTATTTCAAAGGTGCTTCTTTAAGAAACAAATTAGCTTGTAATTTTTTTTCAAGACACTAAAAAACACGTTTTCTTTAAGCATATATTGTTAAGAACTTTTAAATAAAAGCCTATTTAAAATTATGTTTTTAATCGGCTTTAGGAAAAGTTCTTTATTTAAAAACAATTTTTTAAATCGTAGTTTCTGAAATTAACTTCCTCTAAGGTACTCACTTAAAAGGTTATTTTAAAAAGTTACTTTTAATAAGCTAAATAGAACGTTTGTTTCGAAATATTGTTTTCTAAAAAGTAATTCTTGAAAAGAGTCCTTTTTTAAAAAAATACTCTTTAAAGTCCTCATTTTAAACAATGTTTCGTTAAACATTCTTGTTTGTTTATTTATGTTCTCTTCTTTTCAAAAACAAAAAAATTACTTTTGTTTTAAAATATTATCTAAACGATTTTTAAAAAAAGAGACTTTTTTTAAATAGCCCTTGTTTGTAAAAGCATTTTGCTTTAAAATTCTTGTTTTGAAGCTTTTAAAAAGATAGTTTTTTTAAGCGTATTTTTTAAATAGTACTTAATATTAATGAAAATTTAAAAATGAAAGGTTTCGTGTAAATAATATATTTAATGCAAAATTATTTAAGTTTCAAAAAATTTTAATAAATTAATATACTATTCGCCTACTTAAAGTTTGTTGCTTAAATCTTTTAATTTGTTAATTAAATCCAAACTAAACACAACAAATCAAAACTTAAAAAACAGTTAAACAACTATGACAACATAACTTTTAACGCAACCTTAACAAACTTGACCAAATAAAATATAACAAAATACAATCATTATAAAATCTAAATTTTTAAATTAATAATTTAAATAAATAATTTAAAATATGCCAATTAAAATTGGCACAAAAAAAAGATAATCAATTAATGAAAAAAAGTTTTATAAATAGAAAAATCTACATTTAAAGAAAATAATTAAAAATAAATAAACAAAGATAAAATAAAAATAATAAGCAATTTATAAAAACAAATTAATATAATAAAATTTAAATCGATTTGGAAAACAAAATTCTTTAAATTTCAAAACAACTTACATATATATATATTTAAAATAAAAGTAATGTTCTGGCTATTTTCTAAAAGCTAAAATTTTTTCCAATTAGATTTTTGTTCTTTAATAAAATTCGTTGTTCACATGAAAACCGTTACCTTAAGCGAATTTGAGTTAAAATAGATATCAAATCCAATTTATGACAACATTTCAACAAAAGTATTTAGCTGAATAAAGCTTTAAAGAAATTCAGCTAAATTTTTAACTTTTTTTTAAAAAATATTTAATTTGCAAATCTTTAATTATACACACTTTTTAGCTGAATTGTTTTTCTTTTTGTAATTAAGCTTACCAAAATTGAATTTTAAAATCTATATACTATATAATTTTGCAACATTCTTCTGGCTGAATACAGTTTATGTAGAATTTATTTTGGCTAAAAATAAAGTTTAAAGAATTTAAAATTTATTTGCTGTGTTCTTAAAATTTTGCAAAAAGCATAATGAAAATGTTTTAAGATGATTTAGAATGAGTTTAAGACAACATATTAATAAAAATTTTCTAGCTGAATACAGCTTACATAAACTTTTTTTTAGCTCAAAGTGAATTCTAAATGTATTTTTTTTGTTTTTCTAAAACTTTTTTAACTAAGTTGCAGATATTCTTAATTCATCATAGAAAAATGTAATAATAATTTTTACACAATAATTTTATACAATTTTCTTTTAGCTGAATACAGTTTATACATATAAATATTTATTTTAGCTCAAAATTAATTTTAAATGTAATTTTTCAGGTATATTTAAAATTGATTTAGCTGAAATGTTTTTATTCCTAATTCAGCATTCGAAAAATTTATTGTATGTACTTTACATACATTTTAAACAATATTATCACAAAACTTTTCCAGCTGAATAGAGTTTATATAAAATTTATTTCAGCTCAAAATGAATTTTAAATGTAATTTTTTAAATTTATTCAAAATTGATTTAGCTAAACTGCATATATTCTTAATTCAGAATAGGGAAAATGTATTTTATTTATTTTTAATAAATTTTAAAAACTATTATCATAAAACTTTTCCAACTGTATTCAGTTTATATAAAATTAATGTAAGCTGATAATGAATTTCAAATGTAATTTTTTAAGTTGAATAAAAATTGATTTAGCTTAATTTCATATATCCTTATAATCATAAAATTTTTCTAGCTGAATACAGTGAATTTAGAATTCATTAATGTACTAATTTTTAAAAATTTGAAGTAAATATAGTAAGCTAAATTATATAAATCTTAATTACAGCACATACAAAATTAGTTCCGATAAATTAATAAAAACTAAACCATTTTTTTTCTAAAATCTTTGGATAAAGTTTCCTTAC
The DNA here is from genome assembly GCA_949318255.1 of Pollenia labialis. NCBI lineage: Eukaryota > Metazoa > Arthropoda > Insecta > Diptera > Polleniidae > Pollenia > Pollenia labialis. Next base: position 57,578,307 of record OX439143.1, read on the forward strand.
GATCTGGCCATTAACAATAAATTTCAGTTTATCAATGGTATCAAATGGGCATTTTGCACATTTATACGAAACCTTGTTAAACAATTCTATTTTTTTAGTTATTATAAAACTTTGTTAGCACAATTGTATAAATTTTAACTTCAGCATAGAGAAAATGTGTTAAGAAGATTTCTAATGAATTTAACACAACAATTTAACAATTTTTGCTGAATTAGAATCTATATTAAGGTTTATTTTAAGCGGAATAAAAATTTTAAATGTATTTAACTCAGTTTTTTCAAGTTTTTCTAGAATTTAGTTAGCTGAATTGAATAAATCTTGAATTCAGCACAATGAAAATGTCTTCTGATGATTTCTTGCTGAATTGAAAACAAGATTTTAATAAAATTTAAGCAGCTTAATAGCTTTATTTAAATATTTTGTTTGTGAAAAGTTAACAAAACCAGAAAATATTTTAGAAAATAGCCAAACTTTTAACCGAATTTAAAATAAAACTAGAAAACATATTAATCAATAACAAATTTTTTATCTCTTTTCAAATTATGTCTTAATTCCATAAAAATTCAAATATAAAAAACTTAACATTTTGCAACAAAATTACGCAGTATTTGACATCTTAGCCGCTGTGTTGTTGTTTGGTGGGCCATTTGGAATTATAAATCATTCTTTTGAATTTAGCTTCATATTTATTTTAAAAAAAACGGTAAGTGTTTCCATCTTTAAAAATATGTAATCAATTTTTTTACATTATAATTTTAGTAGATACTCACGTTTAAAGTATTTAAACATGTATTTGTGTCTAAAGTTGGCATTTAAAACAAAGCCAACCGAAAAGGCAATGACCAGGTTAAAAGAGTCTTCGTACTTGTACACATGTCAGTGTTTGCAAAAAAAAAAAAAAAAAACAATTGTCCAAACACAAATTGTATAATATTTGTTAATTTTAGTGAAAATTATGTCACGTCTAATTTACAATACGTTTGCAAACGAACACCTACATTTTTTTCTATTAAACTTATTAAAATGTTTTTTTCTTTTGTTTTTGGGGCGACAAATTTCCTAATATTTCTCGAATACCAAGCAATCAGCTAATTATGCAGTGGGCGCTTATGAGATAAAATATAGAAATATGTATGTATATAAAGGGTCAACCAAATAACTTTTTTTTTTTTTGAAAATGCTATAACACTTATCTTTGACGGCACCCCACAAATAATAGTCCAACGGTGTCCAACCGCAGTTCCGAGGTGGCCAAACGACATCAGCTCTGCGGCTGATAATGCGATCTTCAAAAGCAGGGCGCAAAACATCGAGTGTAGGCTGTGTGGCACGTAGCGCCGTCCTGTTGAAACCAAATGTTGCCAATATCCTCCTCTTCAAGTTTTGTGAACAAAAAGTCGTTCAACATGGCCCGATAACGATCGCCATTGACTGTAACGGCCACTCCTTGCTCATTTTCGAAGAAAAATGGCCCAATTATGTCTCTGGACCAAAATCCGCACCAAGAAAAGACGATTTTTTGGCAAAATCGGCATCTTCTGTAAGTCGATCGCAGGCCCACCTACGAAGCGTTGTTCAAGCGTATACACAAACATATTCGTTCAGCGGAAGGATAAAACTAATTATCTGTCAAATCAGACATAAGCTAAGTGTTACCATTCACGAAATAAGCACTAGTAGAAAAAAACGTTAGATGGCGGACCCGTTAGATAAATGTCGGGCATAAATATATGAGTTTTGCAAAAATCTTATGAAATAAAAATGACCTTTTTCACATACTTTTTCGATGCCATAGAAGTAAATTTTAGGTAGATAAAAATTCTACCAAATTTTGTTAAAATAATTTCATATGAAATATTATTTAAATATATACAGACCATTCCTTGGACGGTTTGACACGAGTTATTTTTAAAATTAAGTATAATTTTTCAAATTTCTTGTTAATGTTGGTAAAAGTATGTTTCACAAACAATACACTGCCGTTTTAATCATAAAAAAACTGGATATAAATGTTCCGTTTCGTCTGCCAAATTACTCTAGGGTCCTAAAGTCACAAAATCTCTATAAGACCGGTTTCTTACTCGCTCAGGTATTATCGCATAACGAAGCATATATGGATATTTACTAATGGCAAGGCTACTATTACATCCCTATCGTGTGTATATGCGACATCTAGGTTAACTGCAGAATTCCGTATGCCTTTCAATCAGATAGCGGAGCATTCGAAAGTAACATTAACTTAATTTTTATGGGACTTCCCACACACATACACTTTTACCTTATGAAGGAATTCTCATGCGTTTATGGGAAACCCTTATTAAAAATGCTACTGTTTTTTAACGACTTAAATTAGTTGTGTACATTTAGACAAAACAATGTTTACACCAGTGTTGCCACTTTGTGGGTAATTACCCGAATTTGGTATAATTTTTACTGTCGTGGGTAGACCGTGGCTAATTTCTCTTAGGTGTAATTCAGGTGTAATTTGAAATTCTTCCTTCAAAAACGCAAATAAAATCAAGATTCGATCATTTAATACATATTTTAAAAAGTTCGGTTATGAATGTCGCAATATGGACTCTTAGATTTGGATAAAGATGACTATAATAGTGATTTAGAACCTGAACTCAGTTGAAAAAAGTTATTGAAACTAAAAACTATCCTTGGGGAAGATATATTCCAACATATAATTCATTTTGTTTTCATCTGGCAACTTTTAAATGCTTTAGTTTGAAGAATATTTAATACCCTTAACAGTTGTAAAACTGAATTGCGATAGGGTAAGTTTATAAAACCCTGCAGGCATTTTGTTTACTAAATAAGGAATAAAGGGTATTTTTTAAGACCATGAAACTTAAAATTGTAGACAACACAAAATAAATAAAATTTTAATCGCAGATTAATAAACGGCATTTCCATTTGAAACTGATTTAAAACAAATAGGCACGTCCAATTTTGTACCTTTTTTTCGAGCATTGCTGGCTGCATGTCACGAATAAAATGAACACTATTGATTTTGGTTTATCAGCATACACCAGTGACTTCACAACCCTACGAAAAACAATCAAGAGGTGTCACATCATACGGCCTTAAAGTCTGATTGAGTGTTTTTTTTCTCTAAATCTACACATCGCCTTTATTTGTAAAAAAATAAGTTGCGAAAATCTATGACTCATTTTCAAAGTTAATTTGGATAATTTAGTGGCGTTATTCAAGCATGAATCTGTTCATGATGATGCGTCTGAGCAAAAAGCATTATGACAATTCGTTTGACAGCTAACCTTTCATAAGCTCTAAAAACACCCATTATAAAGGAATGGCAACGAGCATTTTGAACCTTCCCTAGATATATACAACCAAATGTGGAAGTTAAACGCATTATTTCAGGTGTTTTATTTTATGTGTTATTAATTGTTTTTAAAGTCTTTAATGTTATTTTTGTTAATTTATTTAAAATTACAATAAGAATCTTAACAGTTTGGCTAATATTGATCTTCTTTCAATGAGTTTGTTGTTTTCTTGCTTCTTTGTAAATGTCTTTTTATTCAATAAAACTTTAATTTTATATCAGGTGTAATTTCATTTAAATCGGGTAATATCAAGTGTAATTTTGAATTTTGCTGGTGGGAACACTGGTTTACACACATGGTTTTATGTGCTAGCCATTTTATGACGTGTGTATACATCGTGTCCCTGGAGAAAACTTTGTTTTGACGTCAGTGTCCGCGAAAAGGTTAAGTGCCTTTTACGAAAAGTACCTTTTACAAAAAGTACGTTTTACAAAAAGTACCTTTAACAAAAAGTATCTTTTACATAAAATATAGTATACAAAAGGTACCTTTTACAAAAAGAACCTTTCACAAAAAGTACTTTTTACAAAAAGTATCTTTTACGTAAAGTAAAGTATACAAAAAGTACCGTTTACAAAAATGACCTTTTGAAATAATGGCCTTTTGAAATAATGACCTCGGACGAGAATGTGTATTGAAGTATTTTTTAATAAAAAAAAAATCAAAAAAGTGCTTTTCGGTAAATACGTTTTTTTTAAGAAATAATTGTTTACAAAAAATTGCATTTCAGATAGTTTTTTTTTAAAGTAGCATTTACGAAAAGTATGCTAAACAAAAAACTTTCTAAGCATTTTACAAGATAGTACTTTTTTGAATAGCTATTCTTTTTTGAAAAGTATATTTTACAAGAAAAATTTTTCTTCAAAAAGCTACTTTTTTAAAATTTACGTTTCTGAGCAAAGTTCATAGGGTATAAAGTTAAATGCAGATAGCTTCCCCTTCTTTCAAATAATCTTAATGGGGCATAAAAAATAACGTTTTAAAAAGAAGAAGAAAAACCCCTCATGTCTGCCAAAATGTTATTTGGTTTGAAATTTATAGACTTCATTTAAAGTTAAACTGTTTTGAAGATATTTATTATGTTTCGCAACAGCCACTTTTGGCTTTAAATATTTTACAACTGATTTAAGTTATATTTTTAGTTTAAGGATTTGATATTTTAAACATAAATGTTAAGGGAATTAAACAAGTTTTTTAAGATTTTACCGCAAATATATATTTTGTATACATTTGTTTTTAAATTTTCAAATAATTTTACAAAAACTTTTGAACTATTCATTTATTTTTTGTGCATATTTATAAAGTTTTTTTTTAAATTTCATAATTTGTTAAATTTAATTACTATCACAGCCATCACTCAAACTTCCTCTTAATGTTTACTGGTTTTTCGTCGTCATTTGACCAAATTTAAAGTTGGCGTGCCACTTAATATTGGCTGAATGTTGAGTCTCATCATCATCATCATCGTCATCGTCATGATGATCAAGTAAAATTATTTTTTACTTGATTGGATTTAAAACTGAAGATGAAAACGGTCAGTAACTCGTTGTTGGTGATGTTGTTTATGGATAAACTTTTATGTTTCTTTTTTTTATTTTAAATTCGAGTGTGAGTGAGTGTTTTCGTTTTTTTTTATCATTTGCGTAAGTTTGATTTGGTCGTTTTTTTTCTTGTTAACATTTTAGTTTAAACCTGTTTCTCAAGGTTAAAAATATTTTAAAGTCTTATACAAATGTGGTTTTTATTTCAAATATAAAAATTAATAAATTTCTGCAAAAGTTTGTTTTATAGAGAAAGACTTACAAGGAGTTAATAAAGTTAACGATAACAAACACATAAATAAACGAAAGAAGTAAAATATTACATCATTTTTTTAAATGGGAAACCGCTTAGTTTCATTTTTTTTTTTTTTTTTTTAGTTTCATTTAGGCACTTATATGTTATTTTCAATGTCAACTTGTTGTAAAAGGATTTAGAGGAAAAAAAACAAGATTGAAACCAGAAAAGAAATTTGTCAGAGATAAAACAGATAAGAAACAAAAAATATTTAAAAAGAAATGTTGAACTTGTTTCTATGCACAAAGTTAAAGATTGTTTCTTAAGCCTTTTGTTTTACAAACATTTAATGCTTGTTTTTTTTTGTTTGACATTTAAGTCTTTTTGTAATACAAATTAGCGTGTTATTCTTAAGTCTTTTATTATTCTCTTTAAGCCGTTTATCATGTAACTTCTTCGAAGGTACTTTAAAAAATAAATAGAATCTTTTAAAAAGGTATCATTAAAAGGCCCCTAAAAAGAATCTTTAAAAGGCCCCTGAAAAGTACCTTAAACACGTATGTTAAAAAATACATAAAAAAGTACCTTTTATTTAGATTATACATTTATGCTTTTTTTTTAATTCCTCTAAAGGGTGGTCCAACCAAAACGCACTATGATAATTGTAAATAAAACAAAAAGTTTTCGTAGAATTAATTTAACAAGTGTTTGCCTCATGGTCGAAATCGGCCATCAATATTTTTTAATATGCAAAAATTATAGTGGATCGATTCGGAGGCGGACCAACCTCCGGTTCATATGTTATGTTCCACGTGAGTGGTTTACAATCAAAGAAAGATATCGTTCTTAACTGTTTGCCTGTGCCGATTTATGTATAAGAAATATTCGAAAACCGGTTTCCTGAAAATGTCGAATTATCGTTCACCCTATTTTTTTCATTATTTGATAATTGGAAAAACCCAAATTTTTATTTATTTGTTTTGTATATGTGTTAGTGTTTAATTTGAACGTTTATAACTCTGAAAAAAGTGACGAGATCTTAATAAAATCTATATTGTGCACTTCTGGCAGAAAATACCTTTCAAATGGTGTATTTTTTATTCTAGTCGCTGGGCAAACAGAGAAGAAAAGTGTTCTTAACTGTTTTGCCTTAGCCGATTTATATATAGAAGATATTTTTATTATGATAAAAGGATCTATGACGATTATGTGTGAAACAAAGATGTGGCCAAATGCTCGCAACGGCTTTAGTGGCATAATCCTATCCGATCGTCCATATTTTTAATGACTTTAAAAAGACATAATTGAGGTTCAATATCGTTAATGTGCTGAGTTATCTCATCCTTTAGCACTTGAATTGTTCTTGGCTTATCGATATACACTTTGTCTTTTAAATATCCCCAAAGAAAGCAGCCCAACGATGTCAAAAAACGTAATCGTGGCGGCCAATTAACACCGCAACGACTTGAGATAACACGGCCATTGAATATCTCGCGCAAAAGAGCAATAGTTTCATTGGCTGTGTGGCAGGGGCACCATCCTGTTGGAATCACATATCTAGGTCCATAACCTCCATTTCTGGCCACAAGTAGTTCGTTATTATCTCGCGATAGCGAACACCATTCGCCGTAACGCCGGCCGCGCATTAACCGCTCCAAACAATTTCTCTTTGTGGATGCTTCGGCCTTTCAACAATCACTCGTAGATTCTCATTTGCCCAAATGCGGCAATTTTGCTTGGTAACGAATAAATTATGCTGATCATAAAAATTAATCACGAAGTGCATGAAATGCATTTTGATTTGAACTCCCCTTTTCGTAAAAGGCTTCAACAATATTAACGTGCTACTCAATTGTGTACCTCTCCATGGTTTAACTTGTCAAACACTAAAGCAAAGAAATGTCAAATTAAGTTGACCACAAAACTTGAGGTTAAGGTGTGACTCACAATTAACTTTGTACATTATGGTTGGACCACCCTTTAGATTATAAATATTTATGCTTGTTTCTTAAGTCTTCTATTATTTTTTAGAAATTTACGGAAAATTTCCGCTAGTTTAGTTATAATTAAATATCACTATAACTATCATAAGTTAACTGGCAGTTATAGTTATTGTTAATTATAACTGAACTTGGTGAAATTGGCCGTTAAAGTCTGTTTCCAAAGTCTTTTGTTTATCCCAGCGATTTTCCTTTGTTATGCCCAAACCACCGAAATAGTGGATATCGTATTATGCGATTGTGCTGATGTTTGTTTTATTGATTCTAGACTCATGTTTGAGTATAACAATCGACTAAGAATTACTGAATCGATCTAACGATGTCCGTCCGTCCGTCTCGTCTTAAAAACAAGTTTTAAACTGATCTTTTTAAAAAGCAGCTTTTGGAGAATGAATTTCTAAAAGGTCCATTCATTTTAAATAATTTCTTTTGATAAAATACAAAAAGCGAATGATTTTTTTTAGTACCTAGTACATTTTACAACAGAAGCTTTAAAAGTACTATTTGTTGTTAAAGATCTTTGTAAAAGACCTTTTTTTAAAAAGTTATTTAAAATTATAGAAAACGGTTCTTTTAAAATAAAAGCAGCTAAAAAGCGTAGAATATTGCATTAAAAAACAATCATAAATTTTCTTAATACAATTTAATTATACCCCATTTCTAAAATTCCCATTTAATCAAAATTAAAATTTTTTTTTTGTAATTTTCTTCTTCACTTGCTTAACAAATTGATTACAACATTTTGTTAAACTTTGACTAAAACTTTGTTTAAATTAAGTCATAAGTCTCTTTTATTACTTATCAAAATAAAAATATTATCATTAACACATTTTGATAGACCCGAAAATAATGTTGGAAATTTTCACACACATCAATCATACTCGAACAGACATTACGAAAAGTGATCGTTTATAAATAAAAAAGATTGATGTCGAAAAAAATTTAAGATCTAGCCACACGATACTTGCCCCCCTCGCCATCTCTCTCTCCCCCTTGATAAAGGTCAGCTAGCTAATTTGTGAATACAATTAAGAAGATGAAAAGGTGTGAGGAAAAGAACTTTCTTGTGAAGAAAAAAAAAATGCGGTTAACCAAAAGAGACTGAGATAAAGATAAACAAGAAATTAATAAAAACGAATAAAATGAATGGACACGGAAAATATCAATGGAAAGGAAAACAAATTGTTGTTTTGATAAGTATCATTTTTAAACCTTTAAACAAAAAAAAAAAAAAAATAAAAAAGACGCCTTTAAAATGTTCAACAAACTGCTATTTTATTGTCAGACATTTTTATTACCTCTACGACCAGTAGTAAAAGAGGGTATACAAAGTTTGTCATACCGTGTGAAAGTTTTTAATATTCATATGCTGTGTGCATTAGTATTTCTAAGTCGATTTAGCCATGCCCATCTGTTTGTCCGTCTGACCCTCCGGTTGTCTTTCCGTCTGTTGAAATCTCATTCACTTTCGAACAACTCAAAAAAAAAAAGAACAGAGTTGCTGTCAAATTGTTTCCAGTTTTCCTTAGCATTTTGGGAAATTCAGTACAACCGGTTCAGTAGAAAAAAGAGCTATGAATCGAAATGTGGATCAACCACCCTAAAAAATACCTATTGATAGCGGAATGCACATATTGTACCTAGATTTTGCACAAACTTGGTTTATATGACTATTAATCATACTCATATATTTTATTCTGATCGGTCTATAATTTACCATAGGCCCCATATAAATTCCACTTGAGGAGCACACTTTGACATGCATAAGATTTTAACGATTAACGCTACGGTAAGAACATTTTGTCTGCCATAGTTTCATAAGACTAGAAATCACACAACTAACTTACGTGAAAACTGGTTTACAATTTAAGAAACCCACTCCTCTTACTCTTCTTACTCTCAGTGGAGAGTATTAAAGATTCGGCACAGCTGAATGAAGCATTCTTACTTGGTTTCTTCTGCTTTTCAGTAGGAGCTTTCAGTAATAACTATTTAAACATTTTTACTTCAAGCTTAAGAAATGGGTGTTTTAATAAACACCTCTAGCTTTGTCTCTTCTTTTTAAATAGTTTAACATTTTTCTTTAAGAAATGGTAGCAAATTATTTCTCATCCCAGAGCACCATTTTTCGAACATTAATTAACCCAAATCAGGAAAAGTTTGTAAATTTTTGTTTTGAAAACTTTTCTATGAAAGTACATTATGATTAATTGCGTATTTAAAAATGATGGTAATTTAACGGTTGGTAATTACTAAAACAATAAAAGAACCATATTTTTTAACGCCTTCAAAGAAAAAAGTACTTTTTATGCCATTAAAAATCCCTTCATGTATGTTAGTGTAAAGACCTACAAGTTTAAATGTTTAGAGAATTCTTTTGCGTTAAACTGTTGTTTTTATTTTTTAGTTAAAAACTTTAATCAAACGGATTTCCGCTTTTTGTCACGTTTAATATTCTGTTTGGTTTCTAATGAGTTCACTTCCTTAACTAGAAATTTACGTGTTTAATATAAAGTTTAATACAAATTTCAATGAAATGAAAATGGAAATCAAAAGAGTTTTTCTTTTTAAACAGAATTTAAGATTTCTTTTTAAACAGCTCAGATTAAAGACGAACAATTCAATAACTATTTCTTAGGAAAAAATTATTTAAGTCGACTTAAGCTAAATTTGATTTCATGGCCCCTTTGGGATCTTTGAAATCTTTGTTCCAAAGTTTTCATGGGCAAAGTTTCAATTATTTTGCACGAGTTTTCTAGAAGTTACAACAAAACGACGTTTTGCTTACCAGTTTTCAAAGATCAATAGCATTTGAAATAAAAACCTAAGTTTCCTTTCGATCTGTGACATTTGAAATATTTAAGGATAAAATCTTTAAAAAAACTTAAACCACGAAAAGTGATAATTTTATTATAAAAGGAGAAAACTTTCAAAAATCACTAATAAGATTTCTGTATGACGTGCTGAATTCCCAATTTTTCAACTTTTGAAGTTTAAAATTACTCTCCTACCAAACTAAAAAAAAAATGGAATTAAGCACTTTTTCCTTATTGTCACAGATTTAAAGACTTTTGTTATACCATAGAGGAGAACATCTGTTCACCAGGCCAGATAAGCTTTAACTAGCGAAGCGGAAGAATTATTCGGGATATTAAAATTTAGGATTTTGAAATTCAAGATTTTTTTAATTCGGGATGTAAGTAAAGTTTTAGGCATATGACCCCAACTCTAATATTTGATATAACCAGGGAAAACATAAATATACAATTGCATGTTTTTCCTTGTGCGACCAAAGAAGGCAGAAGCAATCTATTTATACGTTTTGGCATCGATTTGTAGTGCATATTTTTGCATATTTTAGCGTGTGCAGCATATTTTTTTTGGCATAATTTAGTTAATATTCGTTTCGAAATAAGTACAATTTAAGAATTTCAACCAAACAAATATGGCCGTTCAATGAAATTCTTAAATTTGGCCCCTGCAGCGCCCAGGATGCCCCAAGATGGGTCAAATGTATGACCAACTCCACTTGATTTTTCATCTCAATCATTTATTTCTAACATACCTAGCCGCTATCACCATTCTTGAAGGGGGCTCTCATACAAAATGTTCAATGCAGACAGGAATATATTTAAAAAAAAGTCCCATAAATGACCAGGAGTCGCCCCTAGTGGGATATCACTAAACATTTATATACGTCTATGGTTCGCCTGTTCTGGAATATGGATACATTGTATGGGATCCTTACTTTAATACAATACATATATCAACAGCATTGAATCTGTACAGAAACAGTTTTGTTATTTTTATTTTGTTTAAGAGGTCTTGGATGGAATTCGCTTGTATTACCTTCATATGAAAGCAGACTTGGTCTTATTAAATTACCGACGTTAAAAATTCGAAGAACAATGCTTAGTATTTCTAAGTTAATCCCGCGAAGCTCTACGCTTGTCTGCAGGAAACAACTTGAGTCTCTGGCGGGAATCGAACCCGCCACCCCGGCGCTGATCACTACCAGCTAGCCTACCGGGGCACTCAATTTTATAGTAATACATACCTTTTATAATTGTTGGATTTTGAAATTGACTAGATCCTCTAATATTAGGGGATCCTGATATAGCATCGTTCTCTTTACGCTAACAACGACTCCTTTCGTCCAATTTGCGTAAAATTTAATAGTCCATATCATCTAATTGACTTTTCGGATAGTAACGATGTTTTTAAAAGAAAAATTTTTGGTTATTTAAATTAATTTATAAAATAATTCTTTATTTATTGTACTCTAATATAAGCACTTATGTCTGCAAGGATTTTTTAAAATATAGACTGAAATAAATAAAAAAAATAAAAAAAATTATTCTGCATTTAAGATGACGATATGTGGCAGTTCTTTAAATTTTTTTTTAATAATTTTTTCCTATTAGCAGGTTGCCTTTACCAAAAATATTTTACACAAGCAAAATACTTAACTATCTAGGAGAACTTTCTCTCTCATATGCTGATATTGTTATTGCCGGCGATTTTAATGCAAACTTACTAATTGAAACAACATTTCCTAACGATCTGTTGTCTCTTGGGATTAAACCTGTTAATTGTTCTGTACCTACTCATTTTTCTTCGTCGTCAAACACGCTGCTCGACTTGTTTCTTGTTTGTAATAAATCCAAAGTTCTGTTATATGATCAGCTATCTGTTCCTTGTTTCTCGAATCATGATCTTATTTTTACCACATATGATTTCAGTCTAAACCACTTTGATCAAAAATTTACGTATCGTGACTTCAAACATGTAAATTATCAAACTCTGGATGAACATTTTTCAAATATTAACTGGAACTCTATTTACCACATGGCATCTGTAAATGAACAAATATCCTTTTCGAAGATAAAATTACCTATTTGTACGATTTATTTATACCGCAAAAAACAAAAATCATAAATCATTGCACTCGACCATGGTTCTGCTCAGCAATAAGTAACCGGATAAAGCAAAGAGATTTATCTTACTCTCGATGGAAACGTTTTAAAATCCCACAGTTATATAATGACTACCGAAGACTTAGAGCTGAAGTAACTAAAGAAATAAGGAAAGCTAAAATTCGATTTTATGCTGAAAAATTCCAAAATGCTGCAACCAGCAAATAGACGTGGCAAACAACTCATGATATCGGAATTGGCAAAAAAGATATTAACATTCAACACAACTTAACTGCTGACGAACATAACAACATATTTTCTACCATACCATCTGCTGACATTTTAACAAACAATTACCTTACTACCATTGAAAATGTCAATATAAGTAGTGAATTTAAATTTCGCTGTGTTAATAGTGAAGAAGTATTATCATGCTTAATGGCGATAAAGTCTAATTCCATTGGCTATGACAATATAGATCCCCGTTTCATAAAAATTCTACTACCAAGGCTGTTACCATTTCTTTCACATATTTTCAACACTATTTTTACAACTTGCGTCTACCCCAGCAACTGGAAACAGGCTAAAATAATTCCGGTTCCAAAATCTAACTCCGAATTCAGGCCAATAGCGATACTCCCATATATTTTTACAGTAATGGAAAAACTGTTGTACCAACAGATTAATGAGCATATACAAAGTTTCAGTCTATTAACACCCCTTCAATCTGGATTCCGATCGAAGCATAGTTGTGTTACTGCTTTAATTAACCTGTGTGAAGATATTCGTATGGACATTGATGTGGGAAAGTTAAATATTCTTGTACTACTGGATCACTCAAAAGCTTTCGACACTGTTGACCACTCCATGTTGAGTATTAAACTACAAAAATTGTTTCGATTTTCCTCAACATCTAACAGATTACTCAGATCGCATTTATCAAATAGACGCCAATCGGTATTCTTAAATAATGGATATTCATCTTCCATCCCAGTTCCTAAAGGAGTTCCACAAGGATCAATTTTGGGGCCACTACTGTTCTCAATGTATATAAATGACTTACCACAATGTCTAAAATATACAAAGGTCCACATGTATGCAGATGATGTGCAAATATACATTGATAGTACGGTACAGCTTATTGAAGAAAATGTTGATAAGTTGAATACTGATTTGAACAACGTCTACAACTGGGCCACTGCCAACAAACTTTTAATTAATCCTCATAAGTCAAAATGCCTTATTATACACAAAAAAAAACTCGGGTAAACTTGAACTTTGATATCTTGCTAAATAACCAGAAAGTTGAATGTGTATCATCTGCAAAAAATCTTGGTGTCATTTTCAACAACAATTTGGATTGGTCAAGCCACATCAGAAAAGCCGCTGCAAATACATACCTAAGGTTACGAGAATTAGGGCCTACACAATTTTTTACACCTCTTGATACTAGAATTTTGATAGCAAAAACATATTTAATACCTCAATTATTATATGGTAGTGAAATTTTCACTAGCTGTGACTCTGCAAGTAATAACATACTACGCAAAACATATAACAACATTATTAGATACGTATACGGTTTACGCAAATATGAACACATATCGTCATTTTCAAACAAACTTTACAAAATATCTTTTAAACATTTTATGGATATGAAAATACTTGTCATGATGCACAAAATCATATATACAAAGGAACCATCTTATTTATATAATCGCATAGTATTTGCAAGATCCAATAGAGGAAACAAACTTATTCCATGTAGTCATCGTAGCCTTGTCTCTGAGTACCAATTTTTCGTATATTCTATCCGTCTTTGGAACTCACTTCCTAATTCTCTTCAAACAAACAACAACGCTAGAGATTTTAAAAAAGTTTTACTTGCACATTTTACTTAAAAACCATTAATTTTAATTATTCCCAATAAAATATATTTTGTATGTCTAATATAGTATAATAATTAGTAAACATTGTATTGTAATTTATAATTTATAATTTTTAATTATTGTATAATTTGTTATTCACTAATGTATTATCTACTACACAATCTACTTTTTTATAACAAACTTAATTCGCATACTATGTATAATTATAAGATTTAAATCTTGTTGTATGCGATATACAAATAAATAAATAAATATACAAATAAATAAATAAATAAATAAATAAATAAATAAATACGCACACAGGCATTTCGTGCTGTGGTCATGCAAACTGTCGAGCAAGAACAACATTACTTATGAGGAGCGTTACTAAAACTTTATGTTCCCTCATTCTTCATGACTGGAGAAAGGCAAAAAGTTATTTTTCCTCACCAACATTAATGAATTGGCGAAATATTAACAATTCATTTATGACTGTGAAGAAAGTTACATACCTATTTAACATTTTTCATTTATGAAAAAAAAATTCAAGAATGGTTAAATATGAGCGATCCCATATGAATTTTTCTGAACTCGGATACAAACATTTAAAATTCCAAGCAAATTTATTTTTAACTGATTCCAACATTTATTCAAAAAACTAGTTATGTGCATAGAAATAGGGATTTAGTTGCAGTTAAATATTGTCCGTTGATTAAGTTAAATTCTTCTTTGTGTAAAATTAAATGAAAAATAATTTAAAGTAACGAAAAGTTCATTTAGTTTTTACTGTCAAAAATTCAACCGCGAATTCCGTAAAAACAAATGAACATTCAGTTATTTTATATAATTTAACTACCAAAAATAAATTTTTACTTATCTATAAAAAACGATGTGATTGTTTTGTGTCACAAATTCCCATTTTCTATTTGTTACAATTCTTTAGTTAAATACATCAAATTTTTAAAGTAAAATAATTGCGAAACCATATCGGTCATGCTGCTGGTGTCTTATAATTAAGAGTTCTTCTGTACACAACGGGGTCAGTACAACAAAAGTAAAACAAACGTCTGTAACTAATAATATTCTCTCTCTCATTAGAAAAACATGCGGACAGGTGTCTCTCTGGTATTTTTTTTAGAAATTCGGCTCTTTTGTGGAGTAAACGAAAATTACGAAAATAACTGAATATTCCTTTGTTTTGTAAGGAATATGTAGTTTATTTTTTCATAGTTAATTTATATAACATAACTGAAAATATATTTGTTTTTACGGAACATGGGGTTGATTTTTTGGCAGTAAAAAATCTTTCCATCGTTCCAATTGAGGTTGACTGAAATTGAGAAATGTCAAGTGAAATGCAGAAAAAACTTGACGTTTAGGTGTGGTTCACATTCAACATCGGCCCTTAAAACCACCCGTTTTTAAAATTTCAGTTAATTTTACGTACAGAAGATTGTGAGTGAATTAATCTTAATTTAGGGCCATATTTAATTTTATTTCCTATTTTAATCCATATTTCCTGGGGCCACTTCGTTGCGTCGGTAAATTAAATTGGAGTATAATTGGAAATAGTGTTGGTTTTACTCACAGATTTGGCGATTTTTAAAAAAAATAATGTTTTTTGTACATATTTTGACACAACACATATAATTTTTTTTAACGTAGTCCATTACAGTTCCATGTGATGTTAAACATCTTAATCAAAATACTTTTTTTTAAATCCAAAAAAATGTCTTCACAATTAATACAAAAAACATTTACACAAAAAAAAACTTAAACTGTTTGTTTTAATTGTTTGCCAAAAAGCCAACAAAAAAACCTCTACCTCTATGTAGAGTCCAAAGTTACTTAACAAAACAACAGAACTAAAGCCAAAAGGTATATAGAAAATATAAATTTTTATAAAAATTAAACATAGAATTAACTACGACTAAAAAGTAAAACAAGTTGAATAAACTTTTAAATATTTCTGTTTTTAACTTTCAAGAGATTTTTTTACAATAAATAAAGGAACTGGCTTGAGCCAATTTTAAAGTAATAATTATCATGTTAAAGTTAATTTATTACATCATCTTATTTAAGTTTGGCAGTTATTTTTTCAGTTAAAAAAAAAATGAATAAGATTTTGGCAAAAAGTATAAAAAATTCTGAATAGAATTAATTTTTATTCATAATATTTCATTCATTTAATAAAAACTATAATTATGTATTTAAGAAAAAAGATTAAAAACACAATTTTTTAAAACAAATTTACTATCAGTCTGTTTACTTTGGTTTGAGTCGAAAAATCGTTATTTTGTTTGTTTTTCACTGACGAAGTAAAAAATTTAGTATAAAATTAATTTTAAAAACATCTTGAAAAAATAACGCGTACTTTTTCTTACTAAATGCACAGTGGGCTAGCAGTGAAAAGAAAGAGTTATTAAATAAATTTATAACTGAAAAATCTGAAGCGAACCAAATCAAAAAGAAAATTCGAAAATATTTTGAGCTTGAGTAAGTGAACTCCCAATAATTTTTAGAGCCATTGACTTGGGTTAATTGCCGTTACCTTAGGAACGAAACTTGTTTAGAAATATTTTTAATTTAGTAAAACAAATCTTTGACGGTCAGTCATATACTTTTTCCCTATTGAATGTACGTTCTGTTTCACAAAATATTTCAAATAGAACAATTTATAATAACAAGTTATAATAACAATTATAAATTTAAGATACACAGAAAAAAATAACAAGAGTTATTAAGTAATAATTGAAAATTTTTAAAGTTTTCCAAATATATGTAACAATTTTCTTTATTAACATGTTTGTAAATTGTCATATTAACAATTTGTTTCAGTTAAAAAATAAATACATAAAATAAATTTTATTTTGTGTCAAAAAAAATTTTTTTTTAAATATTTAAAGTTTTAATCACTAAAACGCTAAAAGATAGGCAGATTATTGAAAAACTGAATCAATCATAGGGGTAAGTAAAGTTGTGGTTAAAAAAATTAAGAGATTTTAATGGGTCTTTTTTTTAATTTTAGTTTTCAAATACAAGTCTATAAGTGTGGCAAGATTCCCTTTTAATAAGATGAACATTATTGCGCATCGAGTTCTACGTCTGAATAAGTATGCTGAAATAAATTTTAATGGTGTTTGTGATGTAGTTTTTCATTTATATTTCAATTAAAATTTATTAAAAAAATAATTTAGATGCATTTCATTCTTTCAAAAGGCAATAAGCTAGTTCTTAACAAAATATTTTATTAATAAGACAAATTCGTAGTTAAAATTTTAATATAATTGTTAACAAAAACTTTATTCAATATTACAACTTCGTTGTTAAAAATATTTGTTGAATATCAACAATTTGAACTAACAAAAGTATTTTTTATATTTACAAATTTGGTTGTTGGTGCCTTTTCAATTAAAAAATTAATTGTATTGACGAATTTGGTATTCAATATGACAATTGATTTGTCGTAATTTTTTTCTGTACAGTTTACAAACAAGAGAAAGAAATTATACCTACCCATTTTAATAATATTTAAAATGAAAATTTGAAAATATTCACAAATAATGCATTTCGCATATCGCGGACAGTTTCCAATTTCACCATATTGCCGAACGTAAATTTTCATCCCCAAAATGATTACAAAATCGCCACATTTGACAGCCCTGCGGAAAACAATTTACAATTTTTTCTTTTTTGTGAAGTTAAACTTTCGTTTATTGCAAATGACATATTAAAAAAATTCAATTTATTAACTTTCAATGTACGGAATTTTGTATGGAAATTTGACGGGTTTAACTCTTATAAATAAAAATATTTTTTATGAAAAAGGACTCAAAGTTTCTCGTCATTTTTTTTTTAATACGTACAAGAATTACATTTTTTGTTTTCTTAATTTGTAATTAATATTTTCCTAATGAGTTTAAATCGCCATTGTTTTACAATGCAACTTAAAATACATACATAAATTTCAATATTTTTTTTAATTTACAAAAGGCATTTCTAATTTGGTTATATTTTTTCACATTTGGTAAGTTTTTCAAAAATTTTGGTTGTAAAAATTTCATAAGTCGTGGCAGCACTGCCTCTGAGCCTTTCATTTGTAAACTTCAAGCTTCACGTTTTTGCACTGTGGGCGAAAAATGCAATAAAACTTTAAATTAAACCTATTTTCGAACAGAAGAAACAATTTCGGTGGATAAGTTTATTTAATTTTAAATGTTTATAGTTTTAAAGCTTCCGCCAGAAAACACAAAATGTCTAAAACAATTATGATTCTGCAGTTTTCTTGAATAACTGCGTATAATTATATTATTTTAAACACTGTATTAATAAGTGTAAAAATTTTTGCAACAACAAGATTGACCAATAACGTTTTTTAGTTGTGGTTCATATCATTTTACCCATAGTGTTATAAATTTGAAGCTGTAAAGCATCTTCTACATATAAAATTGGATTGATTTGAATAAAATTTTTTGTGTTATTTTATATAAAAAAAAATAATTCGTCAGCCTGCAAACTTTTGTTAACATATTTTCTGAACAAAATATTCTCTAAAACTTGATTCCTTTTCCCTAAAAATCGAATAGGGAAAAACCAAATTTTAAAAAAAAGCTGTTCACTTTTTATTCGCAAAACTGTTAAATAATTCTATAGAAAATAAAAATGAAATATTTGAAAGACGAACTCTTTTTGAAAATTTCAAAAACTTTTTAATTATTTACACGCAAAACAAAATAAAATTATTATATAACAACAGTAAAAAAAATTAAAATTAATTTATTTAAACAATTTTTTAAAAGATTTTGCCAACAAAAGACTTGAAGCTGCAAGCGTTTTTAAGGCAAAAATTGTTTCAAAAGAAAAATTTTATAATTCAAAATTTGCGGTTTTCTTCAATAACCGATTATGTCCGATATTTTTTTTTTAATTTTGAACTAATGAAAGCAAATTGTGTTTTTTTAAATGCTTCTAAAGAATTTTAAAAATAACATAAATATTAAACTGATTAATGATGATAGACGGTGCGATCTTGCCAGGTCGAACGGTGTAGAATCTTTCTGAGGGAGTTCATGGGGTTATTCACAGTACAGCTCTATTGGGTACCCGGACACTGCAAGGGGGATGGTAATGAGTTAGTGACGAACTCGCGAGACACGGTTTGAACCGTGACTTAGTGGTAAGGGAAGTGAGGAAGAACCCCCTTCCTCTTTCAATCAATTCTCAATCAATCAATTCTATCTCTCAATTAGGCGCAAAACCCTTTAATAGAATGTTGTTCCACGATACCTTGTTTTATTTGCAATTTTTTTTTGAAGTATTTTAATTGCTAAAAATGTATGCCGACAAAAGTTTGCTGACTAAAAAATTTTCATACATATTAAACAAAAGAACATACGTTGTTATTTAACTGTAGAGTGTGGGATGTCTTTGAATGAGATTGCAAGCATTCAGTGGTAACGCTAATAAGGGAACCACGGCACCCGGAATGCCCGGGTAATTAGATAGCTGGGGGTACCATGGATGATGCATTCATTGACCAATTCGTTGGCCTTCCAATGGCTCACTGTAAGTCACTTATCAAGTGCGAGGCTTATATAGAGGTTCGCGGTCGGTTTAATTCGAAACCGAAACCGCGGTTTTTAAAGCCCTAAAACCGAAACCGAAACCGACAAAAATAAGTCGGTTTTACTTTTAAATTTTCTCCGGTTTTTTACCTAATTATTTTTATTAGAAACCCTTGCTAAAATGGTTTGCCCAATTAACATGGTGTTTCATAAAAAATTTAAATTCGTAATAACGGAAAAACCACCGAATTTTGGGAATTTCTATATTTTTTTCTTTAAAGTGTTCGTAACACTGGTAACAGTTTGAAAAAAAACAAACAAAAAACGTGTGAAACGGGTAACACAAGAAAAAATTAACTTACAATATACAGTGCCAGCGCGCTAATTCGAAGGTGTGTAATCCGAATTACCCAGTAATCCGAATTGAATTTATGACGTATTACATATGTACTCTATAGTTCGCATTGATTGCAAGTTGGCTAAACCGAATATTTATTTATTTTATTTTTCTGTTTTTTTATAATTTTAAGAACCGATTTTCTGTGCAAACATTGAAATTTTTAAACTTATTTTCCGCAATAATGACGTGTGAATTTCTGAAGAGGAAATTCTTAGCTGGATTATTAAATCTGGCAGTACTTCGTGGGAGCATGTGCACTGCAAGAGAAGCAACCCTACATCACAAATTATGCATGTTAAAAAAACATAACATTTAAAAAAAGCTTAACTGCGTATTCATTAAAAACTAAATTTTTCTTGAAATATATTTTCAGAAAAATATGTATAGAAATTTTGTTTGAATATACGTTTGATACAAGGCGAATTCATTCAAGCTTATCTTATTTTGAAAACGTTTACAGCACTGTAAAATACTTTAAAGTTGTGTCAAATATTCAAACAAATATTTCATTGTGTTTTTAATTTTAAATTGTGTGTTTTGAATTATAACAACTTAAACAAATTTTAAATTTAATAATTTTAATCGATAATTATAGAATTTAGTAAGGAATCCCCAGAAACACCAGAACGGTATACTATGATATCTAAATGATTTTATTAGAATACACAACTTAATTTTTTCATTCATGATTAAGAAAAATAAAATAAATTTGTTTTAAAATCCTAGTCTGTGTTTTATTTTCGGATATAGTGAATTATAATACATAACAACAGCACATCCAGTAATCCGAATATCTCGTTAATCGGAATCAAGGTCTGCAATCATTAATTCGAATTAGCGAGCTGGCACTGTATTTATAAAAGCTTGTTTATTTTTGAGTGAGTTAATAAAATCATATTTAATATAAACAATATATTGTTTCATTTACAAAACAAGCAATGAGCGATATGCGTTTGTATTTTTATTTATTAATTTACTGTTAATAAACAAATGTAACTGAATTAAATTTTTAATAAATATTAAAATAATCCCTTTTTAAATTCCAAAAAAACCGAAAAAAACCGAAACCGCGGTTTGTAAAATTTTGAAAAACCGAAACCGCGGTTTTCAAATTTGTCGGTTTTTACGAACCTCTAGGCTTATAGCATTGTGCAGACCTGTGAGTCCTCCTATTCCATATCCAGGAAACTATAGATATGATGAACGGAGAACTAGCTCTCAACTTAGGTTTAATAGGAACCAAATTAGTACAGTCGTATCAGTTAAACCGGGCACTGGCCACTGGGGACTCATGCTAGAAGAATGTGTCTAAAATTCGATGACTACTGTAGAAGTTGTCATGATGAGAAGGAAGAGGAGAATGTGCTTCACTTTCTTTGTCAATACCCTGGGATACGAGGCATCAGAGAAGAATACCTGGGGGAACCGGTGTTTGCCTGCTTGGAGGATCAATCTAGGATAAAATATAGATCGCTTCTTCTCTTCATAACGAAGACGAATTGGTTAGATTTTGCAATGACGCCATCTAAGTAACTGCTATATAGAATGGGCATTGGCGCTGGTTCTAACAAAGATACCAATGAAGGACCTAAGTGAGCTGTCTCTCGATGGCTGCCCATGTAAACTAACCTTACCTATACCTTGTTATTTCTAAATATTTTTAAAAATAAAATTTAGTCCTTTTTTTTAGTTATAATAACTTGTTTTTAATTTTTTTTTGCTTATTTTATTCTTATGCAATTAAGGGAAAAATATTTCTTTTTCTACGAAAACCTTGTTTTTTCATATACGCTGTTTTAGTTGCGAACACTTTTGATATTTAACTCTCTACCGCTTTTATGTTTTGTGTTTTTTTTTACATCCGTCGACATAATTTTGGTAACTTGAGGACTACTTCTTTTTATATTGTGAAAAGCCCAATAAAGATACGTACGTTGTTATGGCCTTTAGTGTTTTAATCGCTCATAAGTTATTAGAAGTTTTGATTTAAAACTTATAATTACTGGTTTTTTTTTAAATATCAAGGAACAACTCATACGTTGTTTTATCTGCACACATTATTTGGTCTCTGTGGACATAATTTTGCTTATTGAGAAACTTATTTTCGTTTATAAAAACTTGAAAGACACATACGTTGTTATTTTCCACCCCATTTAATATTTGGTATTTAAAGTTTTTGGATGAAATAGAACTTATTATTTCTTTCAAAATCCCTAAAATGATTTAAATTTAGAAAATTTTTTTTTTAATACACAAACGTTGTTTAACTTGACAAAGTTGAAGTGCTTAAATTACTTTTTTTTTTAATTTATAAAATAATTTATTTACTTTTTGAAAATTTTAAAATGGTTTGAGTTTTCTAAAAATTTAATTTCAAGACATACGTGGTTTTACATCAAAACAACAAATGTTGTTAAAATAATCTTAAAATTTGTTGCTTCATCTTTTGTTTATGTTTGTTAAACTTTGAGAAAAAATCTCAAATTCTTTTTCTTGCGTGTTTATTTTAGTCTAAGTACCTCTTTTAAATTTTAAACTATTACAAAAATTACTTAATTTTTTTTCTTTTTAACTGATCTTCATGACACCTCAAATGCAATATTTTTTCTTAATATTTGCTTTAAAACACGTACAAGTTTTTTATGACGATTTTTGTCTACATTTTTATTTTGTTGTACAGAGTTTTGAAGGTCATTTTTGTTCAGGTTATTGTTTAACACTTTAAGTTAAAAAAAAACTAAATTAAATAAAAAATATTAAAAAAAAAAAATACTAAGCAAAATGTTAATGACTTTGTTAAGAGTCTTTAAAGTTATTAAATATTTTATGTTAAAGCAAAACTTATGAATTTCTTTTGTGTGGCAAAATTTGAGCAAAACTTAATGAATCTAAATTAAATGTGGGAAGTTCTTTTAAATGATTTATTAACTTATTTTTATTTAAAATACACAATAAATAATTTGATTTATTATTAATAATGCAAAAAGTACTGTAAATAAATAAAATATTATTTATTTTTGCTTTTATCAATTGCGATTAAATTGTATTCTAATACTTTTCGAAATCAAGGTGACAGGGAAAACAATTTCAATGATTTATAGTTTTCCTTAAAAATTTTTTCAGATTAACCAGTTTTTAATTAAAAGTTAAAGGTTTTGACAAAAATTTTAAAGTTTTAAGACTTCTTGACTAATAACCAAATAATTTAATAAACTTCTCCCATTTCAGTACCGCAATTTTGTAATATGTAAATAATATGAATATACCCAGAGAAAAACATTTTTAAATATGGTCACCTCCAAATAACTATTTTTAAAGAAAATTTTAAACATATTATGCTTAATTAAACCATATTATTGTCAGCGGAAACCATATTATGTTTAAATTAGGCTTCCATCAAGAAGCCCCAACCATATTATTGTTCCCTTCAAACATGTTATGATCAATATTAACTAAAATTTTTTAAACAGTTAAAATAGAATAGTTGGTTTTCAACCATATTATGTTGCTCATGAAGAAGAGGAAAATACTATTGTAAATTTAAAAACAAATTATTATCATATTTAACCATAACGTTTTTAGAGGCTTTTGATATGGTTGTCGCTGACATTTATATGATTAACTTAACCAAATATGTAAACATTTTCTTAAAAAATAGTTTTTTTGGAGGTTACCATATTTAAACAAGTTTTTTCTCTACGTGTACCTAAAATACTTATAAAGTATTATAGTGTGAAACGGCTTTAACTTACTAAAAATAGTTGGTAGTTTTAACGATTTGTTATAGGAAAACGAAATGAGTAAACAAAGGAAATACACAATCAAGGAGTTAGGTGTTTTTGACAGCCTATGTCATCGTTCTCAGTTTTGGGGATTTGTCGCCAATTAGTGAATTTTTGTTGCACTTGGAAATACAAATTTCATGAAAATCCCCAGCAGAATTTTTTTGGGTTTTTTGAGGAAAAACCATTTTTTTTTCGCTGGGGATTTTTGGGAATAATATAATATTATAAAAGCCATTTGTGCAATGGAAACACCGATATGGCCATGATGCGAGTACAAATTTAAGTATTTTTTTGGTCCAAAGTTTTCTTATACAAAGACGCTGGTGGTTCGAAACTAGAGATGTAACGATATGCCTTTTTGCCGATACGATATCGATACTTAGAAAGAAATATCTTCAATACCGATGCAAATTATATTTGAACTCAAGGTAAAATTGAGAAAAATCAAGTAGAATAAGTTTTTTATTATACAAAAATGTAAGGAGATTATTAATATTTAAAATTGGTATTAATATGATAATGAATTTGGTTTA
This sequence comes from Pollenia labialis, assembly GCA_949318255.1. Classification (NCBI taxonomy): domain Eukaryota; kingdom Metazoa; phylum Arthropoda; class Insecta; order Diptera; family Polleniidae; genus Pollenia; species Pollenia labialis. The sequence continues at coordinate 57,602,499 of OX439143.1, forward strand.
ATGGTAATTTTAAAAAAAATTATACACATAATGTTTTTACAGAAATTTTTTTTTACTGAAGGTAGGAATGTGATTATTTATTTGTTTCGGCTAAAGGTCTTGGATCATAAAACTAAAATAAAAACAACTTTTTATTTTATTTTTAACAAATTATTTTCTCCGATATTTCGGTTAATTTCGTCAACTATTTTCGAGGAATCTAAAAACACAACAAGTGATTTTCTTTAATATCACAGTACAACATTTTTCAGGTGATCGATTCTGATAAAAGAGTATGAAAGTAGACCCAAAAAGAAGAACTTCTGCATCATTAGTTTGGTCATGGTACCTCAATAAATAATTTAAAAATTAATTTGAAGTTAGTAAGTATCGTATAGGGGAATTTGTCACGTTTTAGTGATTTTGTCATAACTTGAGAACCACTAGTCCGAATAAGCTGAAAAATATTTAAAAAAATTAAGAATTACAATTCCTTTAATCTGTTCATACAACGTTTCGCTACATAAGCAACAGTTTCGCAGTTATAAATAAATGAAGGAAGAAAAAAATATTTTTTGCCCAAAAAATTTAAATTTTTTATTTTTAATTCATAAAAAATCCAAATCGGTAAAAAAAAGTGTCAAGTCCTATTACTTTCACGTAAGGTCGCATAACCTATGAACAAAATGACACATAAATCATGAACATTGATGAACGCGTTTCGCTTTTCTTCACAATTTGCTCGAGATATCCACAAAATTCTTTGGAAAAAACATTGATGACTTTTTTTTTGATTCTTTCTTTTGCATGAAAATAAACATTCCGAATAACAAGCTATTCTTACACATAAAATATGCAATTTTTATATGTTATCTATGCATGGAAACAAAATTTAGAACATTTTCAATTATTGTCACTCGTTGAAGTTGACGCTTGTGGTTCTGATGACCTTATTTTCTTCGTAGGTTGTTCATATTCATGTTCTGAGTCTGCATCATCATCCGAGATAGACGAAATATTCAAGGGCATGTTTTGTTCAGTGTGTCCACAAATTTCAAACTGCATAATTTTAGAACTCCTCCAACAAACCTCCGCAAGCAATGCATCCAATTTTTTTTGCCTTTGAATCGCTTTTCCATTGACATGGTCACCTGGTGGAACCTCTCTTGTTCGTCCGATTCCTGAGGTAATTGTCCCAAAAAGGTTTCAAGGTGGAAATGCAAGAAATGTAATTTAAAAGAGTATATTTAATTAAATTTTATGACATCGTTTGAGCTTTTTAATTTATGGTTTGCGCATATTTTTTTTAATAACAACTGTATAAAAATCCGCTCCTTAATCAAATTTGAAGTAAATTAATCATGAAACAAAAACGTTCTTTTAGGTCTAGTTGGAAATTAAATTTATATTTAACAAATTCTAATTAAACAATATCAAAAGTCCATTTTGTTAAAACACTTCACGTTTTTCGTGTTTTATTTTTTCTTTCTTACTTTTTGCCAAAACTGTAGAAGTTGTGTTGTTGTTGTGGTTGTGGTTGTGGTTGTTTCAAAGCTAATAAAATGTAAGTTGTTGATTTAAAAATGTATTTGAAAAAAAGTCTAATAAAACGTTACTAATGTCTAAAAGTCAGACCGAAAAACTGGGTAAAATTGTTTACCCAGTTGTTTTTGTTTTTATTTTTTTCTTTTTATCTTTTGCTTCAGTTCCGTTTATTGTTAAAACGTTAAATAATAGTAAAAATATTGTTGTTGTTTCTGTTTTTTTTTTCTTTGATATTGTTTTTGTCTATGTATTATGTTTTTTTACAACTTTTTTTTGCAATTATCATTTGAGACACACACAACTAGTTTTTTATTTAACTTCGTTTGCGTTGCTCCAACTACAAATAAAACTGACCAATATTTAGTGACTGTTTTATTTAGTTGGCTGCAAAAAACTTAGAGATTATTTTAGCGAGATACTTAAAGCGACTTATAGAGCAAAACGTGAATTCAGTTCAAGAGTCAATACAGGGGGATTTTGAAAGGCAACCAACCACACCTCCGAATGTGTGTTCGTGGAAGAATTAAAACAAATCATTTGGTGGTGTAAGATTTTTGAAAGTAAAATAAATTGGGTGGGAGTTTTAAAAATGTATAATACAAATTTGTTGTTGCCATTACCACATTAAATATAACAATTAAAAGCTGTTGCTGCTTAGGACATTTGTGTGGCATGAGTTATATTTGCCATAAATATGTGTAACAGTCAGTAGCCATGAATTTTATATGAACATTTTTCTCACGCTCATAATAAAGTAATAAAAATTTTTTATAAATTTGTATTTAATTGCTTAATATCATGTTTATAATGGGCTTAAGAAGTTCCTAAAAATGGTAATTTTTTAAAAAGTTAAATCTTTTTGTAAAAGGTACATTCATAGTGATTTCCAAAAGGTAATTTTTATTTCCTTTTTAAAATATTGGTTTTGTTAAAAATGCCCATAATTTGGTACTTTTTTTAAAAAATAAAAATGTTGTTTTCGTAAAAAGATTATTTTCGAACCGTTCTTTTTTCAAACGTCTCTTTTTCTTAAGGTACTTAAACAAACCCATACAAATTTATAATCAAAAACTCCTCTTAAAAGCTTTTTAAATATTCTTATAAAAATGTATGTTTTTATAGCGGAACATTTTAAAATAAGCCTTTGAAATCTTTTTTTATAAAGGTTCTATTTTATTTTGAAGCTTAAAAAATTTTTTTTAAACAGTATTTTTAACAGACTGTTGTTTAAAGACATTTTAAAAAAGTTCTTTCGAAAATGTAGTTCATTTTAAAAATTCTTTTAAAAGAAACTTTCTGATCTTTTTAATAAACTGTTTTTTTTGTCGATTTTTTTAACTTCAATAGTGCGTTTTTAACAGATTATTTAAACAAATTTATTGTTTTTAAATTAACTTATTAAAAAAAATATACTTTTCTAAAAACCAGTTTATCTTTTACAAATTTACTTTTTCAAAAATATTTTATTCAAGAAGCGACTTTTAAAAATATGCAAATTTTACGAAAATGTTGTCATTCCGTGTAAAACTTTTTAAATATTCATCCAAGACCCCATAAAGTATAGAGATTGTTGGTCCTTGACAAATCCTAATTCGATTTAGCCATGTCTGTCTGGCTGTCCATCTTTTGAAATCACACTCACTTTCAAAAGAACAACAGTGATGGTGTTAAATTCTTTCTAAATAGTTGTTCTAAGCAGTTAAGGAAAGAAATCCAGCAAAATCGACTTTTAAGTGAAATAAGAGTTATGAATCTAGAGGCGAAACAACAACCCTAAAAAAATTATAGTTTTGTTACAAAAACTAACATTAATAGTTACGGGATGCTCAGATTGATAAAAGATTTTTCACAAATCCGTATGTATAACTTTCGTGAAGGTCGGTCCATTACTTACAATAGGCCCTTTAAAAAGTTCACTCTTGGTACACCTTAAACCAAAGCGAATAATACTGTAGTAAAATTAAGTTGGTCATAGTTTTATATGACTTGAATATCAGTACAAAAGTTCGTAAAGATCGGTCCATAATTTTCCCAAAAGCCGTTTTCGGATGAGAAACAAGGAACGCTGCCCCACGACATGCAGAAGCCCAGATTTTTGTAAATTAATATTTTCGCAGAATCTTGCAAAATATTCATAAACCATAACAGGCTATAGGAGAAATTAAATCAGCAGTCTTTAGTCATAGAAATAAAAAGACTTAAATGACGTTGAAATGGCCACACTTTGTGAAGATCGTGGAACGACTTTAGAAGAAATGCCATATAGTGGAACCCGCAGCGCAACAAAAGAAGATGTCATACAGCTCATAGGGGGAAAATGCAAATCGATGTTAAAATAGCTGGAATGAGTAAAAGCTGGAGTGGATTAATAGCACTAGCACGAGAAAGGAATATGGTAGGGGGTCAGAAATTCGAACACTCAGAAATTCGAATCAGTAATTTCATTACATTTGGTGCTCTAAAGTTAGAATCCAAAATTTTGAATTTTTGAGCGGGTTTTTCTCTTTTATTTTGTAAACACTAAAATTTTGACAATTAAGTTTACTCGGAGGCCACACGCTAAAGTTTTGCCTTTCAATTTGCAATATACTCTCACTTTTTTACTAACACACTCACACTTTTTGAATTGACCACGAGATTGCTTTCAATTTCACCTTTCCATTTGCTTGGCAATTTTATATATATATGTATATATATATATATATTATGTCCTGTGGTTCCTAGTAGGAACAAAGGGCCGCAATGCGGTTTCAGTAATCATTACAGTTTAAGATTGAGGGACTGATTAGGCCTCCCATCCGATCCTAGTGTTGGGGCTGCCAACAACCTCTAGGCAGGTCAAATAGTTGAGTTTCAGTGCCCGTTCATTTCGGTGGCCACCTAGTTACCTGAGACGCATCGGTTTTAGCATGCCATTTAGGTTACTCAACTGTGTGCCTTCTCACTCTAGCTGTCGACAGACGGGTGTCTAAGAGACATTACCAGGGGATACTTGGTATAAGATCGGAAGTAGTGAGCTGCTTGGCAATTTTACTTTCAATTTAACAGCTGATTACAAGTTTGTCTTTATAAATTGTTTTCTTGATGACATCTTGAAAGTTAATTGAGTGCAGCCTACGTCACAGCTTTCAATTTATGTACATTTTGACAAACAATATATGTAAAAGTCTATCAAAGAAAACTTGTTCGTGTGGCCGCAGGGTTAATCAAATACAAAGTAAAAATGTGAATCCCATATTAATGGCTGATTTACAGATCTTGTTGATGTTGTTAGAGTTTAAAAGTCAGTTTTTTGGTGTTTGTATTATACATATTAAAGTCAAATGAACTGAATTGTTATTTTTTGTTAAATTTCGTTAAGTTTTTTATAGTTTTTATGTTAAATAAACTAAAATTAAAAAACAACAGTTTATTTTATATCTTTATGGTCAAATGTACCTCAATTTTTGTATAAAAAAACCGTCCAGAAATATAATTCGGAAATTCGAATCGCCCTAAAAACAAAGTGGTTTGGTTTATCGAAGGGAACATATATAAAAACGTAATGAATAAAAAAAATTGGTCTGTCATAGTAATTTAAGAAAAAAAAAGTGAAACGCTAAAATCTTTTTATTACTGTATTGAAATTTGGTTAAATTTAGGTTTTTTCAAATCAAATCATTTATTTAAATTGTGTTTTTAATGACTAGAAATAAGAGGATAGAACTTTCTGATCGTCGGCCCATAATTTAACATGGGTCTTAGCTGCAATCATTTATATTACTGACAACAGTTTTTATAAAAAAATGGTTAGTAATTTGTAGATCCCATAGAGAGCCCACTCCTGAAATAATCTAAATGTCGTTGGACGTCATCAAAGCCGAATACAGCACTATATCACTTTAACAAATAATAGGCCTTTTACATAAAAAGTTCCAAAAAAAAAGAGTTGCTTGGGAATGTTCTATAAATCGAAATGAATTAGATTTAAAATCGAAAAAGTTTGAAAACGAGCCTGTAAAGAAAGTTCCTAAAAATATTTCTTGGTAATTCAAAAGTTTCTAAATTTGGTTCATGTCTGGGAATTTTGTAGACATATTTCTCTTTCCAAAATAATTTTAAACTAGTTTTTCCCCATGATTTCTTATATGAGGAGGTCCATAACAAAACGCAATAATTACACCATAACATTTTTTTGGATAAACGACAAAATGTAATTTAAGTTAGTAGCACATAATTTTTTTAAAAAACAATTATTGAGGTATTATTGTCTACAAAAAATAATATTAATCACAAATTAATTATTTTATCTGACAGTTTGTTTTAAAGTTATTTAGATAACAACTTTGGAGTTATTGCGTTTTGGTCCGAATCATAGTATTTATTTCATTTTGCTTTGAACTGTATGAAAATATGTATGAAAATTAACTTAACAAAAGCAAAATGTATTAACTAAACAAAAATTCCTTACGTCTTACAGTTATCTAAGAGTTACCACCAGAGCATAATTTATTTATAAAGTTGACTTTTTTAAAATTTCTTGTAGCGATTTGTTGCAAAGATGTGTAATTATTGCATTTTGCTCTGAACCATTATATTTGATATTGAATTGCAGTGTAGTTATTGAGTTTTGGAATGCTTTATAATAAAGGTAATATAGATTTCAATGTGTAAAATAGGATTCAATCAAAAAATCAAAAAACTTGAAAAATGTAATTATTGCGTTTTGTTATGGACCTCCTCATATATGAAAATTAGAGCAAGATTTACAGAAAAGGGTTTATCCTATTAAAAATTTACAGAAATTTCATGTAGATTTCTACATTAAACCTATTTTGTATCTAAATATTTCAATATACTACAATTGAGGAATAATTATTACATACATATAAGTTTTGAGCGCTCGATACTCTTGGGAAACCGACATTCAACTGTCCATATTAAATCAAGGGGTCTCAAAATATGTTTATTCCGGCCACTGAACTATATTAAATCTGTATACCAAATTTATTTAAAAGAGAAACCGAATCCCAATTTCATTTTTTGTTTGTTTTTACATCATAAAAATTACCCTATATCTAGATTTTTTATCGAAAAGATAAAAAGTACCAAAAGTAAAAGAGTACCAGATTTTTCTCATTTTAGGAATTTTAGGTAGGCTATAATAATTAACTAACTTTAACCCTTTATTTTAATCATGACCATGTGGAATCTGCATACCAAATTGGTCAAAAATAAAAAAAGTACCAATTTTTCCCCCCCTATTTACAACTTAAATTGAATCTGTGCCAAATGATATCTCTTTACCACTTAAAAAGCAACACTTTTTTTTCCTTAAAAAATAACCCTTTATATCAAGAAAAAAAAAGTAGCAAAGTACCAATTTTTCTCTGATTTACCGCTTAAATAGTACCCTATTTTTGAATCTGCCCCATATGATATCCATATACCCAACTTTTCGAAAAGAGGAAAAGTACCAAGGTAAAATGGAAGCAATAGTACCAGCTTTTCCTCATTTATGTCCCCCAGAAAGTCCACTAATTGTTAATACAGGCTATAATCTGTATCAATAGCAAAATTTATCGAAAAGAGAAAAAGTACCAATTTAAACCCGTTTTTACCCATTAAAAAGTACCAATTTTTCCCTTAAAAATACCCTTTGTTCTAATCTTGACAATATGAAATCTGAATACTAATTTTATCAAAAAGAAAAAAGTACAAATTTTGTCCTCGATTTACCGCTTAAATAGTACGTTATATTTTAATCTGGGCCATATGATTTTTAAAAAAGAGAAATAGTACCAAAGGTAAAAGGGTAGCTAGAGTGCCACACAGAAAAAAATAAAAATAGGATTCAGTTAAACAATTTGTTATTTTAATTTAAAAAATAAATTACATTTGCACCAGTAAACAGATTAATAGTACCAATTAAACTTTTAATTCACTTGATTAAACGTATCATTCATATCATATGATTACATGTTTTAATTAAAACTGATTTTTTTTGATTAATGCTTTAATTGCCTCTTAAAAAGTATCCCATATTTAAATCCCGGCAATACGCTATCCGTGTACCAAATTTCATCCAAATCCTTTAAGCGGTTTTAGCGTTATTGAGGCACAAACTAAAAAACTTCCAAATACCCAAACATACAAACTAAAACCTTTGGAAAATGTTTCCTGATGAGCTGGCCTAAACAACCAGTGAAATGCGCATAGCAGCTAGCTTTCCCTCAACAATAAATTTCAGTGTATTTATCAATTATGAAAAACTGGGAATTTAGCACGTCATACGGAAATCGTATAAATAATAAATTTTGTATTCCCAAATATATATTTGATAATATATACAAACTTTCATTTTTATAATATTGTTACGTTTTTCCTTTAATAAGCACGTTTGAGTTCTTTTTAATTGCAAATTTAAATAAATACACAAACTTATTCAACTTAACAAACTTTATTAATTATTTTGTTCACAATTGTTAGTTACGAACAGAACCGTTTAAATGTCTGCAATAAACTAACTAAAATTTTTCATTTTTCACTCCTTTTTATACTTCATAATTATTTCTAGATTTTTCCCGAACCTCCCTGTAATAACTATTTATTTTGTTCTAAAACCATTTCTAGAAATGACTGGGAAATTCATGTAGGAATTATTTTAAAATAACAGTTGTGTTGAAAATTGTACAGGAGAATTTTAAGTAACTAAACGTTACTGACTGACTCACTGATTCACCATCGCACAGCCTAAACGCCTGAAGCTAATAACTTGAAATTTGGACCAGAGATTGGTCACTCTCCGAATCGATCCACTAGGACGGGATTTTTGGAAATTCAAATGTTTAGGGGATAAAAAAGGGTAAAAACGGGAAAATGCGGTAACCTTATATCTCCAAAACTAAAAGAGATACAAAAAAAATGTAATACATATCGTTGTTCTTTAGAAAAATAAGCGGACAGGTGCCTGGTACTTTTTTGAAATTCGGCCCTTTTAGGGAGTAAACGGGTAAAACCTGAATTTTGGTACTTTTTTGACACTCCATCTATCTTTTGAACCAATAAACATAGAACCAAAGTTTGTACCACATTCGAAACTTATCAAAAAATACGAATACGAATTTGGTACTTTTTCGAAATTCGAACATTTAAGGGGTGAAAATCGTAACTATTTTTGGTACTATTTTTACAAAACATTTTTCTCCATTCTTTGACATATTCGTTCTAAATTATGGGGTCCCACTGCAATACTGAAATTTTTGATACTTCAATGGGGGAAAAAATAGTTCCAAAAAGAAAATACGGGAAGTTTGATATTTTTGTTCAGCTTTTTGGTTCTACAACTGGTATTTTTTTAACTATGGCTAATATTGGACCTAGAAACATAAAATTCAATATGTAATGTCCTGAGTGGATAAGAATCTATGACGGAAGTTTTTGGTACTTTTTTGTTCATTAACTGGTACTTTTTGAATATCCGTTAGTATTGGACCTATAAATATAAAATTAAACATGCAATGTCCTGAGTGGATGAGAATCTATAAGAGGGACATTTTTGGTACTTTTTTATTCATTAACTGGTACTTTTTGAAGTTCGGTTAGTATCGGACCTAGAAAGATAATATTAAACATGCAAGGTCCTGAGTGAATGAGAAAAAAAACATTGGCATACAGATATGTCCACGAAGAAAAAGAAGACGCTAACGAAGTAGCTGGTTAAATGCTAGTATGACATAAAACTATAACTAACAAGATATCTTTTAACTGTAACTATAAATAATTCTTAGATAATTTAACTTTCGTAACAATATTATTGGCTAAAATAATGATGCCGTTCTTTTTATTGATCTGTGTGTATTCTGATTTGCATATTTGCCTTTAATTTTTAAAGTGTATTGCTTAAACTAATTTTTTTTAAAGAATAATATGGCATAAAGTTGTGGCAAACATTTTGCAGAGTAAAACATTAGTACATCCTATATAATTAAAATAAAAAGGTCATATATTTTTTTTGGGTAACAAAAAAGCCATCCATGTTTTGTTTTTTGATTTCTATTTTCTCACATTAACGTCAAAGATATCAGGTCTTTTGCTTAAATTTTATTGTGCAAAAATAGCAACTTCATTCCATTTGGCTAATTTGGCTCAACGGACAGACTATTAGAAAATAAAAATCTTAATGTAAATTGTTTTGGCATCAATACATCTTCGCAAGCTTACAAAGTTTCTATTAAAAGGCAAATGGGGTTAGAAAACGATAAAATTGAACAAAAAACAAAAAATAAAATCGTATAAAGGAACTTTAACTTGACCTAATTTGTTTGTAAGAGTAATTTAGCTGTGCCAGAGTATGAGTTGAAAGAGAGTTCTAGTGTGTGTTTTGCTGGCCTTAAAGGTTTACATTAGCTTTTAAAGTTTGTGCCTGAAGTCTTTTGTTTTTGTTCGGGTTTTTAGCAATTGAACTTTTTCTTTCAACTGTTTTTTTTTAATTTTGTTCGATTCTAAAAGAAATAAAAACCAACAATAATTGGTTTATAAAAAAGTAATTACTTATGCTTATAGAGTATTATTTGTTTTGTATGTTAATGTTTTTTAAAACTTTCTTTTATTTTGGACTACTTACCCAAATGATGCAGGGGTTTTAGGAAACTATTTTTTTGTTTGCCTTAGAAACATATAATCTTCATTTGGATTTTATATGGATTTTTAATTGTTATTTATGCTTTAAAGTTAATTCTTTGTTCATGTTAACGGGTGGGTCTATGTGTTGAAACATCTTTTAGATTTAATTTTATATTATCAGTGTAAAACTGTTATATCGTTTGAGTGTCTAGATTAGTTTGCGTGTTCTAAATTAGGTTTATTGGGTCAAAATGTTGTTCTTTGTTAACAAATTGGTTAAGAAAACTGTAAATGAAAAGTTAATTACTTGTATTAAAAATACATTAATTTACAATTAGAAAAGAAAAAACTTTTGCTTCTTCTTTCAAACGAATCAAAATATAAAAAGATAAAGTTTTTGTTTTAATTAACAAAATAGATAATTTTTGTCTATTTTACTTTTAAACCCCAAAATGTTATTGTTTTATAATAATTAAATTTTGAATTGCATTCATTAACACCTTTTTGTTGTATCATTAAGCCACTAATTTTACCAATTTTCCGTTTAGTTAATTTCATTTGACTTCTGGTTTTCATTATTGTTATTAATAAAATAATATTAAACATTTCTATTAAGGTTAAACAACATTTAGTGTTAATTTTTCGGCGTTCAAATAAACGGTTTAAATACGGTACAATATCATAGATGTCACGATTTTTTATTGTTTGCTTTTTTTAAAACCATTTTTATGTTGTTTTAAAAACCAAATACCAAAGAATTAATTTTTATTTTTATTGTATTTTATTTAAATGTAATTCATTTATGTTTTGTGTTTGTTTTTGTAGTTGCTTTATTCACAACTCATGCATGAAGTTGTACGAGTTATTTGATGTAGACTATTGTATGGTTTTAATACCTCAAAACATTAAATACGCATACAAGGTCGTTTTACAAAAAAAAGTACAATGAACACAAATTAAAAGCTGATTATGTTTTTTTCTACAATAATGCAAGATAAAACGGTAGTTGCAGCAAATTAATATACATAGTTAATGCGTCAATTTGTCAAGTCAAACCCAAATTGAAAGACTTGAAATGGTTAACGTTTGTCTTAAACAACAGTAGAGACGCGACTTCAGGCACGTTTATAGATTAAAATTTACACTTTACTATACACTTAACTATAGGAAACTTAACTTAACTATAGGTTAAAATATACATAAAACAAAACTCTTCAGAATTCACATGAATTAACACTAAACTTCAGAATAAAATCGCTTTTTAACAACTCCTAACCTACCCCACCCCTGCGTCGTCATTTAAAAGACTATTGACTAAACAATACACTAGACTATATGCACACTAAATTATATATTTAATTATACACTAAACTATACACTAAATTTTACACTAAACTTTACACCAAGCTATATTAGAACACTAAAGTATACGTCACCATATGCACTTAACTAAAGACAAATGGTGTTTTCTTTTCTGACAATAATGTTCCATGTATGGTACCATTCGCGCGGAGTTTTGTTCTATTCTAAAAATATATGCAAAAATGTGAGAAGTTGTCGTTTTCATTTCTAAATATGTTTCAAAAATAGACAGCGTTTGAAAAACTGCAGTCAAAGTGTAAAAACTACCATTTCTTCCACTTCTTCATTTGTCATTGTGGAAAGAAAATTGTTGCTTTTACTTCTGATTCATTAAATGTAAACAGTCGCTATCATTCCAATTTAAAAAAGCCAAAATTTTTAGCCAAGTTTTCGTTTTGTATTCCACAGTTTTTTGTTTCGACTGCAGTTTTTTACACCCTGAAAATAATTGTAAAATTTGTTCCATTTCTTACCCCCCAGTTATAATTGAATGTGAGATAATACCCTTTTTTGCATCTGCCTTAAGTGCCGTTTCACACACGTCAAGTTTGTCTCGTCAAGTCTTGAGTTTTTAAGAGAGAGGGGAAAAGAAATGGCCTTCTATTTTCCCTTCTCTCCTAAATGCTCAAGACTTGACGAGTCAAACTTGACGTGTGTGAACCAGCACTAAGTACTTTTTTATGAAAGCAAGTATTTTTTTATTAACATTTTTCTTGTGTTTGCGTACAATTTGTGTTATTTTGAGAGTATGTTATGTTTTGATTGATATAAAAACTTTTTGTTTTTTGTTTGTTTTACTTTTATTTAATAATAATTTTTTTTTGGCGCAAAATTTTTAATAACAGCTGACTTTAATTATTGTACATCAGTGTTGTTAACGCTTATTGGAATTCAAAGAAAATATAATGTTGCAAATTGCTACAACCGTGGTGATTATCGATTAAGGCCGTTACACACTATCCTACAAATTCATAATTTTTTTTACAAAAATGCTTCTCTGATCTAATTATTGTTTGAAAATTTTCAAAAAACAATAACAACTTATCATGACAGGGTTGCCATTTCGTAAAATACTGAGGACTTTCCCACAAAGTAACGGCCTTTATTAGTAAAAACTTTGCATTGAATATTTAACTCCTTAAATACACAATAGTGTTGAGTGGAAAACGTAGATATTATTTCGTTCCATTGTAATGTTAAATAATTTATTACTTTTTAAGGGTACGTGTAACCCGATTATAAATTACACAATTATAACAAATTATTATTTTTTAGAAAAGAAAATACCAACATGGCTGTTGTTCGGCAAATCGAAATCACTTGAAATTTTAATGAATGGAGAATTGAATTTCTTTTTTTAAAAACAGTTTCATTACAAAAAGTGTTCCTCAAAGTATAGAAAAATTAATAGAGTTCGTTATACAGTCGAATTTTCCTAAAACGAACTTCACTATAACCAATTTTTCTCCATAACGAATTATTTTTGAGAACTTTGTATTTTGTTAAGGTTTCCCTTCCATATTTATCACCCTTAAAGGAATTTCTCTATAGCGATTTTTTCACTGTAAAGAAAGTTTTTTTGAGACACAACTTACTTTTGATATGCTTAATAATTTTCCTATAACGAATCTTTCTTCAATCATACAATTTTGTCGATGAAGCTAAAAATTTACAATTTACGTTTTCACAACTTGCCGATAGCAAAAGGTAGGATTTTATTTTATAGTAGCAGACTACCTTAACAATAGGATTTTTTCTAAATGAAACGAAAAACGTTATGAAGAAATACCGAACAACAGCAGGTGTTTTTCAGAGATCCGTATTAGGAGCATTCCTGTGGATTGTGATGAACGATGGCTTACTAAACATTAACTTACAAGAAGGGGCAGATCTAGTACGATACTCTAGAGATGGGCAAATTGAAAAAATATATCGATATGTATCGAATCGATATTTTTTAAGAGTATCGATACATATTATTTCAAAAATATCGATATATCGAACGTATTCTGCTGAAACTATTACCAAATAAAAAATTTAATATACCTTTGTACACACATATTTATGAACATACATATTATATGGGTAATTCCATGTCAAATCGACCAAGATTGGTACACGACCCCTTTCGATTTTAATGAAATTTGATGAGAAGGTTCCTTTTATCCTATTAGGAACATATCTGTGAACAAGAAATAAATGTTAACATTTTTTTTTTCAAAAGTTATGTCATATCCAAAATAACATTATTTCGCCGAATAAGCCAAATGTGTTGATCTTATTCCTTCAAGATTCGAAAACTACTTTACATACGAAAATGATTTTTATGTAATTTTAAAGAGAACACTTGGGGCAAAATATCGAATTTGATAGTCGTATTTCAATATCGATATATTGATATATCGGTATTTTAAATATCGGCGATATATATCGATTTTTTTAATATCGATATTTTTTTTTAATATCGATATTTTGATATATCGATATTTTTTGCCCATTCCTACGGTACTCTAATCATATGGCACAGGCGATAGACATGCTAACTGCCAACTTAGTCCATTGTAAACCGCTGTAAGATACGGCTGTATAGAAATGGTTCTCAATAGCAGTGCCCAAAACCAACTCAATACTGGAAACGTACACTTTGGTTTTTAGAAAGTCTATAATACACCTACAGATCGGTGATATTACCATAAAACCGGACAAAGCATTGCAAACGTCAACGTTTAATTGGCTATAAATTTTAAATAAAAAATTCTTTTAAAAAAAAATGTATTGACATTTTTTTTATTATAATAGTTTAGTAATAGATACTCAAACGTCTATTTTTTCCTTTAAGAGCCGTATTAATTACATCACCTACGTACAGAATTTAAACGTGTACATTATTCTTAAGAATTAAAGACAAACTTATTATTTTTGTTCCTACATCTAGTTGCTGGTTGTGTTAAATACTTCCAATTTTCCAAAAATCCTTGTACACAAATTCAAATTTATGTTACAATTTACTTAAGCTTTACATAGGACAGCAGAGGAAATTAAATTAAGGGCAATTTAAGAAGGCAATTAAGGTTTAAAATGTTCCCAACAAACACGAAGTCAAAACTTTGGTATAGAGATACTTAATCATTTGATATCAAGAACAATTCTCAAACCTTTTAAAATAGTTTGATTTTAACAATTTAATAAATATTGATAATAATTTGAATTTAAAAATTTGACAATCAATGTCTTATCAATTTGCTATCAAGTGTAATTGTCAAATACACTTGTCAACACTAAAGCGAAAATTAAATATCAACACTTAAGCATGGTCGCCATTTAGAGACGGAAACATTTGGTAGGGAAACATTTTGAAAGCATATTACGGGTGGGGAAGAGAGTACGGATTTTGTGTTCGGTACTTGGCGATACGCTTTGTTCACATTTTTTTGTGTTGACATTTACTTTGTGATTGCGAATAAAAACACAAGAGAATTCCAGATTTTTTCTTCCAAATGTTCGCTCGGCTAAACTCGAACATTGCGATTAATGTCACACGTCATTCACAATATAAGAAGAACTACTTGTAAAAAATAAAAAATAATTTGTGAGTAAGAAATAATTTACTATGAGTGTGAATGGTGAAATAGTTATAAATTTGTTGTATGATCGAGGGGGTACGCAGAGCCAGGACCAGTGTTCGAAAATAAAGCGAACATTATTTAGCATACGGTACACACAGCTAGAAGCGATATCTATTTTTTAGTGTTTGTTTGTTAGTACAAAGCTAATAATTATTTTGACAAAAGTAACAAACATTATGTAGTGTTCTGTTTTTTTTATTTTAAAACGTAAAACTTGTAGTGATTTTTTAGACATACATTATGTTTTAATATTCTTTCGTGTTTTTTTTTTACATTAATGAAGGAATGAGCCATTAATGAAGGAACGAGGTCACTGGTATAGCTTGCGTTTGTACAGTATACATTGTTTTGTTTTTGTACAATTTTTTTGTTGGCTGCTTGTTACACAATTTATTTTGTTTTTGTAAAAAAAAATTTGTTTGTTTACCATCCAAAAGAGCGCTAAAATAAGCTGAAGCAAAAGAAAATCAAAGTGCTGAACCGAACAAAACCAATTTTGTGTTTTTATGAAAAACAAACAATTAAATGTTCTCATCTTTATGTTAAGTTGGATTAGTACAGTATTTTTATTGTGTACGAAAGTTATAACTACACATACACTATTAGCGTTTGTGTTTTCCAAATTTCTACCATACCGAACACTAAAGGAGCAAACACAATGTGCTTAAGTTAGCTTAAGCAAACCATATTAAACTTTAGGAATCTTTTTGCTAAGTTAATGAAACTGTCATTTGCTTAAACAAGGTGTGAATCTAATCGTACATTCCGTACGGTATCAAATGTTTTTTATTTTGTTTTTTTTTAATACATTTGAGAGACTTTTTGTTAATTTCTTGCAGTAGGTTAAGCAAGGCTATGCATATTATGGTTAGGCCTTAAAGAACAATATAAACACCCGAATTATGGATACAAATTCCTCGGGAACTTTTCCCATTTTTACAATTGAATTAACATAGGAAAAAATTGGAGAATAGAGAAAACTCTCAGGGAATTTTTATTCGTAATTGGGCTGATAATGTTTATTTTGGAACACTGTTCACGACAATCCTGAAAATAAAGCGCATTATTTTGTATTTTCAAAAATTTGAGGAAGGAGAGAATGAAATTCCATTTTTCAGCAGCAGGGATGGTGCCGAATATTTAGCAGGCAGTTTATTTAAGATAATATTTAAAATTTATAGTAAATAAAAAAATTTAACAAAATATGAATTAGTAAAACAAATTTTATCATTCATTTAAGTTCCATCCACATTTGAGAATAATGTTTGAAAACAAGTAGAAAATAAATGTATTTTTTAATATAAAATGATTTCCCCTTTTTGTTGAGAATGGTCTGTTTCTCAAATTTTTTTCAAATCATTATCAAATCATTATATTTTCAAATAATAATCAAACTTTTGTCCGTTTGAGAAATTAGTTGATTTCAAATCATTTTCAACTTGAAGTAAAACATCTGTGTTTGTTGGGTGAAGCGCTCTCTCTTAAAGCTTGCCATTAAAGGAATTTCCCTTAGTGTATGTACTGTATGACCAGAAATCTACTTAAACATTCATGTTGCAATATTTATGTCTTGTATTTTTTTTAATTCTTCTGGTACATGTTGCATGTTATTCAAGTATGATGTCTAAATGAAACTAAAGTAGAAAAAAAACTTTTGTAGACAGAAAGACAGTTAGTTATACAGGCTGAAAAAAACTAACAAACCTAGTTACCAGGGAATCAACGCTAATGGACACAAATGGTTTTGGAAGCAAACACCAATTATTAGAAATAAAAAATGCAGATATTGCAACATAATGAATACAAGATCAACTATAAGCGAGTACATATGGGAACATGGCTACTATTCAGGTAGATTCTAAACTAAAAAAACAATTGAAATGTGTAGCAGACATTTACACAGAAAACATATAAATTTATTTCTATAAAAAAATTTGTGATATTAATTAAATTTGCACCAGAAGACAAATTAATAGTATCAATTAATTAAATATTTGTTGATATTCACAATCAGTGTTTGAAAATAAACACTAAATATCGCTCCTTAGTGTTCGGTTCGGTAGATTTGTGGAAAACACAAACGCTAAAAGTGTTTGGTTAGGAAATCATTGAAAAATAACGATTCCCCGTTTGTCATCTTCGAGCACAAAAATAATACTGTTCTTATCCAACTCAACAAAAATATCAGAACATGTTATTTCGTTCGGTTTTTTTTAACCACAAACTTCATTGTGTTCGGTTCAGCTCATTAGTGTTCGTTCGTTTCAGTTGTGCTTAGTAGGGCCCTTTTGGCCGGTAAAAAAAACAAAACTTTTTTTACAAAAACAAAATACATACACGAAAAAAAACAAAAAACCACAAAAAAATTTTACTCAAACATACATAAAAATAACATTTTAGAACATTAAAATATAATGGTTGTCTACAGTACCACTACAATTGGTCTCTTTTTTTTAAACGAATAACAGAACAATTTATAATGTTCGGCTCTTTCTTGAAAATAGTTACGAACGGTATTAAGGGTTGTGTTTGTATACACAAACACTAAAATTTATATATCGTTTCTGGGTGTGTGAGCCGAAAGCTTAATACTTTTCTGTTTATTTTCGAACACTGTTCACAACATTTGCTGCAGTAATGTTGTTAATATAAGTAAGCATTTAATTCACTTGATTAAATTTTCAATTAAAACTGATTTTATTTTTGATTATCTTATAGTTTAATTGAAAACAAAAATTTTCGAGCATTTTTTTGTCAAAAATAATATAGAAAATAATGTTATTTTTGTCAAGCTAATAAGGCCTACATTTCTTCAATGTTAATAAAGTTCAATTTTTAATTACCTTTTAGCTTGACAAAAATAACATACATAAATTTATCACTCTGGCCAAAGAAACAACTACAACAATATAGAAATGATTTTGTATTTAATTTTCATTATGGTTTTTTATAAAATCGATTTACTGGGATGGGAGTTGCATTATTTCGACCCCTAAAGGCTAGTTTACACGGTAATACATTGTATTACGACATTATGTAGAATGAGAAAAATCATACCATGCAAAAGCAAAATGTATCGAGTAAAGCCTGGTACTCTGTTCAAATTTGTGAAAAATGTTGAGCAACATTAATTATTTCACACGAAAATTTTGACATGTATCAATGTTACCTTTCATGCGAGTTTGTACAGTTTGACGTTTTTAGTCCTGCAAAGAATGCGACACTGTTTAGCGTATGTAAACAAACCGCACATGTATTTAACTAAAAATTATTTTTTTATTAAAAAATTTAATAAAAAAGAATATAAATATGGATAAAAAACTGTTACCGGTTGTGTTATTTTAATTTTTTATTTCTTATTTAATAATCAGTTGATAGTTTTTTGCTTTTGCTTAAAATTCCACGTGAAATAAGTGCAGCTTACATTATTTCGCAGTTGTAAAAAAATGTTGCCAGAAACATTTCCTAACTTTTTCACAAAATGAACAGAGTACAACTTTATCAACATTATTTCATAGATATTCCGTACAAGTTTTTTTCATATGCGTTTTGACAGCATTTCACGTGAAATGTTGAACACAGTACCAGGCTTAAGAGAGAATACGAACACAAAATCTGACAAACGGTCGGTAAATGATTTTTTTCTAAACCATTTTAGAAACTTATGTATTTTCATCACACCAGAGTTGTATTTTAACAGAGTATATTGAAGGTGGTAGCATTTTTATACAATAACAAAAACAACTAAATTCAACTCAGGAAATTTTCATGTTGTTTTTGTAAAAATTATAAAACTGCAACCATCTGATTTTTTGTTATTATTTTTGATTTTACTTGTACCATCCGTGTAAACATGAAAAATACATACAACAGATTTTTATTTTTTTTCTTTTAAACACGGAGAGAATTTCATAATATTTTGATTCTACAAAGTCGTAATACATTGATTACCGTGTTAAGGCCAGCTTAACCGCGAAAATAGTGTAATCGCCTAAAATCAAATTTTACAGCAGAGAGCTTTTTTTATTTTATTTCATATAAATTTTGTATGAAATTTGTCGCTTACAATAAAATTGTTCTTGCTATAAAATCGTAACGGTACCTTATGTGACCATGACATTTTAGGAGATGATGCAAGTGTTGCCAATAAAGTCATTTATTAAAAAAAAACGAAAACTGAAATTTTTGTCGCGTACGTTATTTTGGCGGTTAGGGCTCGATTTGATTATGTGAAGTTGGATCTAATAGTTGCATTCGGCTCAATTTCAATCTCCTGATATTCAAAATCAATTCATATATGATTTTTTTATAAGAATGAACTGATTTGAAATTCTGACATAAAAATTTGGAATAAAATTGTTCAATTATATCGCCAATGTGTATGTGATGTTTGTAGGTGGCACAATATTTTGGCAACAATCAAAATACTCTTGATTTTTTTTGCACAACGAAAAGAAAGAGATGTGTGTTGGCAACATTGTAAAGTGCTGTTTATGTTATTCCTACAGGTTACGTTCACCTTTTTATTGAATAAATGAAACCATTGTGCGACTTATTGCAAAATATGGGACAAAATGGAAATAATATGCCGAATATTACATACAAAAATATTGCAAGTATGTATATGAACCGCTTAAGTAAAATAAGATCAAATAAAAAGAAGCTTGTTTCACTCACTTTTAGGCAAATTTGATAAAACTTGGTTTAAAAAGTTCTAGTAAAGTTTTGTTATTAAAATTTTCATTAAAATAAATTTCCTTTATTATTCCCTTTAAATTCTTTTGCATCTTACAACTTTTTTCTAAAACAAGTTAGTATCATGTCTAAGCTATTACCTAAAAAAGTTATTGTTTAATAAAGCGTTTGTTCAATAAAAAAAAAATCATTCGAGCGCATCCATATTCGTTGTTTGAAGGCATTTCAAATGTTTAAATTCAAGGTTATTTCTATAAATAATGTCAGTTAGTAAAAGCAAACAATAAAAAAATAATCACAATTTTATTTATAAATTAAAATTACTTTGTAATTATGAATGTCTTATGAAATTGAAAACACCTTTAAATATTCCATCAAATATCTCTAAATAAATGAAAAATAATTGTTGAATTAAAAAAAAAAAACATGATTAAAAAATGAAAACAAGCTAAACTAAAATAAATTTGATTTAAAACTGAAGTTAATTAAAGCTTAATTTTAACGGCGACACCAGAGATAAAACATGTTTAAATATGGTCACCTCCAACAAAACTATTTTTATAGAAAATTGTAAACATATTATGATTCATTTAACAGTATTATTGTCACCGACAGCCATGTTATGGCTGAATTAGTCCTCCATCAAGAAGCCACAACCATATCATGGTTGCCTCGGAACATGTTATGGCCAAAAAAAACTAAGACATGTTTAACACCCATGTGTTTTTCAACCATAGCATGCTGCTCTTGGAAAAGAGAAAAATACTAATACATAATATGGTTGTGGCTTCTTGATGGAGAACTAATTCAACTATAATATGGTTGTAGGTGCCAATAATATGGTTGTATTAACCATAATATGTTTAAAATTTTCTTTAAAAATAGTTTTGTTGGAGGTGACCATATTTAACCATGTTTTTTCTCTGCGTGAATAACTAAAAATATTTTATATAAATATTAATGCCAGTTTGTATTTTTAAACGACGTGTACAATTTAGTTTTTTAAACATTGCTGTCAAATTATTTTTACTGCTAAATTTTCATTATTGATAAGTCTCCAGAAATGTGTATTGAAATCTTTTGTAAACTTTTAAAAAAGCTTATAAAACTCAAGCTTCAAAATATTATGCTAAAGCTGATATTCAAAACTTTTTTTGCAAAACGATTACTTGACATACTTGGGATTAAGGCTATTAAAATACCTTTAAGGAAAAAACTTATTTGTTAGAATAAACCCCTAAAATCCGGTTTCTACAAAGTTGCCTCGAATATAAAGAACACATAGTTTTATATACCGATATGCTGCATTGACAGGCCAAAATGGGGAAACTTTAACCTCTCCGCCGCCTTAAATAAAATTTCGGTCTGATCTTTTAAGAAGCGCAGCCACATTAATTATTTTTGGTCTCCTCAGAATCCATTGTCAAAACCCGGTTATATTGGAAAAAGTTCGAAACTGTTAAACAGTGCATTCAGAAATATTTTGAAAAAAACTTTTGCAAAAAATTTTTGCAAACAAATATTTTATTCACGGACAAAAAATTAAGAGTTTTATTTTTGGAAAATGACGAAAACGTCTTTTGTCTATTGTACTGTTAAATAAGTCTGTACGATATTTCCTTTGCTGTCAACGTACTTTTGGCAACATTGGCCGCCAAACCACATTTTTGAATCAAAATCATTCACCTTCATTTCAAGAACAAACTTATGTTAGGTAGACGTTGTATTCAGTATCAATCTGATATACTTTTTCCCAATAATCCATTGTGATTTCATGGAGTTCCCCTAAAGAGAACCCGCACCGTACAATCAATCCGAACTTCTAATGAAGTTTAAATTGTATTTCGGTTCAACAAACAATACGTGAAACTGCCCAAATGTTTCCCAGTATATTCCCCTGCCCTGGGCCCATATGATCATGATATCAACCGCTCAGTCCTCTTGTTTCGAGATTAGCAGTAGTCAAGGGCTGTTTTCGTTTTTTGGGACAGGGACTCCAACGCCATATCGCCGGCACGGCTATCAATATCAATATTCACAGCAATCGTCAACACAGTAGATAGTCTGAGCGAGTCTTCAGCTTTCTTGATCGCAGGTAGCTCCGTTTGGAAAACGCTACAGTAATTCGGAAGTCTTCGCGGCAAATTGGGGTTGAGCTCCCTAAAGAACAATTAAAAACTTTGTAAATAAGAAAACCATTCACTGTTTATTGAATATTGTTAACAAATGTCTAGTCTTTTTGGTGGAAAAGGAAATTGCGCCAAGCGTTAACGAATTGCACGAGTAATTCATTCTCCTATTACCAAACTTATTGGACCCACCAATGATTAGAATTTCATGCCTTCTAAAAGTTCTTAAGCCGCTAAACATTTTCAAAAGCTTAATTGCATTGCAAGGTTAGAATGCGAATTAACTTGGCTATTTAAACGTGAAGCTTCTTCTCTCCCATTCATTTGGTTTCATTTAAATTTTATTGAGTTGGCGTTTATAAATTGGAAGCTTACGTCATTTGTTTGTTTGTAGTTATCGTCATTGATGTATTTTGTTGCTATTAAAGTTTAATTTATTGCAATTTATTGTTAAACAATTTCATAGAATGTGTATTTTTTGTTATAATTGTTTTCATGAATTTTAAATGCGATTTTTTTTATAAGTATTGTGAACATCATTTAGTTGTTTTAGAGACGTTTTTATTCGAAACAATTTTTTTTTTATTTAAGCTTTTTACGTGAGAGAGAGATTTTTGTTGCAATGCGTTGTTTTTTAATAAAACATTTAGTTGAATTCGTGTTGAGTTGGAGTAAAAATGTTTGAAATTTTATTAAAAACTTTAAATTACGTTTAAGTAAAGTTTATATTTTACTACTCTGTAAGTATTGATTATACAATTTAAAGAATTTCAATTTTTATCGAATTGTAAAACGATGCAGTTGCAAAAATATTAATTGAAAAAAGTGACCCAATTGTTTTTAAAGATAATCGCCGGTATTTATAAAAATTTTTAAAATTTAATAGAGGCTTACAAAACAAATTTTGTATACAAATTTGCCTTAATAAACGTTTGTCAAATTTAATAACCGTTTACAAATACGGGGGAATGTGTATTGATATTTGTTTTTTACGTAATGATCTTAATTAAAATGCTAATTATGACAGCGGTGTTTTTTTTTTTTTAATTGTAACAAATTGTTATTGTTATGAAACCATTACGGTCTTAATGCTACCGTTAAATCTCTTTAATGATTCTTTCTAATGTTTGAACAATTGATGTAACATTTTGTTTGTGTTTTCTTTTTCTCAATTCTCTTAATTACATATAAACTGATGTTCATGATCATCATCATTATCTTAATCAGTATGTGACTGCAACCACAATATTGTCTCATTTAATCTGGATTGAATAGTTTTGGAGTCAAACATACCGACTTACATTTTTTCTTTAATTATGTTAAACAACTTTATGTACATACTTAGATACAAATTACTTTAACAGTGTATATATTTTGAGTTCTTATTTTTGTGTAAGAAACAAAATTATTTACATTAGGATATAGAGTTTCTTAGCGTACAGAGATGCAGCAAAGTGGGGGAACTTTAATTGGAAGGGGGTGCTTCAATTAGATCCGGGCCATGTTTCTCAAACTTCAAGTTACAAAGTACAAGCACAAGTAAAATATATTTGAAATAAAAAATTTTTGCTTTTTTAATATATTTTACTTGTAGATTTGTAACTTGTAGTTTTGGGAAACAGGGAAATTAAAAAAAAACCGTTTTTTGGAATTTTAATACAAAATTTTCGAAAAAAGAACAAATCTAAAGCTTAATTTCTCCAACAAAAAACGCTTCCGTGGATAAAAACCAAACAGAACACTCTCTCTATACGCATAACCTTTTCAGTAAAGTTTGCTAAAAACCGTAAAAATGTGAAACCGCGGTTTTGGGTTTAAAATGATTAAAACCGGTCGGGGTTGGTTCGGTTTTAAAAATCTCAAAGTTAAACTTCAGACAAAAACATATATATTTTTTTTGTACGTAATACAATTTTTTATATTTTTTTATTCAGCTACTTTTATTAGCCCTTAAGTGTAAAGCTGGGCTTGGCATTTTTGGAAATTTTTCAGGTTATTTTTATATAATTATTAAGTATATTAGAACGAGACTTTATGTATTCCTCAATCAAATTGTTTTTTAAAAGAAAATGAGAAACAGGTGTTAATTTAAACACCGTTAGCGTCGCAATTGGGCAAACGGATATTTTGTGAATATTGTATCTACTAGATCATGGCGAATTGTTTTATGCCGAAATTGGTGTTCTTTTGTAAATGCAAAATATGCAACACTTCTTAAAAAGTAGGGGAGCATTTAAAAATCTTGCCAAGTCACATGTAACACTTATTCAACACTTTTTGTTTTGAAAAGAAAACGCGATAATTATAATAATAGTTGACAGGGTATTACACGCAGAGAAAAAATATGATTGGGCATGGTTACGGCAACAACACTATGTTTAATGTAACAATATATTGTTGTCGTACACAAATAATTGTTATTTTTCTTTAATATCAATAATATTATATGTAGTTACTGTAAACAAATCAATGTTTATCGCAATTATAAATTTGAGTATTGTTGACCGAAAAATAATTATTTTTCTAACAACTAAATTATGATAACTTTCTAAACATATTATATTACTCACAACAATATCATGATATTTAATAGCCATAACATGATAACTTTCTATACATTTATCATATTATGTTTAAGATGCAATCAAACTATTTTTACTCTAATAATATTATGTAAGCGCCATTTGTAAAATAATTTTGTATCAGTTGTGTCTTTTATTTTATATGTGAGCGGTTAATCAATTTAAAGATAAATTCCCATAAAAAAATATGTTTAAAGAAATTAAAAAGCAGAGATTTTGTTTTTTTTTTATAAAAGTGTTACGATATTTCTGTGGTTTTCATGGGCAACCGCGTCTGTTTAAAAACAAATTTTTCAGGAGAGCCGAAAAACAATTCATTTGCAAGCCTTACATTGAACTCCGCTGTTTGATTCACATTAAGAAAAATTGTATAAAGCCACAAAATACAAAATCGATGCAAAAAAGTTTTAATTTATTTTATATTTTTATGACAGTTATAAAAGGGGCTGTATCATAATATGATTGCTTCTATATTAATTATGATTAACATGATGATAATATGATTACTTCTTAGCTTATTATGTTTAACATGACAATAATATGATTAGTTCTTAACTTATTATGATTAACATGACAATGATTTGATAACTTCTTAACTTAGTATAATTACATAATAATAATATGATTATGGCAAAAATATTATGATGTAATATTACGAGTATATTTAGTCATAATATGATTCAATAATAATCTTAATATGGTGACTACAATCATAAATTTTATCATAATATGATGCTCTTAGAATATGTTTACCACAACCATGATTTTTCTTTGCGTGTATGCATTTGTGCTTTGTGGTTCTAGACCCACCTTAAAGTATACCTATCGACTCAGAATCACTTTCTGAGTCGATCTAACGATGTCCGTCCGTCCGTCTTTTTTTTTACTTTTTGTTTATTGTAGGAACTTAGAACTTGAGAGCCTCTTTCTAAAACCGCTGTTTGTCCGTGACTATATTAGCAGCTGCTCCGGATATCTATGGAGCCTGTGGACGCGCCCTACTAAACTCAGCTGTGCTGTGAGCAAAATTATAAATCTCATTTTCTTGCATCGGTTAATTCACTCCCGATGGTGGACAAGATGACTCCCTCCTTGTCTTGAATTTGCTAATCATCATCAATATGAACATTATTGTGTTATTTTCTTAAGCTCTAGTTACTGTATCCATGACATTGTTGTTATTGTTTGTGTTATTGTTTAAAATATTGTTCTTAGTTTTCCGTTCTACGCTTTTGAGTTAGGAAAAAAAAAAAAAATAACGATAAGGCAGTTACAATTTTACGTATAAATTTCTATAATTTCTATAAATAAAATTTACAGCACGTACAGATCGAAAACCATAAATAGCAATTTGATTTACAATTTTTTTTCTTCTTTAAGTCATTAGGGAGGAAGGTAATTGTTGTAATTTTATTAGAAAATTTGTTATTTTAATAAAAAAAAGAGAGAAAAAATGAGCAGCAATTTTATTGGAGTTATGCGATGATTGGTATGAGTAATCAATATTTTGATTATGGGAAATTTTAATTTTGGCTATTACAAGTGTTAGGGTTTTTTTTTCTTTTTGTTGGCGGACATCTTTACGGGAAAAGAAATTAACTGTGAACTTTTATAGAGAAGGAAATGAAGTAGACAGAAAAAGTTCTAAAATAAGAATTTTAAAAGAAACAAAAAAAAAAAAAAAAATATATTAATGATGAATAAAACGTAACTAATGTTGTTTTAGTTAAAAAAGGAGTTTCTGAAAATTTAAACCATATTTAAAAGCTTCATGAAGGTAATAGTGTAGAACAAGTTTTTTCAAATACGAAGAGCGTCTAAAATGTAAAATTTTCCATGACTTAGGCGTCTAATTTGAACGATGGCATGGGTTATGTGGGCTTGGAGGGCCGCTGGATTTGTGGCTTATTTGCATAGAATTTTAACTTTAGAAAACCCCACAAGAAAATTTCTGACAAGGTCCAATGGCGTGATATGGGTGACCAGTTCCAATTGCATGAGCTGTGTAGAATGTAATGCCGTCCTGTTGAAATCACTTGTCCTCAGAGACTATTATGTATTTTTAAAGTTAAATTCAATAGCAGTTGATTACTTCAATTTATATGTGTTTATATAACTTCAATATTTAGTTTTAATAATTAATTTAAAATATACGAATTTAAATTGTGTGCCGAATGTTGGGTGCTGTCTTCAGAATGAATGAGCGCGAGCGTGTGAGTTGTCAATTAAACGAGTGATGCGAATCTGATAGATTGATGTTGGTTGACGATTATTCATGTACAACTAAATAAACCTTATGGCAAATATGGTATTGATATACATATCGGCGGCTGATAATTTAATTGTCGCAGTTTCGAGTAAATTATGTTTGAAGTCTAAAAATCTTATAGAAATCCAAATACGACATTTGAATTTTTTGGTCATTTTATATACGACAAACTCAACACTTAATATCTCGTAAACCGTATGAGGTATCGAAAAACTGATTACGCCAAATGAAAGATCAGGTCGGAAAACCTATGGAATCGAACTTAACCCAAAACCGCAAAAAATCCACATACGACATTTAAATTATCAACCGACGATATATCAATGCCTCATTTTATTCAACCCAAAAGAAGTTTTTAATCATCGATCTAAAGCACTCGTGGTTGACGCTGATAACTTGGTCAAGGTCGTTCTTAAAGAAATATTGACGGATTACGTCGCCAGCCCAAATTTACACCAAACAGTATTTTTTCGGAATGCACTTGACGCTATTGGATGGGTCTCTTCTCAAATTCGACAGTTTGTTTGTTGTACCCATTCATCCGAAAATTGGTCTCATCGCTGAAGATGATTTTTTGGATAAATGTTGGGTATGTTTAAAATTTAATTATTTGAAAGCCATTTCGGCATATGTAACTTGAACAATATGGCCACTATCTCTAACTATATGCTTGTTACTTACTGGGTAGTTAATGGATTTCACGTTGGAAGAACTTCAAATCTTTGGTGGTCTGGAATAAATCTTAAAACTATTTCGGCTTCTCTGCTAGATGGCGTTGGATATAAAAGTATGCATTATGCAGTTGACTAACTAAATGACGTATTTTGCAAACGTGTTTTATTTTTGAAATGGCTTTTTAGATTATTTTGTATGGATAAAGCTTAATAAGTAGTTTGTTTAAACGAATAAAAACTGTTATGATATTATTGCGAAGACCACTTCCGAAATACGGCCCTAAATGCATAAAAAAGCAATAGAAAATTAAACTTTCAGTACACATTACGATTGGTTGGAATGGTATTAACCACCGAAATCATATTTAAACACTTTAGAATAAACTTGTCCAAGAAAAACTAAACGAAATTTTTGCTTTGGATTGTCTAAAATCATTTAAAGGTTGAAAAACTTAAAAAACCCTTTAAATTAAGTCCTGAAGATTAAAGGGCCGATATAAAGTTGGTGCTTAAAAGCCTGGCCAAAAGCAAAATAAATAAAATGTGATTCTTAAAGCATGCAGCAAGCGCTAATTTTTTGATGAACCTAGAAGAATTATGCCCGAAATCTTAAAACCTTTTTACTCTACAAAACGTGTGTTTGTAATGTTGTCCAAAGCCTTTGAGTGATGCTACGAAAACAAAGTTTGCATTCTAAAGCTTTGGAAACAACTTTATAAGTTATATTTATTTTATAAGTCATTGAGAACTTTTGTGTAAACAATTTTAAACAATAAGGGTTTTCAAGACATCGTTTACAAGTCTCGCAATCTGTGCAAAATGTTCATTTTTAAGCCCTCGCAAATGATCTGTCAAAACTTTCATGAGAATACATTTACACAAACTTCGTAAATTTGCCTACCAATTTTCACTCGCAAGCTTGAGCTGTTCAATTGTTCATATATGCAGATTTTTACCGTCATCTTTAACGGGAAATCCAAGTGTTAACAAATCACAAACTTCTTATTTTTTTTTAAATTTATTTTGGCATTAACGTTTCTTTCAAACTGACATTAATTGTTTAAAATTACTTAAAAGTTAAAAGAGGGTCTTCATAAAACGAGTCTCGTAAATTTGCCAATTTGCACAAGTGACAATTTAAAGCAAGTACATAAAAAGCATTAATGTTTGTATTTTAAGTTTTTCATCAACACTGTTTGGGTTTCTTTGATGCAGGGAGCACTTGTGGCGCGATAACCCATGTAAATTCAACAATAACAGGGAATATGTCATTTATTGATAGGGCAATACTGCAGTAATTTCAGACGTCGCTCGGCGAACAAATGTTTGAGAAATGCTGTTTGAATAAGAAAAAAATATTGACACCAGAATGTCTTAGCGTGGTAAATCCAGGCGTCCACATGAAATTGTTTGTTGTTAGAACATAGCGATGGCTCATTAAAACCGGGTGTAGTTTTTAAATTAAGGAGCAAACATACACGCTTGTCTTTTAAAACTATAAACTGTGTTAACAAAGTTTTCTTCTTAATTTTTTAAGCATTTTCTTTGGTTTCTATCGAATAATTTAGCATATTTTTTTTGCTTATTTTACAAGTTTAAAAAATCTTCTTTCTGGCAACACAGATGTTAACAAATCAAAATAATGTTTGTGTTTTAAGTCTTTGCAGAAAACAAAACGGAAACGAAAAAATGTTTGTTTGTTAATGCCATGTTCGCACGGTGCTTTGGATTACTTCGCTCTCTGTTTTAATTACTTATTTGAATTACCATGTTCGCACGGCATTTTCCTAATCGGTTTTCACAGTTTATATGCTTCTTCTTTTTTTTGTTAATTGTGTTTATTGCTAAATTTAATTGTTTGTTTGCGGTTACTTGTATTACGAATGGAAAGAAAAAGTAAGTAAAACATATTATTTAAAAGAAATACATACAAATAAAATATTTATTTTCTTTTTTGGATTCCATTAAATTTTATATTATAAAATTACTTTCTTTACATTTGTTTACTTTCTTTATGTTATATTTTGTTTGTGTTTTAGTGCTTTGACAGCTATTGATGGAAAAAAACCGATAAAAGTTAGAGATCACATTGATTTTAAAGTAATCCACAGGGTAATAAAAATTGAATTACGTACAAATGAGATAATCCGCTCTCAAAATTTTGTATGACGAATTATGTAATTTGGATCATAATTAGGCTGTGGATTACGAATGAGAGATTGAATTACGAAAAAACGCTGTCGTGCGAACATGGTATAAGTCTTTTATAAAATTACTTCTAGGGCGAATTCAATGATGGCAAATTTGTAAACAAAACAAAAAAATGTTTGTGCCTTAAGTCTTTTCATGGAAATGATGATAGCAATTTATTGTAACCACAAAAATGTTTAAATAAAACTAAAAAGTTTAATTTCATCAAATAAAAAAAAATATATTTTATTTTTTCGTCAAGCATAACGATTTTTTGAAACTTCTCAGACAGAAAATTTCTTATGGCGGGTAAATTAATTTTTATTGCCTAAAAACATCAATCGATTTTTTAATGTCTGATAACGATCCTCATTAATAACAATCAATTCTAATTGATGAAAATATTTCACACAGATAAAAGTCATCTTCTTTTTTTAATAAATTAAAATAAAACATTTTTAAAAGCTTAAATTATATATAAAAAAAACAATGTTTAATGTCAAGCTAAAGCTACTTAAAAACATACAAAACCTTTACAAATCGATATTATATTTCAATAGATTTAATATTATTGTCTTTAAAGAAATTAAAGTTAACAATTCTGTTTCTTTTATAAAAGACATACTTTACGAAAAACTCCTTTTAACATAAAAAAAAAACATATTTTGCTGTTTCAAACAAATCTTAAGATCTCAATTTGAGTTTATTTTATGTTTGGGTCAAAATCGTGTTGAATCCTCAACTTTGACTACCAACCAACTTAAATAGGAAAAAGAAAACAAGTTTTAAAAATTGGAGAAATTTATTTTCTTTTCTTTGTTTTTTTCTCTATTGTAGTTATTGCTGACTTTTGTATTAAGTCTTATTAACATATTTTTCTTTTTTTTCTCAGATTCTTTTAAATATGCCTTTAATATAAAATTGATGTTGTAATGATAAAAAAAAATTAATAAAAAAAGAATGATAGTTATCGGCTACCAGCTTTTTAAACAAATGTTTATCATTTTGTATAAATATTCAAATTAGTAAGATCGAAGAAAAATTTTTCGTACTTTAAGTTTGTGAAAGAAAATTCTTATGACTTTTATTTCTGTTGGTTTTTTTTTGGGGGGCAATTTGCATACACCAACTGATGACAGTTTTAATTAAAAATTCTTAAAACAAGTTTTTTTTTGTCAAGATTCTTAAGTTGCTCAAAATATTTTTAAAAATAACCTTATTTATTTAAATAACAAGTAACGGGTGTTTTTTAATAAAGCTTTGAATTTTCGAAAAAGTTTAAACTGTCATTAATTTGGTCAAATCTGGCAACTCATTCACACAATAGCTTTTAAATTGCGCGAACACACACTTTTTTCCGTTTTGTACAAATATACATTTTTTAATTTTTGTTTTATTTTCAATAAATTCAGATGCCGATAGGCTGCGGGAAATTTTTTCCTTTGTGCTTAAAACGGAGAAGAAATATAAAATAAATGCAAAAAATTTATAGAAAAAAGTGGTTTAAACAACGAGTTGTTTTGTGACAAACAATACTGCTAGTCCTCAATCAAGAAGCCACAGCCATATTATGGCTGCCTGTAAGCATGTTATGATTAAATATGACAACTATTTGTTTTTTAAATAACAATAGTATTTTTCTTTATGGTTGAAAACTAACCGTGCTTTTATAAGTGTGTAACATTTTTAAGTTATTATTAACCATACGATGTTCGAAGGCAGCCAAAATATGGTTATCACTGAAGTCATTAGATAAGGTGAACAATTCAGCAAATTAAGCAAATTAATCAAGATATTCCTTTGTGGATCATTTTAAATAAATAGATGAAGAAAACGTTGTTCTTTTAGATTTCGCTACATCTGGATGTTGCCTACATATTTTAAATATGTAGTATTTAAGCACAAATTGCATAAAGTTCTTCCTAAAATAAAACAAACATTTTTTTCAAGAAAATGTTATCTTATGAAAATATTTCAATTCAAAGATGTACACCTTTAAAACAGCACCCTTTTAAAGTTAAAACAAAAGTGTTTGTTAAAACTTTTTTGGTATACAAATGAATAGGAAAGGTTACTTATACAACACGAAATTTTTATAGTTTAAGATATTTTCTCAAATGTAAAAGCTAACGGGAAAAATCGTTACAATAAATTAAAACGTTTTCTTAAAATACACATCGTAAAAAACATTCAAAGCCTGCTTAAACATGCCAAGTTTATAAGCTTTAAAATATTTTTAAATCCCAGCTCTTAACCGCTTAAATTAATTTTTTGAACTGTCATTTTAAGAACAAAAGCTTTTATTTCAAGTACATAGTTTTAAATTTGATCATATTTTTTTACATACAATAAAACTGTACTTCGTATTTCATACAACATTTTTTATTTTAAGTTAAAACCTAAATTTCTTTTAAATAAATCACGTTACATTTTTTTTTATTTTTTTTTTTGCAACAATTTCTTATTTTTATTATCCACAAAGTTTTTTTTAACTGGGTTATTCCCATTTGTTTTGTATCTAATTAATGTTATCATGTGTTATTTATCTATTTTTGTATCACATTTTATACCCATCAGCCAAGAAATGAGAGAGGAAAAGAACAAAAAAATCACGATTCTGATGAACATAAAAAGAAATGATTTTTATTAAGCGAATTAACGCAGACAATCAAAAATTCATTAGAGTTATTAAAGAATAAAAAAAAAAAATAAATTAGAAAAACTATGTCAAATAAGATTTGGCATGTTAGAAATAGAGTTAAAAAAGAAACTAATTTTGACAAGTTAAATCAAAATACAATCCTCGTTGATTAAACTCGTTCCAAAACATTCGTGTTGTACGCATATAATGAGTTAAATAAAGCCGATCTACCTCGTAGGTCAAGCGAAATCAATATTTCTAACCTTTCGTTCCTAGTTTAATTCTAATGCTTAAAAAAATATTTTTCGATTATTAGGAGCTGGAATTGTATGCAAATGCTTGATTTTTTTCAAATTTTAATTAATCTTCATTTTAGTTATCTATACGAACGAATCAAACTTTTGTCGTTAATGCATTTTTTGACATACATATATTGCTTAAAAATGCATATAAATTTGCATATTATGTTAATAATTGCTGAAATAAGCATATTTGTTCAGGGTTTTATAAAAATCAAACAAAATTATTATTTTAATTTACAAGACATTGAAATTTTTGCATTTCACTGGTTGCTTAGGCCAGATCGTCAGGAAACTTCATCCAAAGATTTTAGAAAAACTAAAGATATTTAACCAAATAAAACTGTTAAGCGTGTAGGAATAATAAGCAACAGTTTTACTTGTAACAATTAAAAAAGCGAAGCTGGCAACATACTTTATATTTGCGAGAGAAATAAAGCAGGTTGTTTTTGTTTTTTCTTAACCTACTTCCTACAACAATTAATGTTGGAAGAATTCCAACCAATTGCAGTGAGGAATGTTAGAAAAGATAAACTCACTGTTTATTATTGTTGTTTTTGCTTAAGCTTTGATATTGTTTTAAGTAGAACTGTTGCTTATAATTCTTATACACTTAACGGTTTTATTTGGTTAAATATCTTTAGTTTTTCTAAAATCTTTTAAATTGGGGAGTACACTTGGGGCCAGGTGAAATAACCGACCGATTTGGTTCGTTTTAAATATTAAATACTTCTTTTATAGAAAAAATATATGAGTCTATTAGTCAGCGTTGCCATTTTAGTGCCTTTCGGGTATTTTTTGGTGCTTTTTTGCTTATGCAATACCCGAAATTTTGTTAAACACCCGTTTTTGAAAAGCGGGTATTTATAGTGCTTTTAACAATTTCTCACAGTGCTTTAAAGTGCCTTTTAAGTAATCTACATATATTTTTGGCACTATTTATTGTGCTTTTGATGTCTCAAAACGCCAAAATTTTATTCTTAGCGCCAAACCTAGAAAAAGCACTAAGTTGGTGTTTTTTCAATTTTTCGTTAGTGCATTTAGTTCTTTGTACAATTTTAATTTTTTTTTCTACCATTTTTTAAAACTACGATTATAGGTATAGAGGATGATTTAGATGAGCTTTGCTATTTGGATTACAATTTTGAGAAAGCCTGTAAAGATTTTAAGATTTCAAATGATAAAAAAAGGGATAAAAGAAAGTTGCATTCGTTTTGCCAAAAACTTTATTTACGACGTTATAGCTAGGCTTCCTAGCAATTTGGAAATTTTACACAACGTTTCACTTTTTAGCGATGACAACATATTTAGTAATCGTAATAAAAACGATGTATTTGTTTCCGATAAACATTTTTTTAAAGATGTAGACACTGTCTCAAAAATAGAAAATGGCTTGGAAAATATTAGGAATTGTGAATGGAAAAATAAACAACGATTTTGAGTCATGTAGAAAAGTTAAAAAAAATGCAGTAGGAAACTGTACAAAAGAATGCAAAGACTTTAAAAACAAAAAAAAAAAAAAAGAGTCGTAACTTAGTATAAGCAAAGTGTTAAATAAATTAAAAACAGCTGACAGAAAATGCTTTTTTAACGAGCGTTGTGTAACCTGCCATTTTTCATGCGCTTTAGTTTTCAAACGCACAACACTCGTCTCCAAATAACCGCGTGTTGTGCACTTTTACCTCTAGTGCTATGGCAAACAGGTTTGACTAAGTATCAGAATGCAAACATACATGTTTTTTCTATTTTACACCTTATTTTCATTCAGAAGCGTACATGGGTTAAAATAATTGGATAATATCATACGCCAATTGTTTTATTAAACTTTGCACGATTGTAATTTAGATTTAATTAAACGACAAAATATAAAGTTTTTTTTATTAAAATATATGCGGTCATTAAATTATATAAACAATGGTCAGTCATTGCAAACTTTCGGTAATTGCTACAGGCAAGATTTTTCGAGATACAAAAATCGAGCTCGCACTGTATTACTTTAAAACGGTATTATGCCCAATTCAAAGATAGCTGATGGATCATCATGATTTGGATGATATTATTTTTATTGAAGATGATAATAATACAATTAAAAATGCTTTTATACAAATGTAAATATATTTATTATTTAATCTTCAAAAATGGTCCCAATAAACGCCATATGCAACTTGTTCTGTGTTTAATTAAATTTTTAAAAATGGCTTAGTGCTTTTTTACGCTTTTTTTTTTGCTCGAAATAGTGCTTTTTAGTGCTTTTTTAAAAATTTAAAGTGCTTTTTGCTCTCAAAAAGTTGGTATCACTGCTATTAGTCAGTTAATTATGAGCTCATTCTGTTGATTTTAATTTCTACAAAGTATTGTAATTTTTTGATTATTTGAAGACTTTTAAAAGCAAAGGTTAATTCTTAGGAGAATTATGGGTGAAAATTGAAGGCTGTCGTGGTTTCTGCTCATTTATCAGCTACATATTTGTGGATCGATATGGCTGAATTTTAATAGCAGCCTATTCTGAACTATGTACAATATAAATATGTATATAACAATATATTCCCTATCATATCATATCATATCTGGGATCTAGTGTGTCAAAAAACGGGTTTGGACTTAAGAGTGGATTCTGGTACCTAAAAGGGTGTAGAATAACTTTAAATGCGTTTCTCTCAAACTTCTTTTTCACACAGTAGGTCCTTTTTCTCGGAGAAGGTCACATACGTTTTGTTTGTTGGCTTTTTGTTTTTTTTCGTATGTGTATTTTGTTTTTGTAAAAAATTTTTGGTTTTTTTTTTACCTGCCAAAAGGGCGAAACGTACGTACAACAGAAACGAACGAAAAATAATGAGCTGAACCGAACAAATCTCTTTCTCATCTTTTTGTTGAGTTGGATATGAACAGTATTATTTTTGTTTTCGAAAGATGACAAGCAGAGAAACGTTATTTTTCTTAATGATTTCTACACAAAAACTATTAGCGTTTATGTTCTCCACAAATCTACAAAGCCGAACACTCAGGAGCGATATTTAGTGTACACTATTAAACATTAAATGGAAGTATTGCATGTAATTCATATCTCTTCTTCTTGAACAACATACATTTTTTTTGTTGCTGGAAAGGTGCACTATCGACCACGGATGTATAAATACTGTGGTGTAGGGTTTTAAATTTGTTCTTTACTACCTTATGCACATATTTTTTTATAATTAATGCATTAAATTTCACTAAGTAGTTAGTGATTATTTTTAATATTTCTTAAAATTAAATTAAATTTCTTATTAGTTTCTTTTTATATTGCAGGCAACATGGACTCTTCCAGATTTACCCTTTACACCTCATTGCACATATTTGTAAGTATATTTGAAAACAAAAATCTTTAAGAAAGTATACAAAAGTCATTGACACA
Source organism: Pollenia labialis (assembly GCA_949318255.1). NCBI lineage: Eukaryota > Metazoa > Arthropoda > Insecta > Diptera > Polleniidae > Pollenia > Pollenia labialis. Next base: position 57,638,488 of record OX439143.1, read on the forward strand.
TTTATTATTAATTAAAGACTATTGAAAATTAAATTTATTCACCTGATTCGCCAATTATAACTTAAAATTCACCAAAAAGAATTTCAATAAAGGCCAAGGTTAAGAGGAAATATTTAAAAAATTTCAGTAATTAATTTTATAAAGCTTTTTTGTAATAGTCCTATTCCTATTACAAAAAAGGCTTTATTAAATAAATGAAATTTAGTTCATAGAATAAATTCGAAAAATAAAAAATGGTGCATTTAAAAAATAAATAAAATTAACTTTGAAAAGGGTTAGTGTCGATGAACGAAGAATCGAAATCAATATACATTAATTACACTGTGCACGAAATTGACACTTTTTTTAGACAAGCTGGGCACTTGACCTTTTAACATAATTTGGGTACGCTGAATCTAATGGTACTTACCTTTTTTTTAGGTTAGCTCTGGTTTTCGAGATATACCGTTATTTCAAAAATGGAGGAGGTTGCGCAACATATGATCGCGTAACTCAAAAACGATTTAGCTTATTTCTAATATGCGTAGTCGTTTTACAAACATATTTTTTTTTTGGAAAAAAAATATATTTTTTCATCAAAATTTTCGTTTTTCAAAAATTCATAAAAAATTGGAAGCCGCGAACAAAACAACCCATAAATGATTAAAATCTGTTAGCAACTTTTGATTTTATTCACAAAAGTCTTAAAATTTTAATTAAATTGAGAATTTCATAAAACGCAATATTTGTATGGGAGCCCTCTTAAGAAGTTCTGATAAGGGGCAAATATGTCTCCAGAAAATGTTAAGGACTAAAAATTAATTGGGGTCGGTCATACATTATAAACCATTAAGGGCCGACTCCTGGGCATTAATGGGACTTTTTCTTCAATATATTTCTAGTCTGCATTGAACATTTAGTTTGAGAGCCCCCTTAATGAATGGTGATAGCGGCTAGGTATGTTAGAAATAAATGATTGAGATAAAAATTAAGGTGGGGTTGGTTATACATTTTACCCATCTAGGGGCATCCTTGGCACTGCAGGGATAAACCGGCATATTTGTGTGTTTGAAATTCTTAAATTTGGCTGCTGCAGTGCCACTATTCAGCGTACCCGAATTAAATAAAACGCCAAGTGCTTGTCTAAAAAAAGTGTAAATTTCGAGCACAGTGTAATTATTCCCAACTAAGTCTGTGTTCATACGGCTCATGTTTTTTATCATAATAACGTTATTTGTATAACTTTCTGTACTTATCGCACCACCGTGAAAGGTACATAAGATTCGGCATAGCCGAATAAGAACTCTTTCTGCGTAAGTGAGTGGTATGGTGAAGGGGTTTTAAGATTCGGCGAATATATTTCTTACTCGTTAATTTTAACAATATTTTCGAATATTACGAAATTTTTAAAATGTTGATAGTTCTCTTTAATTTCTGCTAGACTTACTACAAACAAAAATACCACATTCTAAAAGGTGCATGTATAAAATGTCTTGTCAAACATGTAATACTGCAATTTCTAATTTGACGAGAACAAAACACAAAATTGGGTAGCCCTGTTTTTAACAGTTGACAAAAAAGTTTGTTCTTCAATATATAAAAACAATATACATAAACCCAAATTTGTTAATAGATTGATATTAAATAAATAAATAAATGAACAAAATGAATGACGAAGCTCCAATATCTTTAGTTTGTTTTTCATAAAATATGTAAACAAGAAAATACCTTTGCCAGATTGCCGATTGATTAACACCAAGTTTTTACGATTTCTTGATTTGACGTTTTTTTTTTCAAAAATAATTTTATAACACCGAATTCATTTAAATTTTATACCTCTGAAAACCTACCGTTATCAATGTAATGCTTTCTTTTGTTTTTACTATAAAATAATAGAAAAAATAACTATTAAAACTTAAAATTTTTAATGTCCTGATAAGAGGCGATTTTTTCCCAACTTCGTCTGGTAACCCCAAATATAAGCAGAAGCCATCTTTTTACAGGGCATTATCAATACTCTCGATTTATACGGGGCGTAAAGTGCAATGCCTTATGACATTTAAGGGTTAATTTTTTTAGAATAAAACACGCTGCCCTTTTAGAGAGCAAAGCATTTTTAAGAAACGAACACCAAATTGCATTTTTTTAAATAAAATGTGACTTTTTTTTTGTAGAAAAGAAAACACCATTAATGAAAATTTTTATGTGTACCAATTTGTTTTTTGAAAATCTTTAATTTACTTATAAATTTCAAATGCTTTCAAATTTTCAATGTTTTAAAAGTTTTTAATTTATAAGCAAAATTTTTCTGAAATTTTCCAAATTTTTGTGAAAATCTTAAATTTTATTCTTGGATTTACAATTTCTAAAATTTTGAGTTTTTACGATTTTTGTTTGTAGTTTTTCAATTTGAATCACATTTACAATGAAGGCAACATTTTAACTGAGCATCACAATGAAAGAAGCGTTTTTTTTTAATAAACACACACATTTTCAGTAGAAAAAAGATTTGAAAATGTTTCCTTGAACAATATTTTACGCATAAATTATGGTTTGCAAATCAAATTGTTTAAGTTTTCGTTAAAAACTTTTAAAACTTATACTAAACGTCATTTACAATTTTATTTTTTTTTTTACATATTTGCTATAAAAAAATCAGAGAATAATATATGAAATAATTTGGGGAAAAAAGAGAAACCCCAAATTGCTGCTTCCATCCAATGTGAATGAAACTTTGAAACATTTTCAACTCATGAATATTTTTAAAAATGTTGGCCTTTTTGAATTCCAATTGTTACCCAATAAAAAATGGAGCTTCCAACGAAGCAGGTTTGCAAGAGTGAAACGTAAAAGTTTCGTTTACCATATCGCTTACGGAAGACATGAATTTTATATGGCGAGTTCTCACTTTGAAGCAATACATTTTTGACACAGTAAGCGCTTTATTCAGCTCATATAACATTTGGTGAATGTAACGATTAGCTTTATACACTGAATTGTCTGTTACCGTTATTCTTTAATATGCTCCCTTCGTAGTGAAGAAATGTCGTGGCTCTTCAAATGTAATTTTTTTTTAATTTGCTAAGTTTTCGTTCACTTAGCTTACTGCATCTCTGTATTGTCTTATTGCGTAGCGCATAAATGTGCAAATTTTTTTTTTTAAATTTGCTCTAAGTGCATCGCAAAACAAGAACATTTTTTATTGGGTACGCAATACAGAACACGCTGTCTACGTTTTAATTTTTTTTCAAAGATTTTCAATCTTAACTTTTTTCGGTATTCACTATGGAAGATGAGCAATTCATAGGCACACAAACAATTTATTTTCAGAAATATGGAAAAGAAGCGCTTTTATTTTTATTTAATAAAAAAAATATATTTTCTTGTTCAATAGATTCTTGTTAAAAATGCTAACTAGTTAGAAAGTTAGACGATTTAAGTATCTGATTTTTATTTTTTTGTGTGTCGATGCTTCTTTTTTTTTATCGTAATTTATGTAAATAAGCTTAAAATTAATTTTATTATCTATTTTTTAATTACAGTTTATATTCCTGCTAACAGTAAAGGGTGCCCAAATACCAACAACAAGTAAGTTTAAAATAATTTTTAAATATTTTGAAATTTATTTAAATTCAGAGCAAGAAAATAAATAAAGAAAGCTTTTGGTTGATAGTTAGTAGGGTTTCTATTTGAGAGAAATTATTGAAATAAAAAAATATCTCGAAAGGTTAAATGACACTTATACTGCTAGATTAACGATGTCGAAATACAATGTTTTTTTTTTTGACAACTTAATTGAAATAAAATAATTGATGAGCAGTCTTACCCTACGTTGCCACAAGCAAGTAATGTATGCGTGCCACTAACGAAAACCAGGAGAACTTACAAAAAAAAAAAACACAAAAATGTTTGACCATCTTCACAAGGCGAATTCATACAGGTGACAGTTTCGAGTCATCTGTTTATTGGTTATTTTTTTGTGTATACTAAATGTCAAGCTTTGCTTACATTTTGTGAAGAAATAAGTTAAAATTTAAAATTCAATAAAAATATAAATACTTAAAAAAACTTATTTAAATTTTATAAAACAAAAATAGTGAATATAAATAAAAAACACAAGGAATATAAAATGCGTAAGAAATAAATACAGCCACAATAAATTTACAATACATTTTATAAAAAAAAACCTTTTTTATATTTAACTTTTAACAAAAACAAAATATGAACATAGTATTTTTAAAAAAAAAAAAAAATTGCTAGCTGGCATTACTCTATCTCATTCGCCTTGCTCTCACAATTTGAATTTTCTTTAGAGCCGGAAAATAACAACAATGTAATTCGCTAATTATATACATTCATACATACATACGTTTTTTTTTTGGGAAAATTAAAAAATCATGTTTTGTATGGTCTATTTATCTTTAATAAAGAGATATTTTAATTTATAAAACAAATTTTAAGTTACAATTTTTTGATCCTTTTATTTGAACAAATAATTTTAGTAGATTGTTTTATGTATTGAAAAATGTATTCTAAAAAAGATTCAACCCGAAAATTCTAATTACAAGAGATGAGATTTTCATGCACTAACAAATCGAAAATAAACGCATTAAATATGCACTAAAAACTAAAAAATATGCTTTGAAAAAATAACAAATATGAAAGCGATTTTTAATTTTATTTAAAACAAAAAAATTAAAAATTCAGTCAATTGCTATTCAAAGGTACAATATTTTTTAAAACTTAATTTAAATTACTAATTCAAATGTTTGTTTGCATAAACAAATTAATACTTTTTATATTATTAAAAGTAAACCTGCTCGGACGCAAAAAACTTTTGTACATAGAAAATAATTTCTCAACGTCAATCGAAGTTATAGGAGCATTCTTCAATTCCGTTTAATTCCCGATCTAAAATGGTTGAAATTTGATTTTTTGAAAACCCATATTTTTTACAAAACGTTTTGGATTTTTTTTTAAATTTGTTGGGCTATTCTTCCTTCCACATTGTTAATTTTACTTTCGTTAATATCAATTAATTTGTGCTGACTATTGTGAACTTAATCCCTTGAATTTAGTTATTGTTTCACCAACATGTCCGTAGTTAGAAAATAGAAATGCTAATTGATCTTTAACTGTTTTAATTGTAACCGATGCTTAGTAGCAACAAGTTCCTTTAATAACATTCTTAAATTGCTTAAAGTTTTTTGAATAGTATTCTACAGCATCTTGCCAGGCTCCCTATATTGTTAAGACTGGCTCCGGTGGTAACGGTACCAAAAGATACATATCATTAAAAATTGCAACTCGTGAAGGAGCCTTTACAAATATTTTTCCCCGTATGAAACAAATAAATCAATATTATCGAATAATATGCTAATTTCCGCTGCAACTCGGTGCAACTCATGTGCCAAGCAAGTAACATCCCTAGAGGGAAGCGAACTGACACCAAAATAGTCCCCTGATAGGTCTTTGGTGGTAGAGACCGGTTCTAGTTCTAACACTTAATATGAATAAGACCTATCCCTTGTAGATGGGGTTGTCATTGGAGGGGGTCAATTGACACCTTTTGACCAGTCACAGATCTATTCTCAATGAACGTGCTTAGTGTCAGTTACTAAAATGTAGTATTATTTCAAAACAATGTAGTATTATTTCAATTAAACAAGTTCTAGAATTAAATTCAAGAACCAAATGTTAGAAAGTACCAAAAATTGTGTCACAGCACCGTTGAAGACTGTACTGTAATTTATTCCTTTTTCTACTTTTTTGTTCTTTATAAACCAGTTAAGGGATTGGTTCTTCTTTCACTGGTCATGAGTCCTTTCTTTTTGAACTTGTTCTATTTGCACAAACCCAAGACCAGTCTGTTGGGCCAATTGACACAAATTTCCCGCAGGGATGTAACAGCTTTGGATATAAATAGTTTAAGCTCATTGACAGCCTTAGCAATGCAAGGGGCTGCATTGGTTAAAAATAGAAGCACTTTTGTCGAAATTTAAAAAATCTTGTATATCAGGCAGAGCTCTACAAAAATTTTTTTATTGATTTAAAATTTTTTTTTTTTAATATTTTTTTTGTTAACATGGAAATTTTTTGAAAAACTTTTTTTTTATGTAAATTACAAAAATATATCACTTGAAAATTTTAAAATATGCAGAAATATGCATTTAAAACCAAAATATGTATTTTAAGGAAAATGTGCAAAATCAAATCGATGCCATTTAATTGCAAATTTAAAGAGTCGGAAAGATAATTGGTCGACATCGATTTTAGAAATCGATCAGGAAATCGCAAATGAAATGAAAAAGTCCGGAAAAAACTCTACAGCTGACGTTCATCCAATATCATTTTGAGGACTTTGTTAACTATTTCCGGCGTAGACGCCTTGAGTGTTCGACCTCTAAAAATACTATTCATTGTGGCGGCTTAAACCTTAAAACAAACATATCGAGTCCTTGCTGCAAAAATAGCTTAAGCAACATAATTTTCAATTTTCGTTTCGTTTTCGTTTTGTTTTCGTTTTGTTTTCGTTCTTAATAAATAAATTTATTGGCAACACTTCCATCATCTCCTAAAATGTCATGGCCACATAAGGTACCGTTACGATTGTATAGCAAAAACAGTTTTAGCTTAAGCGCCAAGTTTCATACAAAATGTTTATGAAATATGTATACTAAAAAAACCTTCTCCAGTAATATTGTGTTTTTGTCGTTTTAGCTTTTTTGCGGTAAGGGCTTGATATGTATGTGATTTTTATAAGGTTACCACTTTTCACCAAATAAATTTTTCAAACAACTGCCGCCATCTTTACATATTTTTCTTATATAAAATTCCCAGGATTTTCCTAATACACTTCAATAAATTGTTATGTTCTCAAATTTTGCAAAAGGCTGTAACTAAATAAATGTAAAAATCCCCATTTTGTGGGACAGAACACCTTTCGAGACAAAACAATGTTGGTTTCTTAAGTCTTTCACAAAAATCTTCAAAAAAAAAAAAACCCAGCAAAGTTTGTTTCCTAAGTCTTAAGCAAATAATGAGAACAAAACCAAATAAAGTTTATTTCTTAAGTCTTCCAATAAAAATTCTCTCAGGAGAGATTAACAAGAGACAAAAATATGTTTTTATTTTATGTCTTTTGTATAAAATAAGCAAAACTGGAATTTTATCTAATATTTTTCTTAATTTATTTAAAATTTTTTTTTTACTTAATTTAAAACAAAAGGAACATGACTCGTGCAATTTTTTCTTTAATTTAATTTAATTTAATTTATTTTCAATATTTTCGGTATTGCTTAAAAGAAAAATTGCATTGCAATTTTATTTGTTGTTTAGCTACACAGACAAAAAAAAAAGTGAATGGTAATATGGCGAGGCATTTTAAAAATGATGTTTTATTTTCTGCAACTAAATTATATTTTTTAGACACTAAATCAAACAAAATTTTATGTTAAAAGAGGAGCTGAGCTGTTTCAGGTTTTTCTTTCTTTTGCAAATTTTGCCAGAAGTGTAACAATTATTTGTATACAAACATATTTTTATGGTCGTAACTAGTTAAAGTTTACTAATCTTTATAAATGAGTTTGGTTTTGGTAGCGGGGTTTGGTAATTGCTGATTTGCTTAAGAGTAAATTTTTTTTTTAAACCACATTTAAAAAGAGTGTGTGTGAGGAATTTTATAGTTTGCAAAATTGGCAAAACAATTTCTTGTATATGCAATTTCAAAAGATTTGCCATTTTTTTGTTTACTAAAAAATTAGGTTTTTAGCTTAAATCAAAATAGAGTCAAGGGTAAATAAATAACAATTTATTTAAAAAAAAAAATATTTTTAAAGCATTTTTTTTTAATTTCTTTAAGCTCTTCTTTGTTAAACAATTTTGTATACAATTTTATAAAATTTCATAATAATACCTATTTTCTTTATGAACTTAAGCTATAAATCCCAGAAATAAAGCATCCTTTCGTAACATATTAAATCATATGAAAAAAATCCTATAAATCATCTGTATTATTGTCATCTTATAAATTCAACACCAACCAACTAACTTACAATTTAAACTTTTTATATGAACATCTTTCTTTATTTCCTCTACCTCACTCACATGCAAGAGGTGCGGCGGAATACTCTGTCAAATGCGGAAGAAGTTCAGTTGGTATGAACAATTTAAAAATAATAATAAAAATGTATTTAAGAAATAAAAATAAAAAGTTGCAAATAATATTTAACATCATGCAACGTTAATGACATTGAATCCAAAAACAACATAGATGGTAACAACAAATCAAACTCTGTAGAAAGAAGAAAAAAAAAATACTCCAACTCGAGTTAAACAAAAAGCATGTACATATTTCATTGTTTTGTTACTTAGAGTCTTATTATAAGCCCTGCTAAGCCGAAAGCAGCCACTGTTAGACACCGCAAAATGAAGAAAATATTGTCCCAAGATCGTCATCACATAAAATGTTGACTTGGAAATAAATCAACATTTGAAGGCATAGAAGAAAAACAGAACCAGAATTGGCAAAAAGATCATCAAGATTAAGTTTGAAGTTAGAGAAAAAGGAGAAGAAAAATTTGTCTTCATACATATATTTGCTGAAAATGCACGAATAAAAATTAACCCTTAAAAGAGGGGGGGGGGGAAGATAATAATACAAATTATTACTAATTTAAAAAATTAAAAATTTATAGAAACATTTTGAATTTTTACTAAATTTTCCTTTATAAATACTTGAAAATTTAAAATTAAAATTTTGTTATTGTAAAGCTATGGTTACACTTAACAAACATTTTACGTCCCACACGTCACCACTATTTTTATTGCAATATTTGTTTAATTTGGCATAAAGTTTGCTGGATCAATTAATTACATTCTTCTATGATTTTTTTTTAGAATTATAGTTAAATAAATCGATAAAACTTGTTAAAAAGAAAGTTAAAAGTTGATTATTTTTTGTCGAATATTTGAAAAGTGTAAAAATATATAAATGACAATATAGATAAAGGTCAAAGAATAAATAGAAAAATGTGTGAAGCAGTGCAAACATCCAGTAGGAAATTTAAAGAAAAACAGAACGACTTAAGATTAACCATGACCTCTACTATAGTCCGGATTCACACAATGAAAGTTTTTTTTTTAGAAAGCCTGAGCTTATTGGTGAGAAGGGAAGAAATCATGCTATTTATTCTCCCCTCTCATAAATTACCTCAGACTTTCTGAAAGAATACTTTCATAGTGTGAATACAGACATAGAAAAACGAGTAGAATAGGCAGAGAGTAAAAATGAATGGCACAAACTAACTCTGTTGTCAAAAAGTCTAACTCTGTCTTTCAAAGTCAGAAATGTTCGCGTCAAGTTTTATGATGCACAGTCTGCAACCGACGTTTTGCAACTCATCCTAGATGATTTTGTGTGTAAGAAATGAGTTCAATTTGTTGTTGTAACTTCTACCCACGTAAGGAATTTTGTAAGAATTGTTTATTTTATTTCTTTTTTTAAAGTTTCTTCTTTAATAACTCTCCTCTGACCAAAGAATTTTTATAACAAACTCAATTATTAATTTCCTGATAAGGCTTGAGTTCGTCAAATTTAATTTTCATTAAATTATTTTCACTGGGGAAGGAATTTTTTTTACAACTTGGAAGTTTTTTTGTTATTTTTTTTTTTTTTATTAAAATTTATTGATAATTTTTCTTGGCTGAGCTGAGATTTGAACCCGGGTTGATTTTTACATGTTTTAAGAATCACCACATTCTATCTTCAGCAAATCTTTGAGTTCTAACCACTGCACCACTGCGGTGCCTGCCAATTATATTCACCAACTTAAAGCTACATAATTCGCGTACTCCGTTAAATAATTATCAATTTAGCCATTGTCATTCTTCGCTTTTGTCACCATGACCAGTTACACCTTATATGTTCCAGTAGGCCCAGTTTCTCAGTATCTTTAAATACACTTGCAAAAATATGCAAACGCTCTGATCTGCGAAGGATCCACTCTGTTATATTTTACAAAATGAAAACTAATGCAGGTTTTATTAAAGTTTCAACCAATTGTTAAATTCCTTATTGCAAAGTGCCATTTCATTGCCCATTGCACAGCCTTGTGCTCACTTAAGATTTCTCTCAAAAGTAGGAATGGGCAAAAAATATCGATATATCGATATTTAAAAAAAATATAATCGGTATATATCGCCGATATTTTAAATACCGATACATCGATGTATCGATATTGAAATACGACTATCGAATTCGATATTTTTTAAAGTCAGTCTTCATTAAGAACGCAAAATTTTAGCCGTTTTTCAAACAATATGTTTTTTAAGAATTGGAATCAATGCATGCATCATATGGTTTTTTTAAACAAATATGAAGATCTAAAATAATTGGCATTTATAAGAAGCAGTGCCGGATACAAAAAGCAGATTGTCTGGAGGGCACATAAAACAGAGAGTGCTCCTGATGTCCATATCTGATGATTACTGGTTTGACTAAAACCAGTTGGTACTTTTGGGGCAAAATTCAAATTTTAAGGAAAGTTGGTACTTCCATGACTTATTTACTTCCATTTAAATTTATCGTAATTTATTTTTTTGCATTCCTCCCTTTGTTTTTGTTATAATTGAATTTTTTGTTTTGATTAAATTTTTTTGTTTTTATTAATTTTTTTAAATAAAATGAAACAATAAAAAGTAACAATGTAATTACATATACATAATTAATTTGTTCATACATACTTATTGTTGTACAAAGGTATACTGAATTTTTTAATTTGGTAATAGTTTCAGCAAAATACGTTCGATATATCGATATATCGATATTTTTGAAATAATAAATATCGATACTTTAAAAAAATATCGATTCGATATATATCGATATATTTTTTCAACTTGCCCATCCCTACTCAAAAGTGCTTTCTTAAAGTCTTAAGCCTAGATAATCAGCCTTATTGTGGTTGTCGTTTTCGTAAACAAACGTGTCGTTTTTTTTAGTAAATTAAAGAACACATGTTGTGTATTACTTTAATCTATTACACAGTCGTATACGACAACGACAACCACAATAAGGCCGAATATGTACTTTCAAGGCTTTAGGCTGTATCATTTTAAATACCCATAATCTCTGCTTGAAATGTGCTAATTATGCTGGTGTCCTTCTTTCAGACCTCCGCTATTTTATTTATAATTTTTTCTTTACCTAACTCACTTTAACTACTGGGAGTTTCCTCAGTTTCCTCTTATTGAGGCAATTTTTTTCAATACTGATTTTAATTGAAAAAAAGCTCTAAACTGTAAAATTCATAGCGCCACAGAACCCTGAAAATAAGTTCATCATTTTTTCCAGAGATGGTATTAGAATTACCATCTTACGGCCAGTTCAACAAGTTCAGTTAAAACTAACTATTACTTTAACTTCCAGTTAACAATATGTTTATGACAGATATAACTAATAGTTAATTATAACTGAACTCGGTAAAGCTGGCCGTTAGCCTTTTAGAAATTTAAAAAGCTTGGTAGATTCTTTTACTGCTACTGAAAACTATTGATTTAGCAGTTAGGCCACACTGGCTCTCATGGGCTCAATTGTAGTGCACATATTATCCGTAGATCCAAAAAAACCCTTGGTAATGCTCGCATTCAAAACTGAACGCAATTGCAATATAATTTAAATAAAAAGTTCGACAGATAGTAAATGCCGTAATCTGCCCTCTGAACTGAATGCTCTTAATTATCTTAAGTAAAGCCTTAGTACACTCTTTACGACCATATAAAACGGGCGTATGTTATAATAAGTGTTCCTCAAAGGGTTAACCCTAAATAGGTACAAACGTTTAAAACGGTTTTGGGCCATCAGAGTTTCTTGAACCTTCTTAACAATTCTGTGTAGAGTTCTTTTCTGTTTTTTTTTTTTTTTGTTACTTCAGATCTGCAGTTTCGTGCCACAAACTAACAGCAATCCCAGCAATCAAGAATTGCAATTGAGCTTAAAAAAAACTTATACAGCAACAATCGAAATAAATGTAAGCAAAAGGCTGGTAATCAGGCAGTTAAAAAAACGAACGAACAGACAGACAGACATATTTATGCCAATGTTATGCCTAAGGTTTCATGGTGTATCTTTATGTTTGGCTCTGTCTGCTTAAAGTGTTTTTTTTTTTGTTTGTTTTTTTTGCAACATTTCCTGGTTAAACAACATTTTTGTGGCAAAGCCAAAGGTTCTTGGAGTCTTCCAAACTCTTTAAGGCGGTACGTTTTTACACTCATGTGTGTGCATGACTGTGTTAGAAAAGCCACAGAAGCCCCCAGAAGGTTGTTTGGCTGGTTGTTAGTTTTGTTATTAAGATCGTCATTATGGCGATGTTCTGTATTTTTTTTTGTGTAAAGGAAACTTGCCATATATTTAAGATATTTATTTATTTAGATTTTCGTTGGTTTCTTTTTTATTTTGTATTATGGTGCTTAGAAATCATGCAAACAACGACTTCCTTGATTTGTTAGGCGGAATTAAACTTTGATTTAGAAATTTTAAACAAACTAAGAGAAAACCATAACAAAATGTTTAATAGCTGGTCAAAATAAATTGGATTTTTTTTTTAAATATTTCCTAAAACATTTGAAAATAAATTAGACTTTGGATTTTGAGTTAAAAGTTTAAAAAAGAGTTTAAAGTTTAAAAACTCCTAAAGGAATTTGTCTTGAAAAAGAGATTCGTTAGACAATTTTAAGCTTAGGATTTTATTAATTTTATACTTTTTTAACAAGACAATTAATACTTAAATGGGTTACAAATTCTCCTCCGAACCAGTTAGGAGAAACAGATTCCTTTGCAAATTCAAGCTAACCAACATTGATAAGCTAACTTACCCCAGACTCAAGGACCTGATCGGACTGAAGATCACTGCGTTGCATCTGATGTAAATGATCATGCAAATTAGTGGACGGCGCGCCGATGCTTGTTTGTTGCACAGACTGTGTAAAATTTTTGACACAATATGCATCAGCCAATATTTAACAAAAAAAATTTTGAATAAATTTGATTTGTATAAAGAAAAATAGCAAAATAAATGTTGGTTAAATTTTAAGGGGCGATGTTGATTTTGAATAAAACACAAATTATTTAGGAAATTACAGTCATTTATTTTCGTTATGATAATATCGATATGGCTCAATTATGAATGGAAGAAAATATCGTCCAAATGGCCGCCGCAGCCTCGGCGGCACACCTCCATCCGATGGTCCAAATTGTCGATGACGCTGAGGCATAATTGAGGTTATATGCCGTTAATGTACCGAATTATCTTATCCTTTAGCTCTTGAATTGTTGCTGTCTTATGGACGTACACCTTTTCTTTCAACTAACCCCAAAGAAAGAAGTCCAACGGTGTCAAATCACATGATCTTGGCGGCCAATTGACATCGCCACCACATGAGATAACACGGCCATTGAATTTGTTGCGCAAAAGAGCCATTGTTTCGTTAGCTGTGTGGCATGTGTCACCGTCCTGTTGCAACCACATATCGTCCACATCCATATCTTCCAATTCGGGCCATAAAAAGTTCGTTATCGCGTCACGATAGCGAACACCATTCACAGTAACTGCCTGACCGGCCTCATTTTGGAAAAAATAAGGCCCGATTTATGGGCTGGCAAACCGTACCAAACAGTCACTTTTTGTGGGAGCATTAGTTTTTCGACAATCACTCTAGGATTATCATTAGCCCAAATGCGGCAATTCTGCTATTGACGAATCCACTGAGGTGACTGTGTGCCTTCAATGAATATGAAATGCAAAAAATGCATTTTGATTTGAATGCCCATTTTGATAACCAGCCTAAATAACATTCCATGGTTCAAATTGAGTTTGTCTGAAATTGAGTTTGTCGGAAATTGAGTTTGTCTGAAATTGAGTTTGTCTGAAATTGAGAAATGTCGAATGAAATTCAGAAATGCAGACATTGAGGTGTGATTCGCATTCAACATCGGCCCTTAAAATTTAACCACCCGTTTTGTAGGTACTTTTGCAAAAAAAAAACTTCAACATTTTCTGCATTCCCCATTAAAAAAAATGTTGCATGGACCTTTTGCAAGATTATAATTTTTTTTTTATTTTCAGTTCATTAAACTCTTTCTTCTCTCTATGTTTTCTTACCACTTCGTTAGCGTTTCTTTACAACTGCAATTTGCACTTAACAATTTTATCTTGTTCTTTTTCTCGTTTATATTGACCATAAAATACAAGTAATTTATAATTTATGGCGGTATAAATTATTTTAATTACAAACTCGAGTATGTTGTATAATCGAAAACCAGACAACTTTGACTAAATTGCCACAGGATGAGGAAAAAAAAGAATGACAAGAAATTAAAATTTTCAATTAAACCCTGAAAAGCAAAGAGAAAAAATATTTTTTGTAAGATTTTTTAAAACCATTTTGCTGAAATTTTGTAGGCGAAGCTTTTTTTGGCCCTTTAAATGCAGGCTTGTTAAGATCAGCAAAAAAAAAAGGTCATAATATAATTCCAGTCAATAGTAAATTTGCGAAAAAATTGCCTTTAAATACGAGGGTACCGCTATAAGGAATCAAGGGAGCCATTCCGGTTTCTTAAGCCCATTGAATTAAACCAAAGAAGTTTTATAAATTTTACCACCTTCGCTGGATAGACCCACCTGAACAAGACTTTCGTTAATGATATTCCCATCGAATATGTCTCCAATATTTACTGTGTAAATCTTTCGATTTCGACAATCAAAAACAAATTGAAAATTTTTTACATTTCGCTCAGTTTCGTCCCAAAAAGCTTAAGATTTCTTTATTTAAGAATTAGAAACGAAGATTTAGCAATATCAATTGCAATTTCAAAATTCATTTTCTTCTAAAAAAGAGCAGTAGGGAACTGACTACAAAAATGTGGCAAAACTGTATGTATTTGGCAATCTTTTTCGATTTGTAACAACCAGTGCCGCCACAACCAATAAAATTTTACAACCAAAATTTTTAAAAAAGATACCAAATGTGAATTTGAACTGGTTACTACCAGTCATTTTGGCGAAAAGGCTAGCTGCGAACGCGACTGTAAGACTAAGGGCCACCGGAGCATGGAGGGATTCTGAACGAAATTAATTGGCACATGGATGTTGATTATGTCACACCCGAGCCAATCTTTGATCCTGGCTTCACGGTGAACATTTTGGATAACGTGGTCCACTATGATGACCTACAAATTACCCGCGAATACGATTCGAATATTCACGGACGGGTCTAAAACACTGTCTGGTGTCGGTTCTGGCATATACTCCGAGCAGCTTAACTGGAGCATTCCTATAAGGCTGCCGGACCACTGCAGTGTCATCCAGGCCGAGATAATGGCCATCCACACAGCCGCGAGACGCATCCGGTACGATGAAGGGAAGGGATATTCACATTATAACCGATAGCAAGGCGTCCATAAGATCCCTGGAGGATGTGTATATCACATCGAGAATTTTCCGAGAATGCCGGATGCCTCTGGAGGAGATTGTGAGACATTCATTAATCATCCTTAATTGCGTCCCCGGACACAGGGACATACAGACAGCCACCTGGAATCGAGATGGTTCAACATATTATGTAGTTGTTTCGCTCCCAAGGAGTAAGCGTACGAGTTCCACTTTATTCCCAGTCAGAGGTGGCGCGATGAAACTACCTGTGGGGAATCCAAGAAAATCTGGACCATTATAGATGAAAAAAGGGCACGGTTGTCCAGACATCACCTAAGGAACCTAATTGCGGTTATAACTGGCCACCGGCCCATTGGGAGCCAAGCCCAGAGGCTGGGGCTCCCTTATAATGACTTTTGTAGAAGTTGCGCCGACGAGGAGGAGGAAGAGTCAACGGAACGTCTTCTCTGCAATTGTCTGGCATTCGGAAATTTAACACTTGAAATGTTTTGTTCGGTTTTAAAAATTTTCATCGCCACAAGTTATGAGGCGTTTGAAATTTTAAAAGGCAATGTGAATTTCTGTAGAAAGCACAAACAAAATTACAAAATATTTATGACTTTGTTTTTGCTTTCAATGTAATTCTTTTGCGTTGGCGTTACGTTTTACATAAATCGGGCCTTAAACAAACTGGGGCCTTATTCTGGCAGTAGTGGTCGAGTACTTTCTTGATTCGATAGCAATTTTATTTCAATCGATACTTAACGAATCGAAATTATTTTTTCATTATTGTGAAACTCAAATTATTGCTTTATAACACTGAAAAAATAATTGCGATTCGTTCAGTATTGACTGAAATAATTAGATAATAAATTGTTTTCGAATCGAGAAATTACTCGATCACGACTGCCAAAATTAGGCCCCTGATTTTTTGTATTTTTTCAGCCATTTCCTGAAATCGATTCCGCGGGATTTTATGCTCTCACTTTAAATACTACTTATCTTTATTTCTCTTAAAATCAAGGAAAACTGCGCTCATTTAAAAAAAAATTAATTGAAAATCTCCATCGATTAAAACTTTAGTCACATATGGCAATATTTTTCTTAAAAAATATTTGGTTGCAGTTTTAAAAGGGATTTTATGTATTCGAAGTATGCAGAAACCCAACCCCCCCCCCCCCCCTTTAAATATAATAGTTGAAAACGTAAATTGCAAGTGTATCAAGAAAAACATATTAATACGTATTATTAGAAAAAAGGTAACCAAAATGAAAAAAATATTCACATCCCCACATTGAAAAAAATAACAAATTTTGGCTAGAAATTACCAAAAACGGCAGCTCTGGTAACATGTTGCCGTATCAACAGGCAACATTACAAATGGCGAAATTTCTTTGAGTGATCGCTTGCCGCCATTTCAACTTTGATTTTAAGTGCTGGTTCACACACGTCAAGTTTGACTCGTCAAGTCTTGAGCATTTAAGAGAGAAGGGAGAAGAGAAGACCATTTCTTTTCCCCTCTCTCCAAAAACTCAAGACTTGACGAGACAAACTTGACGTGTGTGAACCGGCACTAAAGAAATTTGTGAAACTGTATTTAATAAGAATGGAGATTCTTTGAATTTATTTTCTTCAGAGCAATGCAGATAGCGAAAGGTTTTTTTTATTCATTGATGTTAATTTTTTGGCTACTTTTTAAGCCAATCCTTTTTTTTGTTCGGCCATGAATAATTTATGAATCTTTTTTTAATCGCTCAAGTGATATATCAGTTTTTTATCATCAAAAGTTATCTGAGGCGACTCATTCATGTGATTTTTACGAAAAGTTTTCATTAAAATGTTGTAGGGATTTTTGTAGAGACAATTTTTTTAACGCGTAGGGAAAAATAGGTATTTTTTCGGGCTTTCTTTTCAAAAAAATATATAAAATCACTGTGTTCTGGTAGCATCAGGGAGGTTACTGCGTTTTTCGATTCGAAAGACAAATTGTACTGTGTATTACGATTTTCGCAATCGTTCGAAACGATGGCAGAGGATGTATTTTTTAAATAATGGAAAATTTGATGAAAACTTTTGGTTCGTTATAGAGAGGGGCTGTTAAGAAAGGGATTTTTTTTGTTTTCGATAAAGTATAAAAAAAAGTCCGTTTATTCGAAACAAATATTACAAAAATCGCAATACACAGTACAAATTGTTCGAATTCGCAAATGATTTCTTTCGAATCCAAATAAGCGGTAACCCCCCAGAATTGACTATAGGTCTCATATAAACCCTCTATCTAAAATCGCTTTAAGATGAACAATTCTCGTATAGCTAACTAGATAATAGTCGGTACTAAGAACTCTTATATGAACTCTTATAACCACATAAAATGATTTTGTTTGGCAGTTTCTATGATTGCCCATAGGTACCAAAGAGAGCACACTCACGAATATTTGTCTGGATATACTGTGGTGTAGGGTATTATATGATCATGTTTGACGAACAATACTTTCTTACTTGTTTTTATATTTTACGCTTAAGTAGATTTCCCAAACAAAAAAAACTATTCGATTTATTGTATATTTTTAGTTTCTTAAAGGACTTATTTCTACGTTACCTAAAGGAATCCGCATCATAAACTTGTAAAAATGTTAAAACACATACTTATTCGTTTATTCTTTAATTAATATTTTTTTATTGTAGTAAACATTTTCCTTTAGAAAAGCAATTATACATAATTTTTCTTGCTAAATAATAAAACGTTTAAGCACTTTCTTCATTGCAAGAAATTTGATTGGTAACTCTTAATCCATTCAAAGAGATGCCACTGGTTTTCAAAACACCAATAGCCTTTTCAATGATATCGGGCTCGGGTAGAGCTTGACGAGTTAAAATCCAAACAATTGCTGGAAAATTAACAAAAATAAAAGAGATACACATACGTTTTTTTTTCTCAAGTGAATCTAAATAAGAAAACAAACTCACTGGCATGTTTATTTTCCTTTAAAGGAGTGCAGGAATAAACCACTGTATATTTGTCATAGTCCGTATCCAAAACCCAGTAGTTACTGGTAACTGTATAGACAGGCGAGACGGGGAATTTAACCAATAATTTGCCATTCGCAACCAAAGTAGCATTACCCAAGATATCCGAATTGAGATTCGTGCTTAAAATAAAATTTTGAATAGCTTAATCTAAATATGTATTTATAATATTAGTATTTTAAAACCAATTACTTCTCATTCACCAAAGAGTTTTTCACGCTAACGACACTATTGTTTTGCAAGGAATACTGGGCAGTAATACATTTTCCATCGGCTTCAAAATATACAGGATATTTGGCATATTCATACCATTTTCCGAGATACTTGTCGACACTGAAATTGCCCACCACTTGAATGTCATCGGAACAGTCGCCTTCGAAAACAATTTGGGCAGAGCCCAAAGCCAACAATGTTGACAAAGTTGATAGAATCAGGAAACTAAAAGTGTAATTTTTGTTTGATTGGAATTAATGCTTAAATTTAAATTAAGAATTGTAGAGAACTTGTATAATACTTTTTATTCATGATGTTGGCTGGATAGTGATTTGCTATAATTTATTTAATTTAATTAAATATTTAGCAGATGTTTACTTGTTGTAGTACCCTGAAACAATGTTAATTTTTATTTAAGTTTTCGTGGTTTTTATAGGGAAATCTAATAAAGTTTTTCGTGAATAAACTAATCAGCAAAATTATTAACAATACTGATAGCTCAAATATTGTAGTTATTTGTTTAAATATAAAAATACAGTGTAGCGAAAATTAAGATATAAAAAGAAAAGGTTTTCTATAAAATAATAAATCATACAAAAAAAAAAAAAAAATTTAAATAAAGTGACTTTTTAAATTTTTAACAAAAAATTTTCTATAAAATATTGAAATTTTTAAAAATTTTGCTATAAAATATTGAATCTTTTTCCTATACATTTGTAAATTTTTAAACAAAAATTTTATAAAATAGTAAATTAAAAAAAATTTTCCTGTTGAATAGACAATTTGTACTAAAATTTCCCATAAATTTGTTAATTTAAAAAAAACTATACAAAGAAATAATTTTTTTTTTGAATAAGACCATTTGTGGTGCAAATTTCCCATACATTTTTAGAAAAAAAATTTATAAAAAACGATAATTTTTAGAAAAAATTTCTGTTAAGTAGTGATTTTTTAAAAAAATTTGCTAAAAAATATAAAATTTTTAAAAAAACTTTTCTTAATTAAATAGTGAGTTTTTAGAAAATGTTCCTTTAAAAGTTGACTACCTTTTAACAATTTTTAGTGAACATTTCCTAAAATGTTGAAAATTTTTAGGAAAAAATTTTTTATAAAATAAGGTGAAATCAAAATGAAGATTTCCTATAAAATATAGAATTTTTAAATTTGCTATAAAATAGTAAATTTTTTTAGAAAATTTTCCTATAAAATAGTCAACTTTTAAAAAAATTTCTTATTAAATAGTATATTTTTAGGAAAATGTGCCTGTGGAATAGCGCATTTTTAGTAAACATTTCCTATAATTTTGTAAATTTTTAGAAAAAATTATATAAAATAGTACCGAAATCAAATAAAATATGAAATTTTTATTAAAATGTTCCTATAAAATAGTTAACTTTTAAAAAAATGTCCTTTAAAATTGTTTATTTTTAAGAAAATTTTCCTGTACAATCAGGGATGTTAGATGTGACGATTTTACGTCATTTTGACGATTTTTTTCGAAGAATTTACCAAAATGACGATTGACGATTTTTGATGTAGAGTTAATTATGTTTTGACGATTTAATCCCGTCAATAAATTTACTTTAATCTGGAATCAATTTTATAAAACTTTAATCTGGCAAGCAGGTTTGGTAGATGTGATGATTTTTCGTCATTTTGACAATGTTTTTGAGAAAATACAGTAAAATGACGATTTTTTGACTAAAAGTAATAGTGTTATGACGATTTTCTGGCATCGATAAAACACACAAGAAATATTTACAATTATATTGAAAACAGTCCAAAACTTAAAAATCAATTTTTCGAAACACAAAAATTTTTGAAAATTAAACAAAAAAATTCCTCCCCAATCACAAACCAGGTGGATTTCATTAGAAGCATTAGTAATTCAAATTGAACAATTATAGAAATGCCATCGATGCTGCAAAATATATACACTAGTGCCCTAATTTGCGTCTGTTCTATTTGGTCCGCTTTTTAAAAATTGGTAAAATACGCTTTGCGTTTTAATGATTTCGATTTGCCACGCTACATACGAATGCATTTTTCGATGAATTCATAATCACATGTGAAGAATTTTTCTATTTGTGTGTAAAAAGTTAGGTAAGTTATTCTTAGTAAAATTGCGTGTTAGGAAGTAAGAAGTTGCTTTTTAATAAGAAGTTGTGTAGAAAAATGAGTGCAATGAGAAGAAAATGTATTAGTTTGGAACTAATATTGGACGTAATAAAACGTTTCAAGTCGGGTAAAAAGACTGTGGATATAGACAGAATCCTTGGTTTTTAGCACCTTAAACAATAAAAACAATTTGAAATAGAGATAGCGCTAAAAGTTAATCATTTAAAAATAGCTCGAGTTAAAAGCAAATGAGATTTTATTTATTATTTAATATTTTTCTGAATATGGATAAATCAAATTAAAAATATTTTTGCTATGCATTTATGCAAATATTTTTTTTCTTATGTTTTCTTTTTAAATGATAAACATATTCAGCTCACTTGCTGAAATAAATAGAATAAAACTTAACCATATCACTTTCTTCTTCATAAATAGAATTTCTTGCTAAAAATTTTTATTTTCGAGCCAATCCATGCAATAAATTGTCTTTAATTTGTAAAATTTATATATTTGACGTTTTGTTGACGATTTTGTTCAATTTTCGTGACGATTTTGACGAATTTTGTTAAAACTTTTGACGATTTTTGAGGAAAAAAGTCTAACAACCCTGTGTACAATAGCCAATTTTAGTGAACATTTCATAAAATTTTGTAAAATTTTATAAAATAGTGATGAAATCAAATAGAAGATTTCATATAAAATATGGAATTTTCAAATTTGCTATAAAATAGAAAATTTTCCTATAAAATAGCCAACTTTTAAAAAAATATTCCTAAAAAATAGTATATTTTTAGGAAAATGTGCCTGTGGAATAGCGAATTTTTAGTAAACATTTCCTATAATTTTGTAAATTTTTAGAATTTTTATAAACATTTTCCTATAAAATAGTTAACTTTTATAAAAATGTCCTATAAAATTGTATATTTTTAAGAAAATTTTCCTGTATAATAGTCAATTTTAGTGAAAGTTTCCTATAATTTTGTAAAATTTTATAAAATATTTCATATAATATATGGAATTTTCAAATTTTCTATAAAAGAGTAAATTTTCCTATAAGACAGCCAACTTTTAAAATAATATTCCTAAAAAATAGTATATTTTCAGAAAACTTTGCTATAAAATAGTAAATTTTTGTGGAAATGTTTCTATTAAATAGTAAATTTTTGAAAAAATTTCTTATAAAATAGAAATTTTTTACAAAAATTTCGTATTTAACAAAAAAAATTAAAACAAGCTAAATTTAAAAAAAAAAAAATTTACAAATAGAAAATATGTAATCCAATTTTTATTTAATAATATTATTTTTTTTACCATTTATTTTAAATTTTATCCCACTGTTATACTTTACTCCAATTTCAAAACAATGCCACCACTTCACAATGTTTGTCAAGTTTTAATGCCATTTTTTTTTAATTATTATTTCATTATTGGATAATTTTTTTTTTTTATAAATTGGAACATTTGAAAACATTTTTATTATCAATTGCCACTTTTGTAAATAAAAAAAAAAACATTTAGAAAAAATTTTGTTTACAAATACAAATTACATCATATGAAAACTTAACCGATAAGACCCGACTAGACATAAAGCGTCATGCAAACTACTTATTCTAGATAAATACAAACATACATACAGATAAATTTCAAATGAGTCATTAAACTGATAATAAATTGAATAAATTATTTTACAATCTCCAACAGAAGATCTATTTGCTGAATTGGAAGAAATAGAAAGTTCATCCTCAAAACCCGCAGTTGAGCCAACTGTAAGAATAAAATGCTTATCGGGCTCAATGTTAATAACCATAAAAGATGCCCCAGTCAATCATGAAAATAATCTATTTAGTGGCATGATATATCCAAAGGGTTTATCAAAAAATTCAACATGTTTGACGGAATATAGGTAAGAATCTCTTTTACTTTACGAGTTACATAAACACAATTTTTGTTTAATTTTTTTAACAAAATACAAAATTTTTTTAAAATTAGTAGTAAAATTAATGAATTTTTGAAAAACATGGCTAATTTTTATAAATTTATTCTTTTACAGAGATCATGACGGCCCCTTACGTTATAAACTACCACTACGTAGTTGTAATACCATGCCTCAAGAGACTGTAAGTGTTCTTTTTTTATTTTTTATTTATTTCGTTAAAAATTACAAATTTTTAAGCGGCCGATATTTTGACCCATACATAATTGCACCATACCAATATAATTATGCGTTTGTGCTAAAGAATAAATTTGTCACAGAGAAATTTTTTTTAAATGTTTAAATATAAAACTGTTTTTAGTAATCAGAAAAGTCAGATAAATTGGCCATGAATTTCTTTAATTATTTTATTAAATGCAGTATAAAACAGAATGTATAATAAAATACAGAAACATTAAAGGTTTTTGACGCTCAAAGATCCAAAATCGCTTAAAGACAAACAAATTTCACATAGATGTTGACATTAAGATAATATTCGGAACAAAGAAGACTTATGTGAATCTTTAACTCTTAACATAAATTTGTTCTAGTGGGTACATGGTTGGCCATGGGCCCCTATTTAGGACAATCTACTTAGGGTACGCAAATGTGTCTGTATATACTGTGGGGCTTGACCAACAGTTCTTTCATTCATCCCGTGGATCGAGCCCAGGGTCAGTCAAGAATGGGAAATTATCAATAAATTTTAATAAATTTCATGTTAAAAATTCCTTTCTTCATAAAACTTATTTAATGAAAATAAAATTTGATGAACTTTAGCCTAATTAATATATACAAATTTGGATTAAAAACTATAAAACAGTTCAACAAAAATAAACACACTACTGATTATTGTTTAAAGGAAATTTTTCTAAAAGTTTTTTATTTTATAGGAAATTTTGCTATTTTATAGAAAATTATTTAAAAGAATTTAATCATACTACACGGAAGGCACATAAAATTTAATCTTCAATCAAAAATTGTTTCTTAAAATGTAAAAAATAGTAAATTTTTATTGTTGACCTGTGTCGATTATCTATTTTTCTGTTAAAAATAAATTGAAAATATAACAATTTTTGGATTTTTTATTTATAATTTTTATATGACCTTGAGCTAACAATATAAAAAATTTTAGAAAACTTTTTTTTAAGAATTTTTATTAATTTCCTGTTAAACAGGAATAATTAGGATATAAAAAAAAGTTAACTTTTGGAAATCTTCCCATAAAATTGTAATTTTTTTTTAAATTTTCTATAAAAAGGAAATTTTTGGAAAAAATTTCCTGTCAAATATTTTTTTTTTTTGAAAAAGTTTGTATTATTATTATAGGAATATTTTCTTAATGTAATGTTTAGAAAAAACTTCCTATAAAAGAGCAAATTTTTTTTAAAAGTTTTCTATAAAAAAAGACATTTTTTGAAAAATTTCCTGAAAAATATTTATTTTTAGAAATAGTTTATAAAAAGTTCCAATTTTTATAAACATTTCCTACAAAATTCCAATTTTTAAAACTAATTTATTAAAAAAAATCCATTTAGAAAAAATTTTTTATAAAATAGCATTTTTTTTTTAAATTTCCTATAAAAAAGCAATATTTTAGAAAACCTTTTTACTAAAAAGCTGTTTTTAAAAAACTTTGCTATAAAAGAAACATGTCCTATAAAGTAGCAATTATTCAAAAAGTACCAGAAAGTATTTAAAAAAATACCATTTTTTTAATGCTATAAAATAGCACATTCTATTAAATGGATAAATATAGAAGTTTGCATCGTTGTTATTTCGAAAATGTTTAGATTTATAAAAACAATCTAAAAACAAATGCAGTTTACATACGCTGTTTTTTAAGAAAAATAAAGTTTGCAAGATACTGTCTTTAATAATTTAAACTTTTCCTTATCTTTTTCCCTAGAAATAATAAAATTTAATCCAATTCCAAAAATCTTTAATAGTCCAATATTTTAACAACTTCTTTAAAAACTATTTTTTTTTTACTAACACATATAAAACTTTACTACACACAGAAAAAAATACCAATGTAAAATCAACATGGAAAAATGTTGATTGAGAATCATATTAAATTTCTGCAAAAGTATGCCCTTTATTTAAATTTATCATTATTGCATATTAATTTTAAATGAAAAATATTAAAATAATCTTAAATCACGCTTATTTAATATTATTCACTGTTAAAAAAAATAAAAAAAAAATATTAAAATGTAAATAAATATGGATTCAATATTGAATCCATAAAAACCTGTTTTATATTAAAATCAAAAGTGTATCTTGTTAAATTAACATGCATACATAGTTAAGTATGTTAATTTTTTTATTTTCATTCTTAAAATATGTTATAAAAAGAAGACAATTCCCGTATTCTTTTAATTAAAATTATTTAGTTAAATAGTACATCAAGTTTTCAAAGTAGAATGATGACGTAAACCATATCGGGCCATTCTGCTGATTGATGTTACAGGGGTAAGTGTATTGAATTATTCTTAAATAAATGCATATGTTTTCTCTGAAGCTTCTTCACACTGTTATAACACACTCAAACCAATTAGTTTCTACATGAAATACACGTTGTTTCAACATGAAATAACTTTCATTCAACGTGATTCGGATTGTTATTTCAATATAAATTACATTTTGATCTAACTTTACTGCAATGTTAAATTAACATGAATTATAGTTATTTTAAAAGAAAAAAATGTTGTTATAAAATCACGTTGAATTAACATGAAAAACGTATGAAGCAAAATCACCACCGAAAAATTTTAAAACAACCTTGTTTTCGACGTTTTTAACTTGATTTTTTTCTGTGTGTACAAATCAATATTCTTGTAAAGTTAAAGTTCTTCCCTTTTTTTTTGTATTTATAAATAGCGCCATATAATTTTTATTATATTTATGTTTTTTATTAAAAGTGTAAAGAGTTTCTTTAACCGTGTATTTGTGATATGAAATTTTTCTTACTTATTCGCGTGGATCCGGGGTCGGGAGAACAGGCTGTATGTGGTGACCCCTTCTCTGGGTCAGGCTCGGGCGTTGAGGAAAGGGAGACGGTGGGGGAGATGATTACCTTGGATAAGGTAACATGGGCGGTAAATACCTTTGGGTCCTACAAATCGGCGGGACCAGATGGTATCTTTCCGGCGATGTTACAGAATATCGGGAAATCATCACTCCTGTTGTTGGTGGAACTGTTTAGGGTATGTGTGCTGAACGGGTACATTCCTGGAGGGTGGAGGGAGGTTAGGGTTGTCTTTATACCAAAGGCGGGTAGAACCGGTCACTCTAAACCCAAGGATTTTAGACCAATCAGCTTGTCGTCTTTTCTTTTAAAGACTTTGGAAAGACTGATTGATCTACATTTGAGGACGAAGATTGACGCCGGCATCGTCAGCGGTGCTCAACACGCCTATCTTAAGGGTAGGTCTGTTGAGAGTGCGCTGCATGATGTGGTTGGTTATGTGGAGCGGGGTTTGCGAAACAAGGAATACACCTTGGCGGCATTCCTGGATATAGAGGGCGCCTTTAACAATTTGAGGATAGAGGCTATCAGGCAGGCACTGGTTGACCTAGGGGTTCCGCTGTTCTTGGTCGAGTGGATAACTATGATGCTTAACAGCAGAGTTATTCACTCTGACTGGGGAAGTGAACGCTTAAGGAAATCGGTGACTAGGGGGACCCCACAGGGGGGAGTTCTCTCTCCCTTATTGTGGCTCTTGGCCGTCAATGTCGTTCTGAGACGTTTTGACAGAATGGGTCAGAAGGTCGTGGCCTACGCGGATGATGTAGTTATATTGGTGTCGGGCAAGTTTCTGCCGACAATAAGCGACATCATGCAAGGGGCACTGGGCGAACTATCGGCATGGGCTAATGATAAGGGATTGGGAGTTAATCCGGAGAAGACGGAGTTGGTTCTTTTCACTAGGAGGTACAAGGTGGAGAATTTCAGGCTACCGGTACTGGGAGGATTGGAGCTTAGATTGTCTGATTGTGCTAAATATCTGGGGGTATTTCTGGACAGCAAGCTGTCATGGGGAAGAAATACTCAGGAGAGACTTAAGAGGGGTCTCAATGCCTACTATGCTTGCAGATCATCGATAGGTAGGAGCTGGGGACTCCGGCCGTCAGTAGTGGGATGGCTGTACACTTCGGTGGTTAGACCCATTCTTACGTATGGATGCTGTGTTTGGTGGGAGTCATTGGGATTTGCTAGTCGTAGGAACCTTCTTTCTAAGGCTCAGAGGTGCGCTTCAATTGGCATGACAGGTGCCATGAGAAGTACTCCTCAGGCTGCCCTGGACGTCATTCTACATCTTCTGCCTATTGAGCAGTATGTGATGGGAATGGCGGCCAGGAGCATTCTTAGACTGAGGGAGTTAGGATTGATAGGGAATGTCACGCAGGGTCACTCACGGATCCTGAGTGTGATTGAGGATTGTGGCTACTGCCTGGGACTACCCGGCTCCACTGATTATGTGAGCACCAGGGTGGACTTTGGGCGGTCGCCGGAGGTAATAGTGCCTTCTAGGGAGAGCTGGTCAGGTAGGAGCAGATTATTTAGTGGATTTGCTATTTTCACTGATGGCTCGAAGATGAGGGGCACGGGTGCGGGAGTCTACATTGAGGATCTGGACATCAGAAGGTCATATAGGCTTCCTAACGACTGTAGTGTCTTTCAGGCGGAGGTTCTGGGGGTATTGAGGGCCGTGGAACTTATGAGGGACAACATTGATAGGGGCTCTGAGGTCACTATATATGTGGACAGCCAGGCGGCACTTATGGCCGTAAGGGGCTGTTATGTGAACTCAAAGCTAGTTGATGATTGTAGGAGGGCTTTGGAAGAAGTCTTAGGGGAGTATACGCTAAGGTTGTGCTGGGTGCCGGGTCACTGCGACATAGGTGGCAATGAAGTTGCTGACGGGTTAGCAAGACAGGGCTCAGAGATGGAGGACCCTAACTGTATGGAGGCGGTTAGACCTCCAATAGGCTTCTATTTTGGAAGGATTAGGGAGTGGATTCTGGGCGCGACCAATCGGGCCTGGGGGAACCGGACGGACTGCCGGGTATCACGGACGCTGTGGCCGGTGCTTAGCAAGTCCGATTCGGGGTTGCTGCTGGGCATGAGTAGGGTCAGCGTGAGGACCATGATAGGAATGATCACGGGCCACTGTATGATAGGCAGGATGGCGGTGAGGATGGGATCCGAATTATCGGATATGTGCAGGTTGTGTGAGGACCCTGAGGAGTTAGAGACAGTTGAGCACTTTCTGTGCCACTGTCCCAGGTTGCAGGGCAGCAGGCTGAGGTGGCTGGGCAGTAGATTCCTGAACGAATTAGGGGATGTCCCGGGTTGTGGACTTGGGAGTCTGATAGGATTCGTAATGGGGATGGCCTGGCTGCGCGAGAGGAGGCTGGGTGCTGGCCACACGTAGGTCGAATTTGGTTGGTCAGGATTTCTTTCGGGGCTGGTCCGAAACATTCTTTTCTATCCATCTTTCTTTTCTGACTTGTGCTTTCGCTGTTTTATTTCACCTATTTTCCTTCTTTGCATATCTTTCTCTAATTAAGGCGTCACAATGGACCATACCGGTCTCTGGGTGAGGGTGTGAAGGAGACTTCACACCAGCCTTTCAACCTAACCTAACCTAACCTACTTATTCGCGGTATAGAGGCCCCTAACTTAATTCTAAATTCAATTAAAATCTGTGTTTTTATTATTATTATTATTTTTTTTGTTCCAAAATTATCAAAATTAAACACGTAAAATAAAGGAGTGAGTGAGTGGCGTTGTTGATTTCTCTGTTTCTTTTGGCTGGCTGTTCAGAATTGCAAATAATGTTAAGGAATTTTTAATTAAAACAAGTTAGAGTGCTATATTCGGCTGTGCCGAATCTTTGATACCCTCCACCGACACTTCGAATATTTCACGAGTGATATCTATATGATGATTAAATCTGTATTAAATTATTGATCGACAACCTTGAGTAAGATATTATGATTTGTAACAAATTAAGCCGAACTTAAATGATTTTCAGGAGGGGTATTTATATTGGAGCCATGGTAAATTATAAACCAATCATCCCAAAATTCGGCAGAGTGGTGAAATTAGTGAATTTTAGAAGGCTGCTAAATATGGGATCTAAGGTAAATTATGGACCATACATCACAAAATTACATGACATTTTTTTTGGCCATTTGAAGCTAAGTTGGAAGAAATTTTGCCGTAATATCTATATCTGCTATGGTTTACCAGAGTTGGCTTTATATGGGGCTTAGGGTAAATTATGGACCGATCTTCGCGAAATATTACAAGGTGATTTCTAGTTTTATAAAACTGTGAAGAAGTAAATTTTATTTTGATAGCATTATTAATTATGGTTTTCGGCGTACTAAATTGTTTTCCGGGAGTAATGTTTATATGGGGCCTAGGGTAAATTATGGACGGATCTTCACGAAATTTTACAGCGTGATTTCCAGTCGAATAAAACGAATTCCGTGCCTTGTTCCACCATATATGTTATTTTTTGTAACAAAATTATCAATTTTTTAAGGGGGTGGTTCCACATTTTGATTCATAGCTCTGGTCCTACTTAACCGATTTTTCTGGATTTTAATCCCAAGCTACTTAGGATAACTACAAGCAGTTTGACAACAAGTTTGTTAATTTTTTTTGAGTTGTTCGAAAGTGAGCGTGTTTTCAACAGACGGATAGACAGACGGACATAGCTAAACCGACTTAGAATTACTCAAGGAGCCAGAGATTTTTTTTTTTTTTTTTTTTTTTTAAACGTTTATTTGACAAGAAATTTCTTATAATGTAGACCATAAATAAACTAATAGTAGTATATATGACATAGTATACACTGTCCCGTGTTCGAGCACTCTAGTATATTTGCAATCAGAAAATCTAAGTTCTTTTTAGGAATATTAATAAACTAACTTACAGGTATTAAAATACATAGTGTACATTATATTTGAAATTGTAAATGTGGGAAAAACAATTGAAAAAAACCACTTTAGTATTTGGAATAATTAAAAATGGAAAAAAGTTAAGAGGTAAAAGAAAAAATTAGCTACCAAATCGGTCTAGCCACCAGTATTTTTTAATATTTAAGTTTGGCAACATGTTTTTGTCCCTCAAGTAGAGGGTTGCGTCATATCTTTTATTAACATCTGTAATTTGCTTGAAATTTATTGCCTTGACATTGGCTTGCCTATAAATGTGGTATAATACCGGAATTCCCATGTTATTTTGAATATATCCTTGTTTATCAAGGTATAAAAATGCTTCCGGTGGCATATACCCATTTTTTCGAGTTACCTCGATATATTCTTCACTGACGTAGTAGGGGGCCATAACAAGGTCATTTAACCTACATTCAAAAGTTTTCAGAATATGGTTTCTTATATGATGAATGATGAAATTATCAATTCTGCTTATTTTTGAAGCATTATATAGCCTCCTGTAAGGAGCCAGAGATGAATAATAAGAAGTTTCACACGGAATGACAAAATTAGTATACCAACTAATTGTGGTGGAGGGTATAGAAAAGACATGGTTTTATTTTGCTATGAACACGGCGAAAGTTTATTTGTTTTGTGGTTAAACTACTTCTCAAAGAATTTTTAACTAAATATTTGTATAAAAAAATTTAATTTTGATTAGTATTTCTTGCCTTTTTAAGCTAAAGAGTTTTAATAAAGTGATAGAAAAAGTAAATGATTTGTGTCATTAGATAAATTATTTATATGATTTAAACAAAAAACTATGAAGACTGCACACAAGAGCTTTAGATCAAGATTTATGTAAAAATGTTTAAAATAAACTGTGTCCCGGGTTTAAATTTAACATTTAAAATTTTAAAGAAACACGCTTAAAATAACATAAGTGCAAAAACAGAGTCACCGAAATTTTTCTGCTTCATGTTTCATGTAATTTTTTTGATTAATTAAAAAACGTTATCAAAAATCTTAAAAAAAAAACTTCAAAATAGACGCATGTAAGTTCATAAGCAAAGTACCATGTTGGATATGCCAAAAAGGTTTAGTTTAAGGTAAAAAGAGAAATTACACTGTGCAAAAAAAAAAAAAAAAACAGCCTCAATACTTGCAACGCGAAATGAAACTAGACTATTGGTGGAGCAAATCTGCCAAAAAGTTTTAAGAAGTTAGATCGGGCTTTCGAAATATCGGGCCCTAAAGTTTTTGGAAAGGTGTTTGGTACAAGTCAAAAAAATATACCAAATGTACTTCTGAGCATTCATAGCACATTTTTTACTGGGTACTATGTTTTTTAAGAAAAAAGTTTTGTAAATCATTAAAATTTGTTCAAAAGAAAGTTAATGATTAATCAATTTAGTGGTCACGCTTTTTCCGTGGTTTTTAATCAAATGTTTTTTTAAATCAAAAACTGCGCAGCTTTTTTAAATAATCGCCTATTCCATTTTTTTGCTGACTTTGATTTATTGCGTTTATTGATTTTATTTGTAGGATTAACATGGAAGTTTTTGGCAAAAAAACAATTAGATTTTACTTATTATTTTTTTATTACTAATTTGAAAAATATAAGAACGTAAATAGTTTTATGCTTACAAATTATCTTAATATTTCCTTTCCAAATTTCCTGTTACTTTCCATTTTTTTTTTTGAAATCTTTAAAACGCGGAAGTCAATTATAAAAAAGATTCTTGATTGTTTAACAATACACCTTTTTCTTTTCATAATTTAGAATAATTTAAGTTAAATACCAGCGGAACTAATTAATAATATTTATACGATTAAAAAATCTTTTATCCCAATGTGAACCAATTTACAAGACTAAGCGAAGATTTTACATCAATGGTCTAACAAACCAAATTGTCAAAAACATAGAATACTTGATAAAAAAAAAATGGTGTTTTATAAGCCCGATAGAAATTGAAATTGTAAAAAATAACGCAGAAAATCAACTTTTAATGAAAATAAAGTTTTATTTGAAATATCGATACATGTCATTAACATTTGAAAATGATTTTGGGTATATGAGCACTACTACTGGGAAACTATCGATAATACTATCGATAGTCTTAAAATAATGAAAATATCGATATCGATGTTACAATTGAAAATACAGCTATGATAACATATAACAACAGCTATCATCACAGTTTTTCGCCGCAATTTACTTGCTAATAATTCGCGCTTAATAACAGCTGTGCTTCTTTGTACTGTTCATATAAGGACTGAAATGACAAATGTTTTTGTAATGTTGCTAAAAAAATGCTGCCGGTGAAATAATATTAAATACCAGGAGAAACAGCCTTAAACCAAATAAGTTGGACATGTTTGTTTTTTACAAAAAAAAAAAAAAAAAAATGTTTTCCTACTCAAGTACAAACATTCAGTCGATAGTATCGACAGTGAAATCTGAACAATCGATAAATATCGGTAGTAGCCCAGCACCGAGGCTGTTCTTGACGAAGGGCATTTTCCAATTTTGGGCCAATTTTTTGAGCATTACTGGCCGCATTACACGAACAGTGTTGCCCTCCAAGGCGCCAGTTGTTGCTGGCTTATCAGCAGGAAAGCCAAAAATATGCAATTGCATGTTTTTCCTTGTGCGACCAATGAAGGCATTAGCAATATATTTATGCGTTTTTGAGTCTTTTGTGAATTTTGGCATCGATTAGTTAGTGCATATTACCAGCATATTTTAAGTTTATAGCGCATATTTTGCTTTTTTAAAGCATATTTTGGTACTTATTCAATTTTTTTAGACGTTTATAGGAGCTTTTGCAGAAAATAATTTTTTTTTTCGAAATTCTGTTGCTTCAATTTCGCCATCTACATTTCATTTTTACTCTCAAATTGTAAGACAAAACAGGTTGTCATAAATGATTAATGTTATGTGATAATACATAGAAATGTTGACCAATCTTTTAGTATACCGATCGACACAAAATCACTGTTTAAAGTGATCTATTGATGTCCATCTGTCCGTCTGGCTGGTTGGCTGCCCACGTAAACCTTGTGCGCAAAGTACAAGTTCAAATTTTTTTTAGATAATTTGATCAAATATGGACAAGGTCTAGGTAAAAGGTGAGAAACGGTCTATAATTTCATATATTCCCCATAAAAACTTCTTTCCAAATAAGACTCATTGTGTCTGTAAGCCATCTAATTATGATGATATTTAAATAAAATTCGTCCCAAAAATATTTTACTGCAAATTAAATTATTTTCGAATCGTTTCACATTTGCCCAAAGCTCCCATCCTTAAATAGCGTTAACTTCCTTTAAATGTTAACATTTGTTGACAATTTAAAGGGCCGTGTCATCCATATTTTTAAACAAAAATCATTTATAATGGTGCGGTTACGATCTCCATTGAACGCAAAGTGGGGTTCGGCTTAAATGTTTTAGAAAAAAGGTCCTTTGATGAATCCAGGCTGTAAGAAGCAACAAACGATGCATTTTTCTGGATTAAATGGAGTCTGTAGGATCTGCTGTGTATTAATCCCGTTTAGTAAAAAATGAGACTCATCGCTAAATATAATTTTAGGTCTATCAAATGCACGAATCGATTACTAATTTTCAAAGTAAATTTGGACAATATAATGGCGTTGTTCAAGAGTGAATGTATTCGTGATCATTTGCCAGAATGAAATTTGAAAACTTTGGCTTCTTCCGCTCTCTGGATATACAGAAATCTTTAATGGCTTTGTATGGAAAACTCCACGCCTACTTCTCTTCTAATTCCACCATTATTTTTAGAAAGGTTATGTATTAATAGCCGAGGTATGTGTATAAAATTTGGACAATACTTTTCTTTCCGTTTTAAGATATAAAAAAAAATATTTTGTACCACGACCACTTCTCTAATCTCCACGCCCGCAATTTGTGAAGCTTGTATCTAATTTGAAAACTGTTGTTCTTGCCGTTCTCCAGATATATAGAAAAAAAAGAAAAAAACAGCAACAAGGGATTGGTGGGTAAAATTAGGAGCAGTCAAATTTTTGGCTCATATCTTAGTCATAAATATAACAACCTAGTCCCCATCATTTCTAAGGTCTTCGAAAACCCCATTTCAACATGCACACGGACAGACGGACGTGGGTAAATCAACTTTGCAAATCATTGGGACCCTGAATATATATGTATAAGCGGTTTTCACCCTTTGTATTAAATGCTCTGCTCTACTTAACACGATTTTATACCACAAAGCGTGAGTATCTTTTTCGTATGTGTAGTGTCGTAAGACAAAAATAAATCAAACACGAGCAGCTGCAGATGCTTACTGAATAAAAAACTTTATTTTTGTAAATTCTCAAAGTATAATAATTGAAGTTAAAGAATAACAACAACTATATAAACGTTATTAGTTTTGTAGCATTAATTCCGTTTATGAAGTTACTCTTCAATATTTGTAGTATAAGGGTGGCATGTAAATATCAAGTGAGAGAGAAAGAGATAAATAGATTTTCGTCCACTGTTAATTCCACTTTTTCTATTAAGCGCACAAATTGAGAGCGGCTTGACCGATTTGGACGTGTTTTTCTTTAAAATGATCGCCATGGTCCAACTTAGGTTTTTGCGGAAAGAAAATTTTGCCCCGCCCACTTTTACGCTCACTTTTTTCGATTTCCCTAAAATCAAAAACTGCTCCATCGATTTGACTAATTTTTCTTTTAACTGTTCGTATTAATCCATTTTACATTTTCATCGAAAGATAAAATTACCACGCCTACTTTTACGCCCAGCTTTTCTATTAAGTGCATAATTTGAGAACGGCTTGACCGATTTGGACGATTTTTTTCTTTAAAATGATCGCCATAGTCCAACTTATTCTTTTTTGATTGAGCCCATATCTACACCATATGTAAGTTATTTTGTAAAAAAAACTTTATGATAGTTATTCCATGGATTTTTACGTTAAATCGTGTGGTAATACAACACTAATGTTTGCTTAGGGCCAGCAACGTGGACCGGGTCAGCTAGTAGATTAATATTGCAGAAATTTAAAACAGAATTACAAACCTTCGGTATGATAATAAATATTTAAAAGTTTTCTTTTAATTGACTATTAAAAACCAATTTTAAAAAAAATATTTACTTCAAATTGCTTAATACCCTGATATGGTATCGTAAACGAAATAATTGTTAAAGCTAATTTTGCAAAAATTAATGTAATAAAAAAATGGCAGGTGTTAAATAAATAAATTAAACAAATGGATTCACTTTTTCGGTCGTAGTTCTAAATTTTATTTTAAGAATGTTTAAGTTTAAAAAAAGAAAAAAAACCTAAGAAGCAACTTTTTTTTGTTTTAAATAGTAAAAAATATATTTATCTTCAATTATTTTTTCTTTTAAGAAATTAAAATTAAAAAAAAACAAAAGATTGAAGAAACGAACTTTTTTTTTAGTCTCCAGTTGTTGAAGTGAACAAATTAACTGTAGAAATATTATGATAATTTCTAGATAAAATTTTAACCTTTTTTCTTTAAATAACACAAACAAAAGTTTTAAGTTACAAACTTTGTGCCTCTTATTGGCTTTAATAAAAAAAATCAAAAGATTTAGAAAACGAATATTATAAGTGTGTGTGTGTGTGTGTGTGTGTGTGTGTGTACAAGTTTATACATTTTTATTAGGAAAATCCATCAGAAGCCAAGATCATCTACTAATTTGCCTTGTAACAATTTAAAAGACAAACTTTATTTTGTTTTTATGGTGTTAATGTGTAAAAATTAGCTGTTGAAAACTTTTGATTTAAAAATGTTCCTTTTTGTTTTTAACACAAATAATATTCTTTACGTCATGTTTAAGAGTTTTTTGTTTTGTTTTGTTTTTTCGATGACTCCAAGCAAGTGTAGGCGTTTGTTGTTTGTAGATTATTTAATCAATAAAATCAGACCTTCATTAAGTTTAAATGTAATTGACCATTTTTGTAAATTTTCACGGCCAACTTTGAAATCATAAACATACGCACATAAACATTCAAAAGGAACGTATTTCTATACAAACAGGTGCATTGAACGTTTGAGTTTAAGAAAAAAAAGTGTTAATAAGTTTAATAACTGGATATTTTTTTTTTTCATTTCCAAAATATAAATGAAAACATTTTTGGTTATTTATTGATACAACAAAACATTTACATTGTATTAAATAAATGTGTGTACAAATGATGTCACTTTTTGTATTCTTAAGTGTTTGGTTTTTTTTTAAAATATTTTTCTTCACCTTAACTTTGAACTTTTTTGTTTTATTATTTTATTACCTAATGACTTTGTAAAAATTCTTGAATTTTTGTTTTTTAATTTCAAATTATTTTCTTTTTGTGTTTTTTGTTTAATTTGATTATCTTGAACTTTATAGTGGCTGCTTTGTTTTTTGTATAAAGTTGCATTGTTACGAGTATTTATCATATAATTAGTGTTTAATTAAGAAAAAAAAATACACAGCACGATAAAAAACAAAACTTTAATCTACAACCTCACCTTTGAAGCAAAAACTGTACAACTCGTACTTGGTGAAGATGATCATGATCACATTCGGGTTGCAAAGCTCATCTTTTAAAAATAAAATAAAATAAAATAAAATAAAATAAAATAAAATAAAATAAAATAAAACAAACAAAATAGAAACAAACAAAAAACGATTTGTATAGATGTTTGGTAATTAAAATCTAATTAAATAAAGCGAATCTTGCTGTCAAGTTTCTATTTGGATGGGGATTCTCCTCAAACCATGAACTTACTTGTTAACGAGTTAACTATAAAATCAAGTAGAAAAAAAGAAATAAAAAACATTAAACAAATTAATTTATGCAAAAAAAAACCGTCATGATGTTCATGTTAGAGTTCATGATGATTAATAGTTTAAATCAAAGTTATGAGAATTTTTTAGATAAAAATAAAGTATGTATAAGGTTTTTCGTAATTTATTAAGATAAAAAAGTCATATTTTTGGTTTTCTTTCTAAGAACTTATTTTAAATAAAAAAAAATTAAAAGGTAGCTGTTCTTACAGATTTTTGCTTTTGTCAATTTGAATCTGGTTGTCATCACATTTGCACAATAGGTTTTGCATAGTTAAAATAGATGAGTATAAATCATCTTATATGCAATACTCAGATGCTCCTCAGGGAAGCATATTATAGCCTTTATTCTCCAATCTGCTTAGAAAACGGCCTAAGCCCCCTCTCAACAGACAAAAATCACCCTCTATAAGACAATGATACTTCCTGTGCTCCTTTATGGTTCTGAAGCATAGGGACTTGCGTAAGCAGACGAGGCAGTACTTAAAGTATTCGAGTGAAAAATTCTTTGTAAAATCCATGTACCCATCTGCGTTGACGAAGAATATCGATGCCGTATGAACCAAGAGTTTTGCGAGCTAAATGCCGACATCTACTTAGTGAAGCGTATTGAATTGCAGCGACCATGTTGTGAGAATGAACGAAGATGCTTTAGCTTAAAGGTCATTTAAATACGAACCTAGTGACGGTTCACGCAGAAGGGAAAGACTGCTGGAAAGATCGAGATAATTCGCTAAAGCCAAATCTATATCGCTACAAATCTATAAAGTTGATTAAGCGATTTTTCCAAGCGAATGCAATTATGAAATGTGCATTGCTTTTATGGCAATGCCATACAAATTTAATTCACCGCAATTTTAGCTTTTAATGTCAACGTTAAAATTTTGTATTCCCTAAGGCATTTTAGCGATCGATATTTAGCTTTAGCTAAGCGAATTACAAAATACGACTGCCGTTTCGTACTTTGCTTAAGCAAAACTTAATAAAAAATGTTGCTTAAGTTCAATATGGTTTGACACATATGATTAACATGCATTCGCAAAGTTGCTTAAGCCAGTTTATGAGAATTTTCAATCGTGTAAGAGCTACTGGAATTCTCATGAAGAGCGTCTTTGATCGTCGATCACCGCATTCTTTATCGTAGAAGATTACTCACTGCGGAAAAACTAACACGAGTGAGATTCCTTCATATCACAGCGAAACACGAATCTTTAATCGTTGTGGGAATCGTTTAAAACATAGGTAAAGATAATCTAGCGAAACTTTCATGTCAAGAATCGTATGAGACTCATGTAGATATTCTCTTAAAATTCTTGAATTTTTTGGTCAATATAGCGTTTTTATCTCTATTTTTATTTATAATTTGTGGGTTTTATTAAACAAGAAACCTATCAATTCTCTTCGTAACACAACGTAGACGCTCTTGCATTGGTATGGCATATCAGCGTAAAAGCAAAGCGAAAGAAAACATTCCACCTTCCGCTCTTGTAAAGGTACGGCTGTTAAACAACCAAGATTAAAAAACGAAATTGACAGAAAATGAAATGTTTTATTCGGACTTTGGAGACTGAAAAAATCGTCAATTTCTAGAAAAAAATCTGCAAATCGGCACTTTGCTAATTTCGGAACAAAAATCGTCAAAATGACGATAAATCGTCAAATCTGGCAGCCCTGACCCTTTTACTTTTTTTCGTTTCTCCTTTCTCTCTCTCTCTCTCTCTCTCTCTCTCTCTCTCTTCTATAAACTTTATGCTGGAGCACAATAACTTGCTGTATGTTAACCTGGATGTCCATACTACGCGTTCTACGCGTTTAATAATTTCTTGGCCATTTTAAAAACGCATGCAAAGAATGCAAAAGTAGCAAGCAAACCATCTTCACGCGTTCGGTACGTACATCGTCGTCTAAAAAGTGTAATCCTGCAAAATAAATTTTTTACAGTATATGACATTTTGATACCGTTCGAAAATAAAGCGACGCCGCATCAACTTAGAAAAACATTTACTTTAATAGAATATTAGAAAATAAACCAAATGTATGAATATATGTTTTTAAAGTTTTTTGTCTGACCTGTCAAATTTTCTAGTAGTTTGTTAGCAGGTTTATACTCTAAAGCGTCGATATTTATGCAACGCGTTTTAAGTGTAACTTGTTAATAAAAACTCCACTTGCATTGGACGCATGGTATAGGAATCCACCTTAAAAAGGTTACATACGCTTTGATAATGGAAAATAAACAACTTTAAAAAATAATTATTTAGTAAAATTAAAAAAATGAAATGAAAATATATTTAACAAGAATGTTCAATACAAAATGTTTCTTCTTCTCGATTCAAGTATCTCGTTAATGGCAAATTAAACAAATTTATTTATTCTGTATGTATTTTTTAATAAATATTTTCGCATAATTTTCTGTAGACAAAAATAAAAAACCAGTCATCTTAATTTTAAATGCTTTTCAACGTTTGCTGATAATTTGGTGTCATTATTTTATATGAATTTAGTAGACATCTGTAAATCTTTGAAAAAGCAATGAAGTCATATTTTCTTGTCTGCCTGTCAGTCCGTCCATTTTAAACACATCCTGTCCTTTGTTCTTTGCAGTCATTAAATTAAATTATGCAGTTGCTTTAAGACTTTAAATTATTTATTTAATAGTTTTTTTTTAAGTTTTGTGAAGGTTTATTTAATATTTATTTTGTATTAGCAAACATTTGCTAATAAAATCGGTTTTTTTTGTCTTCTTAGCATGAGCTCATGTTTATTTTAGTTAATAATTTGTGTAAAAATAAACACTAAAATTTAAAATTCATTTAAAAATACTTTTTATTTTTAAAATTTAATTAACTTTTTCAATTTAATGCAAATTTAGAAAATAGCTGTGGTCATAGAAGAAATAGAAAAATAAATTTTTTATTGGAATCTCAATAGAAATAAATAATCAAGCTCGAGGTCCCTCGAAATCTCGAGGACGCCTTACACTAAGGGAAAAAACGTGCTAAAATTAAGGTTTTACTTTCAAAGTTAAATCAATTCAATTTTAATAGTCTGTTAAAAGCGAAGATTCCTTATTCAAGAATAAAATTTAAATTTTTTTAAGATCGCATTTAAGATTGTAATCTTGCATATTAGAAATATTAAATCAAGAATAAATTCTTAATGAAGTTCTTTTTTTAAGATCGATTTTATGAATCTATTCTTGAAAATAGTCTTATTGGTTTTTATCCGAATTCAAATGTTGAAATAAAACACATGTTTTTATTTATAAATATGTATGTATGAGTATTAAACAAATAAGACCGAAATGATAATGAAATACTTACAAGTATGTGTGTTCATAAATACATACTGATGTCAACTTAGGTCTAACATATGTATGTCTTTCCATTCATAGCTGCGTTCGTTTACCCCAAAATTTGTACAAATTTGTACTGGATTTTACTGAAATGCGTTCGCGTACACATAAATTTGTAAAATTTTCATATAACTCACCTACTGGATTTTACTGGGATTTTACTGGAAAAGTAAACGAACGCACATATTAATTGGCTATAAATGTAAAGGACGGATAGAAAAATCGGAAATTTTAATTATATCTACTTCATTAAGTAAAGAACCAATTTCATAAGACTGGAAATTCAATTACTTGGAATCTCTGAAACTCCATTCTAATTTCCAGAGGAGCAATTGCTTCTTTAATGTCTTCCTTCTTCATGTGCTGCAAACTTTTAAAAGTAACTTTTGAGTCTGAAACAAATAAATTCAATGTCAAATAACAGGTGGTGAAATAAATCAATGAATTTAAAATATTTTTAATTTGCACATATAAACAAGAAGTTGTACTTACCCTTGAGATTCTTGAAAACAGACACCATTTGGAACTCTTGATGTAGGTTTTTAACAATGATTCGTCCGACAACCAGCGGTAATAAATCGTCACTAACTGGTATGGTTGGTTATAAAAACCATTTCATATGTGTTTTGAATTTTCATTTTTAATCGCCTTTCACAATAATTAAATATTTCTTTTTTACTTTTTTTCTTAATACGTCTTCTACGTCCAGCGTCTTACAATTTATTACACAACACGCTTTTATGTTTAATTAATATTTAAATTCGAAAAAAAACAAGAATTAAATCTTAACTTTAAAAATATATTCTTAATTTCAACGATCTTAATATTAGTATTACGTTCTTGCTTTTTTGAATTCATTCTAAAAATTTAGAATTGATGCTTAAATTTTAGGACGTCAATCTTACTGGCCTAATTTCAAGATTAAAATCTGAAGATTTCTGCAATCTAAATTCAAGAATTTTGTTCATAAATTTAGATCATAATTTTTCTCTTAGTGTAGGAAATCTCGTGGGATCTTCAAAATGTCGGGTTAGATGTTGCTTTTTTTTTTCTTAACTTAGGCGGGCGTCCTTGTGTACTCCTGAAATTCAACAAAAATTGCTTATGTTATGGAGGTTAGATAGGTCTGGCTCCTAGGCAAGGGAAATGTGCATAGTTAAGACAATCATTTTACCAGCACCGTAATATAAGGCGATAATGTTAGGAACTCACGTTAATCTAGAACATTAACAGCATTTTAAGAAACCTTGTTTACACATGTAACACATGGTTCCAAATTTTGATTTTCTTCTTTGAAAATGTCATTTTTGAACGTACCCAGCAAGGCATATTTATACACAGAACCAGTGTTGCCAATTTAGCCATTTTGTGGCTAGATTTAGCCATTTTTCACCCTCTTTAGCCATTAAAAAATGCGTTTAGCCATTAGCCATTTTTTTTTAGCCATTTTCCAACTTGTTTAGCCATAAAATTTTTCTTGCCGTTTTGCTTTTAAAAGAATAATTTTTATTTTATTATAAAAATTTATAAAACCAAAATAAACATTTTTAACAATTAAAACGCCTTTAATTTAAATCACAACTTTTACAAATAAAGGAACAGTAGTCCAATACTAAATTTAAAAAATGGATCGGTGTTTCTTTCTGATTGCAAGTATTTCAATAAAGAGATGTAGGCGGCAACAATTTTTTTTAGAAATTTCAGAATTTACTATAAAGTTGCTCTCTCTTCCATGGTCTAATGCTGAAGTAGAGAGGGTATTTCGCCAAGTAAATATCGTTAAAAGTAATTTGAGAAATAAGTTACATTTAGCAACCGTTAAGTCGATTTTATCAATGAAATATTTATACCAACACCACAATAGTGGAGAGAGTACTATGCGTTTGTGCTGATGTTTGCAACACCTTAAAATATTGGCACTTAGCCCACCTTTTCGTATACCGATTGACTTAGAACCACTGTCTGAGTCGAATAAACGATGTTTGGTACACAGGTACTAATGAAGTGTAGGGTATCATATTGTCGGGGTTAACCGACTATATTTTCTTACTTGTTTTTTATTGTAGATCTGGAATCAAAAGGTTGGGTAAATGTTGTCGGGATTTATCTTGAAATTATTTTAAACTAATACGCACGAGTGATTCCTATGAGATGAACAATAACGACATAAAATGTATCGATGATTTAATTTTTTAAATATCTTTCAAAATATTAAATAACGTTTATTCTTATTTAAGAAATTGTTCTTAACTTACAATTTCATCGTAAATAACTTTAAATTAATTTTTCTGTTTTGTTATTGAATTTGAATGTGTTTTATTTAAAAAAAACTTTTAGCCATTTTTTAGCCATTTTTCCTGGTAAATTTAGCCATTTTTGGTCTCCAAGTTTTGGCAACACTGCACAGAACTCGTAGCTCCCCTAATTTTGTATCTTTACAGACAGTGTTGCCATAACTGTTTGATGAGAATGTGGCAAAACTGAAGAAAATATGCTAAAAGTCTGATAAGATTAAAACATAAAATTTCAAAAATTAGATAAAAATTTTCTTAACAGTAAGTAATTTAAGTATATGGGTAATTGCATGTCAAATCGACCAAGAGTGGGACCCGACCCCTTTCGATTTTAATGAAATTTATGCGAAGGTACCTTTTTTCCTATAAGGAACATATATGAACGAAAAAAAATTCAATTCAATTTCAATAAACTGAACCGTTTTTGAGTTACGCGAATGTAGGCTGTGCAACCTCCTACATTTTCGAAATAGCGGTATATCTCGAAAACAAGAGCTAACATTAAAAAAAAACGGTTAGCACCACTCGATTCAGCGTGCCCCAATTAGGTTAAAACGCCAGGTGCCCGGCGTGACTGTTCTTTGCAACTAGCACAGTGTACTTATTGCTCAAAAGTACAATATTAAAATTCTATTTAAAGATTATTTTTTAAAGGTTGCGAAAGACAAAAAAAAATCCTATCTTAAAAAAGAAAAAAGACACCTCCTTCAAAGTTTCAGGATATTTAAAGAACAGTTTGAGATATTATAAAAAAAATCAACCAAATAAAAAAATTGGTTTTTGACTTAGTCCGTTTTTAAAATTTAATATTTTGCAGATATTTTTGGAATATATGGTTTGTAGCCCCAAGTATTCTCTTTAAAATGACATGTAAATCATCTTCGTATGTAAAGTAGTTTTCGAGATATTGAAGAAATGAACTCAACACATTTGGCAAATTCGGCGAAATTATGACATTTTGAATTTGACATAACTTTTGAAAAAAAATTTTTTTTATTTATTTTCGTTCGTAAAATTTTCTTATAGGATTAAAGGAAACTTCTTACAAAATTAATTAAAATCGAAAGGGTTGGGTCCCACTCTTTTTCCATTTGACTTGGAATTACCCATATATTTCATAAAATCTTTTATTTAAAAAAAATATTATAACAATTCTGCTTCTTAAAATTAATAATCTGCTTTTGGCCAATAAAATTTTTAGCTGTCGGAATATCTTTTCACAAAAATATGCAATTTCCCAACTCAATGTGCTAAGTTTAGCAGAGAATTTGCTAAAATGGTAGCACTGCTTACAAAAAATTCCAAAATGTCAAAATTGTCTCCTTATAAAATAAAGAAAAATGAAAGCACAAATGAACATTTTGAGGCTCGTACAGACGAAATAAAAAACGAACTTTGACAATTTGGAATCATGAAATCGCCTTAATCTGT
This sequence comes from Pollenia labialis, assembly GCA_949318255.1. Lineage (NCBI taxonomy): Eukaryota > Metazoa > Arthropoda > Insecta > Diptera > Polleniidae > Pollenia > Pollenia labialis. The sequence goes on from OX439143.1 coordinate 57,682,105, forward strand.
CTCACCGATGCATATTTCTTAAGAAATAGCTTTGGCACACCCACCAAACGGTTAGTTAAGAAAGAAATCGGGTATAAATATCTTTCAGAATTTACAACCTTTCGGTTTTCTTCAATAACAACATATGTTTATTGATATTAAGTAAAAAGCGCCCAAATCTTTATACACGAGACTTAAAAAATCGATAAACCATGGCCTTAAATTTAAGTAGTCTATCTACCAGTCCATCATGACTTTTAACTCTTTTCGGCCTACAGAAATACAAAGTCATGCTTGCGCTCCCCAGCAAAAATCTTATTAAAAATTCAATCTTAGCGACGCTTCTTTCATTCCCTTTCTTTTGTATTTTAAACGCCTTTGGCCATTTTGTTTTCATTTCTTTGTGAATCTGAACAGTTTGTTGTTCATTTAATTTATATTTAAAAAAATTAAATTAGCTTATTTCATGTGCACCGGAAACATTAATGACAGGGTAATGTTCTTTAAGCAAAAACGAAAAAAAAAATAAACTTGGCAAAAATGCGAAATGTATATTAGTCCAAAAGAACTAAGTCTTAAAAGCTCATCACCATAATTTCAGCTAAAAACGTATACAATCTTAGAAATAAAAAAAAACATAAGATGTGTTCATTTTAAGAACAGCAACAACTTTTACGTTCTAGGTTTAACAACATTTAAGTTGGTCACACTTAGTTAAGCGTAAAATGTTAATGATGGAAATCATATAAAATGTGTTTTGTTTTTTTCATATGAACAGAAAATCGTCTTTTTTCGGGAGAAAAAAACCAGGCGACCACCAAACAGCTAATAAAACTTCAAAACAAACAAAAAAAATCAAACCAAAATTATAAAAGTTCTAATCTTAAGCTGAAGTATAGAAAAAATTTAAATCATAACTTTGAATTCATGTTTGTAGCAATTTTATTGTTGAGATTTCCAGGAAATAGCAAGCTCTTGCTAAAACTTTTAACAAAATCATCATTAAAAAGAATTTGAAATTTTAAAATTTACCTGGAACTTTAGCTAACGATGTTTGGAAAGAAAACTTAAAAAGAACTTTGTGTTTTTAGGCACACATGTGTTATTTTTTTAAAGAAACCTTTAAAAAAATATGAATATTTTCTTAAACAACCAACCATAAACTTCTAATGAGAATTCATTATTATTAACATTAAAATTATTGTTTTCAATAATTTAAAAAACAAATTACTTTTTTATAAGATTTTTTATGCAAAATTTAAAATAAATTGCTTTGTTTAATTTTAATTTTTTCCGGTTATAATTAAGTTTTTTCGCTTTCTGGATATTATAAATCAGTGATGGAAAATTCAGTACTATGGTACTATTTTCAGTACTTTTTCCTTTCAAAAATACCACTGTACCCCCACGGCCGTTTTAGTAGTCTTATCTTCTTATGCTTCTTTGTTTGTAAATTTCACGTTGATATTTTTTTTAACATTGACAACCAGGGCTGTCAACAAAAAGTTCTAGCTCCGACTCCGACTGCAATTCCAACTCCGACTCCTAATCTTACCTTAACGCTTAATGCTTTTGAGACTGGTCCGGGTTTGACTTTAAACTTTTTTTTAATGCAGTACCTTTTAAATGGTTAAATGTAGCAAGGAAAGGATTCAGTAAAAATTTCGAATCAATATTTTAAATATTGCATCGCCAATTTCGAAGTATTTTTATATTGGAAATTATTAGAATATTTGCCTAAATTTTGTATGCCGGAAAACTCCGGTACAACAACCTCAACTCCGACGCTACAACACCGACTCCACAGCCTTCTTGACAAAATTTATTATTTTTATATTTATTCCTATCAAAAGTATATATTCTTGTTGGTTTATTTTAATTACAAAAAAAAAAATTATGTATTTAAATTTTTAATTTTTAAATTTATTTTCCAAAAAAATATGTTTGAAAAAAGTACCAAAATGTTGAAAAAAGCTTTCTACTTATTAAGATATGGAAAATCCAATACTTTAGCTAAACACATTTGCAAAATCGTACTAATGTAGATTATCATTTCAAAGCAGTACTGAAATTTCCTTTTAAAACCTATTAACATAATCTTTCAAATGGTTTCAGAAGTAGATGTAGATTTACAGTTACATTATTGCAAAAAAAAAAATTAAAGGAGAATACATACTTTGAAAATAATAAAACAGAAGAAAACCCAAAGCTTTAATCCGATCATCGTAAATGAAGCTTTATTCTCATTCAAAAAACAAAAAAGCTTTTATACAAAAATTTAAAAGTACATACTTTACAGAAAAAGCTTTTAGAACAACTTTAGAAACAAGTTATACAGAAAGGCTATCTAAAAAATACTAGCAGTTGGTTCTACTAAAAGTTTTTTAAAAGGCTTCATCAAATTATGTAGTTTATAAAACTTTTTGTAGAACATAAACAATAAGTTTAAAAAAGCGACACAAGTATTATTTATGATATGCTTTTAATAAAGATTAAGAAAACAAAGCTTTAATATGATCATCGTGAATGAAGCTTAATTTTTATTCAAACAACAAAGAAGCTTTTATACAAAAATTTAAAAGTATTTTACAGAAAATGCTGTTAAAAAACTTTAAAAACAAGTTATACAAAACGGGTTTCTAAAAAATGCTTGGAGTATCCTTAATAAACGTTTATTAAATTTAATAATCGTTTATGAATACGGGGGATTCTCCATAATACAAAAAAAGACACAAGTATTATGTATTAAAGCTTTTAAAAAACCTTAATTTTAAAACTAAAAGTGTTTCAGAGAAAATGATCTACAAAACCAAGTGTTTTGCAGAAAATCTTGTTAAAGCCTCTTAGTAATTTTTTACGAAAAATTTGTTGTGAAAATTTTAATCGTTTTTCCACAAATTTTATTAAGATGTTTTTCAAACTTGTTTAAAAAAAAGGTTACACAGAAACGGTTTTATGAAGTTTTTTTCTAAAAAACGTTACTAACATGCTTTACTTTATATCAATGTTTTTTTTTTACAAAAGAACAACTTTTGAAATTACAATAAAATTACTTTCTAAAGAAAAGCCTTTTCTAAAGCTTTGCAAATACATATACATATATTTTTTCAAGAAAAGCTTTTCTAAAGCTTTAGAAATAAGTTTTATAGAAATGCTTAAATCTTTTTAAAAAGCTTTTCACAAAAAATTTTACTCCAACGATTCTGAAAAGTTGAGGTTACCTGCCTATTTCACGAACGAAAACGTTCGAGTGACATATTTTAAGGGTATTTTTGGGCTTCTGAGTTCAAAAAATATGTGTAAGCCTGTACAATGACTCGTTTACCTTCCAGAAGAGAAGACATCATTGAGTGTCATGATGCACTCTTTAATGATGCTTGCATTTGGAACAGAAGCATGGTTTTTGATGTTGCTTACAAAGCTTTAAGAGCTTTTAAGTGCTTTCAGAGCCTCTTCAAATATTATGCCACAACTTATAGCAACTGTAAAAAAGTTAACGAATATAAAAAAAAACTATATGCATATTGTGCATTCGTACAAAAATATTAAAAAAAAAAAACAAAAATAAACTCTAATTTAATATTTATAAAATCTTAACAAAATTTTGCTCTTAAAAAAAACTTTAATAAAAATTTTGTTTGCTAAAAAAATTTACTAAATGTTTTCAATGGAAACTTAATCAAAATTCTATTTTCCAATAAATATTCTTAAAAGCTTTGCTTCTCCCCAAAATTCCACTAAACTTTGTCCTTTTAAGAAATTGTTCAATAATTTGTAAACATTAAAAAATTTTAGCGAAATTTTGTTTGTTAAATAATTTCACTAAAGTTTTTTCTTAAATGAAATTTCGTTTAAATTTTGTTTCGTTAAGAAATTTTACCAAAAATTTCATTTTGATTTTACTATCTTTTTGACTTGGGTGTAGAAAGACATTTCTAGCCCGAATGCCTTTTGCCACAAAAATTAAAATCCATGCTTGTTCCTCCAAGTAGAAAACCCATAGCAAAAATTTCACCAACATTATTATTTTTTTACCTAAAACAAATTTTGATTTGTATTGTTTTATCATAATTACCATAAACGGATTAAAATAGACCAGAGAAAAACTTAAAATAATATAAATTATATTTAAATGTACTTTTTTTTTGTAATGAAACTTAAATAAAATAGAATAAACATTAACTAAGAAACGACTCTTTGTTGTATGTTGCATGTGCACACGTCATCGTATAAATAAACCGTATTATTTATGTGCATGTGTCTTAAGTCTTTTGTTTTTGTTTTTGTTTTTTGCTCTCCTACAATGGTCACAATATTATTGTTATTGCTATTATGCCTTGAGGGTTTTACCGTATTTAAACTAAAAAAAAAAAAAATATTAAGAAAAACAAAAGAAAAAACAAAAAAAAAAACAGAATAGAATTGAATGGAATTGTAATGATAAACTGCAACTACAATAAATAAAATAACATTAAATTTAAACAAAAGAATGGAAAAATAAAAAAAAAAAAATTAATTAAACGGTAAATGTAGGAAGTTGTTTGTTGTTTTTTTTCCTTTCAATATTCTAAATAAATAAATTATGAAAAAAACGAAAATAAATTCAAGAATATGAAACCGTTATTTATTTGCATTAACTTGGATATTGAAAAAGAACATACATAAGAGAGAACAATGAATGAATTAAGCTCGTCTGGGAGGTTAAACTTAAGAAACTAGACAATCTTTCTTTTGTTCTAGAAAGAGTTTTTAAAGATATATGTACATAGTTTTTTTTTTGCTTTTCAAATGTCAGTAAACCAAAAAACATACATATGCATAAACAAAGTATTTAAATGTCGTACGATTAAAATTAACAATTTTTTTTTTAAATCTCTGCTTTTTTATTTAAATTTTGCAAAATTTTATCAAAGTTATTTGTGGAACGTTCTAAATTCGCATTTTTTTTTTTTTTTTTGATAAAAAAAACACTGAAATATATTGTTGAGGGAAAGCTAGTTGCTAGCCAGATCACTAGGAAACCTTTTTCCAAAGAATTTGATAAAGCTAAAGATATTTTACAAATAAAACTGTAAAACGAATGAGAATTCTAAACGTTCAAGTCATACTTGCAAACGACATCAAAGTGACTTAATCTTTTCTTACATTCCCCTACAATTTGTTGGCTTTTTTCCGACTCGACTCGAATTGTTGCAGCTGTAAGTGGGTAAACAGAAAAAAAAATAAGTTGCTTTATTTTATTGTTTTTGTAAGACAGCCAACTCAAAGCAATTTGCTAGTTAGTTCTTTTTTGCTCGCGCACATGCAAATATATTATCAAAGTTATTTTTTATTTATTCAAAAAAAATTGTTATTGTAAAAATATCCTTTCTCCAAAACAATTTTAGCAAAAATTTCAAATAAAGTTCGTAACTGATGTTGCTAAGACAATTGGGTCTTTGTTTCATATTCGGCCGAAGATTGCAAACACACTAACAGATGTACAGGTGGGCGAAGAATAAGTTACTTATTCTAGTTTTGGACTATGCGACATAACCTCGTAATCGAACAAAAATATTACTTTTTATGTACTTCACACGTTGAGTGCGAATTACCTCTTCAAAATAGGAAAAACTACAGCCATTAAGTACCTAATTGAAATCAATCCACTTCATTTCGGTTTCTAGAACCTGCCGAATAATTCGTATTTTCTTTTGTGGTGCATTCAAAAATTCGTACACGTTCAGACGTAACGTTTTTTGTTGCAAGCTATAACTTATAGTTTGACGTTTTACTTTTAAATTCAAATATTAAATTTCATCAATTTATACGAAACATATTAACTGGAAGAACATATCGTTACCTGACACGCAAAGGGAACTAACTAAGCAACAATTAAAATAAATAAATAATTTTTGCTTTTCCTGTAAAATTTTCAAAGTGTTAGATAGGGCCGTTTGCGATTTTGGTGACGTATACATCAATACAATTAATTGTTGTTTTGAATATGTAAATCGATTCTTTGATACGTTGTTCGCTTGTAAAGTTATTTATATGAAACTCTCCAAGTCTTTTTTTTTACCAATTTTACTTAAATGTTGTTTTCTAAAGAAATTTTTCAATGAAAAGATGATTTTTTAAAGAAATTCCTTCAAAGTTTCATCTCTAAAAAAATTTCAGCCAAAAATTATTTCCCCTGAAAAAATTCACCAAAAAAATGTATTCTCTAAGAACCCATTAATAATTTTTGTTTTTAAAATTTCCAATCTATTTCAGGATGATGGTGGCATAGAATTCTTCAACACCATAGTCTTACAGCCCCATTTAAAGCTTATCACCGATGCCGGGCGAGGTTATCATGTACGCTGTGCCTATAAATCCCGTGATGCAGCTATAAGCATGAAGAAATCACACAATAAAATAGTTAAGGCCAGTGCTGGTGGTAAATATCCACAAAAGCCTCAGGCATTTAGAAGTGCCGAAGCTGATAGTACAGATCGTAGAAGTCATGGGAGATCTTTGGATAAATATCGGGCTGCTGGTGATGATTTGGATGAGGAAGATGTTTTAAACGAGGAAGAGGAGGGAGTGAATAACGAAACTGATATGGATAATGAAATTCCAATGCCTGGTTGCCATATGAAAATATATAATGCAGAGCATAAAATTGCCAATGATGTCAAAATCGGAGATCCCTTGACCATTGTTGTCAATATCGATAAACAGGATGTTTACGGTTTGCATGTGACCGACTGTATTGTGCGTGATGGTTTGGGTTGGGGTGAACAGAGATTAGTGGGTGATGATGGGTAAGTTGCTAGAAAATAAAATTATATCTTTTTTTTTATTTGATTTCTACCAATTTGTTATACTTTTTTTTCTAGATGTCCAATGGATAACGAAATTATGGGTCAATTCAATTATACTTTAGATAGATTGGCGGCTAATGTTACTTTCCCGGCTCATAAATTCCCCTATACAACATCGGTTTATTACCAATGTAATGTTAAATTGTGTGCTTTAAAGGATCCCGAATGCCAAAAGGTAAGAAACTCTTGCAGTTGTGTTTTAGTTATAATTAAAAATTCTAATTTAAAAAAAAAACTTTTTTTTAAAGGCCCCCATTTGTGGAGGCAAACGACCTAAACGACAAACAAATAACGATAACAAAGACGAAGAAGGTTCTCCAGCTACCATTGAAGTATTTTCTGGTCTATATGTTAACGAAAATGTCGACGTTACCGAGGGAGATGATGATTCAATAACTAAAGAAAAGGTAGGCGAAAATGCCTTCAAAATGGCGAAAAACCTAAATCAAATTTACTTAATCGGCCATGTTCTATAAATCGAAATAAAGTGGATTTAAAATCGAACATATTTTGAAAATGGACCTGTAAAGAAAGTTCATTTTCTTTTTGTATACTTCAAACTTTGAGTGCCAATAACATTTACAAGAACAAGTCTTAAAAACAGGAAAAACTGCAGTCATTTTGAAAATAATTGAAATCAAAATCTCGTTCTATTTTAATTCCACTTCATTTCGATTTCATTTCTGTAGAATATGCCCGAATAATTTTTTTTTCATTTACTAAGAAATTTACCCGAATTTGTTTTAAATAAAACATCGCGCAAATTTTGTTTTCATATTGAACTTAAGAAAACTTTTTGGTTAATTTTATGAAACTGTCATTTGCTTAAGCAAAGTGCGAAACAGATCGCACTTTCCGTACGGATTCGAATATATTTCGATTTTGCTTTTTTTAAATGCATATGCAAGGCATTTTGTTAATTTTTTACAGAAGCTTTAGCATGCTTATGTATATTATAGGTGGGCCTTCAAGAAATTGAACCACAATTTTGTTTCGTGTAGTAAAACTGCCAATATTTTGAGCTGTCAGGAAATTCATGAAACATTTTGCGATCATAAAATTGCATTAAAAAGATTTACATCCAAATCATTTTTTCTTAAAGCAGTTCTAGCAAAAAGTTTTTCTGAAAAAAGATACGTTAAAATTTGGCAAAAGTTTGTTGTTCTTTAAAAAATTTCCTAAAATTTTTTTCTATAAAAATTTCAGCCATATTTTGACCTTCGCTAAAGTCATGCTAAAATTTTGTTTTCTTAAAAAAAATTTCTATTTTTTTTGTTCAAAACACTCCTCAAAATTTGTTTTTGAAAGCAATTTTATAAAAATTTGTTGTCGTAATAAAATTAACCAAAATTCTGTTCTCTTTAGGAATTTTACCAAAAATTGTTTCTCTAGAGAAATTTCACGCAAAAATTTTTGCTGTACAGAAATTTTATACAATTTTTTGGTTGTTTAAATTTTATAAAAATGTTCGCAAAAAATTTTTTATTGTCTTCAAGAATTGAAAACAATATTAATCTCGAGTAAAAATTTTTCCATAAATACATATTTCTAAAGACATTTTTATTAACTATTTCTGTTTTAAGAAGGTAATTTTTTTTTATTTCTTATTTAATAATCAGTTCATCCTTTTTTGCTTTTGCTTAAAATTCCACGTGACATAAGTGCAGCTTATATTATGTCAAAGTTGTAAAAAAATATTGCTAGAAACATTTCGAAACTTTTTCACAAAATGAACAGAGTACAACTCTATCAACATTATTTCATAGATATTTCGCACAAGTTTTTTTTTCATATGAGTTTTGACAGCATTTCACGTGAAATGTTGAATAGAGTACCAGGCTTTACGAGAAAATATACAAAACAATTTGTTTCTTTTCAGAAATTTAAACAGTGAGTATTTTGTTTTTTTTTTTAAAAAATTACCAAAAATCTTTCGTTAAATATCTAAAAATATTTCACTTGAAAGACACGGAAAAAACTAAACAAACGAAAAGTTTCCTTAAGTTCAATATGTTTAGATGCACATGATTTACATGTATTCGCAAAGTTGCTTAAGTCAGCTCAAGTACTTTATACTGAGGTTTCACTCTGAATCAAGAAATATTCATAACAGGTAGACTCGGATCAATTCGCTATAAAAAGATCCTACCTACAAAATCAGTTGTTGCGTCAAAGACCCTATAAAGCATATTGATTTTGGGTCCTTATGAGGAGCGAAGTGGGTTTAACAATGTCTGTGTGTCCGTTGAAATGGGGTTTTTGGAGACCCCGGATATGATGTGGACTTGGTACTTATAATCTATGTCACATTTAGTTCGAAATTGTTTGCTATAGAAATTCAGCCTAATCGGTCCATAAACGACTGAGATATAAGCAAAAAACCATGACTGCCTCAAGTTTTACCCAAGAATCCATTATTTCTTTTTTTATTTTATTTTTATGAATATCTGAAGAACGGCAGGAGCCAAATTAGGTACAAGCATCTTGGTTATCAAAATACAACATTCGAACAAATGTGGCGTGACTAGATTTTGACGAATTTTACTCAAAATCTTGGTGTACTTAGTCTGAATTTACACGTTTCATCTTTTGATGCTCAACTTCTTTTCAATTCCCTTTTAAAGATGCCAATATATTCACACGCAGCAATCCGTTTCAACTTTTTTTGGTACAAAACAACAACAATTTTATTAATAGCGAATCAAAGAGAAAAAGAAAAGAAAAAAAATTACATGCAGCCATCGTTGCACATATACCAACGAATAAAAACAAAGCGTACTGACCGAGTACAGGCATCACCGTACTAACCCCCTTTCTTCTTTCTTCTCTCACCTTAAACATAAGAGTTGAGCATCAAAAGATGAAACGTGTGAAAGCAGACTTAGTGATGCAACAAAGGTTTTTTCCTTTAAGCACTTAGAAATACTTCCCTGCAGGAAAAATTTCATTTTAATAAAAAAAAAAAAAAACAAAAACAATAATGACGGCTTTTTAAACTGCAAAAAGAATTTAAAATTTTTAAAAAAATAGTAAAAAACAGAAAAGTAAAATTGTTCACGTCAAAACCCAGCGAAAAAAAGAAGCAGTACGGATACCTTCTAGAAGGCCTCTGTACTCCCTCTCACACTCATATCTTTTTTACACGTGTTGTCATTGCGAAGTAGGGTTTCCACTCTCGCTTCTTGAGCAGTTACATAAGAATGGTAACAGGATCCAAAAAAATAATTATTTTGCTTTTGCTTGTGCAAAAAAAAAAACAATACAAAAAATGTTACTCCTTCTCCACTTCTTTCTCATAGAAGCGAATATGGAATGTGTATTTTATCTTCAATACGAAAGAGCCGAGGCTTTCTATGAGGCATTCTTTAACAGCTAGATAAAAATAGTAATTGAATCAAAAAAAATTTTAAACAGGCCTTCAAAAAGGCCTAAAGTAAGAAGGTCTTCTGAGTTTTCCACCTGGGAAGTTGCATCCTTGTGAAAAAGCACAATGGACAATTATTTCGCACAAATAATTGTCTGTGTTGTTGTTGTTATGTTCTTGCACTTTTGCTTTTTTGCAAGGGTGCAACCTTGTGGCGTGAAATTATGGAAGTTGATTATAAATAAAAGGTAAGATTTTAAATCTTTTGTTTTAATAACTGTGTGTAAGTATTTGTTACACAAAAAACTTTCAGGCAGGTGTTTTTGTTATATCGAAAATGTGTAATGTAAACGCACTAGATTTTGAGAAAGATTTCAAATCAAATTTCGTTGTACTGTTAACGGCCTATTAATTAAAATAAAAACAAATTGATTTTTATTTTCTTGAATAACTTTATTAAGATTATTTTCACAAAATTTTGTTTCTTAAAATGTTTTGCTTTTAATTGGATTTTAATATTTCTTATTTTTCTTTTTCTCCCCTCCTTTTTCAGACATTGGAAGATGCTCTCTGTATCTCTCAACGCGCTTTTGCCATAGCCATCGCTATTGCTGGCCTAATTTTAATGTTGGCTGTTGTTGCAGCTGTTCTGTGTATAATGGCTAGACGCAGCACTAAAACCGTTTCAAACTCTGGAAGTTCGATTTACAGTGGTCCCTACACAAACACCGCTTTCTCGCATAGCAGTTAAATTTCCTTATGCTCCTTAAACCCTTACATAATTCTCCTATCAAGTTCTTAATTAGGGACCAGATTTAAGTTAACCAACGAAAAAAAATTCCAAATTTTCTCTTAATGAAAAAAATGAACACTATAAGTGTTTAAAAATTTTAAAATATGTTTTCCAAATAGTTCTAAAATTACAAAATTTTTAAAATTGCAAAAAAAAAATTAAATGAAATTTTCTAAAGATTTAGAAAGAGTCAGAATTTTTTTTAGTTAGAAATTAAGTCACAAAAAGCTGCCTTTTTATATAAAATAAAATTCTTTTAATTTAGGTTTAATGATATTTAAAAAAGGAATTATGTAATAATTAATGATAAATTATGATAAATTAATATTTAAACAAATCCTTTTAAGAAAGCACATCACTTAGATAAAAAAAGCTTTTTTTTTGTAGATATTACAGGGTTTTTAAAAGTAATAGTAACCTTAAGACAAAAACCCTCTAATATCGCAGAGATTATTTTTTGAAAACTTTTTAGTTCCTTAAACAGTAATCTCTGTTTATTTGTACACTAATTTAATAAAAGGTTTAAGGGTCTGTTTAACTTTCTTTCCCCAAGTTTTCCTTTTTAATTCTCATTCTCTCTCTATCTCTCTCTCTCTCTCTCTCTCTCTCCATTCTTTACTGTACATTTTCGTGTTTTAATTTAAGTTAGCTTTTTTTATTGTTTTGTTTCCTTTTCCCTCGGCAACTTTCAGTAGTTTAGCTAACGCCTCAGGTGATAACTTTTAATATTTAAACTATTTAATTGTATATTTAAATCTTTAATTAAACTATGTTTTTTTTTTATTTTAAACTGTGTTATTCCTTTAACATTTGTGTAACTAAACTAAACTTATTAAAAACCTTTTTGATTTTATATTTTAAATTTACTAAAATAAAAAAAAGAAAACAAATTTTGTTTAAATGCTTAAAATACTTTTTAAAACTTTGTTATCCTTATTAAACTTTAAACTAAAATATATTTTATTTTCAGTCTTTTAGCTAAAAAAAACTTTTGGTTAAATAATTCAATACTTGTCATTATTTAAACTAAACTTAACTATCAGTAATAAATAAATATAAATATATTTTAAAATAAAAAAAAAATACTAAACAATTGCATCTGTTTATTGCATAAATTTTGGAAATCTGTTTTTGCATATGGTAGGAAAAACGGGGTGTAAAAGAACTCTACATAAATTGAAAATAAAAATTTTACTATTAAGAAAATTCCAAGACAAGAAATTCGTTTTGAAACGCAATCACTCAAAAACAGGGTTGGATAGTATGAGCTATATGGTTTAAATTCTTTATTACTTTTTTAATTATTCACCCCTGTTATGAAAGTCGACGTCAACGGAACAATAATTGTCTTATCTTAGTCGTTATTGACAACAATCGATTACCATTGACAGTCACTTTGTTTTTCCTACGCCGCTTTCAAGTTGACGTCGAGCTTGCGAAAATTTTGCGACGACTCAAATGAAAGTAATTCAATTTTATACGCCGTTTGCGACCGTGCGTGTCATAGAAAAAGAACAATAAAAATGAAATGAAATTAATTTTTTTGTTTTCAAATTGAATATTTAAAATGAAAATCAAGGCGAATTTACACCAGGTGACCTTATCTTGTTACGTTAGCAACAGCTGATTACTAACCTTGTGTCAAAATGATATACCGTTCATGTAGTTCTGGGGAATATTTACTTAATTTTATAATTTTCGCTTAAAATTATGAAATTTAAAATTTTTTAAATTATTAATATTTTAATCAGGCTTAAGTTCATCAAATTTTATTTTCATTAAATTATTTTTGTGAAGAAATGAATTCTACAACATGAAAATTAATTAAAATTGTTATTGATAATCATTCATTCTTGACTGACCTGAGATTCGAACCCAGGCGGCTGGTTACCATGACATGTTTCGATCACAACCACTTGATCTCCTCAGATGGATTTGCCGTCTTACACTCGCAGCCATCGACGATTGCTGACGTCAATAGTCAAACATCAATCCTTAAACCAAATTGTATTTTAACCTTTGGTAGATCGAAATTTGCTTTTTTGAATGATTATCCATTTTTAATTGATTTTACATGTTTTTTCTAACTTCTGTTTTTTCCGCCTGGGTTCGAATCTCAGGCCAGTCAAGAATGAATGATTATCAATAACAATTTTAATTAATTTTCATGTTGTAAAATTCGTTTCTTCACATAAATAATTTAATGAAAATTAAATTTGATGAACTAAAGCCTGATTAAAATATTAAAAATTTGGATTAAAAACCATAAATAGTTCAACAAAATAACCACAATTCTAATCATTGTTAAAGCTAAGGCACGAGCTCTATGTGTACGTTTGTCCTTCAAGTTGTGCTGGAAAAGGTCAACATGAAAAAGAAAGACAAAATGAAAAAACAAAAAATGTACTTTGGACTTCAAGAAGAATTCTTGACATAAGTACGGAAAAAATGTCTTTAAAAATCGCTAAAAATAAAACCGCTTTTTTACTCCTATTAACTACACAAGGGAACAAAATTTAAAATATTTTTTTATTTATTTATTTCAGCAATAAGGACCTTAAGAATTAAATTATTTTATAGTCCAGAGGATGACATAATGAACACCAATAGTAATAATTATAATAATAATAATAATAGTAATAATAATAACAATTCAATAATAATATACATAATTATAAAATCAAGTTTTGAACAAAACAAAAATTACCAAATAAAAGAAAATTAAAAGAAAAAGGGGGAAAAAATAATAATAATAATGAAAAAAAAAGAAAAAAAATAATAAAGAGAAAGATGAAGTTAAAGGCAAGCTATTTTTTGAAACATAATCCATAAGAGTTTTCTTGAATCTCTGTCTGTCAACAATTAGGTAGTCCACTAAGTTACAACCAAGAATCATAATTCTCAAGGATGAGACAGTACTAAATCTGTGAATACCGTATACATAACGAGTTGTATTGTTAAACGAGCAGAATTAACTGTAAAATAAGATGTTTCTTGATCTCTGTCGGTGTGTAACCAGAGGTTATTCGCAGGTTGCGTAGTGTCATAAACACACTGCGTATTACATTATTAATATGGTCACTGCATGACAGGGCGGAGTTGATGTGGAAGCCAAGGTACTTTACTTTTTCCACATATGCAAGTGGGGTGTCGCCTAAGCTAACAATTGGAAGCTGATTAAAATCAAGTTTCATCCTGCTGATGGGTAATAAAACTGATTTTACGGGATTCAGCAGAAGGTTGTTAGCTATTGCCCACTCATAAACAGCTTTTTGGTCCTCATTAAGTTTATAACACATTTCATCAACAAGACCAATACGACTAAATATATACAATTGGATATCATCAGCATAGGCGTGAATGTTAACAAAATTAACGACATTAAATATATCGTTGATAATAATACTGAATAGCAAAGGTCCAAGAACTGAGTCCTGTGGTACTCCAGAATGTACATCCTTGAAACCTGACTCTCTTAAGCCGATAACAACCTTTTGAACACGATCAGATAAGTAGCTACTGATGAGGGACACTGCGCTTCTCCCAAAGCCAAAGAAGCATTCTAATTTCCTACAAAGAAGTGAATGAGCTACTCTATCGAAGGCCTTTGAAAAGTCAAAAAAGCACATTAGCAGCAGTCCCTTGTGGGCTACATTTTACACACGTGTTTGGACTAGTCCTATTATTTGCAGGGAGCAAATATTGTATGAAATTTTTATCAAATCAGGGGCCTAATTCTAGCAGTCGTGATCGAGTACTTTCTCGATTCGAAAGCAATTTTATTTCTAATTCTTTCAGTCAATACTGAACGAATCGAAATAATTTTTTCAGTATTGCGAAACTAAAATTAATGCTTTACAACACTGAAAAAAATAATTCCAATTCGAATCGAGAAAGTACTCGATCCCGACTGCCAAAATCAGGCCCCAGCTTTATCAGTAAATTGTGAACATAATCAAAAAATATGCACCGACTAAAATGAAAGAAAGCTCATTTGATCCGAAATATGTTTTTAAACCAAAATTGTCATTTCTGTCGCCTTTTTATTTTTTATGAATTTTTAAAGAACAACATTTTTTTAAAATGGTATTTTTTTAAACTTTAACGATACCTATAAAACTACTGGGCAAATTAAAAACCAATCTAAGCACGGCTTAAAGATAATAGCTATCGTTGACGAATTTTGAATTTTTTTTAACCATTTTTAAGTTATTAATTTTGGAGATAACAGTATATTGCGAAAAGTCGAGCTGATAGAAAAAAACCTAAGTGCAGATTTGGATTCAACGTACGAAATAACCTTAAAAACACCATTCAATCAACGAAAACCTTGTTAAATCTATAGTTATTCATAAAAAAATGGAAAATTAGGCGCCACATGAACTGAGAGATATCGAACACCTGATTTTACTCATCAGAAATTCTGTTTCAGTGCTAAAAAAAGGTTGAAAAATGGATTTTATTATCAGAATGCCAAGTGTAAACCATTATATTTATATTTGTATTATGAACTGCTTACACGGGATAATTACTGCCAACTAGAGTTTTTCATACGGGATTTTGCGGGACAAAAATCCCGAAATCCCGCACATATTTTGGTTTTGATGTTATCTCAAATCCGATAAGGAAATTAATGTTTAATGCTCAGATATTTTGAACTCTTAAAAGATTCATCTTGATTAAAATAGAAAAAAGTCTGTCAAACGATTCTATAAATGGTTATTCTGTACTAAAATTCCATTTCAAAGAAATATTTTGCAATATTTAGTTTAAATTATTAAACTATTTTGGTTTTATGTCAATGCTGTTGGTTTTGCATATAAAGAACTGAAATTTGTTCTACTACCGTTTAATGCATTTCATAATAAACTTATTAAATAGATCCGATATTTAGCGGGTATTCCCGGAAAATTTAAAAATAAATCCCTTTTACCCGGGAAATGATAAAGTTCGGGAAAATAAAAACTCTACTGCCAACCAAATTAACGAAAGTATCCAAGAAGTTATTAAAAAATAATAACAATAATACTATAAGCTTTTGTAAATAAGTGCAAAGTTTTTTATGTGAAAATCGTCAAATTTAGGGTATAAAACGTCAAATCGTCGATAGGCCATTTTTGTACCCAAAAATCGGCAATAAAGACGATAAGTCGTTAAATCTGGCAGCCGTGGCTTCAAGTAGAGTCGATAGTGACTTCGTTTTAACACCACATAAATCGTCAAAAATAGGAACCCCGTATCTAGCATGACACTAGGGCAATACTGAGGTATCTAGAGCCAGCCCGTTGCGTTGAGATATTTTACCAAACTGCAGAGTTTCACCCGCCATTGTTTTTCAGAGAGTCCTTGTACAAGGTTATTCTCAAATAATTCATGTCGTGTTAAAATGAACACTTCAATCAAATAGCAATTACATAGGATATCAAATACTGTCTACTCGATTCTAATTCACTGCAGCTGCTGAAACATTCAAAGAGACCGAGTCGTCCATTGACCAGTGAGTAAAAACGTACATTAGTCTCGAGGTGTCCCTTAGTCTACAGCGCGTCCGCGCTCTAACGCGTGTTATGTTCTTTAACCTTAAGTAAATACACCATGTATTTATTTTATGTTATATTTTCCAATATACTTAACATTTTAAAATTAAATCAAGAAACAGTTTCAAACGCAAATATTTTACTTGAGCTTGGTCAATAAAATTAAGTCTACTCAGATTGATAAAAACATTATATTTTGATTAAAAACTAAGTTAAAAATTAAAAAAAAAAAATATAATTTGTAAAGACCGTTAAATAAAACCTTTTAAAGGTGCTTTAAATAATAGCAGTCACCTTAACATGCCATGTTAGAAAATAAATGTCAATCATGTGTCAAATTTTAATTTGATTAACAATAGAATATTAAATATTGAATACACTTTTAGTTATGAAGCAATTCAAATTAGACTTTTTAAATTATAATTAATATAATTATACTTGTTAAAGTCATTTATAAAAACTAATAACTTTGTAAGGTTTATATGCAAATCCCAATGAACTTATGACAAAAAGTAAAAAATAAATAAATCTCATTTATTTGTTAACGCCGAAAAAGTAAAATGTTTTTAAAAATAGTTTTCGGGTTACTTTTGTTAACATGTCTTTTATTTTCTATAGTAATTACAAAAAATTGTTTTGATTTAAGAAATCGTTCAAATTTTAAATTTTATAAATGGAAATCTTTTCAAAGATCTGTGTCCGAAAGATTGTTTGTAGATAATGTAGACAGTTTGGAAGCTTGCGAGGAATTGGCCAGAAAATATCGAGGATTAGCATTGAATTATTCTTTTAAAGAAAGACTTAAAAGGCAACGAGAAGGTAATAACATTAAAGTAATTTTTATTTTATAAATATAAGAATTATTTTTAAATGCATTTGTCACTATTGGTGAATGAGGATCTATTAAATTTATCATTCCATGTAAATCTTTTTTGATATTTATCTAAGACCCCATCGAGTATAACAGAAAATCACTCTTTATAAAAGTGATTTAAAATAACAAGAAAGGTGTTCTGGAAAAGGATATTTTCTCATAATTGTGATTTTAAAATGGTCAGCTTAGTAGCCGTCGATTTTAAATTACTTGCTTATATTTTTCCACCTTTTTAAACCAAGTTAAAGGAATATATGTATGTTAATGATTTATATATTTTAGGTTCTCCCTGACACCAAGACAAACACTAATTTTGATGATAAAAATTAAACTATTTAATTATTAGGCGTTTTATATGGCCTGTGGCTTCCAAAACAAAAAGGAACTTTGTACATGGTGCTAATGTATTATAACGATAATAATTTGCTTAATTTTTGCATTTGCTAGCCGTCATTAGATGGAATATAGAGCAAATATACTTATGTATATCTCTAAATGGACTATAACGTAAATCTATTCTTTTAAATTTACTTATAGCGGCGGAAATTAAAGATAAAGTTGACTTTATCTCTAATGTGACAAAAAAAAAACGCTAGTGGTTATAGACGAAAAGTAGTGTATAACACTCTTAATTGTTGAATTTGTATTTATTTTTAGAACCTAATGTTGTACGTGATCACTATTGGAATCAACCACATTTGTATTTTAACTGT
Organism: Pollenia labialis; assembly: GCA_949318255.1. Taxonomy (NCBI): domain Eukaryota; kingdom Metazoa; phylum Arthropoda; class Insecta; order Diptera; family Polleniidae; genus Pollenia; species Pollenia labialis. The sequence continues at coordinate 57,700,213 of OX439143.1, forward strand.
CATATACTTCGATGTCCAGAAAATGGTTCATTCAAAACGATGGTTAATGACTCATCATTTGATTATTTTTCACTTTATGAAAAACCTATGGGTAAGAGTTAAATTTTAACTACAATTTCGTGTTTAAGTAATGAAAATCGATTATATTTTAGATACAGTAGTTTTGACTTCACTACCTTTTGTTTAAGTGCACTTTTGACTTAACTGCACAAAATTAATAATTTTCGTCATTATTCTGAAAATCCCATAGAAATACCTTTTTTAAGTGCACACTCTATACCCGCACATTTAAGATAAATGCCCAAAATTTTTGGCATTTTAAAATTATTTTCATACAAAAAATCAAAGTTAGCTGCACTTTGACTTAACTGCCCAAAATAGATTATTATTATTATTATTATTATTATTATTATTATTATTATTATTATTATTATTATTATTATTATTATTATTATTATTATTATTATTATTATTATTATTATTATTATTATTATTATTATTATTATTATTATTATTATTATTATTATTATTATTATTATTATTATTATTATTATTATTATTATTATTATTATTATTATTATTATTATTATTATTATTATTATTATTATTATTATTATTATTATTATTATTATTATTATTATTATTATTATTATTATTATTATTATTATTATTATTATTATTATTATTATTATTATTATTATTATTATTATTATTATTATTATTATTATTATTATTATTATTATTATTATTATTATTATTATTATTATTATTATTATTATTATTATTATTATTATTATTATTATTATTATTATTATTATTATTATTATTATTATTATTATTATTATTATTATTATTATTATTATTATTATTATTATTATTATTATTATTATTATTATTATTATTATTATTATTATTATTATTATTATTATTATTATTATTATTATTATTATTATTATTATTATTATTATTATTATTATTATTATTATTATTATTATTATTATTATTATTATTATTATTATTAATATTAATATTATGATTGGGTAATTCCATGTCAAATCGATCAAGAGTGGGACACGACCCCTTTCGATTTTAATGAAATTTGGTAAGAAGGTTCCTTTTATCCTATTAGGAACCGTTTTTGAGTTACGCGAATATATTTTGGGTAGCCTCCTCCATTTTCGAAATAACAGTTTATCTCGAAAACAAGAACTAACCTGAAAAAACGGTTAGCATCACTGGATTCAGCGTGCCGGAATTAGGTTTATACGCTAACATCACCGGCTTGTCTGTTTTTTTTTTTGCAACTACACCATTTTTCATTGAAAATGAGAAAATTCCAAATGAAATTGAGAATTTAAATTTGAAATTGGGAAAATTCCAAATGAAATTGAGAGTTTCAATTTGAAATTGAGAAAATTCCAAATGATATTGAGCATTTCAATTTGAAATTGAGAAAATTCCAAATGAAATTGGGAAGTTTTAATTTGAAGTTGAGAAAATTCCAAATGAAATTGGAAAGTTTTAATTTGAAATTGAGAAAATTCCAAATGAAATATAGAAATTTTTATTTTTCATTGATTAAATTGAATTATGTATATAATTTTTATTATATTCATTCAACAAACATACATAACTAACATAAGGGTCGAAAAAAATTAATATAAATACATATCGCAGTATTATTGACAAGATCCAGAGCAGATTGGTAAAACGTTGAAGTATGTTGTGTAGCTCTACTGCAATCTCCACTACATAGTTATATGTACATGTCTTAGAAGTATTAATCACCTATTCTAAAAAGGCAAGCCACTGTGTTCTACATGTGGGGGGGAATTACGTTCGGTACACTCATCTTTGTTTTCATCGTACTTTTTATTTTTGACCAAATAATTTCAATGGAGTTAAGCATCGGTGAATATATATTTTTCCGTGCAGAGTATTTCCCACAGTTGTGGTCTAAACTTATTTATTAAACTGCGAATATAATTTTCGGCAATTTCACGAAGGGTAGGTTCTGGTCATTCACCTACCCAAGTTAGAATAGTATGAACGAATATAATTAAAATTCTATACATAATTCAATTTTATCAATAAAAATTAAAATTTGTCAATTTCATTTGAAATTTTCCCAATTTCATTTGGAATTTTCTCAATTTCAAAAAGAAATTCTCAATTTCATTTGGACTTTTCTCAATATCAAATTGAATTTCTCATTTTCAATTGGAATTTTCTCAATTTTTAAATTGAATTTCTCAATTTCTTCTAGAATTTTATCATTTTAAAAGAAAAATGGTGTAGCACAGTGTACTAATTGCTCAAAATTATAATATTAAAATTCTATTTTAAGATTATTTTTTAAAGTTTGCAAAAGAAAAAATTCATATCTTAAAATAGAAAAAAAACACCTCCTTCAAAGTTTTAGGATTTTTAAAGAACAGTTTGAGATATAATATAAAAAAAAACAGCCAAATAAAAAAATAGGTTATCAAAGTTATTTTCGGGAATACAAAATTTATTATTAATACGTTTTCCGTATGACGTGCTAAATTCCCAGTTTTTCATATTTGATAAATACACTGAAATTTATTGTTGAGGGAAAGCTAGCTTCTATGCGCATTTCACTGGTTGCTTAGGCCAGCTCACCAGGAAACCTTTTCCAAAGATTTTCGAAAAGCCAAAAATATTATACAAATAAAACATTAAAGCGAATAAGAATTATAAGCACTCAGTCTTACTTGTAACAATATCAAAGAAAAAACAAAACACCAACAATAAACAGTGAGTTTATGTTTTCTTACATTCTCCTACAATTGGTTTTTGACTTAGTCCGTTTTTAAAATTTAATATTTTGCAGATATGTATTACATTTTTCCAAAAAAAATTTCTTTTTTTTTCAAAATGTGGTTTGTAGCCCCAAGTTTTCTCTTTAAAATGACATTAAAATCAATTTCGTATGTAAAGTGGTTTTCGAGATATTGAAGAAATAAACTCAACACTTTTGGCTAATTCGGAAAAATTATGGCATTTTGAATATGACAAAACTTTTGAAAAAAACTATTTAAACATTTTTTTTATTGGTCATATGTATATGATCCTAATAGGATAAAAGGAACCTTCTCACCAAATTTCATTAAATTCGAAAGGGGTCGTGTCCCACTCTTGGTCGATTTGACATGGAATTACCCTATTATTATTTTTATTATTATTATTCTTTAAATTCCTTGCTTACGTGCCTTTTGTATACCTAATATTTATTATATTTTTGGGCAGCTTTAAAATATTTTCATATAATACATCAAAGTTAGCTGCACACATGAAAAAAATATGGTAGCCACTTCTTCATATCTGACAAAACATCTTAAGTCAAATTTAAAAAGTTGAAAAAAAGTTGTTAATCATACGAATTTTCATTCAATAATCATTTATGTTTACGTTTCTAAAATTTTGTATTCTCAACGAAATTTTTCTTTAATTTTGATTTATTTTATTATACCCTTCACCACAGGTGGTGAAAAGGGTATATATAAGTGTGTCATTCCGTTTGTCATTTCTACAATATTGATGTTAGACCCTATAAAGTGGGTCCTTATGAGGAGCAAAGTTTATTTAACGATGTCCATCTGTCCGTCTGACCGTTGAAATGGGTTTTCCGAAGACCCCATATATGATGGGGGCTAGGTTATTATACATTTATGTCTCATATGGTCCGGAATTGTTTGCTATTAAAATTCAGCAAGATCGGCCCACATATGGCTGAGATATGAGTAAAAAAAAACCACGGCTGCCTCTAATTTGTCCCTTTAAATCCATTGTGGTTGTTGTTCTTGTTTTATTATACCCTTCACTACAGATGGTGAAAAGGGTATATATAAGTTTGTCATTCCGTTTGTAATTTTTACAATATTGATCTAAGACCCTATTAAGTATACATATATTCTGGGCCCTTATGAGGAGCAAAGTTGATTTAACGATGTGCGTCTGACCGTTGAAATGGGTTTTCCGAAGAACCCATATATGATGGGGGCTAGGTTATTATACATTTATGTCACATATGGTCCAAAAATGGCTGAGATATGAGTAAAAAACCACGGCTGCCTCTAATTTTTCCCTTTAAATCCCTTGTGGTTGTTGTTTTTTTTTTTGTTTTATTATTATACGCTTCACCACTGGTGGCGAAAAAGGGTATATGTATATGTATAATTATTTCAACGTGTTGAATTATTTAAATACGTTTTCGGTTTTAAGTATAACAAATAAACTATAATAGACATATATATGGCACTTGATCATAAGGAGGGTATTAACTAAAAATGTTTAATTTTTCACGTTTTGGAAAAAATCGACACGTAATATTCATATCGTGCTATTTTGTCTACTTTTTGGTAATAAAATTATATATTAAAAATTGTTTTGCTTTTTTAAGTTAATACCCTCTTTATGATCAAGTGCTATATGTACATATATATATTTATAATTACAGTAATTTCTGATTATATATGCGTACCAGAAGTTGGTTTATTTGCGCTACATACGATTCCCGACACGTTTGCAAATGCTACTAAAAATTGCCGTCACAAGCAAAACTTTTGTGGCAGATTAGCTCACGTTGCCTCACAGAAACGAACCGAAGCTTTAAGCCGTTTGATCATCAGTTACAATGAACAGCATGTTTTACAATTTGAACCTAAAATTTACATGGTCTATGTTGGTCTGCTTTATAATTCCACTTGGTCAAAAAAATTGGAATTTGTTAATGACGAAGAGAATAATTTAAAATGTTTTGCTTATCGTGCCTGGGAACCAGGGAATCCAAAAATTAGGTTTGAAGAGCTTTAAATAGTTTTAATATATGTACATGATCAATAAGTCCTTTATAGTTCAGAGTTTTCTAATACTAGTTGTGTGGCTTTAACAGTGAAGCGAACTTGGAAAACGGTAAAATGTGATCGTAAATTACCGTATATTTGTGAAATATGGACATCGTGTGGCAATGAAGAGGAAAGGCAATTTTTTAATAAGTAAAATATAATACATACTATAAATATTTGTTTTTATTATATTTTAAAAATACGGGTTTTGATGCATTTTTTATGCTTAAAAGTTATTCATAACCAACAAGTTATTAACAGCTCTAAATTAAATGTGCTTATAACCATTTTTGTAAAGTTATTATGGTTAGTACACAAATAAGTATGTAGTTGAATAAATAAAAATTCAAAGTTATTTATGTATCTTTTTATAATTTACGTATGTATCTAAAAAGAACTGTATTAACTAAAAATAACACTGTGCTAGTTGCAAAATTAAACAAGCCGGGCGCATGGCGTCCTTGGCACTGCAGGAGCCAAATTTAAGAATTTCAACCGTACACATATGGCGGTTTAGTAAAATTCTTAAATTTGGCCCCTGCAGCGCTTGGATACTTTTCTTAAAAGAAATTTTATTGCGGAATTTCGGGTTTTTTTTAGTAATTTCAATAAACTTAACCGTTTTTGAGTTACGCGAATATATGTTGTGCAACATCCACCAATTTCAAAATAACGGTATATCTCGAAAACAAGAGCTAATCTAAAAAAAACGGTGGGCACCATTGTATTTAGCGTACCCGAATTAAGCCAAAACGCCATGTACCCGGGTTGTCGAAAAAAAGTGTAAATTTCCAGCACAGTGTAATTAATTAAAATCATTTATATATTAATGTAAAACCAAAAAATGCTACCAACATTTCAAAATTAATCATATTTTTACCTTTTTAATATTGTATTGAGAATAGTTTTACATCGTCTCTAATAAAATTAAACTATGTTTTTTTATAACTTGGTTCAAAAATTCTGTTTTTATTAAATTTTTTACACCCAACAAATGTTATTAACAGTAATAAAATAATATTGTAAAAAAAAGTGGCTGGCAATGCTGTTTCAGTTATTCTGTAGTGGCATCACACTTTTACTGATATCTATGCCGCATCACACAACCTGGCAACTTTATGGACATATGTTGTGAAATTATTTATAAACATCTGGCAGCACGTTTCTTTTGGGTTTTACGTCTCCTCGTGGTTGTTGTGCGTATTAAATGCCCGTATATTTTTCCTTTATTTTTATTCAATTACACTTGTAAAAAAGGAAAAAAATTTACAAAATGAGTTTGTATAATTTTAAAAAAATCATGGTGGTTCCGCCAGCAAAGGTAAGTTTTTATATCACCACTCGTCCAGGGTAGCAACAATCTCTTGGCCGAAACAACATAACCTTATTTACTTTGTTTACAAATAATGTAAAATTTCATCGTAATGCTCTCCAGGACTTTATCGATATTATGCTGTCGAAGACACAGCGTAAAACGCCAACAGTTGTCCACAAAGGCTATAAAATCTCCCGTATTCGTGCTTTCTATACACGTAAGGTGAAATTTACCCAACAAAACTTCCACGACAGATTGTCACAGATTATACAAGATTTTCCTAAATTGGATGATGTGCATCCCTTCTATGCCGATTTAATGAATGTTTTATACGACAAAGATCATTACAAACTGGCTTTGGGTCAATTGAACACAGCAAGACATTTAATTGACAAGTAAGTGTTAAATATTTAATAAATGTGTATAACAATGGTAAAATGCTTTTTTTATATTTTAGTGTGGCTAAGGACTATGTCCGTTTACTAAAATATGGTGATTCTTTGTATCGTTGTAAACAATTGAAGAAGGCAGCCTTGGGTCGCATGGCTACTATTATGAAGAGACAAGCTTCAAATTTAACTTATTTGGAACAAGTCCGTCAGCATTTATCCCGTTTGCCTACAATTGATCCCTATTCACGTACCATAATTATTTGTGGTTTCCCTAATGTTGGCAAATCGTCGTTTATTAATAAAATCACCAGAGCTGATGTCGAAGTGCAACCTTATGCCTTTACTACCAAATCATTGTATGTTGGACACACAGATTATAAATATTTGAGATGGCAGGTCAGTAAAATAGTGTAATATGTACCTATTAAGGCAGTTGTAAAACATTTACAGGTATAACATATATAAAATTCGATATTTTTAAGGATTCTGCTGTTACGGCCATGTCATGGAAATCGAAATCACCGGAAATTAAAATCGAACAAACTTTTAAGAATCTCCCGCATTCAAAGTTCATAAAAATATTTCCTCTATTTACCTCATAGGTATGTTCTTTAAGAACCACTTTCTTCTATATAAATTACTCTTAAAATCGGAAATTACGCGTTAATTTTTGTCGATTTCAATTTTACGTTATTTCGATTTCCATGACATGGCCGTAAAAGTTGATAAAAATCATTTCATGATCACGTCGTTAAAATTTTCGTAATTTTTCATATGATGAAACAGTTTTGTAAAAGCTAAAGATCTTCAGAATCTGAATTCAAAATAAGAATTGAAAAATAAAATTCAAAAAGCAAAAATTCGAAATAAATATTGCTTATTTATTTCAATAGTTTAACACTCAAAACATCTTATAATTTGTTCACAAACGCTCCAAAGGCCAAAGGTTCTCCACAATTTCAGAATGCATACAGGGGTGTTCTGGATATCGAAAACGCAAAACGCAAGAATTTTAAACGTCATTTTTAATAAGATTTCTGTAATAAAAGAATTTTATGAAATGTATTGTACATGCATACAAATATTTCTCTATTAAACAGAATTCTATAACAAAATTAGATTAATAGTGCATAAAAAAAACTTCCAAATTCTTGCGTTTTGCGTTTTCGATTTACAGTACACACCTGATAGTCATAGTAGCTCAGCAAGACGTTTTTTTATACCATTCAAGCCGATTTTCTTTAAAATATTCCAAGAATTAAGGATAAACAATAGGTTTCATTATTCTCTAAACCCTCAAATCTTTCAAACTAATGCTTAGTAAGTCGCCAATTGTTGGGCCTCTGAATATTCTCTATCTCTGTTGATTCATTTACTATTATATTTTCTAATATTGTTTAAAGACTTTCAACTAGCGGAATAATGTCAGACAATGTAGCAGTAACTAATAAATTTTCATCAAAATTAATTGTATTCTCACAAATATCGTTAAAAATAACAATAAAAAACTAAAAACGTACAAAATTTGCAGGTTTTTTTTACGACAAACTCATTAAAGCAGTGAGAGAACTTTTCATTCTGTGGTGCAAAGCAAAACGGCTAAAGCACACTTCGCGTTCGATTCGTTGATGGGTTTAAGCATCTGTCAAAAAAGGAGAACCAGTGTAAAATTGTATTGATAAGTTACACAGCAAACGCGTATAATGCATAAACGTATAGAACGCATTAAGTTGGATTTCTTTCCACATTTGCATGCGTCTTGAAAAAGATCAGGAAAATATTAAACGCAAAGAACGCGGGGTGAAGACCTTCAGTTATAGAATAAAAATCGACAATTTATTATGTAGTCTGTTTTGATTTTATGTTCTGCTTTTAAATTTGTTATTTCTCTTAGTTGATATGCAAAAAAATAGCATTGAAAATTTTATTGTTATTTTTTTTTTCAAAAAAACTCTAAAATATAATATCGCCGATACCGATATATTGGCAAACCTGAAGTATATGCGATATATGTACATATCGGTATTCGCTACCCCTAAAACAAATGTAGATATTGCCGAATGATTAAAATTAACTACCTATTATTATACAGTGATGTGAAAAATAATAGGGGTACGAACAAATATGGACACCTACCATTATAATTCAAAAGGGCATATATTAAAACGAAATGAGAATTACAAACAAGTAAAAAGTTATTTGTAGATAATTTATCTAGCTTTTATTTTTGTCTTTTCTTGACCAGATTATGTAAGTAACGAATATGCTTCAAGGGTATAACTGGAAAATTAAATTATTTTATTATATTTTTAAGATACTGGTTTCCTATTGTTTAATATGTCTTGATCTTTTTCATGTGCATAAGTTTGTCATTTTCAGTTATCATAGAATTTGTTTTACCGATCAATAAAAAAGTTACATACAAGAATTTTGTTGATAGGGAACCCCGTTTTCAGTTCTTTAAATTTTTGACCTTCAACTTTTATGTTAACACAGGAAATATTTTATTTAGTAGTACTTGGTGGGTGACGAATTTTTGATCTTGGTCCATAAATTAAATAAAGGATTAAAAATTATTCCATAAAACCCAAAAGGGCAGGTCAATTTCAACAAGTTCAGTTAAAACTAACTATTACATATAAATTATTAGTTGTTTTTGTTTGGCTGCAGGTCCACATAAATAAATAAAATAAAAAATAAAATTTCGTGATATTTTTGTTTTTTATATTTTTATTATGTTCCCAATATTTCGGTTATATAATATAATAACACAAAACTTCACAATAACAATTGTGCCACTACTTATTAGATTTTCTTAACTAAATCTGGTTTATCGATCGTCTGTTTTTGTTTATTAATTGTCTGTATATGTTTGCACAATTTTCTGTGTCTTGTCGGTAATTGAGACGAAGCTGCGGATTAACATCAATGATATGCAGCATCTCCAATGTAAATCTCCTTGAATAATTTCTCTCTTCATGTAATATTTTTACTCCTTCAAAATGTGGTATGTGATTTTTTAACGTACAGTGGGCTGCTAGTGCAGTTTTTTGTTCAATAGGTTTGTCAATAGCTTTATGGTCAGATTTATCCGAAGATATTCTTGTCTTAAGTTTTGTTTTTGTCGTCCCAACGTATACTTTATTGCATATATTTAGCCCGTCACCACTACAGGGAATTTTGAATACCACATTTGACACTATTACTTTAACTTCTAGTTAACAATGTGGTTTGACAGTTTAAACATATAGTTAATTATAACTGCACTTGGTTAAATTGACCGTAAACCATAAGAATATTTAATTTTCTTATGTGTGTTTAATAGGTATTATAAGATATCAGTAATATTATTTCCTGATTCGAAAAAATCATACAATAATTATAAAAATCTTAAATTATAAAAAAAACCTTATTTAAATCTCTTTAAGGTTATTGACACTCCCGGTATTTTGGATCATCCTTTGGAAGAACGTAATGTCATTGAAATGCAGGCTATTACTGCCTTGGCTCATTTACGTGCTTGTGTTCTCTACTTCATGGATATTTCAGAACAATGTGGTCATTCCTTGGAAGAACAAATAAAACTCTTCGAAAGTATCAAACCTCTCTTTACCAACAAACCTTTAATATTGGCTATTAACAAAATCGATATTCTCGGTGTTGAAGATTTGGAGTCTGAAAAAAGACTTTTAATAGAAAAATTGCAGGAAGATAAATCAGTACCAGTTATGCTAATGTCCACCGTACTAGAGACTGGCGTTATGGAGGTGAAAATTGAAGCCTGTGAACGATTGCTCTCCTACAGAGTAGATCAGAAGATGCGTACTAAAAAGGTGGATAACATCCTCAATCGTTTGCATGTCGCGATGCCAGCTCCCAGAGATGATAAGGTCAGAGCTCCTTGTATACCCGAAGCTGCTTTGGCTAAATTAGAAAAGAATGCTGCCAAGGCTGAACGTAAACGTAAATTGGAGAAAGAAATCGAAGAAGAAATGGGTGATGACTACACTTTGGACTTGAAAAAGAATTATACCGAAGTTTCCGCAGAAGAACGTTACGATGTTATACCTGAATTCTGGGATGGCCATAATATTGCTGATTACATTGATCCCGATATCTTTGATAAATTGGAAGAACTTGAAAGAGCCGAAGGTATTCGTGAAGAAGGTGGTGTTTACGATTTGCCTGATATGTCTATGGATGAAACTCTTAAGGAGATCCGTTTAATGGCCAAGAAAATACGCGAAAAACGTTTCATGTTACGCGACGAAAAACGTCTTCAACCACGCAAAAACAAACCTATCATACCAAGACACAAGCAACCTAAGGTACGCGATCGTTCTGTTTCCAAATTGGTGGAAACTATGGAAAACCTTGGTGTGGATATGTCCGGGTCCTCAAACGCCAACTTTACCAAATCTGTAGTCGATCTCAGACGCGGTCAAGTTGCTGTGGGTTCAAAGAAAGAACTTAAGAAGCCTCTTTTGGACAAAGAATCCTCAGCTATTGTAAAGAAGACTGGCCAGCCATTGAAACGCAAACCGGCACGTGACACAATGGGCATTAAGAACACTGCCATGAAGAAGAAAACTCAAATGATGGCCAGGAAAGATATTGCTAAGAAGGTGGGGCGTTTGTGTCTTAAGGGTGAAGCTGATCGTTTTATTGGTACTAAAATGCCTAAACACTTGTATTCAGGCAAGAGAGGAAATGGTAAAACCGATAGACGTTAAAATGTTTAATTACATCATCATGGGGGGCACTTCTTTAGTTACTACGGGATTAAAAATATTTTTTAAACAAAGATACAGTTTTTACAACAGCTTTATTTTATTTTTATTTTTGTATTTTAATTTACAAACTGTATTGTAAAAAATAATGAAATTTAATAAAACTACAAGTATGTACTTGTTTATATGTATCTACAATGAAGTAAAAGTTATGTAAATTAAAAAAATTAATTTTGCTATTTTTTTTTATCATCAGGTGTGTCACAGAAGCCATATTCGTACGAAAGTGAAAATGAAAACGTGTTTGTTTACCTTTTCTAGAAAATGTAAAACGCAAAAATTTCAAGTTTTTAATTCGTTTTAGAATAGTAAAGTATAACTTATAACACTGAAAACCAGCCTCAACACTTGCAACGCGAAATGAAAGTAGACTACGAGTAGAGCAAATCTGCCAAAGGGTTTTGAAAAGTTAGTTCGGGCCCCCGAACTAACGATTCTTTTTTTAGAATTTACTAACCCGCTAACTCTCATTTTAAGGGGTCATTATTGTCCTTTTTCCCAACTCTTACACAAAAGTATACTAAAACGGCACTTTTAAGAGTTTAAATGTTCTACGAATATTTTTTGCATCAAATTTCACTAGGGGTCTTCTAAGAACAAAAGTTCGTGCAATGTATGTAAAACGAATTATCGAAATTTTGGCGGTCTTGATCTCTACGGTGGAAAAGTTGTTCACAAGTTGAAAAAGGTGTGATTGCAGACCCCCTGTGCCTCAGATAAATGAATGAAGTTAGAATTGTTGGAAAAGTGTATACTTTTGTGTAAGAGTTGGGAAAAGGACAAAAATTACCCCTTAAAATAAGAGTTAATAAATTCTTAGAAAAGAATCGCTATACGATTCTACTGAAGACATCTGAAATTATTTTTTAGCTCAGAAGTACATTTAGTATTATATATAATTTTCTTTTTTGTGGGTTTCTCTTTTTTTTTTGTATATCTAGCTTTTTGAAGCCCATTGATGGGCTAGGAAACTAAAAATTGGCATGCTACTATACGCCTATCTCAAAGGGACCAATAAAGGACCCAAGTGAGCTGTCTCTCGATGGCTGCCAATGGATAGTAAAACACTTTACATTCTAGCTAATTTTTAAGCCCCATAAAGACCACTTTAGATAAGAATTGCCAAGCTTAGGGTACTGACCTTGGGGCTTACCTTATAGTAGTTTTTCTCTATTTATAAATAAGTTTTTAATATATTTTTAAAATATCTATTTATCGGGCATGCTCTAGAAATCGAAATGAAGTGAATTTGAAATCGAGCGAGATTTTAAGTTCAATTATTTACAAAATGACTGTAGCGGTTTTCCCTCTTTGTATTAAGTGTACAACTCTGCTTTTCTTAATACGATTTTATACTACAAAGCATGAGTGTATTTTTCGTTAAGGCCCAAATACACTGATCAAAGTACTCATCAAGCATTGTGGTAGTATTAGTGAAAATGTATGTGACACCGACAACGCTTGATGAAAAATCAAAAAATTTAGATATGATGGCGGATTTAACGTCCAGCACACGTACACGTTGAATTCGCCGGCTGGACAAGCATTTGACAAGTTTATTTGACCCTTTAGTATTGTAAATTAATGAAGTTGCTGAGTGAGGGAATAAAGACAGATATAGTTTCTTCAACTGTTTTATTCTGGGTTATTTAACAAACGTGTTTACTACAGCTTTTTGTTGGATTTTTCAACCACAGATTAGTAAATACATTTTGTTGTTGCAGTTTTGTAAATCTTAGTACTTTAACTAAATTAATAAGATTCACAAGGACTACAAGGGACTTTACTATCAAAAGTGAAAACCCCTTGTGTTTTTCTTGGTTTTAAGAAATGTTCTTGTAAATCTAATTGGTACTCTCAAAATGAAATTGATAAATTGTAATTTTTGTATGACTTTTCAGTACAGGGTCGTTTTTAAAATTTGCTTGATTTTAAATCCACTTCATTTCAATTTCTAGAACCTGCCCGATTATTTCTGTTTACAAAGCAGAACGTATGCGCTTAAGGAAGAAGCAAACCAAAACGTGTAAATTCTGAGACGTAGCTGAATATGCATTAGATGTGTACATAGACTTGCCAACTGGCCAGGGGTCTAATCACCGCATTCGATACTATCGTCACAGAACATTTTTTTTTAGTAATTTCAATATACAAGCCTCCTCCATTTTCGAAATAGCAGTACATCTCGAAAACAAGAGCTAACCAAAACTAATTTTTTTTGAATTTTTCTATAGTTTTTATTGGTTATTATGTGTACAGGAAAATCCGCTATGCTTAAAACGCTGTCAAATTTAAGTTCAAAAAATATTTGGAAGGAGTTTTAAAATTATTTCAATGAATAAGGGGCTATCCTGATCCTTATATCCACGCTTAAAGGGCTAAATAGCTTATGATAAAACTTGGTACGACGAAATGTAAATTATTACAGCGAAATTACTATAGACTATATTCCCGGCATTATGGAATAGGAAAGGATAAAGTGTCAAATCTGGAACCGATAATTTTGAAGTCACCATTTATTCTCAATACAACCATTTTTTGTGTGAATTTGTTACGAACCATTTGGAGTGGCGAGGTTTCTCATTAGCTTTTTTGCATTTTTCTCGGGGGGTTCCATCCCTCCTCACCAGCCTCGTATTCGAACATTAAAAAAATTAAACATAAAATACAATTCAAAACTATCACTAAATACAACTCTACCACATGAATAATTTTGGAGACAGCTGTTCGTCTCTTTTGGCCCTCCCAACAATGTCATAGAAGCATCCGCTTATCTTCTATATATATATTTCAAGTTTGAATTTCAGTTTTGTTACAATAAATTCTATTAGTCTGCAAGTAGTGACTTGTTCTACATGAAGTACTGGTACTCATATTTCTATTTTCATACTGCTTGAATTTGATTCCAAATAATTTATTTATGGTATTTTTATTATAACAAAATGTTTAAATGCCAAATGCTAATGCAAAAAACACCCAATGTGGTGCAAGTGTACTAGTGCACGTCTAGAACCAATATTACTAGTAATGTTCCAAGCACACTCAATGCTAATTTGAGCATTAAGATGGTATAGAAAAGTTTACAGTTGAGAAATAGTACTGGTTATGTTGGCACTAGTTTGGTACTAATTAGGTACTAGTTCAATCTACTGCAGGGAATAATATTACACTCATACAAAACTTTATATTAATTATATACAAACATATGAACTACATAAATAATACACACAAAACAAGTTGGTCGAGCCTATAACATGAATATTTCTAATATCGTACCATAGAAGGGAGAATTTAAAATGTTATCTGTTTCAAAATCATAGCCCAGGGGGTCTACTCTCTATTGCGATGCGAAAGAAAATTGTAGCAAATCTGGCGATTGGTACTCTTTAATACGTTTGCGCATATGTCTTTCGCATTTTTTAATTTATTTTCTTTTCATAAATCATCGCCTTATTTTATTTAAATTATCCAATTTCAAATATATTTACACACTTTGGCATTTCATTACTGTAAATCCGCGCCAGTTACATATACAAATAATAAAGTCGACGAACTTGCAAATGATGATACAATTATAGACAAGTTCGACGACTTCCTAAATAAAATAGGTCAAAATAAATAAACAGAATTGCGAAATCAATTCTGTTAACTAAACATTTTTTAATATTAATGATGACTACTAATAATTTTGAAATAAACATAAAATAGGTCAAAATAAATTGTGAAATCAATTCTGTAAACTAAACATTTGTAATATTAATGATGACTATTAATAATTTTGAAATAAACATAAAATAAGTCAAAATAAATAAACAGAATTGCGAAATCAATATTAATGATGACACTTAATAATTTCAAAATAAACTTATTGATTTCGCAATACCACAATAGAATAATTAAGTTAAATATTAAGAATTGTAAAGAAAAAGAGTTAGTCTTGCTCTCCCTTCTGGTCGTGATAAAACAGAATTAAATAAAACATTTTAAAACTAAACAAACACTGTGTTTTTTTTTGCACACAGCTCGGACAAAAAAGTTAATTGGCGCAGTCGGTAGGATCCTTTTTCTATAAAGGATCCTGTGAAACGAAACCTCGTTTTTAGTATTAGTGCAGTGAACAATTATTCGTAAGAAAATTGAAAGCCACTAAAAGAGAAAAAAAAAAAAATAAATAAGTATTAGTGCAGTGAACAATTATTCGTAAGAAAATTGAAAGCCACTAAAAAGAAAAAAAAATAAGTATTAGTGCAGTAAACAATTATTCGTAAGAAAATTGAAAGCCACTAAAAGAAAAAAATAAGTATTAGTGCAGTGAACAATTATTCATAAGAAAATTGAAAGCCACTAAAAATAAGTATTAGTGCAGTGAACAATTATTCAGAAAATTGAACGCCACTAAAAGAAAAAAAAAGACCTTAGTGCAGTGAACACTTGAAAATACAAAAGTGACTTCAGAAAGGCAAAGATTGTTTGATCAACGACGAAGGATGGAAGAGCAACCTCACATTGCATCTGTAAATGTGGCCGAAGAGCTGGCCAGAAAAGACCAACAGTTGGAACGGTTAAGGGAAGCATACCTAGACCTGCAGGAGCAAGCACAGCAACTCCAACAGCAGCAGCAAAACCGAGTACCAGACGATGCACAGTTAAATGCCACTAGAGACCGCATATTTAAAATGATTAATCACATGCCCACATTCACTGGCACAGGAGAAGTAACAGTAAACAGCTTCTTCAGCGGCACGGAATATTTATTGTCAACTATACTAGACGAGAATATCAAAAAGGACGCTGTAAGGACCATTTTCTACAAGGTGATCCAAGGCCAAGCCAAAGACGTTGTAATAAACATACCTACACCGGACGATTGGCAACATATCAAGGAAACCCTAAAACTAAGATACAGGCCCAACGTGGAACCTCATCAATTATATCGAATGATAGCCAACCTAAAAGTGAATACGGTGAGTGAGTTAATAGTTGAAATTCAAAACATTAAATATAAGGCTGATGAGTTAACAGTTTACTATCATAATGACCACTATATTGATTTGTCTAACATAGATAGCCTTCTTGTAAACACAGTTAAGGAAATGACACAAGGGACTTTATTGGACAAAATTTACGAAGAAAGATATATTAATGACATACTTAGAATACTGACAATACGACGATTTGAGGATACATGTATTAGGCCAGAATACAGAAGGTTTCGAAACAAAGACGACAAAACTTATGGACAGAATCAACCACAAAATAAGAAAAATTTCTCTCAGTAAATGTATAACAATAAACAGGGTTATAATCAGCAAGGATACCCAGGGCAGACTTTTAGACAAAACTACAATAGTAATAATAATTTCAATGTAAATAAAAATTTTAATAATTCAGGACAATATAGAATGTATAATAACAGAATTAATAACCCATCGGGTAATTTCCAAAGGTTCGGACAGACAGGACCCTATAGGACGAACGTCAATCAAGAAAGAGGGAATCAAACTAGGCAAAATACCTACGAACCTATGGAAGTTGATAATTTAGAAGCAAGTGACGTATATAATAATACATTACAACAAAATGATTTATGCTATAATAATCAAAGTTTCTCACCGGTAGGACACCCTAGACCACATGTTAGCCAACATTGCTTAACACATCCTAGGCAAAACCGAACAGAAACAATAGAATTAAGCGAAATTGATAGATATAATAACAATACTCAAGGATCCGCCCAGTTAGGAAACCCTAGACCATACGGCAGCCAATATCGCTTGACGTCACCTAGGCAAGATCGAAACGGATCTCTTGAGCACGGTAGTGAAGAATTAAACTATGGTCAAAGGGCAGGAAACTTGGAGCCAGATTTATACCAACTCCAACCAAGCCAGGATCAGTTTTTTTCAAGACGACATCGGACTACCTACCCATCATAAAAATAACTATTAAAAATAAAATATACAATGCACTAATAGATACAGGTGCAAATATAAGTTTAATTGATCAAAGTGTAGAAGGATTTGAGAGAACGCTATTAAAAAAACCCTTAGAATTTAGTACAATAAATAGAAAAGACATTATTAAAGTTGAAGTATTGACAGACGCACCTTTGGAGTTCAACGTAGAAAAAAATGCGAAAATTAAATGGAAAATGACTCACTTGAAAGGGAGAAAATATAGTTTTATTATTGGAATCGACTTGATGAATTGTTTCAACACAATGATAGATTTGGTGGAGGGACACATATCCTTTAATAAAAAAAAAACTAGTTTTATAATCAACCCCTACCAAAAGGTACAGGTTTGCGCATTAGAAACATCAGATTTCGATTGCAACAGAATACAATTGGACCACCTAAGTAAAGAGGAATACAATGAATTAGTAAAAGTTTTGATTAAATTTAAAGAATTGTTCTTTAAAGAAGGCGATCAGTTAACCAGTACAATGGAAATTCAGCATGAAATTAGAACGGTGACAAATGAACAAATAAACTCCAAATTATACCGATATCCCCCGCAACATGAAATGGAAGTAAGGAAACAAATAAGAGAAATGGAGGAGCAGGGAATAATAAGAAAAAGTTGTTCTAGATACTCAAGCCCTCTGATAGTAGTACCAAAAAAAATTGACAATTCAGGAGAAAGAAAATATAGGATCGTAGTTGACTATAGAAAGCTAAACGAAGTGACAATTGACGACAAATTTCCATTGCCAAACATAGATGCAATTTTAGACAAACTAGGGCGTGCACAATATTTTACAACATTGGACCTCGCCAAGGGGTACCACCAAATTTTGATAAGAGAACAAGATAGGGAAAAAACCGCTTTCGTGACACCCCACGGTTTATATGAATTCATAAGGATGCCGTTCGGATTGAAAAATGCCCCGGCAACTTTTCAAAGACTCATGTATGAAATACTACGTGATTTCATTAACAAAACATGCGTTGTCTATCTGGACGATATTCTTAAATTCAGTACATCCCTTAAAGAACATATAAAATCCGTAACGGACATTTTCAAAGTTTTGAGGCAAGCCAATTTAAAAATACAGGTCGACAAGTGTAATTTTATGAAAAGAGAGACAGAATTTCTAGGACACGTACTAACAAAAGAAGGACTAAAGCCCAACCCTAACAAAATTAAAACGATTCAGGACTTAAAGTTACCAACAACTGAAAAACAAATAAAAAGCTTCTTAGGACTTACGGGCTACTACCGTAAATTCGTGAAAGACTACGCAAAAGTTGCTCAACCAATAACAAAGTATTTAAAAAAAGGAGTCAAAATAAATACCAGAGACCCAACATATATAGAAGCTTTTGAGAAGCTTAAACTATTAATAACTTCACACCCTATTCTGAGATATCCGAATTTTGACAAGCAATTCACGATAACAACAGATGCATCAAACTATGCACTTGGTGCTGTGTTATCGCATGAAGGACATCCAATCTGTTTTGCTTCAAGAACACTAAATAACCATGAACGAAATTATTCAGCTACAGATAAAGAATTCCTTGCCATTTTATGGAGTGTACAGTACTTGAGACCTTACATATACGGAAGAAAGTTTAAAATCCTCACAGACCACCAACCGATTAAATTTTTACATTCAAAATATAGAGGAAAGGACATGTCACCAAGACATCAAAGATGGCTTCTTAAATTAGGAGAATACGACTTCGATATCGAGTATATAAAAGGGAAAGAAAATAGAGTAGCAGATTTCCTAAGTAGACTTGACAACGAGGCGGACGCGAATAATTTTAGGGATAATGAATCCCATTTACAATTAATACACAATATTGAAGAAGACAATGCTTCAATGGCAACAATCCATTCTGCGGAGGAAAACCTTTTAGATAATTTTTACATAAAAGAAGAAACAGTTAACAAATATAAAACGCAAATAATACTAACTAATAATAAGACAGAGGAATTGAAAATATTACACGGAAAAAGAATAATCTTTATAGCGGAGTGCGACTTTGATGTAATGGGTAATATATTTAGAAAATATATCTCAAAAGGAAAGATAGGAATATATTCAGAACTTTCGGAGCACAGTTACAACATCGTACAGCAAAAACTCATAAATATGTACTCAAACGATAACCAAATTGAATTCATCAAATGCACGATGAGAGCACAGGATATCGAAACGGAAGTAGAAGCAGTTAAGCAAATCTCAATATATCACGTAAAGGAAAGCATACATTCAGGAATCAATGAAACCTACAATAATATTAAAAATAAAATATATTTCCCAAAACTTATGGAATTAATTCAAATAGTAATAAATCAGTGTGACCTTTGCCAACAGGTTAAGTACGATAGGCACCCAATTAAAAATAAATTTCAGCTTACCGAGACTCCTTCAGACAAAAACCAAATTATACATATCGACACATACGTAATTAAACGTCAACATTTCCTAACAACAATAGATAAGTTCTCAAAGTTCGGAGCTGCTTATCCATTAAGCGACAGAAACCACGTAACCATAATAGAAAAATTGGAGGAACATATAACCAAAATCGGAAAACCAAATAAAATAATAGATAATGAGTTTAAAGCATTAAGAATAAAAGAATTTCTAATGGAACAAGGAATAGAATTGCACTTAACAAAACCACACAGCCATACAGGAAATTCAGATATAGAAAGATTCCATAACACCATAGCAGAAAAATTTAGAATTTTATATCAAACAAACAAAGATTTACCAGTACAACAACTAATTCAAAGAACGATAAGAAATTACAATGAAAGGTTCCACTCTAGTATAAAATATACCCCGAAAGAGGTTCAGGAAGGACGTATAGATAAAAACAAAATCAAACAAAATTTAGAAGACAGTAAGAAAAAGACAATTGACAAACTTAACGTAAAAAGAGAAGATTATAGGGAAACAAGAGAAGAAGGGTTTATTAAAAATTATAAAGCATCTAGACATAAAGAACAACCGAGATATAGAAAAGAAAAATTAGAAAGAATACATCCTTCTAATATCAAACGACCTTTAAAATTTTCAGATATGGACGACACTAATGTTGATACTAACGGGGACACCGATAATTAGAGGAATGATGACTACAAAACTTTTGACAGAACAAACAGGATTTATAGACATCTACATGAAAAACCAGGAAATAGTTAATGAATCAGACATAATATTACATATTGTTAACTTGAACGAAATAGAACACATTTTAGACAAAATAACGGAAAATATTATTTTAATGGAGTTGGAAAATAAAAATTTACTTCAGTTAGAACTAATGGACACCAGAAATAAATTAATGACTTTAATACCGAAACAGAACAGACAAAGACGTGGACTCATAAATGGAATAGGAAGTATGTCTAAATGGTTATTCGGAACAATGGACGAAGAGGACAGACAAAACATACAAAATCATCTATTGCAGGTTAAGGGAATGATGGAAAATAATAATCAACAAATACTAATTAATGACTATTTTAATGACACATTAAACCATTTAAAATTAGTTATAAGTAGTGATAGACAGACAATCGAAAAGGAAATAAATTCTATAAGTAAACTTCTGGAGACGGAAAATAAGAATAATATATACTTAGAACAGATGACTAACATACAATTATTGAAAAATAAAATAGAGCAATTACAAGACAATGTAATTTCTGCACAACATAATATCGTACATCCAAATATATTAACCAGTTATGAAATTCAAAAATATGAAATTGATTACAATAAACTTAAATACATACAACTAGGAACAGCAGTCTTAAACAATTCGAATTTAATTTTTTGCATTAAAATACCCAAAACTTTTGAAATAGTAAAATTAAGATCAATTGTACCTATACCAAATAAAGACAAAAATGAAATAGATTATAATATTGAACAAATTTTTGAATGGGATGATAAAATTTATAAATTTGAAGAAAACAAACATATGAAAGATTTGAAAATAAGCACACACTGCATAATTAAAAACGATTGCCAATTGATGAAACATAAAGATTTTGAAATATTAGAATTAAGTGTAGACACAATTTTAATTAAAAATGCAGAAAATATTAATATTAATCAAACTTGTAATTCTGAGAAAATTGTTTTAAATGGAAATTATCTAATTAGTTATAGTAATTGTTCAATTAGAATAAAAGACTATTATCTCTCGAATATTGTGGAAAATGTAAAACAGAAACAAATAATTAATAGCATTGAAATAATAAAGAATTTTACTAATAAAATAACGTTGGAACAAATTGAGCAAGAACATCAATATAGTGTAAGAAATATCAAAGAATTAAATTACCACAAAAGAATAACCTATAGCTGTAATATTTTAATTATAATTATAATAATTGTTATCATTAATATAATCTTTATAAAACATAAATATATAACTGTAAAACTAAATAAAAGAATTCAGGAGAATTCTTATCTAAAGGGGGGAGTAGTTACATATACAAATAATAAAGTCGACGAACTTGCAAATGATGATACAATTATAGACAAGTTCGACGACTTCCTAAATAAAATAGGTCAAAATAAATAAACAGAATTGCGAAATCAATTCTGTTAACTAAACATTTTTTAATATTAATGATGACTACTAATAATTTTGAAATAAACATAAAATAAGTCAAAATAAATAAACAGAATTGCGAAATCAATATTAATGATGACACTTAATAATTTCAAAATAAACTTATTGATTTCGCAATACCACAATAGAATAATTAAGTTAAATATTAAGAATTGTAAAGAAAAAGAGTTAGTCTTGCTCTCCCTTCTGGTCGTGATAAAACAGAATTAAATAAAACATTTTAAAACTAAACAAACACTGTGTTTTTTTTTGCACACAGCTCGGACAAAAAAGTTAATTCGCCATCTTTAATTTTTATTGCCACTATTCAGCTTAATTTTCAGAAAATTTTGCGAAAGCGATAGAGAGTACCAAGTTGGCATTTAGCTTTCGCATCGAAATTGTTTGCGAATCGCAATAGCGAGTAGACCCCCAGTTTTGTTAGGTTAGCGTAAAAAAAAAATTTGGTGGTGCCGCACGTGCATTGAAATCTGTGAGAATGAAATTCGGGCTAAATGAAAAAACGCCAGTAACTATTGAGGAGTCATCCCTGATGTAAGATGTAAAATATATCAGCAACCCCCATTTTTTTTTGCATCCCCAATATTTTTCTAGAACAAACCTATCCTCTATCTCCAACCCTTCATATGGTCCCCACACGAAAAATTTAATTTTCTCGAAAACCGACTAGAACAGACCGACGAGCAGCCAGAAGGACATGAAGTCCAAGATTAAAAAAAACGAACAAATTAGGATGTAATCCAATCCACTGAAAGCAAAATATTCTCAAATTGGTTCACAAATGGCGAACTTATGAGAGAACCACCTTAAAAAGTGTTTCTTAAACCTTAAAAATAAAACTAATGCAGAGAAACTAGACAAATTAACCTATCTGACGGTATGTCACATACGCAACTTTCATTTTATAACTTTCGATACTGGAATGCTAAATGTGATTATTGTTGTAAAAATAGCAGGTGTCTCAGAGACAAGTTATAAATCAGGTGGAAATATTTTATGGCCATTCCCAGAAATACTAGTTTATTTATTATTTTATGACACTTGCCTTTAAAATGTGGGTGGAGAGATAGAAGTTAAATATAATTGAATATTTACAGGGGGCTTTTTTTTATTTATATCCTACCAGCTACTGGTAGAATGGAACATATCAAATCGAGTATAAGCCATGTCTTTTGACACGACATCTTCAAACACCGGTGAATTCGTAGGAGCTGCAGTTTTACTTGAACAGCTATTAGAGAGAGACTGGATGTATCTGCCGTTCAGACATCACATCTTCGAATTGGTTCTAAGAGCACTGATCGAAGATAAAATAGAAATAACTTTTGCGCCAGATGCGTCTTTATTTCGCCGCTATCAACAAAACTGGGGAATAATATATCAAGATGCATTCGAAACTGGAGTAAGCGAGGAGAACGTTGCTTCAAAATTATTAACCGCATCAGATGACACCATAACTTTTTGCATGCATAAAAGGAACTGTTGGAACTGGTTGTTATATTCCTTGGTGGTGATTTTGGTGAATAAAAGTTCAAAGAAATCGTACCCATTCACCACCCTCGATGGATGTACAAGGCAATTTATTCTTTATAAATATTTATGTTCAGAGGTCAATTTAAACTGGAAAAATCAGAATTAGGTGGAATTCGAGATGTCTGCATGTGTATCTATACATTAATGATATTGAACCTCAATTATGTGCCAGAGTCATCAAAAATATGGACCATCGGATAGACGGCTACCGAAGCCGTGGCGAGCATTTGGCCGATATTTTGTTTCACACATTATTGTCATAGATCCTTCTACATATAATAATAAAAAATATAAAGATAATTCTCTGAACACTTTTTGTTTTATTAACAATTAACATAGTAAACTAACCAATTTCATTCAAAATTTGCTAATTTAGTGCATGAATGATTCGCGAATTAACTAAAAAATAAATGATTCATTTACAAGTAAATTGCTTACAAATTTAGTGCAGCCTACGTCACAGCTTTCAATTTTTGTAAATTTTGACAAGCAGTATAAGTATGTAAAAGACTATCAAGAATAACTTGATCGTGTGGCCTCAGGGTAAAATATCAGAAAAGGCTTTTTGAAAATGTTGATGTTTTATTAACACCGCCCGGCAAAAGAAAACAGTCGGGGTAGAGAACTTGATTATGTGATTTTAATTGACTTTAGCGTGCTGATTCCAAATAGTTTATTCAATCAGGTCTAGTAAAAATTTTGTTTACTGATCTTTATGATTTCATGTCTTGAATTTCTGATAAATGATAAAAATGTGTATAAACTAATTTGCATGAAAAAATGGTCGCCACTAGTTAAGAAATAATTTTGAAAATAGTCATTTGTAAAGGATCAAAATCGCACAAATCGATCTCAAGTTATGATAAAATATATTTTGGTACGATACTAGAAATATTAATGTTATAGGATCGAGCCAATTGTTATTTTTGTACTATTTTTGTTTGTATATAAGCAATATAAAGTTCATGATGAGATCTCTATTCCTTAAGGGGCTCTAATACAAAAATTTCAATACAGAATAGGAATAACTGAGAAGGAGTCGGTCCTCCCTCCTATGGGCATTTCTTAAACATTTTCTTAAAACATACTTGCCAAATATGGTGATTTAAAGAAATTCTTAAATTTGACCTCTGCAGCGCCTAGGATGCCCCTAGATGGCCGACCCCACTTTTTTCCCCATCATTTGTTTTTAACATACACAATTTTCAATATATTGAGCAATATAAAGTTCATGATAGCGGGTAGGGATAAAATGTATGACCGACCTTCATTGGTTTTTTTTATTTATAAAATTTTCTTAAAACATACTTGCCCTTTATCCCCCCCACTCTTTAGAGAGGCTCATGTACAAATATTGCGTTTAATGAAATTCTTAAAATTTAAAATAAGTAATATTAATAAGGGTTGCAAGGCGAGCGAATTCGTTCTAGCAAAGCTTATTTTTCGAGCTGCGTGTGTAATTTCGATACAAATGTGTAATTAGGTGCACAGTCATGTGTAATTTCACCAAATTGGCGGGTGAGACCTAAAGAAATCCAACTTTTGATTTTAACGGTCATCCTAATGTACATATTTGGACTTTTTTCCTATAATATTTTTACAAAGTGTTAACAGTAATTTAAATGATTTTATGATAATTCATAAAAGTCCTTGAAAGTTTGACCCCTGTACTTTATACATGTTGAGTCCATTGCAGATTAAAGCCCTCAATCCACTATTAATTAGACTTGTTCAAAATTGTTAAATGCAGTTGATAATTCTGTCATCAATTGCAATACTCACATCATAGTAACGGTTGCTATTGCCAACCGTTATTTATACAATAAAAAAAATTTACCGCTAATTTAGTTTATATAGCTTTTTCAATTCTTATAAAAAACAGTTGTAAAAATGTCCAAGGCCACTACTATAAAGGAAGCACTTAAACGTTGGGAGGAACGGGAGCAACAAAGTTCTACTCAAGCTACTGCAATAGAACTGCAGTTTCAATGGCCGCCTATAGAAAAAATGGACAACACTTTGGGTACTTTAGTGAATTGCGAGTGAGTACTACGATTAGAATTCGATTAAATTATTTTCTTCAAGGCAATTTTATTCACTATTAGGGTGATTAAAAATTTGGAAGTGAATATAAATAAAAAATATTATGCTTCTAGGCGCTTGAGTTTGTCGACCAACATGATAGAGAAAATTTTCGGATTAAATGGCATGAAAAATTTGAGAGTGCTATCGTTGGCTAGAAACTATATAAAGCAAATATCAGGATTAGTAAGTAAAATTTGAACGAAGATGAGTCACTTTTTTGTATAAAACAAATTATGAAACCGTGAGAGTAATTCTGGCTGTCAATATTTTTTTATATGTATGTAATTTTGACATTAAGAGCAACTAAGTTCATACCGAATTAACTATAGGTGGTGTCGAAACGGCATCTGATTTTGACAGTTCGAGCTTATTTGTTTTGATTTGTTAGTGTTTTGCTAAAAATGATTGCCATTTCGAGCCGTAAACACTAACAATGCAATGCAAAAAACACTATGTTGTTTCTGTTGCTGTTGGATTGTTGTAGTTCCGACACCACCTGTAGTTGAATTCGCCTTGGTTCATACATATATAAAATACCGATCGGCCTTTAGTTGATTTTTTTTCGAAATTGAGTTTATTTTAGTGATTTCAATACATTTCACAAAAATTCTCCTCGGCCCAAAAATTTTAGATGACGAACGCAAATAAAAATATATTTCGAAATTATGTTTTTCTAAATGTAGGCTAAACGAACTAGTCTTGCGTTCGACATCAAAAAACAGGCGGTTATACAAACAAATTTGATAATTTTATTGTTTTTGTAATATTTTAGGAGGCTGTTGCTGACACTCTGCAAGAACTTTGGATCAGTTATAATTTAATTGAAAAGATCAAAGGACTCTCAGCTCTGCGCAACTTAAAAGTCCTCTATATCAGCAATAATCTGATAAAAGATTGGGCCGAATTTAATCGGTTGCAAGAACTGGAGTCCCTTGACGATTTAGTTGTAGTGGGGAATCCCATAGCTGATGGTCTAGATGAAGCCACTTGGCGGGCCGAGTGTATAAAACGTTTACCGACCATAAAAAAGTTAGATGGAGAACCGGTTGTCCCAAATGAAGAACCTCAATTGTAAATAAAAATTCAATTAAATATTTATTGGAAAATTGTAACAACAAGGTGTTAAAAGTAATTGCGAAAATACGTTAAATAAACAGTAATGAAGTGTAATTAGGAAATAATTACGTTTGAGTAATTGTTGTAACTAAATATTTACTAAGTGTTGTGAACATTTTAATTGCTTAAATAAGATTTGCAAATATTTTTGGTTGGTATTATTTTTTTTCATTCAGTCCTGGAAAATATTTAAAGAAAGATTGTTGAAATTTTGCTTAACATTATGGTGAAATTAAAAGATTTACAATTGCCTGAAGAAGTTTTCGACAACCCTTTAATGGCGTTGCATTTGAGATGCATGAAAGCTTATGGTTACGTTATATCCAGCAAGCAACGAAATAAACGTTTTCATTTACGCAAAGGTGCTGTTTTCACTGCCTCATTTGCAGTGGCCAGTTGCTTAAATGTAAGCTACGGCATTAAATCGAAAAATTGGAATTTTAATTATTTTCTAAATTTAAAAAATTTTTGCTTTTTTTGTGAACAGTTTATAAAGATGTCGAAAGGTTTTTCAAGTTTTGCTAATGGCGCCACAAGTTGTGCTACAGCCTTTTTATACTTGTCCACTTCAATTGCTACGACAAATGCATTGTTTCAAAGAACAAGTAAGTTAAATAAAAATTTACTTGATTAATACGTATTCGAAGCAATTATAATACAAAGTTATCGGAGTCATTTGATTAAGATTTAATAAGCAATTTAAAATAATTTTATTTTTCATTAAAAGGATTCGTTCGCATGGTAACATTCCTTCATGAAGACATTGCTGGTCTTTTTCATATAACCGATTCGGTAGAAAAGATAATGTTGGCTAAAACCGTAAAATATTTACGTATTATAACGGTTCTAATGTGGTCACCATCTGTGTTAGCTGGATTTATAGCGTACTGTGATTGTTTCTATCGTACAGCTTTTATGCCCGAAACCGTGTTTAATATACCGGAGGCAAGTTACACAAATATTTACATTAACCACAAAAAGTATAAATTTACAAAATATTACACTTTTTTGACATAATTACGTTTTATATTAATAACGCAAGGGAACAAATTTAGACTTTTTTTGTGCGGTCTGGAATTTGATTGCAAATTCTTACTAATTTGATGTCGCTGATTCCAAATCTAATCTCTATCAGCTCTAGTATAAAAAATCGATATTCAGTTTTCTCAGTAAATTGTGAATACAATCAAAAGTTGTGGACCGATTACTATTAAACAAACCTTATTTCATTCGATTATGTTAAGCTAAATGTTTTTAGACCAAAACTGATTTTTTTGTCGCGTTTTTATTTTTAATGAATTTTTAAAGAACAAAAAAATATGTAGTTTTTTTTTCAAAATTTTCCTATTTTTTCTTCAAAAACTCATCGAGATCTCTGAAACTACAGGACATATTTAAAAACAATGTAATCACGGCTTAAATATAAGATTGTTGCCGAGTTTCGGATTTTTTTTTAACTGAATATGGTCAACAGTTTTCAAGTTATTCCAATATATGTAGTAAAGGGGCCTATATTTTAGACATAACGCGTTAACGGTATGTCTCGAAAACTAGAGCTGATAGAGAAAAATGAAGATAAGATTTGAAATCAGTGACCTCAAATTGGTAAGAATTTACATTCCAATTCCCGACCGCAAACTTACTGTACCGCAGCGTAATCTTTGTTTACATTTTACACAAACAATGTTAAACAACATAAAACACAACTTTTACACAAAGTACACTGAAAGACCAAAAATTTCCAAATTAGGTTCAAGCATCTTGGTTATCAATGTATACAATCCGACAAAATGTAGTGAAATGGGAGTTGTCCTTCCCATTCAAAGATATTATAGATTTCTGTATATCTGGAGAACGGCAAGAGCCAAAGTTTCCGAACTAGGTGCATTCATCTTGGTTATCCATACACAAAATCTTACAAAATGCGGGCGGGATTGGATAAGTGGTCGTGGCACAAACTAGATTTATTTATATATATCTAAAGAACAGTATTTATGTATAACTTTCGGTTCTTATAGCACCATGGTGAAGGGTATATAAGATTCGGCATAGCCGGATATAGCACTCTTATCTGGATCCTTATGAGAAAGGACGTTCAAATCCGGCTGTCCGTCTGTCTGTTGAAATGGTGTTTCCGAAGCCCCCAGTTATGATTGGGGCTTGGTTGGTATATATTTATGTCAGGTATTCTTATTATAATTTTGCTATTGAAATTCTGCCAGATCGGTCCAAAAATGGATGAGATATGAGCAAAAAACCACGACTACCTCTAATTTTTCCCAAAAATTCCTTGTTGTTGTTGCATTTTCATTATATTTTCTGTATATCTGGAGAACGGCAAGAGCCAAAGTTTCTAAATTAGGCTAAAGGTTATCAATAAACAGCATCCCAAAAAATGTGGGTGGAAATAGAGAAGTGGGCGTGCTACCTTCCTTACAGAAAATATCAAAAATTTTATACAAACCTGACTTTTTGGGCTGTCATATGAATTATGGTTATGCCTTACATATCTAAAAATCGGAAATCCTTAGTAGAAAAGTTATGACCGAAATATAATTTTTTTTTTTTTTGAAAAATACCCATTTTCGGGAACCATAGATTTTCCCGACTCCAAGTTTTATAGCCAAAGTAAATGGTAAATTTATTCTTAAGGATGTCGGTATGGAAATCTGTCAAATCGAGTTATGACCAAATACTGAGATTCGATCAAAACTAAACTTGCTATATAAATATTAATTAAACTTTTAATATATTTAATAGCCCGCAAACATGTGCATATAATTGAATACAACTAAGCGGTATATATACATACATATATTTGGATCTATATATATATAAATTTCTGATCTTTCCAAACCATGGTGAATGGTATATTAGATTCGGCATACCAGAATATAAATAGAACTCTTACTTTTTTTTACATTAAAATTAACTTTTGTTTTCTTTTTTTATACAAAAAATTTTCTTTTTACAAAAATTTTACAGAAAGGTTTGCATGAATGACACTTTTT
Source organism: Pollenia labialis (assembly GCA_949318255.1). Lineage (NCBI taxonomy): Eukaryota > Metazoa > Arthropoda > Insecta > Diptera > Polleniidae > Pollenia > Pollenia labialis. Next base: position 57,729,933 of record OX439143.1, read on the forward strand.
GCATTGTCTCTATTTACGCAAAGATTTTATTTCAAGGTCCGCTTTGTAAAAAAAAAGAAATTTTAATTTCAGGTTCTCAATGGCACTGCCCAGCCCATTTTAATTTTTCAACTATTTCCCTTTGGTGAAGTATATGATAATTTCATAGTTGGCTATTTAGGGGCCTGTTACGCCTTGTTTCTTGGCCTCACCGTCATACCTTGTTGGCATACCTTTGTGACCTGTTTAATGAAATATGTAGTTCTAAAATATGACGTAATGCATAAGAGACTCAAGGAATATGACGTAAGTAAATGTAACATAGATTTTTGAACATTCTAAAAATTCAAAATTTTTTTTAAAGCTTGCAAAGCTTTCCTCTGAATTTGAATCTGAAGATTTAAATTTACTAGGTGAAAAGGATTTACAGTACTGGCACACAAAAATGTGTGAATTTTGCGTTCGAGAACAAATCAAATTAAGATGGTTCTTATTTATTATATTTTAAGATATTTTCTAGTATTTGATTGTTTTTTTGTTTTTTTGGCAATTTAAAGGTTTTGTGGAGAATTACAGGCCTTGATAATGATACCAGTCTTTTTAGATTTCATTATATTTTCAGTTTTAATATGTTTCCTTTTCTACGCTATAGCAGCGGGTGTAAGTTAAATGTTTTTTTATTTATTAATTTCAAACATTATCTATTGAACTTTTCTTAAAAAAAAGAATCCTTCAAAAATGGATTATTTGTTTATAGCCATTTATTTATTTGTCATGTCCTTTATATTGTGGCTGTATCACTGGCATGCAACTTTAATAGCGGAGCGGGTAAGTGCTTTTAAAAATATGCTTTAGAAATCGAGTATATTAAAATTAAAAAAAAAAAATTCTGATTTTAGAATGATGAGCTCCGTTTTGCTTTATACTCAAGTCCCTGGTATTCCTTTCCGGTTAATGTTCAAAAAAGTTTGCGCTTAATGATGGTGGAATCTACCAAGCCCCTGATAATGAAGGCCATATTTGTTGAGCTAAATTTAAAAACATTTATAGATGTAAATATTGAAAATAATGTATTTTAAAAAGTTTTTTTTTTTAAATCGTTTAAGTCATGTCCACTATTTAGGTAGTCCGAGGTGCATACAGTTACTTCAGTATTTTAAGAAATGCTAGTTTGGAACAGGAAGAAAGCCATTGAATTGGAATTACTTGATCTTAAACAACTAATTTTTAATAGCAAAAAACTCGATAAGAATTACATTTATTACATAAATATATATTTTATTGACAACCTGTAGTTTGCACTTAAATTAAATTAAAATTTTTTGGAATATTAAAAATGCATTAACTTTAAATATTTAATATTGACAAGTGTTTGCCTAATGGTCGAAATTCGGCAATGATTTTTTTTAATATGAAGAAAATATAGTGGATCGATTTGGCGACGGACCAACCTCCGGTTCATATGTTATGTTCCACGTGAGCGGTTGGCAAACAAAGAAAGATATCAATCATTCCTAATTTGCCTGTGCCGATTTATATGTAAGATTTATATAGTCGAAATATTCGAAACCCGGTTTCTTGAAAATGTCGAATTACCGACCACCATTTTTTTTAATTATTTGTCTGTGGTCACACTTTATAGGCGAGAGGGACGAGGGGAAATTAAACAAGTACACCGATGCATGTAAACAGCTAAAAGCTCTACCTGAAAGAGGGTATGAGCCTTGAAAAGGCACGTGAGCTATGCCTAAGACCAATGAGGGAAGTCCGCAATGAGTTGTTCGACCTAAAAATTCCCAGGAAGAGGACACTTTCGGACGGTTTCTCGCCGGACAAACCAAATCCTCCCAAACGGGCTACAGGAAGCATGGCGACTTAGGCGTCTATCGGCAGTAAAGCCAGTGAGAATGTCTCAGGGACAGAAGTACAAAATGTCCAGCCCACATACAGTGATATGGTCAATGTGAAAAAGTTGGGAGTAATCCAACCTGACGTTCCCACAAATGTATGGTCAGAGGATAACCTGAAACTGCAGTCCTGGACAAAATTGTGGAGCTCAAGAAGCGTAGCGTAAAACCACAGCTTGCAGGCTGCAGTTTTAAACCAGGTTGGCTCTCCTTCAATTACAAGGGTGTAAAGTCAGCTTAATGGGTAAGGAAACATGTTCCCTAAATAAAATATCAGGCTGAATATCAGGCTGAATCCAAATAGCTTATTCAATCAGGTCTTGTGAACATTTTGTTTACTTATCTTCATGTGTTATTTTAATCATAATATACCTGGATTTCTGATAAATGGTAACAATGTGTACACACTAATTTGCATGAAAAAATGTTCACCTCTAACACAGTACAACATTTTTCAGTTAATTGATTGCCAACTCAATTCTGTGAACTGTATGTGAAATTAGACCCAAAAAGCAGAATTTCTGCATCATTCGTTTTGTCTTCTTACCTGCGATTTGAAGTTAGTATCGATTTGAAGTTAATACTATCGTATAGGGGAATTTATCACGTTTTAGGCCCTGTTGTTTGACATAGCTCGACAACCACTAGCCCAATTTAGTTGAAATAAATTTTAAGAAATTAAGAATTACAATTCCCTTAATCTGTTCATATATTGTACAAGTATACAAGTAACACTTTCGAAGTTAAAAATGAATGTATGAAGGGAAAAAATTATTTTTTTGCCTAAAAATTTAAATTTTTTTTTTTTAAATACATAAAAAATCCAAAATGGAAAAAAGTTTCAAGTCTAGTTATTTTTTCGCAAAGTCACATAACCTATGAGCAAAATGAGACAAAGATCATAAAAATCGATGCACGCGTTTCGCTTTTATCATTTATCATTGATCGATTTTTGGCATTCAGCCAGTGCCGACGAACGCGAACAGTAAAATCTAATCTCTATCAGCTCTAGTATAAACAAGTAAGAGTGCTATATTCGGCTGTGCCGAATCTTATATACCCTTCACCATTGTGCGAGCAGAATACATAGCAATTAGACAAAAACTAAATAAAACTGGTAAATTTTTTTTTTAAATAAGAGACAACCGGTTTTGAAATTTGCTTTTCATAAGGGCCCAGAATATATATACTTTATAGGGTGTAGGATCAATATTGTAGAAATTACAGTTATATATACCTTTTTTACCTTCCGTGAAGGGTATAACAAGAGTAATTTTCGGGAATTCAGGGGTCTAATCACCGCATTCGATACTATCGTATCGAATAAACTACTGAATTTTTTTGCATACGATAGATACTGGCGTATCGAATGAAAACTCGATAAATGTAATGTCGAGTTACTCGATGTCGAATGCTATTATTTCAAATTCAATACATTTCATTCGATATCGAGTTTCAAGATACCAAAATAAATAATTTCGATGAATTTTGCTCGATGTCGTATGCGGTGATTAGACCCCAGTATTTCGGTTATAACTCATACAAATTTCCGACATTTTGGTATATAAGTCATATACATAGGACATATGACAGCCCTAAAATTTAGGTTTTTATAAAAATTTTAATTTTTTTTGTACGGGAGGTATCACGCCCACTTTTCCAATCCCGCCCACATTTTGAAGGATGGTGTGTATTGGCAACCTAAATGTGTGTACCTAATTTGGAAACTTTGGCTCTTGCCGTTCTCAAGATATACAGAAATAAAAAATATACAACAACAACAAGGGATTTTTGGAAAAATTTAGAGGTAGTCGTGGTTTTTTGCTCATATCTCCGTCATTTTTGGACTGATCTGGCTGGATTTTATATGTGACATAAATATACATCAACCTAGTCCACATCATTTCTGGGGTTTTCGGAAAACCCATTTCAACATACACACGGACAGACGGACAGACGGACAACCGGATTTGAACTTCGCTTTTCATAAGGACCCAGAATATATATATATATATATATATATATCAATATTGTGGAACATACAAACGGAATGACAAAGTTATATATACCCTCTTACCTTCGGTGAAGGGTATAAAAATCGAAATTCAGTTTTCTCAGTAAATTGTGAATAAAATCAAAAGTTGTGGACCGATTACTATTAAACAAACCTTATTTCATTCGATTATGTTAAGCTAAATGTTTGTAGACCAAAACTGTGATTTTTTTTGTCGCGTTTTTATTTTTAATGAATTTTTAAAGAACAAAAAAATACAGTCGAACTTCCCTATAATGAATCTCCACGGGGACAGACAATTATTTCACTATATAGAAACTTCATTATAAAGAATTTTTTTTTTTTTTTATTTATTCAAAATAATCAGGTATTTTTGTTTGAAATGTTTGATAAAGTACTGGGAAGAATTCCAAACTCTTTAGCTATATCTTTTTTTTTTATTGTCCCTTCTTCAAATTTATTAATTACAAATAACTTTTTTCAAGAGAAATGCTACTCCGGTGCGTCATTTTCGTTCACTGAACTCGGGCAACTGGTGTTACAAGTCGAATCATTAACTTTTTTGTTTTCATTTACGGAAAATTTCTTATTTTCTTAATAAATAGTGTTGCTTACAAGTGTAAAATAAAGCTGCAAAAAATAGTTCACTATGTGGAGACAAAAACACACGTAAAATGTATTTTTGTTTCCAAAATTTTGTTCATTGTAAAGAAAAATTCACTGTTTGGAATTTATTATACGGAGATCAAATACATTGAAAGTGGAACGAAAAAGTTGTGTTCTTGATTTAAGTTCATAATAAGGAGAACTTCATTGTATAGAAGTTCACTATAAGAAAGTTCGACTGTAGTTTTTTTTTTCAAAATTTTCATAATCATCTTTTTTAAAAGATCAAAATCGCACAAATCGTTCTCAAGTTATGATAAAATGTATGTCGCATAAATGCCTTATATATATGTTCCCATCGATCCTATAAGGAGCATAGGGCCTCAATAGGGCCATTTCTAAATCAATTTGCCTTCTCCACGTATGAGCTGGGCGTCCTCTTCTTCGACTTCCTTGCGGGTTCCAGTCTATGGCGTTTCTTGTAATGTCTTTTCGTGGTAATGAAAATTGTTAACTTTGTGCGCTTAGAAAATGAAGACGAATTCCAAATGGGTCTTAAACGGCCGAAAGTTTGTCGCGCTTTCTGTACACGGTTGTCAATGTATTCACTTCATCCGCCGTTTTTGGAAATTATGCTCCCAAGATAACAAAACTGGCTGACATCTTCCACTTGATTACTTCCTATTGTAAATAATTCCTGAGACGTCGCATTAACTCACAGTGTTTCGGTTTTAGCAGTGTTAATCTTAAGTTCAGCCGCATCTGCTGTTGTTGTTATGTTTCGCAGATTTGATGCCAGATCTGAAAAGCTTTGAGCTAATAGGCAAATTTCATCCGCGTAATCCAGATCGTTTAAGTAGCCTTGCAGTCCCCAAGGAATTCCTTTTCTGTTTTGTAGGGCACTTTTAAGAACTGTGTCTAAGACTATATTAAATAGAAGTGGTGATAAAACACAACCTTGGCGAGCACCGATTTCCACTTTTACTCTCCTGCTTAACGCTTTACCATGTTCAATGCGACAGCTGGCATTGTGGTAAAGGCACCTTATAAGTGAAATAAGTTTACGCGGTACGTTTTTGCATCGAAGTGCGATCCAAATCACACTGTGATTTAATTTGTCGAATGCTTTTTCAAAATCGATAAAGTACATATAGTCACCACTCATATACACATATAGCCCTTTACCAGATTGCTCGACGATAACACGGAGACTGTTTATATGGTCGATAGTAGATTTGTGGGTTCAGACCCCACCTGTTCCTGTCTCGGTACTGGTGTCACCCTTGCGGAGATTAGTTTAGCGATTATTAGGGCAATGACCTTGCTGACCATACAAAGTTTATTATTATGCCTTCTGTCACTTCGTCTGGAAGACTTTCATTTTCTTAAAATTTCGCTTTGGAAGTCTGCCCACACATTTATTTGTTCCTCGGAAGATGTTGCAAGTTCTCCATTCCGCTTTCTTAACGGCCTCTGTGCTGTCGTATGTTCATAGCATGTCTATATGAATCAGTAAACTTCAGCCATATTTTTGAAAAGTTGCAAACAAAACCTCTTATCCAGGATTACATATGTACATTAGGGTGGTCGTTAAGTGTATGGAGCATATTTTTTTCCCATTTTTCCATGCTCTCACCCCCCAATGCGGTGGGTATTGATAAAAAACGCCTTAAAAAAAATTTTAAGGACAATCGGCGGAGGGTAAGCCGCCCCTCACGTCCACCAAAGTTTGAGAAAAATCGTAAATTCCGACTTCTATTCCTCATAACTTGGAAAATATTAAGTTAACATAAAAATCGTATACTAAGAAGTTATTACTAGTGAAGTTTGCAACAACTTTTGTCTTAACAAGTTTTTTCTAAATCTCGTATTTAACAAAACCTAATTAAAATAAAACGCAAAGAGCGACATTGATGCGAATTTATTTCTTTAGAATTATTGTTTACTTACACAGTTTCAATATCTGTGTGTGTTTGTTTACAAAAAAAAAAGAATGTTTAAAAACATATGTATGTATATCATGTGACTATTTTTCGTAAACAAATGCACACAAACCCAAATTGTTAAGCTTAATATTAACTTGGGTATTCCCCAGTTTACATTTGAAATAACGGTTCATTTGACTTTTGCATTGTTTTAGTTCATTTGTAAGATAATTGACTAACAATTTATTCTAACGCTGCAAGCAGATCAGTTTAAGTCTATAATTCAAGGTGAATGTTTAAAAATGTGCTCAAGAATATTACGCGAAAAAATATACTTAGTAGGCAATTTTTCTACAAGTTTAGGTGGAAATAAATTACCTTCAAATAGAGAAGTCCTAAAGGTTTTATTTTTTAATTTACGAGTGGTAAAACTAGACGTACGAAAAAGTGCTAAGTTAGTAATTGAAGAACTTTCAGTATTCTGGGAGAAAGCTAGAATCCCAACTAGAGCCAAACAACACTGCATAATTAAATTAGAGAAACTATATTCCGCTTGGAGCAGTTTACAAAAAAATTCAAAAAGACAAACTCTAACGCAGCGTGAAAAAGTTAAATCATGGGATGCAAAATTAGACGATCTATTTGACGTTTCACACACAAACGCCCTGAATCTGATAAAAATTGAGGAGGATAAACTTTTTTTGTTAAACCAAAGAAAAAATGGCAGGCCGGGATTCATGTATGGCATAGACCACAAGAGCGTGCAAAGAGAAGCTAAAATTAAAGCACGGTACCAACAAATATCTAGTCAAAGAGAACGCAGTATCTGTGAAAAAGCTGCTCTAGGTATGAAAACAGTTTAATCTTTTTGTTTGCTTGTAGCTCATTTTGTTTTTTAGAAGAAGAACTACAATTAATATCGTCAGAATCAGAAAGTGAAAGCATTGAGGTATGTATTAAAAGTCATTAAAAGCTACCAGATTTTATCATATTTCTTAAATAGTTCATAGAAGAAGGATCCGTATTGCCAACACAAACACAATCAACCGAAAATGTTGAGGTATATATCGAAACACATCCATTAACAATATTACCTATTTTACCAAAATATTTACAGCTTATGGAAGAACTGGTAGAGGCCACACCTGCACAACCTAAAAGGCGAGGTAGAATAGAAATTTTAACACCAAAACTTGCAGCAGCTCTCGATGCTTGCATGATTAGTGACAGAAAAGCAGTGCATGTTATAATTGCGGTTGTTGAGGCATTAGGACTGAATGCGCAAAGTTATATAATAAATAAAACTTCCATCCACATTGCAAGAGAAAACATGCGCAAAGATTACGTTGCAGAATTAAAAAAACAATTTGATGTAAGCAAATTTAATGCTTTGTCCTTGCATTGGGGCGGTAAATTATTACCTTCTTTAACTGGCAACGACAAAGTAGACAGGCTGCCAATAATAATTACAAACGGGTGTATTGAGCAATTGCTTCGAGTCCCTTCTTTAGAAAGTGGAACAGGAAAAGAACAGGCGTTAGCTGTATGCAACGCTATCCAAGAATGGGGTCTTCAGGATCATATTAAGGCTTTGGTTTTTGACACAACAGCCGTCAATACTGGACGTATAAATGGAACGTGTGTTCTTATCGAAAATTTTCTACATAAACCACTATTATGGTTACCTTGTAGACATCATATACATGAGATTATTTTAAGGAGTGTTTTTGAAGCCAAAATAATTAAAAACGGAAGTCCAAATGTTGCTATTTTTGAAAAATTTAAGAAAGCTTGGCCTAAACTTAATTTGCAAAATTTTAAATTTGGAGTTGACGACGAAGTAACAAATCGTCATTTAAAAGAATCAGCCAGCCATGTTATAAAGTTTGCCCAGACTACGCTTAGAGAAAAACAACCAAGAGATGATTACAAAGAATTGTTAGAACTTACCTTGTTATTTTTAGGACAAACACCTGTTAACCCCAAATATGACACTGTCAAGTTTCGTACGCCAGGTGCTATTCATCACGCAAGATGGATGGCAAAAGCCATTTATAGTCTAAAAATCTTCTTGTTTCGCAAAGAATTTGAAATGTCAAAACAGGAACTGAATGGTTTACGACAAATCTGTATTTTCATAGTAAAAATATATGTCGAAGCTTGGTTTTCGTGTACTTTAGCAACTCATGCGCCATATAATGATTTTCTTTTGCTACAAAACATCCACAATTTTAGAAATGTTGACAAGGAATTATCGCAGATTGCTATTCAAAAATTACAAAATCATTTATGGTATTTAAGTCCTGAAAATGTTGCTTTTGCATTTTTTGATTCTCGAATACCACATACTACTAAAGCGAGAATGGTTGAAGCCTTAAAAGATGTTAGCGAAATTGGAGAAAATATAAAGCGACCGATTATAAAAAACCAAAAAATGTCAACTGTAATAAGCAATGGTATTGAGCAATTTATTTCCGCGGAAACAAAACTTTTCTTTAAAAGATTCTCAATAGATCAAGAATTTTTAAAATCAAATCCAGCAGACTGGCAAAAAATTATTGCTTTTAACAAAGCAAAAGATATTGCTGATCTCCTTAAGGTGGTTAATGACACAGCAGAAAGGGGTGTCAAGTTAATGGAGAATTTTAATTTGCTTTTCACAAAAGATGAAGAGCAGAAACAATTTGTTTTACAAGTTGTACAAGATTATAAGCGTAAGTATTCAGGTTGCATAAAAGAAAAAATAATTCAATAATATGATATATACGAAATTATGAAAATATTAATCTTATCAACAAAAATAAAAATGTTTTTTAACAAAATAAAAGACATGTGATTCAGAGAAAATTCGTTTCTTTAATAAATTAATAAAATTAATTTTTTAGTGGTTTTTTTTCGATATTTTTAGTTTATTTTGTTTAATAAGAGATTAAGGAAAAACTTGTTATCAACTTTTTAAGTAACAACTTTTGTTTAAAATTAATATTTTCTAAGTTATGAAACACAAAAGCCAGATTTCATGTAAAAATATAATTTCTCAAACTTTGGTGGGCGTGAGGGACGGCTTACCCTTCGCCGATTGTCCTAAAAATTTTTTTGGCGTAATTTTTTATCAATACCCACCAAATTGGGGGGTGAGACCTAAAGAAATCCGAATTTTAATTTTAACGGTCACCCTAATGTACATATATAAATTTTTTTTTGTTTCAGCATTATAGAAACAATAGTAAGATGAACATTGGTTTTTGTTGTTACAAGAACACACGCTTGTATTTACATTCATAATTCATAATTTTTTTTTTTGACTTTTGTTACATTTTGTTTTGACATTTTTCAACAGTACAAACATTGAACTGAGTAGGTCACAAATAGAGCTCGTATTGTGAGTTAGTTTCTAAGGGCTGCAACAAGGCCCATTGAAAAGGTCTGTGCAAGAAGCCTGATGATCATTGTTTATGTTCTTTTTAGTTGTCAAAAGTTGTTTACATGTGCATGTATACGTTTATGGTATACCACAAATACACGTTTTTTCCTTTTGCTTTGTATATGTGGTAGTAAATTTTTGACAACTAAAAAGAATCGTATTTTGTTTTTGTACAAGTAAGCAGACCTGATAGATGGGCCTTGGGCTGCAAATTACGGTTGTAAAAGTGACAAAGTTCAAAAAAAAAAAAAAAATGTGTGAGCTGATAAACTGTTTAGAGTGTTGTGTTTATTTAATTTTTTAAAAGTTGCAAGAAAGAAACTCAAGAGGTCATTATAATGGAAAAACACCGAAAATGTTATTGAAAAGTAACGAAACAAATCTTTCAAGCAGTTCTTCTTATAAGTTCCCCTTTTACGTAGAGAAAAAACATGGTTGAAGAATGGTAAAAAAAAAACATATTATGGTCCCTGCAATGGCAACAAACAAACTTTTGTTGTTTTTAAAAAAAACTTTTTTCACGATTGATAATATTTTGTTTCTATTTAACAATAAAGTGTTTACCTCCCTTGAAACTTCAAATATGGTTGATTTTAACAAAATAATGTTTAAATAAAATAAAACTACAACCATGCACTTTAACATATTATGGTTACCTTTGCCATATTTTTATCACGGTAACCATATTATGGTTAAATGCATCCATCCAAAAGCTATAACCATATTATGGTTGCCTCCAAACATGTTATGGTTAATAAACATTATATGATTAATTTAAAATAATTTGTTTAAAAAGCAACAACATTCTGGTCGTTTGCATTTTACTTGGTTTGCTTAAAATTGTCATTCATTTCATTTCAATTATTGATTAAAACACATAAATTTACGTAGAAAAAACTAGTAGAACAGAAAAAAAGGTAATATGAAGGTCGTCACAGGCTAGAATATGAACCAAAGGGGATCAAGGGGAATCAAAGGGGATCAAGAATATAAAATTAAATAAAATTATAATTTGACACTAAACAAACAATTTGCAAAAATGGATTAACCATAATATGATAAGCATGCACCATATTATTGTTAATACTGACCATAATATGGTTACTTTTCTCAAAATTCTGGGAAATTTTGACCATATTATGGTTAATTTTGAACATAATATATTTAGTTTTGAACATTATTATGGTTAATATTGACTAAAATATGGTTAATTTTGACCATATTATGGTTGATTTAGGGACAAATTTTATTGATTTAAAACATACTACGGTCATATTTAAGCATTATATGGTAACCTGCAAACATAAACATTGTTAAAAACCAACCATAATATGTTGGTCTTAGAATATGGTTACCTCCAACCATATTTATTTTCTACGTGCAGAGTTCCATGCCTCAAGCAAAACCAAATTACTGTTTTTCGAGCGCTAGCTTTGAAAGAAACGGCTATGGCTATTGAATTCAACATACTCGAACTATCTTTTTACCAGTTGGGTGCCCAGTTTGCGAACAGCACAGTCTATTTAATCCTGTTTAATGTATGTTTAATATTTATACGAAACGTGCAAGAAAACTAAATGCAGCTTGTTCAAGCCCTATTTCTTATTTAGGCAGAATATTTCGATTTCAGCTAATTAAAATAATGGATAGATTTGAATTAAGTTAATGATGCATACTTAATTATGAATTTTGATAAGCACTTTAAAGATATACTTACATAATTTTTACATTCCAATATCAATATATACAGCATCTAATTTACTTAATATTAAAGGACTAAGCACCAGTTAAATTTTTAATTAAATTATTGTTTTCACTACATGTGTTTTTTTGAAATTTAAACACAAAAACTTTTCATACGCTCAAGAAAAGGAATAAACAGGAACAACATGAAAATAAATGCCAACAGCTACAAATTGTCAACAGCTTTGCACTTTTCCTCAGGAATTCGTCCCCACATCCTCAAGCCGACCCATATTTTCGTTCACCCCCACTTTTCTTTAGAAATATGTAGGAACATACAAAATTGAAATATGAACAACTCAAAAAGGAATTGGTGCAGAACAACACCAACAAGAATAAGGAGCATAAATAAAAAAAAAGGATAAAGGATCAAGAAAAACTTTATTTTCGTTTATTTAACAATTTTTATTTTATTTTTTTTAAATTATTTTTGTAGCAACTTGCATATTTATTCACATGAATTACTTGGAAACAAGACTTTTAGCAGAAATACAAAGATGACATACAACAACAATAACGAAACACTGAAAAACAAAAAAAAAAACTTGTAATTGAAAATTTGCTGAAAAGTGAATGAGAGAAAATAGAATTTCGTCTGAAAAGCAAGTAACAATCTTTGTTAATAAGATGTACAAAAAAAAGTTAAGAATACAACTAAAAACTTTATTTCTTCAGGAAAAATGTAGATGAATGTTTTCAAAGAAGATACGATTGTTAAAAAAAAAGAAACTTAAAAAAACTTTTATTTTTCAATGAACGCAAAAATGTTAAGAAAAGTCTTCAAAATATTTACAGTTGCTGTTGTTGCCTTAAATATTAAGATCCTCAGTTTAAGTTGACAGCAAAGAGGTAAATACAATAAGTTGTCGAACTGATGGGGCAACCTCTGCTAGACAACTGATTGATCCTGTTTTTAACCTTGGACGGTTACTATTCGTCGAATCGACGAAGCTCATTTACATTTTATCATATAACTTTTGTATGTGTATTCAAATTTTGCGCTCTTTTTCAACAACGTTTGCTGATGACAAAAACTTTAAAAAAATAATTAAATTGAAAACACAAAAAGTTCTAAAATTCGTATTTAATTTTGAGATAGTTGAACAATTTTTATTTTTTATGTTTTATTTTAGTTTGTTTTTCAATAAATTGCTTAACTTAAGAAGTTTTTGTAAATGTTTTACTTTAAAAATCGTTCCGCTAGAATTTTTATTTTAAAATTTCATCGATTCGACGAAGAGTAACTTTAATGTACCAAAATGAAGAGTAGCCTTTTAGGGTTAAACAGGGCCAAAAGAAAAAAATATCTTCTTTTAGGAAAAATTTGCATTCTTTACACAGATAGAAAATATTAATAAAAACTCGTTTTAAGTAAAACAAGTATGAAAGTATAGTTGGTCAGGCCCGACCACTTGATACCCTACACTACAGCATATACAGACAAATTATATAGAGTGTAACCCATTTGGGACATATCCAATCATGCCAATTACGAACCTGGCAAAACAAAATTATGTTATGAGATTCGGATTAGTATAAGAGCTCTATGTGGCAAATATTATTTAGATATCAACATCTATATGAGAATTGTTTGTCTTAAAGCAATTTTAGAGAGTGCGTTTTAAATCGAATTAATAGAGCGTGGTAATATGGGACCTATGGTCAATTCTGGACCTACATGTAAAAAACTTTGCCATGATAAAGTAACAATTTAATAACAAAAGTTATTGTTGCAAAATTGTATCAAAACCAACATTTATATGGAACTTATTGCATATACATATGTAAAGCCATTTTCATTTTAATCTATGACCGTGGTACCTGAGCTGACAGCTATAGGACGGGTCGAAGAAGGCGGATAGTGACACGGCCCCATAGTGGGTTTAGTTGGCAATATACTTGAATAAGAACCCCGGGGAAGCAGCGGGTGATGAATAGGTTATAGAAGGTTATGTAGTATGCCCTTAGGAACCAATGATATACAAAACCATAAGTCCGAAACTCCCTCACCGATGGCGCGTGCCGATGCCACCCTCCCAAATAAGCATCCAGCTTATATGTATAAATACTTCTCAAAAAAAATTTTTTTTTTCGTGTATAGTTATGGTAAGCTAACTTGCTGTTTTTTTTTAAACTTTAGCTTTTATATGACAAACCAAACTGAGCACAAACGATAATAGAGTGGCCAGATCTAAATAACGAATAATACATAGTATAACTTCGAACTTAAAAAAATATTTATTTCCAAATACAAAAGAAACGAAAAAGTAATAGTAAGTTTTATGCCCGTAATTTCTACAAACAGATATCTTGACAGCTTTGTTAAAATGCGGTTACTCTTGTTCTTCTTTAAAATAATTAAATTTGGTGAGCCTGAATACCTAGCGACACTTTTAACGTTTTTCCATTCTTCCAGAACTGCAGCGTTAATAAGTCCAAGCATGAATACGCTGTTTATGCACAGATCATTTGGTGTAAGAATATGTAGGTTGTGGAACACCATAATACCATATCGAGCCCTAACCGCGAAAATAGTGTAAGCGCCAAAAATCAAATTTTACAGGAGAGAGCTTTTTTATTTTATTTCATATAAATTTTGTATGAAATTTGTCGCTTACAATAAAATTGTTCTTACTATAAAATCGTAACGGTACCTTATTTGACCATGACATTTTAGGAGATGATGCAAGTGTTGCCAATAAAGTCATTTATTAAAAAAAAACGAAAACTGAAATTTATGTCGCTATCACTATTTTCGCGGTTAGGGCTCGATATAATGACAGAAATTTGTCAGTAAGTTTGGCAAGATTTAGGAATATTTTTCTAAAAAATATTTAAGATAATGCGCTATAATTGTTACTGACTAGCTTCAAATATTATTGATGATGAACTTTAAGTAGTGCGGTTAAGGTTAAGGTAAAATAAAGTATAATGTAATATAAGGTCTAAATAATCTATTTTATGGTGTAATTTTTCTTACACGAAATTTTGAATATGAAATCGCTTTTGGCCCATGTTGGCTTTTTGATTATTAATGAATAAATAAATAAATATGATTTCTGTCATGTGGCCGCTACGGCTGGCGCGTAGAAGTCGCAATATGGAACACCAATTTTCAACAACTTTTCGCATCTTGACCATCGTTGTTTTTAAAGACATATGGGCAAATGACTCCGCCAGCCCAAACAGGAAAATTTGCGGATGAAATGGTGTTTCGACAAAAGCTTGTGGATTCTCCTCATTCCAAATGCGACAATTCTGCTTATTTACGTACCCATTCATCCAGAAATGGGCTCAATCGGAAAATAAAATTTTTAATAGAAATCAATTTGTTCCTAAGCCCATTCGCCAAATTATTTTGATTACAAATTTTAACAATTTGCACACGTTGCTGTGGTGTAAGTCGATTCATAATAAAATTTCTAAGCAAGGCCCATTGAAAAGGTCTGCGCAAGAAGCCTGATGATCATTGTTTATGTTCTTTTTAGTTGTCAAAAGTTGTTTACATTTTGCTTACATGTGCATGTATACGTTTATAGTATGCCACACATACACGTTTTTTCCTCTTGCTTTGTATATGTGGTAGTAAATTTTTGACAACTAAAAAGAATCGTTTTTTGTTTTTGTACAAGTAAGCAGACCTGATATATGGGCCTTGTTTCTAAGCAAACTAAACAAAAAGCAACTGTCAGTTGTTAAATGGGTGCTCAAATGAAGCAGTGATGCCAACTCAAAGTTGTAATACTCCACAGAAAAAAAATTTTCACCAATCAATCAATTATGCTGATCGATGATCGAATTTTAGTTTAAAAGCTAACATAATTTGTGAATAAAATCAGAATAAATCTAGAACTCAAAAGACAATAGTTACTGTTTTCATTTAAATTCTCATAGAAAGGGCGTTTTGATGCACGACAGAAGCGGCAGGAGGGCTCAGATAAATACTCAAATTTAGAGACTTACATCATTAAACACCAACAACTTCAGAAAACAAACAGAAACAATACTACTGAAAGTATACAACAAAAATATTAATATTACACATTAATCAAAAATAAATCTGTTTTAATTAAAAAATTAATCAAGTGAATTAAACGCTTAATCAAGTGAATTTAACGTTTTAATAATAATATTAATTCATTTACTGGTGCATATCAGTAGAATCAATTAAAAATTTAATTCACTTGATTAAACGTAAAATTCACTTGATTAAATTTTGAATAAAAACTGATTTTAGTTTTGATTAATTAATAAAATAACTTTTTTTCCTTTCAGCTCGAGGTTCTGGTTTAATTGTTAATTATTCTAATTTTAAAATATTTAATTTGCCAATATTTCGTTTTTCATTGAAAAACATCTTCTGGGCTATAATATAGAAAAAGTTATTAACGTACAAAAATCAGACAAAATTAATTCTTATTATGTTGTGTCAGTATCGAAAAATTATGAACTCTTTTTTTGATTAATGCTTTAATTGATTCACAATTATTTTCTGTGTCTAAAAAACACCCTGTATTTATAAAAAATATTAGAACATGCAAATCGTGAATAAAATATTCCAATTTTATTTAAAGTGCACATAAGATTCGTTACTACTCAGTTCTTTTTTCATCCTCCTTCTTTTAAGAAAATCCTTTTAAATTTCCACACGCTTTGTATATGCGTGTAAAACTGTAAGTGATGTTAACTTTATCATTAACAAACAAAAAATGCATTAAAAAGTGGTTGGAGTATGTCGTACTACTGTGTGGGATATATTTAGTTGTGAATAGCAGAAATGTATAAAAGATTATTCTTCTGGCTTCCACACAAAACTGATAAGTGAAGAAAAGAATAAAGTGAAAAAAGCAACTTAAGAATTTCTTTTCTTCATTTGTAAAAGTCAGGAACAACTTTTCATTGAAGGATTCTTCATATTTACAAAAAGATTAAAATAAATAAATTTATTTTATTTCGCTGGCTTATTAAAACTACTCTTACAACGACAATTGATAACGATGTTATTCACATAATTACAAAATATTAACAAACATTTTGTTGCCATAGTGGCGGGAGAGTAGAGTTTAGCAGTTTATTAAACTGAGTAAGAAAAATAGTAGTAAATTTGCAGGAGCCGGAATAAGTTGTAGTGGTTATAAATAAAAAACAGTTTTTTTTTTCAATTTTATGTAAAGTTGTATTATAGAGAACTATGTTCATAGTTGGTTGAAAGCTTTCTGTTTAAAAAAGAACTACAGAAGTTTTAGGAAGTAGCTCTTTTGAATAACTAAACAAAATATGTACTGAAAAATAATTTATAATTACCTATGTACACTTTTGAATTCGTCTATTAATCAACTAGTTCACTTATGTACTTGTTCTTTAATGAACTGCCAGTTCAATAATAAGCAAGATCATTTACACACCATTTTACTCGTATACTAATGTTTTAAATAAAAACCATAGTCTTTATAAAGTTTGTCACAAGCTTTTTTTATTAAAAAAAAAAAAAAAAAAAAAAAAAAAAAACTAATATTAAGGGAGCTTTTAAACTGCTCAACCCACTAGCTTAAAAAACTTTTGGAATTTTCTATATTTGACTTAATTTTTTTTTATAAACTAGTTCTTTAACATTAAATTCTTGCTTTGAATTAGAAGTTCAATTATGAATTTGATCACTTACAAACTTTTTTACTAACGAATTATTTCACTTATGAACTGTAATACTTTCATATGTATTGAATCAGTTCACTTATAAGTAAGAGTACTTTTAAACTAGTTAACTTATGAACAAGTTTACTTAAAAATTAGTTGACTTATGAATAAATTAAGTTTAGTTAGCTCACTTATAAACTAGATCTCTTATGAACTAGTTTACTTATGAACTAGTTCACTAAGGAACTAGTTTTCTTGTAAACTTATTTACCTCTGAACAAATTCATTTACATACTATCGTATTGTTGCAATTCTTCACTGATGAATTTATTCACCGATAATCTCGATTACTTAAATTACACTTATGAATTCTTCTTTTTCTGCGTACCTACTGCTAGCACTTTTAAGTCTACTTCAACTCAGTAAAACTATTGAAACTATACAGAGCAATTGTTAAGTGTATGTGTGTATGCATGCCGTAATTTTGCAAGTTTCAACAATTATACAAATGTCGTAATTCCATTTAGTAGTTCTTTCATTAATTCTTTGTAATTCTTTTATCTACAACGACGACGAGTATCTATTTATACATAACAGTAATTTTAAACTTTTTGCAACTGACAAGAAGAGAGTCAGACATGTTGTAGGTTGCCAGCAGTGGGATGAAACAAAAAAAAAAAGGATTTTCTTTATTTTCATAATTTTCCTTTAAGTACAACGACGCACTTGACAACTAATAAGTTTAAATGTTTCGTAAATGTTGTTGTCTATAGTTTCATTTTCATAAGTCGCTACTTAAAAGTGAGGGGGTACATCCAGCCAATCACGCTATTTGTCAGAGAACGATATATTGGTATGTTTCTTTAAAGTCCACAAAAATGTTACTATATTTTTAATACCGGTTTTGGGGTAAATTTTTTAAATACCCAACTTCGATTTTTGAAAGTCTTTAATTTGGCTAATATGAGAGAGCTACGCAAAATATCATAAAAGTAATATGTTCTATGTTACACTTCTTTTACTTACTGTGTTTCAGAGTAAACTTAAATAAGAATACAATAATAACAAAACATGTCTCTCACTAAAATAAATCAAGCATCATGTGGAAAGTTTTTCTGCACAGTTTTATTTTAGTTTTAATGTTATATTTCATCTTTGTTCTGATTTTGATTTATTTTATTCCATCATTGTTCTACTGCATTTTTGTTCAATACTTCAATTTTTTTTGTCTCAGAGCAAAACAAATATAATGAGCACAGTTGGCCATGTAGTTAAGGAATCCTTGACGAAGCACGTGCGACCATAGAAAATCCTTGACGACGCGTAGGCTACCGTCCAAGCAAATCGTTGACGCCTTTTTCATACAAGTGTCCGGAAAATCGTTCACGAACAATTTTTGCCTAAAGATAATCACGCGAAGTTCAACGCTTGTCTGCAGGAGACCAGAGCTTCTGGCTCTTTCTTTCACTAAAAATAATTTAATGAAAATTAAATTTGATAAACTTAAGCCTAATTAAAATATCAGAAACTTCAATTGACAAAATCGCTATTGTTATTCTTCTTTATTTATACCCTTTAGGCCAGAAATAAGACTCTTTAATGAAGATGATTTGACGGTAGAAATCTAGTTTAACTTCCAGTTGATTATTAATGTAATTCTTGTTACAGTTGGAATTTTTATTGTGGCCAAGATCTTTCCTAAAAATATTACAAGTAGTGAACGGGCAGAGACTGAGTTGCTGTTAACGTCGTTGGATCGATAAATTCGAGTCCTCTATCACAATCACGTCTACAGCGGCGACGGATTCTTCTATACGCATGATACTTGCACGATGTGTATGAATATTTCCAAGAGAGCCATAAATCGATCTTTAGTATTGCGTACAGCTGCTTACATCGACGATTATGCGAAGCGTAGACTTGACGTAATGCTCTAAAAGTCTGGCGAACGGAGCGCGAATTTTAAATACAAATGTCCATTTAAGAAAGTTGTTCAATAATTTTAATGCGTTTTAAAATGCACCCTTTAGAAGCGAGCGTGTTCTCAACACTCCATTCTCCCCTTTTTTGCTTCAAAATTTAGACTTTACTTTGTTTTAAAGAAGGGTTTAAAACACTGCAGTCGAAACCAAAAACTCTCTGTTCATGCTACAAATCGATGTTTGCGTTCACAATAAATATAAAAACGAAAATTTTGTGTACAACTTTTCGCTATCAGAAGTCAAAGCTATAGTTTTTTTTTGGCCAATGACAAATGAACAAGTAGAAGAAATAACAGTTTTTCTACTTTGACTGCAAATTTCTAAACGCTGTTTTAAAATATTTTTCCATCCTTGACCTAAAGTGTACTCTAAAAGCTAAATAGCAATAACTTGCAATTTTCGAATTTTTGGAAATTGTGGGATTTTTTTAAATCTTAGTTTCACACATATACATATATTTTTTGAAGTTTCCTGCTTCTAATGCGAAGATAATGCGAAGGAATAGGTTAGAGAACAAAGATTTGTTTAATAAAAACTAGAGCTGTGCACGTGACTGGTGTTTGATTCACGATGACATTTGCTTACAAGGTAAGGAAATGCAGTAACGCACACTTACGCACGATAGAATTTCTAAAGCCTGCGTGATCGGCTTACTAGAAAAATTTTTGTTTACACGTACGCTCACTCAAGAATCATTTTTAATATTTTACAATTTTGCTTGCTCTTAAAATACTGGATTTTTTAGAGAAACGAAAAGCTGAATTTAATTTCAGTGTCCTTGAAATATTTTTAATGAAAATTTAAATTTTTTTATTTCTTATTTTATGTCTTTTAATTTTTAGTTATGCAATGGTGTTTTTAGAATGTCTTGGTGAAATCATGAAAAATCATGCGTTATTTTATAATTTTAATTGCGGACGATCACACACTCAAATTTTTCATTGCAATAACGTTTACTCTCTCGCGCTGATGTAATCACAATTAATAAGAGCGAATCACGTAATGTAATTGTGTTTCAAAGTTCAAAATTTTTATTAAAAATTGGAGTATCTTGAAAAATATTCCAATGCGAAGATACCCAAAAGAGTAGTAATTTTCTGATACCCTTATGGAAAGTGAATAAATATTATAAACCTTTTTAAAGCTCTAAACTAAGTATATGTGGGCTGTAGGCCAAAAAATATACAGTAGAATCGCGAAAAAGTTAACCAAAATGTTCCAAGGGGTTTTAACTTTTTACAATTATAAACATGGATCATTCAGATATAACACATAAGCCATTTTCCAATGGCTTAGTTTTCACAATAACAAAAATGAAACTCAGATTTTTCATACTTATTTGCCACAGCCTCGAGAATTTCAAAAAATTCTTTTCTAATTTTCGAGATACATAATCCAACGCTATTAGTTTTCCCTGAATATCTTTATTAATTTTGTTAATATTCTCTACTTTCTGCTCATTGCCGATGTTTTTTTTATCAAAACTTTCAGGAAAGTTAACTAAAAGTTGATTTCTTAGAGCGACGCAGGCACGCTATAATTCGGTTAACTTATCCGCGAGATTAACTTTTCCGAGAGTTAACTTTTTCGCGATTCTACTGTTGGTAATCGGCTTAGATGTTTTACTTTTTTGGAACCTAATGCTCGACGATAGATCTAAAAAATTAAATGTCCATAAAATATTGGAATCCTTTTCAAACTTTTAACAGCCGTACCTAAATAAGAGCGTCAACGTTATGTCACGAACAGTAGTGTTAACTCTCTTGTATAATAAGACCCACCTAATAGAAATAAAGAGTGAAGATAAAACAACTAGATTAACCAAAAAATAGCTAAATTGCCATTATTTATTTATAATAGCGGCCAACTTCAAAATCGGATTTTCCAATTGCAAATCGTTGACGCAGCGCTATTATGTGATGCTTCATACAACTTTTATGGGCATGACAACTTGAAAATGCGTGCCGCTTTTGTTTAGATACGTTTAGATTTGTTAGACATAAAATCGTTCATATTCCGATTCTCAGTAAAAAAGAGTATCAAAGATTCGTTACGACCGAATAATGCCGCTCTAACTTCTTAAAAATGTTTACTGTATGTATAAGATTTAAAATTAAATATTAACAATTAAAATTGTTTGGTTTTTCATCTACAATAAATTATTGTAAGTGTTTATCTTAACTGTTTATTAATTTACTCACTTATACATTTGTTAGTTGTTCGTTAATTTACATTTAAAATTTCCTTCATTCAGTCAGTCGTCGTTATTCATTGAGATTTCTCTTCTCTTGATTTCATAAACATTTTTAGTAAAAGATGAGTTCTTGTATCTGTTTATTTATTCATTAAATTGATTTCGATAATTGCTTGAAGGAATTTGTGTTTTTATTGTAAACGTTGCTGTTGTTGATTTTGTTAATTGAGTTGTTGTTATTGTTGTCATAAATAATTATTTGAACATACAATATTACTAGAGCAAAAAATTTATATTTGATTGTATTTATGTGTATTAATTAAAGGGTTCCCGAACAAGAGATTCATATTTCTATGGATTAAGAGCTTTAATATATAATCCCGTCGATCCTACAAGGAGCAAAGGGCCTCGAATAGCGCTTTTAGCCAATTATATTTTACAATTTATTACGATATATTTATTCATATACAGCATGCTAGTTAGTGTGTTTTAAGCCGGGTTCTCGTCTCTGGATTTTGCGAGAAATTTTATTGTTTTTAACTTCCACTTTGCCGAAAACGTAATGCGCTTTTCCTAATGATTTGTTTTATTTAATCAATACTTGATGGTAATGACAACCAGAAGTATTCTTAGACTGAGGAAACTGCGACAGTTAAGGAATTTAAGAAATAATTGGTCTTACATTTGTTATTTAAAAATAGCCACCCAAAGAGAGTTGGCATCATTGGTCTTTATAAAGTAATTATATATGAATGAAAATTTAATTTAGGGATTTTAAACATGCAATTGATTTTCCACATGGAATTTCTACATTAAACTTACATCAATAAGACAATTAGAGTTTATAATTATAAAAATGACCTTTGCTACACCACTGTAAGCGTCTGTGAAAATTAGTGACTGCATGAAATAATATTTCTTTTCCAAGAACTCGTTTATTAAGTTCCAATGAAGCGTGCTGCTTGTTTGTTTAAGGGCAAATCTTTATGTATCTTGCAGGAAAATAATTATCTAAAGATAAACATAATTAAAATTTTCAAATCTATACAACTTTTATTGTTTTTGTTGCTAATAATGATGATGTAGTCATGAGATTGTTTTTATTTGATAATTTTATTGATATTTACATACAAGTAAACAATTAAAATGTTGAAAATTTATGTTGATTTAATAGAAAATTAGTTGAAATTCATAATACAAAGTAAAATGTTATAAAAAAAACTAATGAATACTATAATTTCCCAAAAATGGGCTACGAATTTTAAATAAGTTAAATTTCTTTTATTTAAGTTAGGAGAAAATGTATTCTTATTAAAAGAAAAATTTTTGTTAAAAAGTTATTTTCGATTGTCCCGTAAACACTTCTCTAAAAGTTTAAGTTTAAAAAAAATTACTTAAAACAAAAACCAATTGGTGTCGGGATAAACTCACTGTTTATTGTTGTTGTTTTTATTTAAGCTTTGATACTGTTACAGGTAAAACTGGGGCTTATAATTCTTATTCGCTTAACAGTTTTATTTGGTTTAATATCTTTAGTTTTTCTAAAATCTTTGGAAGAAGTTTCCTGACGATCTGGCCTAAGCAGCCAGTGAAATGCCCATAGGAATAGCTTATCCCATCAACAATAGATTTCAGTTTGTCAATAGTATTAAATGGGAATTTAGCACATTTAAACGAAACCTTGTTAAAAAGTGTTTAAGTTTTCTGGCCATTGGGACATGTTTACCGTAGCTTTTTTTTAAGTTTACGTCAAGTTATGAGTTTTTAGGAGAGAGAGGAAATGAAATGGCATCCACTTTTCCCTAAAAGCTCAAGAGTTGACGGCTTAAACTTGAAGAGCTGAGCTGAACAAGCACTAAATGCTCTTGCAAAAAAACTTAGCTAAAGGTTAAGAAAAACGTTATTTACTGGTATGTTTTACATCAAATTTTTAAAAAAACACTTTACTAAAGCGTTTAAAATTTTAAAGAAAAAAGCCATTTGCAAAGCTTTTTGCAAAATTAACTTCTTGAAGTGATGATAATAATAATAAGAGTAATAAACTTTTGTTATAGCTTTATTAAAGCAATTTTTTATTTATTTAAATCTTTTAAATGTTTTGTTAAGCTTAAAAAGTTAAATAAATATTTTTTAAATAAGGCTTTAGTTTATTGAATTTTATTTTCATTAAATTAGGTTTTTTAAGAAGAAAGGAACATTTTCGCATTAATATCAATTATACGCCTCGAGTGTGAATTTTAAGCTGTTTGCTTGGCTTTTATTTCAATTGATTAAAATAAATTAATTATATATCGTTTCAATAGTTTTTATGGTAAATTCGATTTACCATATACAATTTTAGTACATTCTATGCAAAATTTGTATTGTAAAAAAACATTTGTTTAAAAATTTATATGCATTATATATTATTTCCGCTAAGTAAACTAAAACCTAAAGTCCTTTAAAAAACAGCAGCTAAAACAATATGTTGACAAAAAACCAACAATAAAAAAAAACATTTTACCACCGTCAAAAACTAAATCAAAAAGTAGAGAAAAAACAGAAAAGAAATATTAAGACCAGACAACGGTTCAGTGAATTGATAAAATTTATGTACTGGAAGTAAACAGCCAAGTCCAAACGAATCAGCATTAAAATGCTAAAATAAATAAAAAATAAATTCACTAACCGATAGACAGGCAGGACATTTTCCAGCTACAGAAATTTACCTAAGCGGACAAAAATGATAATAAAACAGTAAAAGGATACAGCGTAACGAAATGAAATAAAAATAAAACAAATAACTAAATAAGTCATGGCAACAATCTGTAAAACAACAACATAAAAATAAAAAAAAAATTGGACAAAAACCGTATATGAGCATCTCAGATTAATTGTTAGAAAATATTAAAAAAAATTGGAATATTCGGTTGTTAAAAAATTACTTTCTTATATACCCAACCCCCACCCCCTACAGATGAAAATGGGTATATGTAAGTTTATTATTTCGTTTGAACTTTCTATAATATTAAACTAATACCTCATAATGCAAAAATTACACTGGTCTAAATATGAAAAAACCAATGTACACAGAAAAAATTATTTTTCGAATTCAAACAAAAAATTTGTAGTATCAAAACATTTTTTGTCTGAAATCGGTCCTACAAACAAATTCGCATATTCAAACAATTTATTTGCATTTTGTTTACTAAAAAAAAACAGATTTTTTCAAACAAATAATTTACAGAATCAAACAAAAAGTTTACTGAAATTCATATAAATTTGAAACAAATAATTTTGCTGAATCAAACAAACATTTTTTGCACAAGCAATGACGCGCACCCAAGCTATCACTGAAGGAGAAGGATGAAGGCAGAAGCAGAGTGGCGGCTGGCTTTGAGACACATGTTTTGTTGGAATTATTTTTGAACGAAGTCTTGTTTATACACACAATGTTTTTCTTCATCACTCACTGTTGCTGTATCCTTTCCTTGGCTAAAGAAGAAGAAATGTAACAAACAACGGCAGCAGACCGACTCGATATGTTTTTCGTCATCATTTTATTTTTGTATTTGATGTATTTAAGTAAACAGTTTTCAAAAATTGAATACGGGATTTTGTTTTTCATTCTTTTTTTCCAACTTTGAAACCAACCAAAAATTTATTTTGTTTCTTATAATGTTGTTGTTGTTTCTGTTGTTTAAAAATGAATGAAACCTTTTTTTACCTGCTATTTTTTTGTTTTTCTTCTTGTTGTACTTTTTTAAACGTCCAAAAATAAACTGTATGTGTTTTGTGTTGTTGTTCTTATATTTCACATAAAGAAGTGTTGCTTACGATCAAATAAAAAATGCAAAAAACGACAACATTAAAGAGCGTTAAATATTTCATACAAAATTATGAAAAATTTAAACCATTATTATATTATTGAAAAGTTGTCAACATTTTTGTTGGTTAAATTAGAAATTAAAAAAAATTTCAAACAATCGTTTGTTTGAAAATAATTCGGCAATAATTTTTTCTGTGTATATGTGGAATTGATATACACTACATGATCAATTCGCTTTTAAAGATGCCAATGTGATCACACACAGCAATCGGTTTAAAATTTTTTCGGTTCAAATCAATAACAATTTAATTCACAGTAAATCAAAGAGAAAAAGAAAAGAAGAAATGTACATGCAGCCATCGTTGTGCATATACCAATAATAAAAACATATGCCAATAATAAAAACACAAAGCGTACTGGCCGAGTACAGGCGTCTCTGTAATAACCCCCTTTCTTCTTTCTTCTCTCACCTAAAAACATACGAGTTGAGCATTAAAAGATGATTGAATTTTGGTAGCTTAGGTTAGATTCCTTTGGCAGCAATCGAAGGACAGTTTACTTGGGTGTCTTTTAGTGGTCCCTTTGTTATTCCCAGTGCCAATGACCATCCTAAAGAGAAGTTACTCTTTAAAAATGAAAGAGAAGAAGCGACCTTAGTTTTATCCTAAACAGATCCTCCAAGAAGGCGAAAACCGGTTTCCATATTGCATATTTTGATACTGACAGCGGTATTTGTGAATAAGAAATTAAGGTCCTAAAAAGGCACGCCCGTGTCAAAAACAACAACAACAACAAACAATGTTTACTTCACAAAAAAAACTTGGAGAATCTTCATTGACTCATCCAAACTGAGTTCGAAAAAAGAGTTGCAACATAAATATGAAAAAGACCTACGAAAACATGAAGTTATTTCTCAATAGAACTAAGTACGATTGCTGTTTGTGGAAAGTTTGTTCCGACTTAAAAGTAGTGCATATTTTAGCGGGATAACCAGGAGGATACACAATATATTCTCGTTTTTTTGTATATGAACAAATTTAGCAGACTTGTTGAACAGAGACGGAGAGACATTTAAACACCTGAACAATATATTTCTACGAGTACCTGAGGCCAAATTACAGGAAGGCGTATTAAGTGTTACCCTAATAAAATAAATCTTTAGAGACCAATTTTTGAAACCTAAGCTTTTGAAAACAGAAATATATTCTTTTAGCTAAATCAAAATAACCAACTGATAATAAATCGTATGATCTGGGCTAATTTCTTAACCACTAAGAGAAAAAATGCGACTAACGACCGCCCCCGTGTGTGTACGGATACTTCACACAGGTAACAGTTTTGAGAGAATAATCAGACAAAAATTCTACAATTGCCCCTTGTTTAGGAGCAGGAGCTATATAACCACTGCCATTAGCAGCAGAACCTAGGGATAAAATACACAGGCCGAACTTTCCTACAAGGGTAAAAGATCAGCCTTACATGTAAAAGTTTGCTTCCCCGCTGTTTTGGGTATAAGTCACAGTCAGCACGTGATCCCCGTAAATGCTGCTCTTCGTTGAATGCTTTTGTGAGTTTATGCCTTAAGAAAGGCACTCTCCCAACGGACTTGGATGTATGCCCACCGGGGGCTACTGACTCCTGCAGCACCAACACAAGGTAATATGTTTAGCACATCGAGCCTGTCATTTTGGATGTTTGCCGCTTACCAGGCATGCACCTGGTTTGCCTAGAAGTGTGTAACAACAAAAGGTGAAATATCCTTGAGATAATCCCTAAGCCCCCTGGGGGACTTTTTATTAATAATGGTTCATGTGGTCGTTGTGGATAGCCCTAACCAATTGTTGAGAATTTGGATGAATTGTTGGAAAACTTCGATCTTTTTCAATACTGATGCTTAGGGCTGCAATGTATTAATTTTAATTAAACGGTCGAACACGCGATTTTAACAGCGATCTGAGTTTGAAGTAAAAAGTTTCATAAAATTTACGAAATGTACGAAATTTTCGAGAAAAACTAAACAAATTGACACAACTGCAGCAGCTTTTACTACATACATGTCAACAACCTGCTGAAAAACAAAAGTTCTTGTTAAAAAATAAAAGTCGTAGTGCGACCTTCTATTTCCCCAATGGACTTCCTAAGTCGATTGAAGCATGTTCTTTCATCTTTCTGGGGGTCCATGTAAAGCTTGAAAAAAATCGTTTAAAGTGAGAATAGCAATACCCCGGCTTTAAAATTTAGCGGTTTTGAATTTGCGTCGTTTTTGATTCAGTTTTCGTCGCATGTCTTCGAAGTTACGTCGCTAGTTCTCAATTTGAGTCGTTAATATAAAAATTGTTGTTCAAAGCTAAAACAGAAAAAGGGGATTCCCCGTCTAAGACCAATGCTATTATGTATGTATGTGAAGTAGTTTTAATTTACATTTGCTGAATTGAAGTTATATCTTAATATTTTGCAACAATGAGTCAAACAAAATAAAGAAAATAAGTTCAGAGCAAAAACTGGTAATTTTGAAACGTTCCTTATCAAGGGATATTGGAAGAAAATTAAGACTAGCCCCTTCTACAATAAAATCCATTTGTTGTTCCAGAGACGCTGATAAAATGAAAAACAAAATATTGAAACATAAACAGGTTACAAAAATGAAAAGTCCCTCAATCGAAAAAATGGTGCCACTTCTTATCAGCGAAGAATGTCCTTGAGTTAAGTGGTAATTGAAACAAAAATAAAATCATTATTATTACCGAGTCTATCAAGCCAAAATTAATTTTTTCAGCTAAAATTATGAATCTCGGAACGAATTAAATTAAAATGAATACAAATGTATGGAAAATCGTGCATCGGCTTGCGTCGTTTCTGTATGCGTCGCGAAGATATAATAATAAATAAAAAAAAAAAGAAAAAGATCCGGTTCCAATTAGCCACGCAAACCGGTGTATTGGTGTATATTAAAATCTATACGAACAAAGTTTTAGAAGAGTTTTTTTTGTCACGTGAAAATAATTGAACATTAGGGGAGAAAGATCCAAGATACCATAAGTGGCGTCCAGAATTTAATGTCGGATTTAAAAGTCACAAAAGGCAGCAAGGAAGCTAACGATAAGCCATAAATAATGATATGCAATTTTTTGCGAACCGACTTCAAATAACGACGCAGCATACAAAAAACTAAAGGGGCAGTATCCAAAGGAGCTGAAAAAAATTAAAGAAAATATTTCTGGAATTGTTTTTAACTAATATTTAATCCTAAGGGGTGACTGGCTCAATTTTTTTTGTATGGGGACCGAACCAGGTACTTAATTAAAATTGGTGGAATTCCGTCCACGATATGCGCATATCTTTACCGATAAAAGAAAATCCAGCATGAAATTATTTGAAATAGGATTATAAATCACAAAAATATTTACCCGAATTAATTTTGTTTTTTTAAACACAAAATTTTGTTTGCTTTTTTTACCTCAAGTAAAAAGGCTGACTAAACACAAAAGCAAAATTGTACCAAATGCTGTTGATTTATAAGTCGTTAATTCCGGTATGCAGAATAGACTTGGGACAAATTATTTATTGTATTCATTTATATACACCAAAGTTGTGTAGGGTATACAAATATAGTGATTGGCCGACCAAACATTTCTTTGTTCGTGAGTATGTGTTTAAATTTAATCACTAGAGAGTTTAGAGAAAATTAAATAAATTAAAAAAGGACAATCAAATAAAAAAAACATGTATATTTTCGTTTATTTAATAAAAAATAAATAAACATAACATAAATAAAGCTTTAGCATTGACCACATTGTTTGTTGGTAACCACCACCACCGCCACCACACAGCAACTACACACAGTAACTCAACTCAACTCAAATAAAAAAATATTTTATCTTCCAACCAACGCATTTTGAACTCAACCGTGAGTAACAGGAAAGCTGAAGTATTTACGCGATAAAAAATAGAAGCAAACAGAAATGTTGTAATTAATATTCCCAAGCTGAACAATAAATTTAAAGCCACTGATTAATCCTGGCATACTGGCAACATGAACACCAACACTGTGTATTGCAGGAATCACTATCACAGGAGCAGAACACCATTCTTTTGTATCACTGTTGATACTAAAAATATTTGCATGCTGCTCGCTCCTTTACAATATAAATTTGTGCCTTTGCATTGCGACAGAAATTTTCTTTTGCAAATTTGTTTTTAAATAAATTTTCTTATTTTATTTTGGAATACTTGAGTAGAATAAGTCAGGGATACTGGTGTGATTTTTCTGCCTGGCCTCTTTGCCGTTTGCCTTCATAAATATTATTGAACTGTAAGGAATTAATGAACATATTTCTTTTTAAAGAATCAATTGAGAGTTAATAAAATACATATTTTATTTGGAATTTATGGGATTATTTTGCAATGAAGAAGAGCATTTGAGTCAATTCGAATTATATATTACCCTACACTATTTCAACTGTAATGAAATTGTAAAAACAAAGTATTATTCAAAGAACTTTATTGAAAAAAAACGATTTAATTTAAAATGTTTGAAAATAATATATTTTGCAAAAAAAGGGTTTTTTAAAGATTTATGCCTGTATTCATAAAAAAATTTTTAAATTTAATGAAGGTAAAAGAACAAATTTACTATGAAAATTATCCTTAATAAACGTTTGTTAAATTTAATAATCCTTTATGAATACTGGGGTCTAATCACCGCATACGATATCGACCAAAATGTATCGAAATTATTTATTTTGGTATCATGATTCTCGATATCGAATGAAATTTATTGAATTTGAAATAATAGCATTCGATATCGAGTAACTCGACATTACATTTCTCAAGTTTTCATTCGATACGTCAGTGTCTATCGTATGCAAAAAAATTCAATAGTTTATTCGATACGATAGTATCGAATGCGGTGATTAGACCCCTGGGGTTTGTGAATTTTTTTTGACATGAAAAGTTTTCTATAAACTTTTGTTGAATAGATGTAGTGAAAAGCCTTTTGGTAAATAGCTTAAAACATTAGGTGGTAAGAAGCTGTAAAAAGCTTTATTTAAGCTTAAGTGAAAAAAATTTACATAAGCTTTGGCGAAAAAGCTTTACTTAAGCTGACATAAAAAAGCTTTACTCAATTTAATTTTTAATTTAATTGTTTTCCAATACCACAAGATTTATAATCTAATAATAAAAGTAAAAGTGTTTTATATAATTTAATAAGTAAACTAAAACATAATAAAAATAAAAATATAAATAAAAAGATAACAACATAGATAATCGACACAGGTGAACAATAAATATTGAACAAATAAAAAATTTATTAAAATTTAAAAATAATTATACAAAAATTAATAAAATTACAATAACATGAAGAATCAAAAAGCAAAGTAGAAAAGTGTTATTATGCGTAATACTTAAAGAGTTACTTTTTAAAATCCAGAGCGTTGCTTTAAAATTGAATGAACGCAGGTAGCGGGCTCCAAAGACGGACAGAATGAACATAAAATTGCCACTCAGATATTTAACTTCCATGTTTGATGTGTATAATATGATTTAATCTTCTAGAACGTGTAAATTGAATAGTCTCAAAAATGTATGGTGGTTCACGGGTATATACGATTTTTTGTATTAGCATCAAGGTTCTTATTTTAAACAACAAATTATTCATTTTGTCCAGTGAAATGCGCATAGGAATACCTTATCCCTTCAACAAGAAATTTCAGTGTTTTTATTAAGAATACAAATTGGGAATTAAAAATTGTTATATTCCCACAAAATTACTTTGATAATAAACTGGCAAATGCACGACTAAAAAAACTTAACTGGCAACATGCTTTTTTTTTGCGAAACAATAAACCAAGTTGTTTTTGTTTTCATTTTGTTTTTCTAAGCCAACTTACAACTACAATTAATGTTGGAAGAATTCCAATCAATTGTAGTGGGGAATGTAAGAAAAGATAAACTCACTGTTTATTGTTTGTTATTGTTTAAGCTTTAATATTGTTACAAATAAAGCTTTTGCTTATAATTCTTATTCGCTTAACAGTTTTATTTGTTTAACATCTTTAGTATTTCAAAAACCTTTGGATGAAGTTTCCTGACATTCTGACCTAAGCAACCAGATCGTCAGGCAACCAGCGCATCCGAAAACGGAGTGCTTTTCATATAAATTTTACTACACGTTCAGTCACTTGTGTTGTGAAAACAACTTTTTTCAAAACATATGCCGGAAGCAGTGGTGAAAATAAAAACAATTCCATCGGGTTTATTTCAAGAATTCTTCAAGGCTTACATTCTTTGTCGCTTTTCTCCATTCCGGCATTTTGGCATATGCGCTAAGCCAATACTGAGCTGACGATCTGACATAACCAAGATTTTGTTTACATGTACATATGTATATACATATAACATAAAAAAATACACGTTTAAAAATTTGTATTATAATTTGTACACCCAGAGAAAAAACACACAATAAAAAATTTAATCATTTTGCGAAGCACTAATGGTACATTTAAAAAAATAAGCGCAAAATTATGCGCTACGCAATAAGACATACAGAAATGCAGTACAGTAAGTGAAAGAACTCTCAACAACTTTTATAAAAAAAAAAAAAATTTCAAGTGCTACGGCATTCCTTTACTACGAAGCAGGTTTGTGAAGGAGAAAATTAAAAAATAACTGTACCGAAACACTCAGTGTGTAAGGCCGATCGTTACTTACAACAATTTTTATATGCGCTGAATAATGCGCTTTATGTGTCAAAAATGTATTGCTTCAAAGTGGGAACTCGCCATATAAAATTCATGTCCTCCGTCAGCGCAATGGTAAGCCAAACGTTTATGTTTCTCCCTTACAAACCTGCTTCGTTGGAAGCTTCATTTTTTATTTGGCATGTTTCAATATGGTCACATCCAACAAAACTATTTTTAAAGAAAATTTTAAACATATTATGATTCATTTAACAATATTATTGACATCGTCAACCATAATATGGTCGTGGCTTCTTGATGGAGGACTAATTCAACCATAGTATGTTATCAATTTTATTTATCTGTTCCCTTTTATTACTGTTTTCTTAAAAGTTTTGAATTTTCTTTTACAAATTTAACAAACCTTTTTAGTACAATATAAAAAAAAACCATAGTTGTTTCAATAATCACTCCTAGATTTTGAGTATATTTCATCAAATCTAGTCCCAAAGTTGAGTATGGGAAATCTATTGAAAATTTACTTGATTTTGCGTGAAATCTCACAAGTGTTAAGGGCCACATAAACCTCCAAAGCGTTTTGGACACAGATATGATGAATATAAGTGTTGGTTTTCTTTCTTATACAGCAAACTATTCCCTATCTCCTTCCTTTCCTTTTCCTCTTTCATGCCTGATTGTTTTACTCCCACCGTGATTTGCTACAATTGAAATAATTTATTATAATTATTATTGTAATTATTCTTCTCATTAAAAAAAACTTTTTGAATAAAACATTTAAGGTTCATACCAACTATCCCTATTTAATCCCTAATGCGTTAATCAATTACAATTTCTATTGGATAAAAAAAAAATAGAAGAGAAGAGAAGCACAAAGTAACAACTGCAATTAGAGGTGAGAATAAATAGAAATAACAATTATCATCGTCATCATCATTATCATCACAAGCAACAGCGGCAGCAGCATTAAAGTAATCACTTTTCTTTACCACTTCCGTCAATTGATTTTCTTTAATATTCCAACGTGTTTGTTTTTTTTCTCCTCCTACACCTGATTCATGTCTTTTTTCTCACTTGGACTGTTTAAGAGGAGATTTTCTACATTCAGTTTGTTCGTTTAGTTGAAAAATGAAAAAAGATTTATTATTCTTTGTCAGAGTGTTTGTTGAAATGTGAGGAAAGTCTATCCAGAACAAAGTCAAAAATTTCCTTATAAAATGGGTAAAACATTAAAGGGCTTAGGAAAACTACTACTAGATTTATTTATTTTTTTAGGGTTATCCGCCTAATACTGCTACACAGAAAAAAATAAAAATGGTTTTTAATTACAAATTTTGGGATATTAATTAAAAAATTAGTTAAATTTGCAGCAGTAAACAAATTGATTAAACGTTTAATGCACTTGATTACATTTTTAATTAAAACTGATTTTATTTTTGATGAACACATTTCCAATACAGGACTCATTTACGAGGAATATTTTTGTTAATTTTGTAAATTTAGCTCCATTCCTAAGGCGATATTCTTTCTGGTTCTATTTCTTTATAAGAAGGGGATCAATCATACAAACATGGTTCACTGGGGATAATATCTGCGACAGGCATTGTTTTAAACGAGATTGCATGTGTCAATTTAGGTTATTTTAGTGAACTGTTAGAAAGTGTCAAAAAGGTGCTAACAATCACCCTCCTAGGACATCCCCAAGTTTAAGTGACAAGTCCCCCTAATATAAAGAGTTTGAAAAAGAACAGCTTCCTACCACTTTAGAACTGTCACGTGATAAGTTCGTTGTTAGTTTCCTTTCCTCTAAGCTACCTTCACGAAATTATGTGGTATGACTTTAAGTGGTGTATGAGGGTATGCTAATGGTGTTTTCTTTTCTACAAAAAAATGTGCCTTTTTTTTTTTTTTTTTTAAAATGCAATTTGGTGTCTGTTTCCTAAAAATTTTGCTCCCGAAAAGCATGAGTTTTTAAGAATAAATCAAGCCACCCTTTTCGGGAGCAAAATTTTTAAGAAAGATACACCAAATTGAATTTTTTTTTAAAAAAAGGCACATTTTTTTGTAGAAAAGAAAACACCATTAGCATACCCTCATACACCACTTAATATAATATAATATATATATATTCTAGGTCCTTGAATAGTTCAAAGTGCGTCTGTTTAATTCGCTCTCACTTTCAAATGACTGAAAGGGAAATAACTATATTGCTGACAAATTTTTTCTAGTTCTCCTAGTCAGTTTGGGTTTGCAATTTAGCACAATCGTTTCAGTAGAAATAGAGTTGTGAATCCAAATTTCGACCTTAAAAATTTGCTTATTCTGTTTGAAAGGCTAACATTAACTGGTGGCGGAACGCACGGACTTTTAGTTACAGTCCGGCACAAGATGTCGATCGACAACTTAGTCATAGTTCAGACTTGTAATTATCATTGCATTTTTTGAATTTTTATCTCGTCTTTCAACTTCTAATTTTTATATTTCCTACATAAATGAAAATACACCTACAGCCAACTTCATGTTGAAAAGAGGGAGAATAACAAAACAAAACAGAATTGCAGAGTACATGAAATTTACTACCCCTCCCAAACCTTCTCGCAAATAAACTCATGAATTGCTGCAACTAAAATTGCAATTCTGGGGTCTAATCACCGCATACGATATCGAGCAAAAGTGATCGAAATTATTTATTTTGGTATCATGAATTTTCGATATAGAATGAAATTTATTGAACTTGAAAGAATAGCATTCGATATCGAGTAACTCGACATTACATTTCTTGAATTTTCATTCGATACGTCAGTGTCTATCGTATGCAGAAACATTCGATAGTTTATTCGATACGATAGTATCGAATGCGGTGATTAGACCCCTGGACGATGACATAAGCGGTCGGGTGTATTTACGTTTCTAACGTTCTCCATTTATTTATTTTCAAATGACTGTATTGCCACATCAAAAATTCCAAAAATAAAACGCTAGTTTGACAATAGGCAAAGCATATAAGCTAAGCCGTAAAAATACAACTCTGCGCTACAAAAAAAAGCAGAATACAAAACAAAAGAGTGAATACCAAGTATGGCCTTCTAATAAGCGCTTTAGACGCTCATGCTTGGTGTGGCATACCTGGTATGTTGATAGTGAGTACTTTGCTATTAGACTATCACACAAAGTATGTCATACTTCATTACAAAAGAAATATTACAAAGTGAAGGTTGTATATAATAGCGGCGAGTGAATTAGTTGATGCTTTGGTATTTGAAAGTTATTTGCGAACGTCAAGGCAATGTATTTATTATTTATTTCTACTTCAATTGTTGCTTGCGGCTGAATCATGGTCCAATAAGTAGGTCTGTGCGGAGCTATAACAATCGAACAATAGAAAAAACAACACGCATTTTGTTTGCGTAAAAAATGGTAAAGATGTCAAGAACAAAAGAAATGGCAAAAACAATTGCACGTAAAAAACACAACTCTGCAAAAAATCTGCAGGCGTTTCGAGCAGACCTACTAATTGGACCATGCGCTCAATTATTTTTAATTTTTCTTAAAGTTTTTCATAACCTTTTTGTCTATAATGGCATATACTAATTTTAATATTCCATAATTCTGGCAGAGTTTCATGTTTCTCAATAGAACCTTTTAAAAATTCGCGCTTCAAACAAGCCATTCTTACCGTTTGGCGGCAAAGATTCAAATGAAAATTTTGCTGAATATATCAGAATTGCTGTTATTTATAATGCCCATTTAGACAGGGAAACATTTTGTTTGGTATGGGTGGGGAAGAGAGAATGGGGTTTGTGTTGGGTACTCGGCGTCACGCCTCATTTACTTGGCTTTTTGAGAAAAAACCATAATAGTAACAGAATGTTTCTGGCAACATGTTCGGCTGTTTGACCGCGAAACAAAAGAGCATTCCGGATGTTTTCCTACCAAATGTTCGCTCGTCTAAACTCGGACATTCGAGTATGATGGTATGATGGCATACCATTCGCACATGCCTTATAGGCGCTTTAGTGGGCGCAAATTTGTATGAAAGCTGTTCTGTTACGTTGTCGTTCGCTTGTATTGGCAATCGTCTTTTCATGATGAGAATTGTTAATGGGGCGCAAACAGCTGCTTGTCGTTGAAAATGCAAATGACTGATAGCGGTTATCATCTTGAACCAGGCTGTATGTATTGAACGAACTAGTTTTATATGACTAGAAATTACACACCTAATTTTTTTTTAAGGGGGTTATTTCACGTTTACCGTGACCGAATTTTAATTTCATCTAGAACTAAGGAAAACTAGAAATTATTTGGCATTAAAATTATTCATTTCTCTTGTGTTGTTCATATTCTTGGCAACATTTAGATTTAAATTTACTCTCCTACTTTATTTATATTGTCGAAGCCTTTTTTACAAAAAATTAATTTATATATGGAGGGCTGACAGCTGAACCAAACCAAGTCATAAAATATAATACAATACCGCACACTTGAACTCTGTTCAGGCAACGGTAATAACCCCAATTCAATGGCTTAGGAAATTAATGGGAGTTTACTTCCTCAAACTTAAAATAATTCCGAATTTTCTTTTTTCTGCTCTGAGCCCTCCATTGTGTCATTGACGATTATAAAAATGTCTTATATTAAAAATTTTCATATTATTCGAATGTGTATTCTAAGTCAAAATACAATCCTCAAAAGCTTTTTTATACTTAAATAGTCTTATTCCTTTAACAAGTGTTTTCCTAATGGTCGAAATTCGGCCATATTTTTTTTTAATATGATGAACAAAGAAAGTTATCGACCGTAATTGGTTTGCCTGTGCCGATTTATATATAAGTTTTATATTGTCGAAATATTCGAAACCCGGTTTCTTGCAAATGTCGAATAATCGACCACCCTATTTTTTTTATTATTTGATAATTGGGAAAAAACAAAATTTTTATTTATGTATATGTTATGCATATGGGCATTTCCAGCGAAAAGTCTACTTTTTGTCACGTAACGCCAGAAATATTTTAAATTGTTTCTCAAAAAATTTTTTATGTATCGTTTACCTTTTTATATTTTGGTGTAAAGCGCAACAAACTCTACATTAAGTAACAAAAGGGATAACAATAGAACAACATGGACCGAAAATACAACCTTATTTGCAATCTGGCGTTACATTAAAAAAAGTAGACTTTTAGCTGAAAATTCCCATATATACCTTAAAACGAGCAAAGATTTTTAAATTTGATGGCTTGAAAAATAAATCTATATAAGTTCTAAGTTTACTAAAAAAGGTTTTGTACAAAACTTCTTGCTCAATTCGCAGTATTTTTCAGTTTTGTAATGCAATCAAAACCCACTTCCGTTTTTTTAACGTCACGCCAGGGCAGATTTTTGCTTATATCTGCAAATCCTTAGCGTCGATTACTGTATTTTTTTTCTGAATATAGAGCTACTTCATTACTTTGTATATATAAAACCCTTTTTAAAAATTTGACTTCGTCATTTAATTTTTTTACATTTTGTGGTACAAATATCACGACACGTCAAAATGGAAATGCCCATATGTGTTATTATCAAATTTAAACGCTTATAAGTCTGAACAGATTTTAATAAAATATATATTGTGCACTTCTGCCAGCAAATACCTTTCAAATGGTGTATTTTTTATTCCAGTCGCTGGACAAACAGGGGAAAAAAGTGTTCTTAACTGTTTTGCCTTAGCCGATTTATATATACATATGTATGTATGCAGATATTTTCCTGGAATATTTTCTATGCACTATCAGAATTTTCGTTTGTAAAATTTTTATAATAAATGTACTCACCATGAGAAATAAATTCCCAGATTCTAATGTTTTATATAGTTAAAAAAAAAATTAGTTTAAATAATTTAATGGTCGGTACAAAAATCAGTTTTCTACCAAAATGACATTTTTTTCCCTAAAATTAAGAATTCACCACAATAACTTTCTCTCTGCTCACCCTTAAACATCCGTAAGCATACAACTATTCTTTAATATTATAACTAACTAAAGCATTCGTATTTACCGACTTCTTAAGTATGTACGTTTTTGCTATAAATTCCTTTTTGGCTTAACGAAAGTATAAAAGAGGAAGTACCTCATTAAGTGTTTCTTAATGATGTCTTTGCGCTTTCTTTATACCTCTAGAAATGTTTTATTGTATGGGAATGTATGTATGTGCTTTTAAATAAGTATGTGGAACGTTTGTTAAGAAAATTTGTTAGAAATAAAAAGAAACCAACCAATAACGAAGTGTTTGTATCAGCATTCAAAGTAAAAGGTGTGGAAATGAAATGCCACTTGAATTTGTAAAAAGATTAGTTTTCTTTTTGTTTTCGTGTTCACTATTTCTCTTATTCTTAATCAAAATGCTGCAAAATGTAAGTGTGCATGTGATTAAAAGTGCCGAAAATTAAAATGTAATATGCAGTATGAATGTTAACCGTTTAACTACTGGCATAGAAAAAACAGGCGAGAAAAGAAGGAACGAATGAAAAATTGAACAAATGTTTGCATGTATGTACGATAAAGGATTTTTAAATGAAAGGTGTTCTTTATATGCGCCCTTGGAAGCATCAACCGCTTGGCTTCGGAATCTCGGATTGTATTGGTCATGTTAATAAACTCAAGTTTGTCTGAGCTTAATAGTTAGTCAATCTTCAATAGATAGCGTCTGAGCAGAGTTCTATTTAAAATTAGTAGTCCTCAGGACCGACCCAAGTCGTGGAATAGAAGATTATACAAATATGACTGAGAAGCTATTTTTTTCCGAAAACAAAAGTGAAGTTCGACATGCTGGTGGATTTAAACAACTCTTGGATCACCACCGGATGTTTTTAGGGAAACATTTTAACCATGTTCTACGTTATGGTGTTACGATTTCCAGGAAAATCAGGTGCATTCAATACTAAGCTTAAACTTGATTGATTGGAGATTCTTTCGGATACCACCGGAGTCAGTAGCTCCCAGAGGCAAGGCTTCGGACTGACCATGGGTGGACCCGCTCGGAAATCACGTGGTGGTTAACTTAAAATTTAAATGTGTTTTAAGAAAAATCTGAATCGAATAAATTATTAAATAAAAATAAATTTTTTACCAAAATAATTTTATTTTTTATGAATAAGGGGTAAAATAATTTTGAATTTGATCCGTACTTAAAATAATTCGAAAATTATTGATAAATTTATAACATCGCTGCCATTCCATATCTTGATTTTTAAACAAACATACATTTATATATAAAATTAATAATAGACCAGAGTAATTTCATTTCTCTTGTTTTGCACTTATCGGTGTTACAAAAAAATTTATGGAAACATAATGTTGTTATTTTTTTGTTATACTATGTATTTTTAAATTGAAAATCACCTCTCAAAAGTTAAAACATTAAACCCTACATATGTATACATAAAAGTACGTATATTTATACCAAAAATCCAAATTTCTTTAAATAACCGTATTTTAAATAATATTACCTTGCTACCATTTCCGGCCCAAAATTACCCTAAGAAAGGGTAGTTACCGTACGGTTAATATCAATGCATCGATGTGACTTCGACAAGTGTCCATGTCTAGCGGATCAGATTAAAATAATTTAAAATAAAAACTTAAACATTATATTAAAATATTTTTCATCTTCATTTGTTTTTTGCTCCATACAAATTAAGTTGACACCACTGGTTAAACAAAAGTGCAAAATTGTTTTCGCTCTGTAAAAATATTAAAAAATTATACCTACAAAACATACAAAATAAAAATAAAAAAAACAATAAAAATATAAACCTAAAAACAAACAAAATGTTTGCGAACAGTGATTGCAAATAAAGTGCCAAATTGTGATAGTAAACAGTAAATGAAATATTAAAAATCCCAATAATCTCATATTTACGAATATATGTACAAAAATAGAGAAGAATTAACACCAACAAAAAAAACTAAGAGTCAGCTATTATAATCTTTGTTGTTGGATAACGTAATTCAATATCAAAATTTGATTGTAAACAAAAATCTTTAAGCTGGATTTTGTAGATCCCAAGTTATGTACTAAAGCTCTCGGCAAGCTTTATGGTTGTTGTCTTTACTAAACAAAATTCTTTAAGTTGGATTTTGTAGATCCCTAGTTATGTACCAAAGCTCTCGGTAAGCTTTATGGTTGTTGTCTTTACTGAATCTAAAAACTACACAATCTCAAACTTTTATAATTTAATTTAAAAAATACATAATATGGATAACATCAATGAAAAAGAAGTCTCTCCTACTCATCTAAGAACTTCTCAATTAATTAGCACTCCAGCATCTAAACGAGGACGAGCTGATTTACAAAAATCAATATACGAAAACGCCTGTAAAACACCTCGTATATCTAACATTGACTCTCCATTTCGCCTCCTTCAAGTCTTGGA
Source organism: Pollenia labialis (assembly GCA_949318255.1). NCBI lineage: Eukaryota > Metazoa > Arthropoda > Insecta > Diptera > Polleniidae > Pollenia > Pollenia labialis. The sequence goes on from OX439143.1 coordinate 57,770,257, forward strand.
CTCTCGTTTTGAAAAACAGACAGATGCTTTAACGGGGCTTTTTAAGACGCTTATAGCTGAAAGCGAAAACCGCATCTTAAATAAAATTGAAGCAATTGAAAATAATATGAAGGAACTGAGGAGAGATCTGATCGAAGTTACAGCCAGGGTATCAAAACTTGAAACGGTATCAAATGAAATATCAACGCTAAAATCAGATATTAAGGAGCTCAAACTACAAAATCTTCGCCAAGAAAATTCGCTGGTAGCATGTGATTTACGTATAAATGGAATCCCGTTTTTTGATAACGAAAACTTAGAAAAGATTTTTGATGATATCTGTTACACACTTAACATAAATACACCGTCTGTTAAAGCTATATATCGTCTGCAAAACAGAAACAACAAAAATAAATTCTCCTGATGCAGTGATTATCGTAAAATTAATGTCACCTTATGATAAAAATTTTATACTCAAATCTATTGCCAGCTTCAGGAAAACTAATCGTTGCTCTCTAACGCTTCGTCACATTGGTTATCAATCGGATAACACGGATCGTTTTAATTCTAATAATCCCATCTACATTAATGAGAATTTAACGTCAAATAATTATAATATTTTTATATCTGCACTACGCCTTAAGAAAAACAAAAACCTACAATCAGTATTCACAATGCGTGGACTAGTGTATGTCAAAAATGAAAGTACAGAACAGCCAGTGCGCATAGACTTCATCGAGCAATTGGATGAATTTTTTCTTCCGCCTAATAATTAACCATGCATTATTGTATTTTTTTACTCATAAATTATTTATGCTTAATATTATCTTGTTATTTACCTTATTTATCCTAATACTCCTTTTATATTACTTGCATGTTTTACGCTTATTAACTAATGATCTTAGCTATGAAATAATTTTAAACAGAATGGATGCCATCATCAAAATGCGACTAACTTTACCCATGACCATTGTTGTTTGTTATATAATAAAACCTCGTTTTGATAACGATGAACACTCAGGATAATACACTCTTTGGTTCCAATGAAGGCTCAATGTATATGCTGCGTATCTTGACTAAGTTGAAGAAGGGTATAAACATATGTCATATCAATGCACAGAGCTTGAATAATAAAGCGGAAGAATTTAGACTAATGTTTGAAAATTCTTCAGTGGACGTTATATGTGTTTCAGAAACTTGGCTAAATCCCTCAACTGCTGTAACTTTAATAAATCTTAAAGGTTATAAAATTTTTAGAGCTGATCGTAAGACTCGTGGTGGCGGTGTAGCAATTTTTATAAAAAATAATATAAAATGTAATTTTATATCCTCAAACCTTGCAAACACCAATGTAAAAACAAAAATTCAATACTTGTTCGTTGAAATTGTATCCTCTAACAGAAAATTGCTTGTTGGTTGTGTGTTTCGGCCTAATCGAAATATTTCCACTTACACCTTTTTTAATTATCTCGAACAACTTTCGTTATTATACGCGGACTGTGTCATTGCTGGAGATTTTAACTCAAATTTATTAAGTGAAACCACACTCTCAGATAACCTATTATCGATTGGCATTGAATCTATCAACCGTTATACACCAACCCATTATACTACTACATGCAACACTCTCCTAGATCTGTTTCTAGTTTGTAACATCTCAAAAGTTCAAGTCTATGAGCAACTTTCTGCTCCTTGTTTTTCCAAACATGACCTAATTTTCACTTCGTATGATTTTGATTTAAAACATTGTGACCAAACCTTTTCATATCGTGACTTCAAAAACATTAACTATGAAATGCTAGATGAGCATGTCTCAGCCATTAATTGGGATAATATATTTTATATGATATCTTCTAATCAGCAAACCACTTTTCTTGAGAATAACATTTCTGAATTATATGAACGCTTTCCAATCAAAACAAAAACTGTCAAGGATAATACTAGGCCCTGGTTCAATCCAATCATAAAAAATTTGATTAAGAAAAGAGATGTTGCGCATTCCCGCTGGAAGCGTTTCAAAATCCCAATTTTATACGATGAATTTCGTAGAATTAGATTGGAAGTTAATCGGGAAATAAAAAAAACTAAAACGTCTTTCTATGCTGAACGATTTGAAAGTGCAATTGACAGTAAAACAACGTGGCGGACTATACGCGATATTGGAATCGGTAATCAAACCAAGGATATTGACAGCAATTTATCAGCGGACGACCACAACGTTATATTTTCGTCAATACCCTCATCAAATGATGATTCATGCTCAAATGATTATTTAAACTCATTGGAAGATAGTATAATAAATATCCAATTTAATTTTCGATGTGTCTATAATGATGAAGTCTTGACTTGCTTAAAATCTGTAAAATCAAATGCAATCGGATATGACAATTTAGACCGTCGATTTTTAAGAATATTGTTGCCAAGATAACTACCTTATTTAACCCACATTTTTAACACAATATTTACTACTAACATATTTCCAAGTAGCTGGAAACATGCTAAGATTATTCCGGTCCCTAAAAATAACTCGGAGTTTAGGCCTATTGCAATTCTGCCTTATCTTTCCAAAATAATGGAAAAACTTATGTATACACAAATAAATGAATTTATTGATCGGCATAATTTGCTCACGCCCCACCAATCTGGCTTTCGAGCTAAGCATAGTTGTGTTACAGCATTAATAAATCTGAGTGAGGATATTCGAAATGATATAGATATCGGGAAAGTTAATATACTGGTGCTTTTGGATCACTCCAAAGCTTTCAATGCAATTGACCATTCTCTGCTTTGCTTCAAACTTAAAATGCTATTTGGTCTATCAGGGACCTCGAATAATCTACTTCAATCATACCTTGCTAATAGGGCTTGCATTACCGATTAACCGGTTTATCGGTAAATTGCTAAAAAATTCATTACCGAAAAACCGGTAAATTCATTATTTTTTACCGGGGTTTTCGGTAAAAATTTATGCTTTATATTTTACAATATTTGTCGTTTTGTTCTGTTCTATACGTACCTACTATTTTATAAGTAAATAGTTGAATTTAATATTTAAAATATATAATTATACTATAATAAAGAAATTCAACTTTATTTATAAAGTAGTATGTACGGAACAAAACGAAAAATATTGTAAAATATAAAAAATTTCTTTCTCTTACTTGCACCTACGTAAAAATAAAACAAAACCCATAAGCTGGATGCTTTTTATTTTTGCTTTTGCCACTGCTATTGAAATTTTTAATTTTTTTTTCCAATAGCCAATGTTTTGTTTTTCGTTTGTGCAAAAAAGCAAATGTCCTATTTTGTATATTTTTATTTTTTGACAATTGCTTTTTACCAGCCAGCGACAAAAATGGACAACCACCTAAAAAGCAACAGTTTCCATGACCACAGCACGAAATGTGTGTGTGTGTGTATTATATAAAACAAAATTTTATAGTTAATTAGTTTGAATAAAATATTCACTAACTAAAATACTCTCAAAATTACCGGTAAATTCCCGGATTCCCGGATTTTTCCACATAAATTACCGAATTACCGGTAATTGAAAAAGTCGGTAAATTTGCAAGCCCTACTTGGTAATCGTTACCAATCAGTATTTATTAACGGAAGCTACTCGTCTGCACTCCCTGTCACCAAAGGTGTTCCACAGGGATCAATTTTGGGGCCACTTTTGTTTTCACTGTATGTTAATGATCTTTCTCAAACCTTATCATATTCTAAGTTACACTTATATGCCGATGATGTACAAATTTACATTGGCAGTTCTGTCGAAGATATTGCAGAACGTACGTAAATTAAATAAGGACTTAGATAGTGTTTATAGATGGGCAACCGCTAATAGACTTCTAATTAATCCCCACAAATCCAAATGTATTATCATTCACCGTAAAACGATCCGTTTTAATATCAACATTGACATTATGCTTAATAATGAAAAAATTGAATGTGTACGCTCGGCAAAAAATCTTGGTGTTATATTCAATAATAATTTAGATTGGAATGACCATATTAATAAAACTGCATCGAATATTTACCTAAGATTACGTGAACTTTGGCCTACCCAATACTTTACGCCTTTAAAAATTAAAATACTTATTGCCAAAACATACTTAATGCCACGACTTTTATATGGTTGCGAGTTGTTCTCAAGTTGCGACTTTCGTAGCAAAAACGTGTTACAGAAAACATATAACAATATAATCAGATATGTTTTTGGCTTAGGAAAATACGATAGTATATCCCAGTTCACAAATAAACTTTATGGCATGACACTTAAAAACCTTTTAGATATGAGGGTATTGAAAATGCTACATAAAATAATTTATACGAAGAACCCTCAATATCTGTACAACAGATTAACCTTTGCGAGGTCTAACAGGGGTAATAAAATAGTTCCCTTTACACACCACAGCCTGATATCTGAATATCAATTTTTTATACATTCTGTCCGTCTTTGGAACCTACTGCCCAATCATGTCCAAACAAACAACAATGAGTACAATTTTAGTAATCAATTAGTCAATTATTTCATAAGCTAAAACCTATAAAACTAATACAATTAATGTTTGCCATCAAAGCTATCTATTTAATTAGTTTATTTTTAATTAATAATTTATATGTTACATCAATTAATTTAAAAGTAATCATTCCTTAAAGTAAATGTTTAATTTCTTGCCATTTTGATATATTGTACCTTTTTTTTTTTTTGTTTTTTTCAAACTTTATCGTTGACTTGTGATAACCTATTTATGTTTTAAACTAATTAAATTCCTGCACCTTAACTATAAGATTTATATCTTGTTGTGTAGGATAAGCAAGAAATTCTTAAATAAATAAATTTACTAGTCATACCTAATAATTAAAACAACAAGATAATTCATATCACCTTTTTTGTTACTGATGTTTGCTGTGATTTGCTGTTGTTAGTGTGATTGTTTTGTTTCGTTGTTGTGTTTAGTGTATTCCGTACTCTTTACACTTCGTATTTGGTCGTTTATAACCATGTATGGGCAAATGCAAAATGAAAATGCAAAAAGAGCGAACGATGTGTATACCCTGCAAATTATAGGACTAGTCCAAACACGCGTGTAAAATGTAGTCCACAAGGGACTAGGACTAGTCCAAAAGTAACCCAACTGTATGGAAAAACATGGTCTATTTAACATTACGATTTCTAATGCAGAGCCATATAACCCAGCTTTGGATAACAAAGGAGTAGTCTTAAAACTACTCCATTGTAAACACAAGAGGATTAGTTTTAACTTCGCTTAAAAACGAAAACATGTCGTTAAAAAACGAAGATATATCGTCTCACTACAAACGCTTTTTAACAATGACATGGTCCATGTTTGCATTACATCGGACCAGTCCATGGAGTAGTCCATTTCATGAAATTGGATCAGGTGGTCCAATAATATTTGCAGGGCCTGTTTATAACACACTAATTAAAATTCATTTGCATTTGTGTGTAAATTTTTTTTAAGCGCTTTATGTGCTTTTCACAATGTAGTATTTGATTCGTTAGCAAAAAACAATCGACAGTCAGTATTTAAAAAACAAACGAATGTCTTGAAACGGCATTACACTTCATTCGTGCAGGGCTTTAGTATATATATATATATATATATACTAATTCTTCCAAATTATACACACAAATTGACACATGTTTGCACTGGTTGCTCTCATACACAGGGGAGGTTTATGAAACAGTGGCTGAGATTACCTGGAAATTAGACGTACACGACAGATACTCATGTTAATCCTCTCTTCTACCCCACATTGATGTTGTTAGCGTCTTGAAGAAGGTGCACCAACCTGGCGTAGGGTGCGAAGAAATACATTAAACACGACAGGGTTCAAAATTGAAAGATATCTGAACACGACGGATCAGATTTACCTAGAACCAGTAGCCCTGTAGAAGGTTTAACGTCCAGGACGTGAAGCTCCTTTTCGCAGTAGCTGTGGTTTGAACCTAGTATTACAGGTAGGAAGATCTCGAAAAGTAGGCTGAAGACTGATTTTCCACTAATTGCTGGGAAGTTCGGTTTGCTGGCGGATTTCTCTAGGTGCAATTGCTCTCTTTCAGCAGTGGAGGTTAGAAAGCTTAAGCTTATAAGCAATTAGCAAGTGTATTCTGCTGAATCAATTTTTAAAGTGCCACTGATCTGTGTTATTGTGGTCAGCACTCACAAATAAGGACGCCGGAAAACGTATGTTTTTAAACGCCGTTTATGAGAAAAAAACAAATTGAGCCTTTGCTTAAATAGATCCATAACTAAAAAAACCAGATTTTTGTTCTAGTGTATTTAATTCTTTAATTCCCAGTGGAATATTTGGCCGCCTATTTGCTATTAATGGGGAGGCAATCCCCATATCGTTTCTTCATATTGTGTAAAAATTTCATAAAAATATCTTTATACTCAACTTTGGAGGAAAGAATTAAAATTTAAGGTGCACGAAAATTCAAATTTAAATTATGACTCTATTGCAGCAAAGGCTCAAAATGATAAAATAGCTAAAATGAAAAAAGGCGCCACTAACAAAAATACAAAACTGACTTTTTAGGGTGCGTTATAGAATTTTTTTTAGCATTATTGGTGTTCTGCATTTCACATCCACATGTTTTTATTCGTTTTCAATTAGAGTAGATATGGGTTGGTGAAAGTAAACCGAATCGACTTTTATTGTAATATGTGATAACATTTTTAACAAAAAAATTATTTTTGCTTTTAGCTTAAAATCTTCTTAATCCGATTGAATCAAAAATATATTGTTATCTAAAACGCAAAAGTCCTTACTAACCCTAAATTTTAAGTTGATTTTTCATTGATTTTGATGTAATTATAGCTAATTTTTGTTTTAACGATTTGAATGTTATTTTCAGACAATTTGTTTTTTCAATCGATTTTTTATCGATTTTCTTTACAGCTTTAACGATTTATAATAAATAGTAGACTGTACTATCATGCCGCTGTTAGCAAATTTCCGTGAATTTAACAATTTTTACCGAATTTTTGCCATTCCTTATAGTTTTAGGGACTTTCAATCAATTTTATGGCTGGTTTGAAATATTAAAAGTTTTTGAGAATTTTCGCTATTTTTGCAATTTTTTTGTTTACAATTTTTCGAGAATTTTAGCCATGTCAGCGATTTTTTCCTGTGATTCTTTACATTTAAAAAATATTAGACAATGCTATCATGTTGCGGTTCGCAAATTAGCAATCTTTAGTTTAACAAAGGTTTTTTCGAACAAAAACTTCGAAAACACAAAAACATGCGGATTTGAGAACAAAAATTTATGACTTATGCGGGTTAAAAAAATTGTTCGTTTTCAATTCGAGTCTAAACCAAGAACATACCTGTTTGATTGATTATTATGAATGTTATTAAACAGCATGTCTGACAAAATTTTACACTTCTGCTGATCAAAAATGGAGCTTTTAATAACAAAAAACAAAGGGACGTAACTACAGATTTGTTTATTTAATAAATAAAAAACGACATATTTACATTAGGGTGGTTTTAGTGAAAATGGCAAAAAAAAATTTTTTTCGCAATCTGAAAGTGCTCACGTCTAGAAATGCTCCATTTAGTGTTAAAATACAATTGTAAAAAGCCCCAAAGTTATAGAAAATGACTGTTTTTCACGAAATAGCGCCATGTTTCTATGAATACCATGATTTATTACAATAAATTTACTATCAAATGAAAGGGAATTTTAACGACTTTACATTAAATTCTAACACACTTTCTTTAAAAATTTTTAATACAAAGAAAAACAAAAAGTTATCAAAGTTGTATTTATGTATATTTACAAATGTCAGAATTCATAGTTAAATAAAAAATTATACTTAAAAATCTTAAAATTAATACATATATCATATACATACATCATATACATATACATATACCATCAGCTAAAGTAGAAACATGGCGATATTTCGTGAAAACCAGTCATTATCTAAAACTTTGGGGCTCTTTAGGCACGCAATTGTATTTTAACACTAAATTGCATAGTTCTTGATGTGAACATCTTTAACCCTCCGTCTTACACATGTTTTTATTTTCACATTCGTAACGCATGAGTCTAGCCAGACCCAACAAACTTTTGAATAAATAAAACCAATTTTTTTTAACCAAATGTTATATTATACACATTTATAATTTAAATACATATTTTCATATTTTATTTAAATTATAAATGTGTATAATATGACATTTAGTTTAAAAAAATGGTTTTATTTATTCAAAAGTTTGTTGGGTCTGGCTAGACTCATGCGTTACGAATGTGAAATTAAAAAACATGTGTAATAGGGAGGGTTAAATTGAGAACTAGATGGAGGTAATAGTTTGTGTGTTTAATAAAAAAAAATTAATAATAGATAATTTAACAACAAAATAATTAAAAACAGCAAGAAAGAAAGTTAAAAATACGGCATCTTCTATACAAAATATATATGGGTCTGGCCAGACCACATGTGTTACGAATGTGATGTGTGCAGTAAAATATTCGAATAAGTTTCCTTATATATCCTTTCCAGGTTATATTTTTCAGCTTTTTATAGTAAACTAAATTTTAGAAGGGTACCTGAAACTTCAAGTCTCTACCTGTGTTTTAAATATACTAAAATAAAGGTCTGGCCAGACTCATGAGTAAGACGAAGGGTTAAAATTCGAAAATCGATTTTGAAAAACCACCCTAATATACATGTTCCCATTGATCCTATAAGGAGCATAGGACAAAAGGTAATTTTTGGGAATACAAAACTTTTAATTAATAAGATTTCGTTTTTCGTGCTTAATTCACAATTTTTATTCTGAATAAAAACACTGAAATTTATTGTTGGAGTATAAGCTGGTTTCTATTCCCATTTCACTGATTGCTTAGGCCAAATAATCAGGACACATTCTCGCCAAACATTAAAAAAAAGCCAAAGATGTTAGAAAACAAAACTGGCTTCCTTTAAAAGTTGCTTGAAGAAAATTAGTGGCATGTTATCCTGACATGGTTTAAGCTTTTATTTTATAAAGCTATTTGCTTTTCCTGTGAAATTATATATTTGTTTACTACACCTTTTTTGCATTTTAGCTAAAGATTTACAATTTTTTTTCTGTTAACGGATACCCCTGTTGAGCGGACACATCGCATAAATAGAAAATTTTTTCAGTCCAAAAAACTTAGCACGTTATGTTTTAATTATGTTTTTACCCACTTGCCACTACTATTCGAGTCGGGAAAAAACCAATTTTAGGGGAATGTAAGAAAAACCAAACTCACTACATATTTATTGTTGGTGTTTTATCTTAGCTTGTTATCATTTGCAAGTAAGACTTGAACGTTTGTAATTCACATTCGTTTTACAGTTTTATTTGTATACAGTATTTTTCGTTTAGCTGCATTTCACTTAACTGCATTTTTGCCTTTCTGCATAAAATACAAAGCATTGTGTATGATGGCTAAATGTTGTTAAACAAAAATGTTCACGTGTATTTTGCTTGAGTGCATATTGTAGATAACAGCATTCGATTTTTGGTCAACAATGTTAATTTTTAATACAAAATATTATTTTTAAGTGCCTCATAAAAACAAAAAAAAAAAAACATTATTGTATCAATTTCTATTTTATGAAAAAGATAGGCAAAAAATTTTAGTTTTCTGATATAGTAACACAAATTGCTGAATTGAGAATTCGTTTGATCTGGCAGCTGTGTTTTTTTGTGCATACATGTTCTTCTAAAAGCTTGTTATACCCTCATTCACCACTTGTGGTAATGGAGGTATATTAAGTTTGTCATTCCGTGTGAAACTTTTTAATTATACATCTAAGACCGTATGAAGTGTGTGTATTCTGGCTCCTTGAGTAATTCTAAGTCGATTAAGAAAAGAACAAACTTGGTGTCAAATTGGTTGTTGTTATCCTATACAGAAAAAATCAAGCAAACAATTTGTTGACTTTGCACCTATTACCAAAATTATTATATAGATTACTACAAATTGTAAAAATTTAAAATTGTGAAGTTTTATTTCAATAAACGATATTTTTAATTTTATTTAAAAAAAAAAAAAAAATGATCAACAAACTTTGCCGTTTCAAGCAATGTGTTAATTGATTTAATTAAGTATAGCTCAGGTTTTGTCAATTCCCAACAATATTTCTACAAGTATAAATTATTTTATTTTAAACGAAAAAATTAATTAAGATTATTTGTTATTTAAATTATATTTTTATTAACAATTTATTTCAAAACAACTTAAATGTTAATTAAATCAAAACTATATTTTTAATTTTCTTCAACAAAAACAAAAATTGATTCAATTATCACATTAATTAAATTAAAATTCTTTTTAAAATATTTTTTTAATTGATAAAAAACTACTGATAACTTTTTCTTTTTAAGCAGTTAGGGATTGAAATCCAGTAAAATCGGTTCAGTAGGATCAGAGCTGTGAATCAAAATGTGCAATCCACACCCTAAAAAGATGATAATTTTATTACAAAAACTAACATAAATGGTGGAATAATGCACGAAATAATATAAAGTTTTGCACAAATTCGTTTTATACGACTGGAAATCATACTGTTAAATTTCCATAATTTATCATAAGCCCCATATTTATCATAGGCCCAATATTAATTAAATGCGCCTAAACCTGTAACAGATATAGATATTGCGGTAAAATTTGTTTTAACTTAGCTTCATATGGCCAGAAAAAATTTCATGCAATTTTGTGATATACAACATTCCATAATACACCTTAGATCACATACTAAGTAGCCCTCTGAAATTCACTGTAAACTCGAAAACTTATTTCACTGCTGTATTGAAATTTATTCTAGTTTATGTTTTTTATCACCAAAAATCATTCTACAGAATTTTGGGAAGATTGGTTCATAATTTACCATGGGTCCAATACAAATTCGGTTAAAACTGTTACGAATCATGATATTTTTCTCAAGCTAGTTCAAATTTTCAAAAAAAAAAAACATAAAACAGCTGCCAATGTTAATGCTGACGCCATCTTTATTTTTAATTAAGTTAAATTTTTTTAAATAATATTATCTAGATATCATATAGAGCGTAATCCTGAAATATTAGAGTCGGTGGAGGGTTTCAATGATTAGCACTCTGACTTGTTTTTAAATAAATTTTTTATTGCATGCCTGAATCTATTTTTGTTAAAAGAAACAAATTTTACATAAGGGCACATTTATACAGGTCAGTGAATTATCTTAGCAGCATTATTTATGATGCTAAGTGAATACGGCGTAACAGAATATTTTGCGTGCAGCTAAACGAAAAATACTGTAATAAATTTAGCTTTTTCAATCTTGAAACAACCAGTGAAATGAGCATAACTTTCTCTCAATAATAAATTTAAATTAATTTTATGTATTAAATAAAAAAAATAATTGGGATTTTAGCACGTTTTAGAGAATTTTTTAATAGTAATGTAAACCCGTTTTCTTCGAATTTCTAGTGAAGGCAATTTAACTCGTTCAAGTCCAACAGAATATGATGGAAGAGTTTGAGAATGGTTACAAGTTGAGCTCCCTAAGCAGAGCAATAAAAACTATTCCATAAACAGATTGTATTCGATGTACATATGTGAACATCATAATCAGGATAATAGAGCCACATTCGATAATTGGTCTTACCAAAGATGTGTTTCAGTGTTCTATAATTTTAGGATCAGTGAACTTTTTAGCCCAATGCATTATAAAAGCAAGTACTCCACGAGCTTTGTTTATCATTGTTGTAATTTCTTGTATAACATCTAATTATGAATCTAGCAAAACACCAAGATAAAAAATTCCTTTAACTATGTATTTCGAGTTGGCGGTCACCTAAAGTATAGTTAGCCAGCGAATTCCTTTTTCCACAAAAACGCATATGCTTGCATGTTGTTAAATTAAGATTCATGAGGTTTATATTACACCAGTTATAAAAATATCCAAATCATGTTGAAAATTAATAATTTGAAAAGATTTTTTTATACCTTTATAAGGTTTTTACATCAACAGTATGCCGATTAATACATCACAATTGGGTATTGCACTCAGCGGATCATTTAAAAAAATGTAGAATAAGATTGGCCAAGGTGGCTGGCTGCCTTTCGGTACTCCAGAATAAACGATGCACGAAAATTCAAATTTTTATTATGACTCTATTGCAGCAAAGGCTCAAAATGATAAAATTGCTAAAATGAAAAAAGGCGCCACTAACAAAAATACAAAACTGACTTTTTAGGGTGCGTTATAGAATTTTTTTTAGCATTATTGGTGTTCTGCATTTCACATCCACATGTTTTTATTCGTTTTCAATTAGAGTAGATATGGGTTGGTGAAAGTAAACCGAATCGACTTTTATTGTAATATGTGATAACATTTTTAACAAAAAAATTATTTTTGCTTTTAGCTTAAAATCTTCTTAATCCGATTGAATCAAAAATATATTGTTATCTAAAACGCAAAAGTCCTTACTAACCCTAAATTTAAAGTCGATTTTTCATTGATTTTGATGTAATTATAGCTAATTTTTGTTTTAACGATTTTAATGTTATTTTCAGACAATTTGTTTTTTCAATCGATTTTTTATCGATTTTCTTTACAGCTTTAACGATTTATAATAAATAGTAGACTTTACTATCATGCCGCTGTTAGCAAATTTCCGTGAATTTAGCAATTTTTACCGAATTTTTGCCATTCCTTAAAGTTTTAGGGACTTTTAATCAATTTTATGGCTGGCTTTAAATTTTAAAAGTTTTTGAGAATTTTCGCTATTTTTGCAGAATAAACGATGGTTCTCTTTGTTGAATTATTAAAACGACCATTTTTTTCTACAAAATAAAACTTTTAAAGTATGACTATGAACTTTATAAGATTTAAAAAATTATTATATGCGGAAAAAAGGTTTCATAACGCTGACTACAAAGGTGTTAAGACCCTATTTTTTTTTCGTTATTTTGTTATTTTTATTGAAATTAATTATTATTAAAAATAATTCCTGAAGGAACAAAAAATATTCCAATTCTCTGTTTTTTTTTAAAGAACACCAACAAATTTATTTTCAATTTATAAATTATTTTAAAGTTTCGCTGGTGGTTTTTTTGCTTTTTATTTAACTTCCATTTATCAATTATACTTTTGCGTACAAAAAATAACAGAAAACAATATTTATTTTAAATAAAAAGAAAAAGTAATAACTAAATAGTTTAAACAATTCCCATTGTTTTGCATTAATAGCCCATACAAAAAGTAAAAAAAAAAATCTTCTAAACCCGGTACACTACACCAAAAAAGGATCAAACATTTTATGTGAAAAGTTATTAAAAAAAAAAGAATAAAAATAAAGACAAACTTTGTTTTTGATTATAAACTTTCATTTAGAATAAAACGAAGAATACAAAATTTGGGGAAAAAATAAAAAGCTCAGCTATGGAATATACTTACATATTTGTTCACAAATATGCTCATTGTTGTTTCTATTGTTTGTTTCGATGATGGTCTATAAACACAACCTCGAACTCAGAAAAACAGCACTTCCTCTAGTTATCGTTTCCCCTTCCTGTATTCATTAGACATGTTGGCTTTTGTTGTTGTTACTGTTTTTGTGTTGTGTCCATAATATTTTTTTTGCTGTTGGTGTTCTACCCAACGTGACCAAAATTGAACAATTCATAATTTTAATTTAAAAACTTTATTTTTAGGGGGCAAAAGTTGGTTTTAAATTTTTTTTTGTAAAGAATTTTTTTTATTAAACTCTTCCTTTTTAATAGACAGACACACACACACACACACACAATTTTACAAACAACAAAAATGTTAAAAAAAAGGCTAAACACCCTTTAATATTTTAATATTCTCCCCTCAGCAAATATACGTTTACATAAAACAAACTTAAAAAAATCCATTATACACTGAAAATAATCTATGAGAGGTTTTACGTACAAAAATATTTCCGAAGGTTCGGTATAATTTATTTATTTGAATTTTCGTCCGATATTTTGTACACTGAAAATAAATATTTCAGTGCTAGATTATTTCGTACTATTAACGTAAGTTTCGTACATACAGCGTACGTAAAAAGTATACTCAACTAAAATGTGATAAATCGTTCAGTTCGTATACTGAAAAGAAACTTTCCGCCCCGTAAGGATAGAAAATGTAACTATTTTTATAAAATTATACTATTTCAATTATGTTCGAATTTCGTATTACGAAAGTTTTGTTTAAAAAACGAACAACAAGCGAAAAAGTTTTTAGTTTTGTTCTATTTACAAAAATTTCGTTAATAAGTAGAAAGTTAACGATTTCTAAACTTTCGCTTTGGCCGTAGTCTTGTCAATTAGACAATGAAGCCAACCTGTAAACAGCTTTTATTGTAGCTACTTTTTATACCCTTCGCCACACGTAATTTTATTAAAGTATCGTTAATTTAACGAAATGAATTTTACTTTGGAATTTGTTTAAAAATTTCGTAGTAGTCTCGCTTTTCTAAAATACTTCTGAAAATCATTAACTGTGTAATCAGCGAATGTAAGATTATTATATTTATCATAAAGGGTGGTTTCTCAAGCCCAATTGAACTTACAAAAGAGTTGGCTGTCAAACGAACTGATTTACTGCATCTGCTTTTTGATATTTATGTTTAGTAAACGAAAGCAAATCCTCATGAATAGATTCACGCCTGAACAACTCTAATTAATTTATTTTAAAGTCAGCGATGTTTTAATGCAAAATTGTGTTTAGCAGTAAGGCAAATTTTTGGCTTAACCTCAAACAAAACTATTTTTAATGAACATTTTTAAACATATTTTGGTTAAATTAAACATATTATTGCCACCAACAAACATATTATAGTTAAATTAGTCCTCCCTCACGAAGCCAAAACCTTCTTACACCCTGGTGGCATCATCAAACCTTAATTGTTCAAAAATAAAACCGGAGCTCGCCTTACGATCCATAAGATCGTTGCCGCACTACGATTAAAGATTTTTTGAATAACTTTGATCCAGGCGAGATATGGCGAAAGAATAGCGGTACGTGCCATACGGCGGCCGCAAACATTTACTTATTAAAATCCAAATTTTGCTATAAGTCGTGCGACACCTCTCGATTTTTTCCAGTTGCTGATAAGCCAGCAACAATTGACGCCTTGTAGGACAACATTGTTCGTGACACATATCCAGCAATGTTGGAAGAAGTAACCCCGAATTGGACGTAAAATTCATTAAAAACAGTCGCGGTACCCAAAATTACTTCCAAATATTAATGCCGTTATTTAGAATCAAAACAAAAATTTTGATTTAAATTTAATTACATTTATTTTGTTATGATTTACAATATCAAGTAATATCGGGCTTAAAATCAGCAGTTAGTTCTAGTTTATTTTTTAAGTTTAAGGTTAAGTTTGGGTCTGATTTAAAAAAAGATCTAGTTCATTTCAGTTTTATATGAGTTTTAGTTTAGTCCTAGGTCAGTTAAAGTTAATTTCTAAAAAGAATGGAAAACTTAATTTTAAATTTTTTTTAATAATTCTTACAAAGCAGTTCTAAACATACATGCTTATTTTGGATAGTAATAATATCGAATTCGAAAATTCTAAATTTCAAAATCCCGAATTCTTAAATCCATCCAGCGGTAACTAAAGCTTCTCTGCATAGCCGGCCTCCGTCCGGGCTCAAGGATTTTCTCCTCTGTGGTATAACAACCATTGGCCTCTCTGCATAGCCGTCCGTTGGACGGGAGCGATTTCGGCCGGGTGTAATGATTTTTGCCGCTATGGCATACAAACCAACGGCTTCACTAGCTAAAGCTTCTCTAAATAGCCGGGGTTTGGCCGAGCTCAATAATTTTCTGCTCTATGGCATGACAAAAACCGCTTACTAAACGCTTTGAATTTTCTTATCAAACTTCGTGCTGAGTTACAAAATGTGTTTCGTCCATTTTAAAGTGAGAAATTTATCTAACGTTTTGCACTTGCCAATTGTCCGCCAAGATTATGCGATTTTACCCCACTGGACTATCTATTGCGGAGATACGTGAAGTCTCTCGTGTAAAGGGACAAACCAGCCACAATTCCAGCCCTGAAATACAACATTTCAGCTGCCATTGGTGAGATACCGGCCGAAATGCTGCAAAAAGAATGATCACGACGTATGAATACGACGTAGCCGCGGGCAACATTAACATGAAATAATCTTTGAAAAGTAATTAGAAGGCATTAATTTTTTGCCCCGAATAAATATTTCATTTACTTTTGCAAATTTTCAAAATCCAAGCGTTCAAAAATTCACCCTTTACATAAAAGGTATTAAATTTTTTCCAGTGTATTCGTCCATCTGCAAATATATTTTGAAACCAGAGTGAAAGGAAAGAAGTATTTTGTTGGCTTTTCTCAGTATGAGTTACATAAAGACAAATATGAGTGTAGGGAAAAAAAGATTGAGTCCTTTTTTATTCATAGTCAAAATATTTGTAGTTGCTGTAATTATTTATTCGTTTTCTTCTCTTTTTTAAATATTTATTTACATGTAAATTTGTGTGTAAGTTGTTTTGTTGTTTTTTAAAAGTTTTTTTTTAGCTGCCGGTCTTTTCATTTGATGCTATTTTTGCAGCTTTTTGTTGCACATAGTCAGTCTGGGAGGAGGTATTTATTTGAATTATTAAGGTGTGGGTTTTATAAGTTAGAGTTTTAACTTTTTAATCACGTAACTATTTATTATTATGTTAATTTTTTTGTCCTTTCATATCTTGCTCTTCATCCAAAAAAAAGGAGGTGTGTTTATGATGGACATTGTAATTTGTATAGTAAAAAAAAAATAAACTTATTTTGAATTAATCTCTTTTATGTTTGAAAATATGTATCAAGTTTGCTGTAGTTGAACAAGAAAAAAAATATAAAAAAAGTCTAGGAAATTTTGAATTCTTAATATGTGACTATAATTTTAAAAAGGTATAAAATTGAGTTTGAAGGCTAAGAAATAAAATACAATTACATTTATCCCTGTATTCATAAAAAAAAATTATTTAATAAAGTTAAGAAAACAAATTTTCTATGAACATTTTCCATAATAAACGTCTTTTAAATTTAATAATCGTTTGTGAATACTAAAGATAAAGGAAAACCTAAAACACCGAAATATCTATGGTTTTCTTGAACAACCGCCTTTTAATAGGTTGTCTTTAAGAAGAAGATGCCATTCATAAAGCTTATATTTAAATAATTATCGATTTTTTCTATTCTTGTCAATGGTTAATTGCTATGACTCAGCCAAAATATTGTCAATACTCAAATTCATGAGCAGCTCACACAGCCTTCATTATTGGGAATTCAGTTCGCAACGGGGTTAAGTGATCGACCGTCCTGGACGAAGTATTCATCGAAATATTTGCAATAAAGGAAACGTGAAAGCTGTGCAGCAGAGTGTTAAAAATTATCCATCTGTCTCAGCTCGTCATCGTTCCGGCCAATTCGGCATTTTCAGAATAACTATTGAAGTACAGCAAAACCTGTTTTTTGCAGATTAGGTTTAACATTGCTCTCTTACATAGGGTCTTCACCTGAGATAATATCTGATATAATATGTGAGAGAACGTCGGCAGAACGAGAGAACAAATTTCTTCATGTTAATCTTAATCTTAAACAAGGGGAACACGTATCTTATAAGATTTCATAATCGAATGATTCTCGTGCAGTAACTTGTGTCGTCTTTACTCTCTTTTTTAGATTTCTCTTGTTTTTTAGTTAAAAATATTGTTTTTTTAAATATTTATCACAAGATTTTCACTATTTGCACAAAAAAATTAAACATTTTAATGAATGCGTCTTATTATTGTTTTATATGTGTGCATGTATGTGTATTTTTGACAGCTCATCTTATAAGATCGTTGTTATATATTTCTTATAACAACTGTCTCATAACATTTATTATAATATTAATATTACCACTATTTGAGAGTCTACACGTAAGATAATACTCTCTGCGATTGAATTTGACGTTTGCTGATATAAAAATCTTATGTCTTATCTCACGTGGAGACCCTGTGTTACATTGCTTAAACATAAAATCACCCAACATTATGCACCTTAACGCAGTTTTAAGTGACATCGCGATTAGGGATATGAAACGTTTTTCCATTAAAAAAAATATAAACTGTTAATTTGCATGTAATTTGAAGTTCACATTTCTTGATATTTTACATAAAAGTTTATACACTCAAAAGAAGAATCAATCCATCCGTACTCAAATCACTCCGAAGCGGTATTTATTAATAGTACGGTGAGTACGGATTTTTTTGAATCAAGTACAGAAACATTGATTCAAGTACGGATTTTTAATCGCAAAATACATATTCAATCCCGATTTCGTACTTTAAATAATCCGAATATGAGATTGGTTTAAGTAAAAGTAAGATTTAATCAATCTCAAAATGCGCTTGATTCAAGTATTATTAAGTTGATTTTATTTCGAATTCGTGCTTGAAAAAACACAAAAAAAAAATTGGAAAGAAAAAGTTATTATGATTGATTTCTTACCCGTATTACACATTACAGAATGATAAAACACAAACATCATGCCCGAAATGGTTTTTACCAAAATGTATTAATAAAGTGACCTCAGTACAACAACAATGCAACAATAGAAAAAGCAACAGGCATTTTGCTGCTAGAATTGAGACGGCAAATGTCAAAATGCCTTCTTAAAAAATGTAAATAAACAAAAAAAAAAAAAAGACACTAAACGTCACACCACGAAGAAAATCACTGCAAACAGCTGCGCTTGTGAGGTCACTTTATTAGTACATTCTGGTTTTTACTTTAGAAATCTTATGTACATATTAAACCAAAAATAAAAACTACATGAGAAGCAAGAGTTCAAATTTACTTTTTAACCCTTCGTGGTACACATGAGTCTGGCCTGACCTTTTTTCAATGTGTATAGAAATTAAAACATGCGTAAGCCGGAGGGTTAAACACAACGAATGGTTAACTCTTTTTTTTTACTTGATTTAAGAATTTTTCAAGAAATTCCGGGATTGATTTTCAAAAGTAATCCCATTTAGGATTGTTTTGAGTACGTTTTAGTGTTTTTCGTACTTGAATTTTTGAGTACGACTCGTACTTAAAGTAATCATAAAAAACTTAATTTATACCAAGTGTTTTTCTTTCTGAGTATTATCAGTATTTTTGATTATCTAAAATTTTTTGTTATTTTTTACTGGTTAATGCTGATTAACTAGCAACAATTGATGTCTTGGAGGCCAACAATGTTCATGTTATTTGTGACCAGTGTCGCCAGTGAAATTTCTAGAAAGATACATTTTAGTTTCCAAAAAGATACACTTTTACCCAAAAAGATACATTTTGAAAAAAAAAATTTGTAAATGCATTTTTAGCGTTTAACATTTATTAACAAGACATTTTTATTTCATATTTAATGAATATTGTAAAAAAATATTATCAGGTATGTTCTAGGTTTCGACTCGAATTGAAAACGAAAAATTTATTGAATCAGCATAATTCATAAATTGGTGTTCTAAAATCAACATGTTTTTGTGTATTCGAGGTTTTTGTTTGAAGAAACTTTAGTTGAACTAAAGATCGCTAATTTGCTAACCGCTCCATGATAGCAGTCTAGTATTTATTAAAAATCGTGACAGCTGTAAAGAATCACAGGAAAAAATCGCTTTTATTCCTAACATGGCTAAAATTCGCGAAAAATTTTCAACTTTTAAACAAAATGGGGAAAAAAACAAAATAAGAGGAAATTCGCAAAAATTTGCTAACGGCGGCATGATAGCAAAGTCTACTATTTATTATAAATCGTTATAAATTATAATTACATTAAAATCAATAAAAAAAGTAGATTTTAAATTTTGGGTTAGTTTGGGCCTTTTGCGATTTAGGTAACGATATATTTTGATTGCAGTAGGGATAGAACATTTTAAACTAACATTTTTTTCTTGTTAAAAATATGATCACATGTGAAAATTAAGTTTTACTTTCACCAACCCCTACGAATAAGAACATGTGGATGTGAAATGCAGAACACCAAAAATGCTGAATGAGTGGATTCGGATTCTAGAACATACCCGGATATCATATAAATTTATATTACTAATTATTTAAGTCATATGAGGTATGTAATTTTTTTAAAAAAAAGTAAGCGAACTTTAAAATTAATTATATGTATGTTAAGTTAAGGCGTTAATACTTAGGCGATTATATCAATAAGTTCAAATAAATTTCCTGAACACAAAAAAGGCTTTCATATTCCTTTACAACAACTTCGCACTACTAGTAATCATCGATTTTGGTAGATCGTATGTTGAAACATCCTTTATGCTTTCTTTCTTCATTATTAAAGCTGCTATTTTATGAGTATGGAGCCGGCAACGATGATCAGTCTTAATAAGTTTTAGTTGGCTTTTCTGCACATTTTGCGTACAGATTCAAAATATACGAAAAATGTCAGGATTATACATGTTTCCTAAAGTCATCAAAAGATACGAAAAATGTATCTTTCGTATCCTAAGGGTATCTCTGTTCGTGACATACAGGCAGCAATGCTCAAATAAGTGTAACCAATTGGACGTCTACAATGCGCTTTCCGTTTTGAAATATTATAATTTTTTTCTTTTGATTGTATTTATTCTGCATTACATTTTTTGTTTATTTCGTATAAAAATTTACAACAATAAATATTTTTTAATTCCAAACTTTATTTTTTATGAATGTTTGTCAAGCTAATAGGGCCTAAATTTCTGCAATGTAAATAAAATGCAATTTTTTTTTATTGAAGGTCAAAAACAACAACACCGGAACAAGTTCGAAAACCTGGTAAATTTGTTTAATTAATTTTTAACCAATAAATATTTATTTTTTGCTTATTTTTTTTTTATCAATTTTTTTTTGGCGCTAAATTGAACTTTTTATAAAAATGTTTATAGAAATGCTTAATTTTTCTGATTCGGTTTCATACGTTTCCCTAGCAAAACTGCAAATCTTGCCTTCTTCTTTTTCTTTCGATTCAGCTATGTACTGGAATCAGTGTTCGAAAATAAACACGAAATATCGCTCCTTAGTGTTCGGTTCAGAAGATTTGTGGAAAACACAAACGCTAATAGTGTTTTTGAAGAAAAACGTTTCCCTGTTTGTCATCTTTCGAACACAAAAATAATACTGTTTGTGTTGGGTTCGGTTCATTAATGTTCGTCGGTTTTGGCTGGTAAAAAAACCAAAAGTTTTTTACAAAAACAAAATAACATACAAAAAAAACCAAAAGCCAGCGAATTAATTTCACACAAACAAAACATATACACAATACACACACAAACTGTTCGTGCTGCGGTCGCTGCTAAAATTTTTTGTTTGTTCCTTTCTTTAGCAATGTAAAAAAGGAACATTATAGAAGATTAAAATATAATGTTTGTCTACAGTAGCACTAAAATTGATCTGTTTTTTTTAACGAAGAACAGAACACTACATAATGTTCAGCTGTGTTTTGAAAATAGTTACGATCGTTATTAAGGTTTGTGTTCGTCTAAACAATCACTAAATAAATAGACATCGTTCTTGGGTGTGAGAGCCGAACGCTAAATTCTAATTATCCACTGATTGGAAAACCTTTTACGATTGATTCTGAACAGAATAAGGGAAAGTAAATGAAAGGCAGTTATAGTAGAAAAAATTGCAATTATTCCACTTCTTCATGTGTCATTGGCCAAAAAGAAACGGTTGCTTTTACTTCTGATTCATTAAACGAAAACAGTCGTTGCTAAACCAAACCAAACCAAACCAAATCAAAACAAATTTTAATTTTTTGTTTGACAGTTTTTGGTTTCGACTGCAGTTTTTTATACCCTGGATATTTAAAACGAATCTTGATTTTAATTGGGTAGCTAAAGAAACAATTTTAAACTAGACCTAAAAGAAATTATCTACGCTCTACCCACGACATTAAAAATCACACCAAATTCGTGTCATTACCCACAAAGTGGCAGCACTGGACATCAGAAATCTATTCAATAGATCTAACGTAGACTTTACTTTAAAATTTCTAAGAAGTTTTTTTGAAGTTGTTTTTGCTCTCAAAATTGCAAAAAAATCAAAACTCTTTTTTTATAACCTTATCATCTTTAGTGTCTATTTTGAAATCCAAATTATTTTCTATTACTCATTCCACTGTACATCATCTATTGAAAAAGCTTCCATCGTACTAAAGATGATTGTGTCAAGTTCAAAAACGTATTTGGCGTATGTTTAGTACTGATAAGAATTGCCTGCCTGTTTCATCAAAATGTATTAAACAAAAGCACAAAATAAATAAATTTCCAATTTAGTTTAAAATAAATTATTCTAATAAAACCATACAAAACGACAGCGGCACAATTTCAACCAACCAAACAACCAACTTGTGATTAAATAATTTTTTTTAATGAAAACTTTCAGTTTCTAAAGCTAAAAAAAAAACAAAATAGACAAAAAATTCCATTCAAAACTAAAATTTAATTTAATTATGAATTTCTCTCTAATATACAGTAAGTTTTAATTAAAATTCATATACATACGTATAAAAATATGTGTTACATTTAAAGAAAACTAATTAATAAACTTTTAATTTGTTTAACAAACAAAATAGTTGTCTCATTTAGCATCCTCTTAAGGGCGACATGTTCAGCCCAAAAGATTTCGGCTGAGGAATTTACTTGGAAATTCATAGAATTTACTTTGAATTCTACTAAAAATACTGAGAATTTCGTTATTGCTCCCTACGAGGCATATCAATTGTACAAAGAGATTTTTAATATTGAGGATGAAAGCATTGAAGATTCCCCAGAGAACGATGAGGAACGATTGAGTGCTCTTTTGCCTGCCATAAGGAAACAACAAAAGACTTTAACATCAAATCAAACAAAACAATCAGATCTTTTGTCAACTGTTTCTGTAACAGCTAGATGGTCATTTAATTTCCAGACTCGCGATACCCACAAGCGGGTCTTTCATCAACATGGCAAGCCAAATCAAAATATGTGGGTTGATTTTTTGCGCAAAGATGATACTTTCTGTTATACCCATGATGATCGATTGAATGCCAGTATTTTGGAATTGCCTTTAAATGTTAAGGAAATAAAACTTAAATTAATTTTACCCGATCAATGGGACGCCTTGCCGGAACTTAAGAGGTACATTCTTGAAAATTTGAATGAATTTAATGAAAGTATAAAGAAGACGAACAGAATGACTTTGGTCAGGTTGCTATTGCCGAAATTTCTTTTATCTTATAAAAAAGATTTAACACAATTTTTTGCAGATGTAAGATTTTTTTAAGATGTTGTTGTGGTCAAAACTTAAATACAGAAATTTATTTTTTTTGCAGATCTCTTCTCAAGAAGTGGGGAAATACGAAAATGTTCATCAGCTAGCGAATTTGGAATTTAATGAACGTGGTATTGGTCGTTTTGAAAGAACGAGTAAGTTTTAATGACGTTGTGTTATTGATAAAAAGAAAATTAGTTCGAAGACTTTGAGGAAATTTCACAATTATTAACAGAATTGCATCTACTTTTTCTTCTGTCATCCTTCCGTCCCACTAACCGAAACTGAATTCCATAATTCATTTGAAATATTTTTATTTTCTATAAGACAATAATTGTACATTATAAAAAATAAACGCACAATTATGCGCTACGCAATAAGACAGACATACATAAATGCAGTAAAGTAAGTGAAAGAACTCACAACAACTTTTATAAAATAAAAACATTTCAAGTGCTACGGCATTCCCTTACTACGAAGCAGGTTTGTAAGGGAGAATACTAAAAAATAACTGTATCAAAACATTCAGTGTGTAAAGTCGACCGTTACATACAACAATTTTTATATGCGATGAATAATGCGCTTTATGTATCAAAAATGTGTTGCCTCAAGGTGGGAACTTGCCATTTAAAATTCATGTCTTCCGTCACCGCAATGGTAAGCGAAACTTTTATGTTTCTCCCTTACAAACCTGCTTCGTTGGAAGCTCCATTTTTTATTGGGTTATTAATAAGCAAAATCGGACTATTAAGAATTTTCAGCCGAAATGTGAACCAACTTTCGAATTCTGACAGAAGTTACTTCATGGTTGTATAAAAAAACCTGGCTGTTTGTTAAAGCTAGCCATACACGAAATTGTTATTATTATTTGTTCGTGCTCGACGTCATGTTACTAGTAAATAGAGCTGTGCGCGCACATATCACAAGTAATTAATAATTTGTAGTGATTTGTTCGATATGGTTGTGGGCTTGTGCGTAAACATTTTAAAGTTTTTTAATTTTAGTGTACAACGAAATTGCATTTGTGCGTGTGTTTTGTTCATGTTCGATGTCTTGTTACTAGTTAATGGTGCGCGCACATATCACAAGTAATTGATAACACTGTGCGACAAATGGTAGGGGTCAGTGATCGGGAAGGGTTCAAAATACCGGGGAAAGTTATATCGGTAAAAAAGAAGTTATACGTGTCCCGGCGTTTCGCTGGGCTTATAATTTAATTATTTATTTGAGTTTAACTTGTACCATGTTCTATAAGAGATCATTTTTATCGAAAGGAAATATATATACAGTCGCATCTTCCTATAATGAATTCGCATGGGACCACAAAATCTTTTAATTTTAAGAAGGTTAATTATACAAAATTAATTTTATTTCCACTTTTATTAAAAAATAATGTGGCTGTTCTAGTTTGGATTCCCAAATGCAGCAGTTATCCATTTGAGAATTGCTTTATTTGTTTCTGTACAAACACAGGTTTGAAGGCTCTTGCGTTTAGTGCTTATGCTATGTAACGTACCATAACGTGCTGTATTTTCTGTAATGCGTAAGGTGTGTGCTCGCCTTTCTATGCCAAGTAATACTTGGCACATTAGTGGTCTGGGCATCATTTATTACTAGTTCTAAACCGAGTTTTCTTATTTCTTTTTTAAAAACATAATGGTATGTTCATTTCGAATTATTTATAATCTAGACTAAAAATTTTACGACACATAAAAAATTTTCCAAAAACTTAAGTGATTGTTTTGCCTTGTACACACACTTTAATATTTCAATCGACTTTTCTTTACCCAACCATCACCAAACTTCATATTAAATGTTTTTATATACAAAGGAACCAATAAGCCCATTCATTGGCTTTAATTTTTTTAAACACCTCTTATACACATGAAGTTGTCGACAAAAAAAAAAACAAATTTTGGACTTTTTGTACATAATCGAATTATTGACGGATTAACTTTAAGCTTATCTGATATTTTTTTTTAATAAAAACTAAACTTTTTTTGCCCGGTGCTCATTGATATCAAGTGATGTTGCGAAAATAGCCCCTTTAATGCGTATGTGACACATACTATGTGTGCATTAAACTTATGCCCAATTTTCAGGATTGTATTTAAATCTATATTAAGTTAATTTTCATAAAAACTTAAATCGTATTTAAATACAGTTTGGCTTTTTGGGTTTTATTTGAAAAGTCTTATTTAATTAAGATAAAAGTATGGTAGCACTGCTTAATACAAAAAAAAAATATAAGCAAGTGCATTTATTTACAAGGTGGTCTGAAAAAACAGCTGACTGTTAATGCTTTGCCTGTTATCGTTGTATTGTTGTGATATTGAGGTCACATTGCTAAAATATTTCAATGGAAACTTAAGTTGAAATTAAGTGTACCACATCGGTGACTTAAGTTCCACTTAAGTTTTTAGTGAAGAAGAGAATTTTGTATTTAAAACGATTTTAAAATAAATGTGTTTTAATAACAAACCTGAAAATTGGCCATTAATTGTCTTTTATAGAAAAAACCCCCAATAAAATTTTCTTTCCCTTTAAGCAACATGAAAACCCCTAATTTGGGGTCAAAACCGCTAAACTGGCAGCCCTGACTCGTTGTACACAAATTTTCGTTTTTTGTTTGACAGTTTTTGGATTCGACTGCAGTTTTTTAAGCCCTGGTATTTAACTAGGAATAATTAAAATGTCTTATTCAAAGTCAGATTCTTTTCAACCTCAGGTCCTTTTTAAACTCTTCATCACACGTAAAAATCTGTGCCATTTTGTCAAAACATCTTAAGTGAAATTTAAAAAGTTGAAAAAAATGTTGTTTATTTTCCGAATTTTCATTAAAAAACATTTTTGCTAACGTTTTTAAAATTTTGTATAATAGACTTATGCATATAGAATTTTTCTTTAATTTTGGTTTCTTTTAATTTTTGATAAAAATGATTTTTGTAAAAACTTTTTTGCTATCTTATTTCGACTTAAGATGTTTTCTCAAAATGCCACAGAAGCATATGTATATAAGTTCGTTTTTTGTATAAGTTTGTCATTTCGTTTGAACTTCTGAAATATTGATTATAGACCCTATAAAGGACATTTATTATGGATGCTTATGAGAAGCGAAGTTGATTTAGCCATGCCCGTCTTTTTATTTTTTGTGTCTTTGGTGCTTGAACTTTTCTTAACTATGGTAAATGCAACTCTGTACGAAAGTCTGCGTCAACTCCTTCTATTTACGTCCCCCGTTATATGGAGACGACGCACAGTGTGATGCCCTCTCAAAAGAACTCCATCCGGGACCAGGCAACGGTGTCTATTAAAAGAGGATGTTAAAGGACATTTAACTACGAAAGGTTAAACAGGAGAGGATTTAATTTTCTTTAATTTCCTTTTACTTATATTGATGTTTTGATTAAAAATAAAATATTTTTTTTAATTATGTTTATTCTTTTATTTTCTTACAGCTGTTCTATTTTGGAATGCCTACTCATATTTAAGGGTGTCGCCTGAATTGTTCGATATTAGTCATCCGTTTCTCTTCTTAATCATCAACAAAGATGGTATACAATTTTTTGGACAAGTGGTTAAAATGCAACATTAATATGTCGTCAACTCTAGAAAAAGATTTGGGGACCTTTGTTTAGAGGTTTCATATTCTACAAAATTAAATTTAAAAAAAATTTTAATCAAAAAAATTTAATTTTTTTAAAGAGGTGATGATAGTTTTCTTAATTTAGCTTAATTTTAGGTAAAAGTGGGTAATCTTTATAGTTGCAGTGTGAATCCAGACAAAGTAAAAAAACATACAAAGAGACCTTCAAAAAAGGACTATTTATTTTAATAATTAATATCAATTTCAGTTTATATTTTTGAAATAAGTTTTATGTGTAAACAACATTATAAATTATATATTTCAATAAGTTTTTAAATTTAATAATAAATTAAAGAAAAAACCATTTAAAAATAGTTAAAACATTTGTTGATTAGATCTCAATTTTTTATTTTATAAAAGGATGTAATTTTTTTTGTTAAAATGATTCTTTTCTTTCTTCATCTCGTCTTAGAAAAACACTTTATTCTTTATTATGTTGAATAAAAAAAAAAAAAAAAAAAACTGTTTAAAATACGTTTGCTTTTATTTTATAGAAAATTACAAAACAAAGTCCTTTTAAAACCAGACACATGCACACACATTAAAATCCTCCGACTTATTTAAAACAACAAAAGATTTAGAAATAAAAAAAAGAATTGGAAACTTTATTAGAAATAAAAAGGAATGCAAAAAAAAAAAATAAAACAAATTACAAGAACAGAAATTGTATACAAATAATGCAATAACAACAACAACAACGAGTGCAACATTGTATTAAAAGCGTTAACAACAGCAACACATACAGCACTTCGACATTTTAGAAAAATGTTCCCAAAAGGACAAAGGATATAGAGTGAGTTGGAAAAAAAGAAATGTCAGCCACAATGAAATAAATGTCAATTGACCACACAATGTCAGTGTCATTGTTAATCTATACTCTCAACACAAGAAGACATTACAACAAAAACAATAGCAAATACAATGAAATAACACCAATACAATACAAAATAAAAATGACTGCAATACTGATCAAAACAAACCCACATACATAAAAATACTAACTGTAAAGGATATTGCAACCGTTAAACTTTTTTACAGGATCAGAACAATACAATAAAAGTTTTGTTTAAGGTTTTCTTTTTCTTTTGTTGTGCGATTTTCTTAAAGTAAAAGTTGGGCAGGGGTTGAAAAACAAAAAAATATAAAATAAGGGAGAGTGGTATAAACGTCTGGACCGGATCTTGAATGCCCTTCATTTTGTTTCTTATTAAAGAAATCTTTGTTACGGATTTGGTTGCAAAATCCTTTTATTTCGTGTTAAAATGAAAAACATTCTGTTTGTTGTTATCAAATTCTTAATGTTAAATTGGTGCTTTTTTGAAATTAAGGAATTTCATGTAAAACTATAGTATATACATATATCGGGGTTTTCAACAAGAATTTTTTTTTTTAATTGTGCATCGGCAAATCGCATTTAAATAATTAAAATACCCTATAAAAATGCTGGTTCTGTTAAAGTTTAATTTCGTAAAATTCGTGATATTTTCCGGCAACCATATTTTTCCATCGCATAATCGCATAATTTCACGAAAATCTGCGGTTAAGTGGCCTGCCAGATCGTGCGACTTGACACCACTGGATTATTTTTTGTGGGGCTGTGTTAAGGACAGAGTCTATACGGAGCCAATCGAATCGATTGCAGCTTAATTAACTTTATCGCTCACTTTAGGTTGAAGCAAAGTTTTAATAATGGAATACTTTTTATAAGGCCAGTTAAAGTCTACTGTTAGCTATCGCTAAGTGCTAACGGGGCTTAGAAAAACATTTTATTTTCAAGGATTTTAATGGCCGTTTTCTCATTCCACGATTATCTTTTTTCCCAACGAAAAACTGCGTATTAAAGAAATTTGGTTTTCTCAATGTTTAATGTTCTTCTATTTTGTCGCAAAGATAACCAGCACTCATCTGCCAATTATATATGTTCCTTACATTTGCCGTAAAGATAAATTAAATCGGCTGACTCCCAACATTTACATGTATTTGAGAGGTGCTGCCAGCTGAAAACAATGTTTTTTGTCGGTATATTGAAAAACCCAAAATCGTTAACGGGCAGTTTATCGCTCTAATAAATTTTAGTTGACATTAAGTAACAGACAGTTTACCGATACATTGAGAAAATGGCCATAAGTCCTAACAATTTAATTTCACTTAATTTCGGATATTTTTTTTTGCATACTCGGGGAGTTTATAAGATTTCGTTCTGGTACTATTAAATTTTTGATAATCAGCCAATTCACACGGCGTCTCTTTTTGTTTGCTGGCGAACGGCTTAGAGAAGAAAGAGGGGTAAAAAAGACTAGTTTGTTGTTCATAACGTTTTTTATATTTCTCTGTAAACTTCTTCTTGTTACGTTTTATAATTTTTCTTACTTTGAAGAATCAGGTTGAAAATACAGTAAGGCCTTGATTATTGTGTGTTTCTAATTTTATGTAAATATTTAAATAAAATGAGGAAAAAAAGTAATTTTTGCCATACATACGTTGGCGAATTCCCTTTCTTAGTTAATTTACATTTTTTCGATTCTTCAAAAGTAAACGATAAAATGGATTATTTGTTTATAATTTCGGATAACAGAGTTTATGCCGGAAAATTGAGGTTATCGTTGGAAAAAAATTTATATCAATGCAAAAAAATTCTTTTTATTTACCGGTTAATTGAATTACGGCCATTCTGTAAATAAAAAAAAATTTTTTTGGAAGTTGCTACAAAACGGATTAAAGAAAAAACGACGTCTAAAAGCCCTCATGTGAATTGGATGTATGAATTGTGAATTTATTAACATCTATGATGGAATTTTTGTACTTATCGATTTTTTTTTTCAAATTTAATTTATGGACATTTTTGGGTTTTCTGTATATTTGTATAGTTTCCAGATTTATTAGGAATTTTGGTGAATTTTTGAAACTAAATGATAATTGGGAATCATTATTAGACGTAGCAGATGAAGTGGCAAGAAATGGCAACAGTGGATGATAAATTTTCGAAGAAAATCATCTTCAGGATGAGATCATTCGGCACATTCACGGCATAGAACCTCAATTATGCCTCAGCGTCATCGAAAATTTGAACCATTCGATGGAGGTGTACTTTGAGTTCACGGCGACCATTCGGCCGATATTTTGTTCCATATATAATTGAACCTTACCAATATTGCTATAATAAAAAGAAATGACAATAATTTCCTAAATAATTTGTGTTTTATGCAAAGTTAACATCGGTCCTTAACCACATTTTACAAACAAACCTGTAAAGCGAATGAGAATTTCGAACCCTGAAGTTTTATTTTCAACGGTATCGAAGCTTTGACAAAACAATGAATAGTGTTTTTCTAGTTTTTAATATTTTCTTTGTCATTTTAAAGAAATTTTTAAATTTTTTAATTTTGCAATGTTAATGAATTCACTGTTTTTTCCTCAGTAAAATTTTGAACTTTTTTTTAGTTGTAGCGGTTTTTGCTTAATCTGGTAGCTTACTGACTAAAATTAAAGACATTTTCTAAACTAGTTAAAGCGATTTTGGTAAATTTAACGCAGAATCGATTACCGATTTTTCTTTGTGAAGTAAGCGATTTTTTCTGATTCAAGCTTTTAAGTGATTAGGGGTTTTTTTGTGAACTAAGCAATTTTTGTTATATAGTTCGTATTTTTTAATTCAGCGTAAAATTTTAAATTTTCGATTTTTTTTTCGTTGAATAACCGTTCAGATTTAAGCGTTTTTTTTTTTGATTAGTTATATTTGATTGAACGGTTTTACAGATGTGAGTGTTTGTTAGGAATTAAGTGTTTTATCGGTTTTTCATATATTTTTAAATTAGTGGTTTTCAGCTTTTTCTGCTTTTTTTATTAAATGTGTTAAGGGATTAAGTTGTGTTATTTATAATGTAAATCTCCTACACTGAAAAGAAAAATCAATTTAGCCGTACTTCGATCAAGCAAAAGCGGTGTCAAAAGTACGGCAAGTACGGATTTCCTTAAATCAAGTACAGAATTCCTGATTCAAGTACGGACTTTTAAAGTGCTCCGTAATTTAGGAATGGGCAAAAAATATCGATATATCAAAATTTCGATATTTAAAACTAAATAATCGATATATATCGCCGATATTTAAAATACCGATGCATCAATATATCGATATTGAAATACGACTATCGAATTCGATATTTTAAAAGCCAGTCTTCATTAAAAACTAAAAATTTTAGCCGTTTTTCAAACAAAATGTTTTTTTAAGAATTGGCATCATTGCATGCATGGCATCCCTACTGTTATTAAAAGAATTGGAAAACGGGATTGACTTAAGTAAAAGTGAGATGGAAATTAATCTCACACTGTGCTTGATTCAAGAATTTTTAAGATCGTTTTAAGCCCAAAATCGTACATAAAATAATCCGAAAGTGAGATGTAGATTCTAACCTTAAGACTTATCCCAGAGAATCAGTCAGAATATTATTATTATTTTACTATTATTATTTATTAACTTACTCCGCTACACATATCGAGCCCTATTTACGATTATACCGTAAGCGACAAATTATCGAAATTTTGTTTTTTTCTTGCAAAAAGATTCGACGTACTCGTTACAATGACGAACAAATTTAAATTGTTACCCTTGCGGAGAAGAAGCGCATCTCAATACAATACTATATTTGGAAAAAATGAAAATAAAATCCCTTCTCCTGTAAAAATTTGCCTTTTGTCGCTTTCGATATAATCGCAAATAGGGCTCGATATGTTTGTTTCATATTTCGTTTCGCCTTAATTTATTTACAGAAGAACTCACAATTGTAAGACACCAGCAGCATGCCCGATATGGTTTCGTAATCATTCTACTTTAAAAATTTGATGTAACTATTTAACTAAAAAATTTTAACAAATAGATCTCGGGAATTTTTGAAAATAATGTATGTTTTTCATCTTGCAGTGTTCTTGTTGTTTCTGCACAAAACAAGCAAATAGTTTTGTTTGCCAACTTTTGTAGTGTTGTTGTTATTTCTACAGCAACATTTTAAAAGAACGTACGACTTGTACTTAAATTAAGTAGATAAAAACTTAAATTTATTACGAGGTTTTTCTGAACCGAACAATAGTTTTTTTGGCTTCAGTTCGTTAAGGAGAAGAAGACAAGAGTCTCTGGCGGTAATCAACCATCGGTAATTACATCAGATCTAAGTCATTTTTATGAAAATTAAGGCAAAATCATTTCTCGATTTTTTGATTTAGAGTTTTTTTTAATTTTAGTTTTTTAGCGTTTTTTTATAGAATTGCCGCAAACTATAAAGTACAAAGTATTTTTAAATAAGCGTTTTTTGTTTTAATTTTATTCAAAACCTCATAAATATCAAGAATTTTTCCCGTTTAAGACAAATTTTTACAAAATAAAACTAAAACTGATTTAACCAAAACATTTTTTTTTTCTACCCTTCAAAAAGCACGCTAAAAAATCTTTAGAAAATTTCCTTTTGCTCCCAAAATAAAAGAAACTTTTAGAAAAAAAAATTATATAATCTAAATGTTTTTAAAAATTTCGTTAAGATTTCCAGTCACGTGTGTGCAATTGCACAATTGTATGCCACATTGTCTGTGTCTGTGAAGTTGTTTTTTTCCCTCTTTTTTTGATGAAGTTTTTTCTCCATTTAACCCCTTTTTAAGGTAGAGCACTTGTAGTTTTTGGTGTTCATTTGTACGAACATGACTTCCCAAAAAAAAGAGATAAAAACACTGACTTTAATAGTGGGTAAATTATAAAACGTTGCATGGTGCTGTTTATTCGAATTTAACTTTTTTGTTCTTTCTATTAGAAACATTTTATGAAATTTTGTTACTTTTTTTTCTTTCTTTAGAGATTTTTAAAGTTTCTTGCACTTTTTTCATATCGCTAGCCATCTTTTGTATGGTGTTTTTTCTTATTGTTCTTTTGCTGTTGACACTCGGCGTCTTAAGTTTCATATGAAATCAAACAAACGGATACGGATACGCTAACGAACTTCAAGTGAACTGTTTTTTTCTCTGTTGTTTTTAACTTTGCAGTCGTTGTCATCATTGGCATGGTGGCCAACTGAGACTAAAAAGGGGTAAGTGGTTTCCAAAAGAACATTCATACACGTTTTTATGCTATTTTAGAAAAAAAGTTTCAAAATCTTTTCCAACTATTTGTGTTTTATTTTTCTTTTTATTTTGCAGAATGTATTTAAACAAACATTTATATTAAAAATTAAAAAGTTTTTGTTCTCCTTTGTTCTCTTATTTTAATGACGTGAGCAATCGAATGGAAAAATAGTTTTTGTTTTTGAAGTGATTTTAAATTTAAAAAAGGGGATCGTATTTGAGAGAAACTTTAGGGAGATACTTTGATTAAACTCAAAAGGAATTAAACTAAAAGGTGGCGCAAAAGTTGTCTTTAACTGGTTTTATTTTGGGCTGTGTTTATCTGATGCCTTAATATCTTTTTTTAAAGTAGAAAAAATGCTATAAGCCAAGTGTACGCCGTCCAAATTGATAACCACACGGTCCTGATTTATGGGATATTCCATCACTCGATAGGTTCCCGCATTCCTCACGGATAGTTTCTTTGAGGACTTCAAGAGTCTTTAAGAAATTCCAGGAGTCTAGAACGTTTGTATCGGATCATCTTGCCATCCACTGCAAATCACCAAAACGTAAGATTAGGCGACTCGGAAATACGGTGCAATTATTCCTAATTCTAAGGAAGTGTAGAACCCCCATTTCTTATAGACATGTTTTTTGTATCTGTTTAATTCACGTGTCAATGTCAAGACAGAATAGACAATTAGCGCAATTTGAAAAATTAAAGCATCTTCTAAAAAGGTACCTCGTACTTAACGGTTGTCAGATCTGGTAACTCTATTATCTTTTGTAAATATATATTAATAACCATCACATGAGCGTAGCTTGTGGTTCACCTTTAGACGATCTATTTTAGTCGATTTAGTAATGTTCGAACAGATGGTGGTCAGATCTAACAATATTCTCAGTAATATGTGCTAAAAATTTCTTTCTTGGCAGATAAAGCATTGTCAGTCCATTGTAAGAAAACAATATTGTTAGATATCTGACAATCGTGTTTACACTCTTCGTTGCTATTGGCAAATCACTGTCAGACGTTGGAAGCTTATTTTTTACTGTCAGATGTTCCAAGTTTATGCATCTGACAATGACATCATTGCCAGAGAATTTTTTCTATTGGCAACGCTGCAAATGCATGCGTATCTCAGATGGAAAATGGGCTTTAAGATTCTGTACGAACTTCAAAAACAAAACGTAGTTTTGAGCCGGTACTAATTTTATATTTTCTTGCTCATATCTTGATTTTTTTATTAAGAAAAGAAACTTCTTATTTATTACTAATTAATAAAAAAAAAGTTAAACTGCACTATATTTTCCATCCCTGATATGCATGACTGAAAAGAAATAACATAAAAGATTAATTTTGCAAAATTAAGGCCCTAATAATGTAAATAGCAACACGCCTCATAACTTGTGGTGTTGAAAATTTAAAAAAATGGTGCATTTCTGGAGAAAGCAAAAACAACATTACAAAGTATTTATGACTTTGTTTTTGCTTTCAATGTAATACTTTGGCGTTGCGTTGCGTTTTATATAATAAGGACTTAAAATTAATGTTAATTAGTGCCCCAGTATGCTAGCTAGTAGTAAGCTGGTCTATCAGCCAGGGCTGTGGAGTCGGAGTTGATGTTTTTGTGCTGGAGTCGGAGTCGTAGTACCCTCAAAAACTCGCGACTCCGACTCCAAAGTTTTTCGGCATAAAAAATTTAAAAAAAATTTCCAAAATAAAAATTATCTTCTTAAAACCCCATTTAAAATTTAAATAAATGGTTTATGAATACTGCTCTTATGTGCTGTTTCCAAATGACAGGCGATGGACTGAGTGCTTTTCATATACAGGGGTGTGCTGGAAATCGCAAACGTAAAACGCAAGAATTTTAAAAGTCGTTTTTAAATAAGATTTTTGTAATAAAAGAATTTTATGACAAATATTTTCCTATTAAACAGGATTTTAAACCAAAAATTATAAGAATTAGGTTTAAAGTTTATTAAAAACAACTTCCAAATTCTTGCGTTTGCGATTTCCAGCACACCCCTGATAAATTTTGCTACATAATCAATCGCCTGTCATTTGGAAACTGCACATTAATGTTTGCGTACGGTAATTGCTTCTCAAAAACTTTAATTTTTAGAAGGCCGTACGGTAATTAAAAAATAAAAGTTAAAATCACTGAGTCTCATATACATTTAGCATCAAGATTATAGTAGGAGTCGGAGTCGCACTTAAAAAATTTCAGCATTTGGAGTCGGAGTTAGTACTTTTTTCGGACGACTCCACATCCCTGTTATCAGCGCCGGGGTTGCGGGTTCGATTCCCGCCAGAGACTCTGGTTTCTTTCCTGAAGACAAGTGTAGAGCTTCGCGGGGATTAGCTTAGGGAATTGAAAAAAAAAACATTAAAAATCCTTTCTATTGTTTTTTCCCTTTAGTAACAATATTTCCACTTTTTGACTTTTTAAAAATGCATGGAATTTTCATTTGCTGACAAATTCTAAAAAGTGATTTGGCAATTCTTGCCATGCAACTATCTGACAACCGTGTGAACTGTCAATTATTGTTGGCAGATGAATTTACTGCCAAAGAAATTGTATGGATTTATAACAATCGCCTGAACTGAAAATTTAATTTTGGTGACAATTTTTCTTTGACAGTATATTGTCCGACCAGACATTTTTGTAAGATCTGACCACCGTCTGTACAAAGCTTAAGAATATTATCAATTATCATATCGCTCCTTTATTGCAACATAGTCATATCTCAAAAATTTGCAGTTACCTAAGCAAAAGTGCTCCTTCATACCTTCTCTATACGTGAAAAAAATCCGTGTTAAATCTCAAACTTAACGGAAGTAATAGCAAAATATATATTATTAAATCAGTATAAAAAGGTAAATTTTGAAAACTTTAATTGCATTTTGCCAAGTTTGATTTTTTTTTTGAGATATTCCTATGTCTGACCGGGGTTACCGTCGGAAATGTTTGAAAATGGCCAAACTGCTTGGAGATATTTCTTGTCTCATTATTTATTAAAGAATAATAATGCATTATAATTGTGTAGTATATTTATCAGGTTATACATACTAAAGCCCTGCACGAATGCATTTGAATGCCGTTTCAAAACATTCGTTTGTTTTTTTAATACTTATTGTCGATTGCCCTTTGCTAACGAATCAAATACTACATTGTGAAAAACAGAAAAAGCGAAACATTCCAGTGTTACAGTGACATGGGCAACAGGGCACAGTAGATGCCTGGGTAACCAGACTGCGGGCAGTCTGGCCAAACGAGGCAGTCTCTTAGACGACGTGTTCGTCGATGGCATGATCGGCGTTTCGATGGCCCGCTGCAAGACTCTCTTCAGACGAGAGTCGTACAGAAGGGCTCAGGAAATATGGCAGGGGAAGCATACCTGCCTGATGACCAGGACCTTATGGCCTGGCTATGACGCGGCGAGAACGCGCGTAGTACTTGGTCTCAGCAGGGACCGGATCACTGGGTGATAGAGACTCATGCTAGGAGGATGGGTCTTGCTTATAATGATTATAATGATGACTGAAGGAGTTGTCATGATAAGGAGGAGGAGGAGACGGATTTTCACTTTCTCTGCCAATGCCCCGGTCTGGGGAGCATTAGGCTTAAGCATTTTTGGGAGACCAGAATTACCATGTCTGGACGATATGTCCAATGTGGGACTGAAATCTATCTCCCTGTTCTGCAGGGAATCGGGGTGGTTCGAGGCTGCAGTGACCTCCGGGGAATAGTCTGGTGTATACTGGCTGACTCCTGTCACTGGCTAGGCGTATCACAAGGGGACCGCTATAAAGACCCAAGTGAGGCTGCCCGTTTAGCCTAACATAAAGCACGGAAAAAATATAAACACACAAATGCAAATGAATTTTGATTAGTGTGTTATAAACGACCAAATATGACGTGTAAAGAGTACGGAATATACTCCACACAACAACGAAAATTGGAATAACTGGAAAACGATTTCCATACAAAAATAACATTTTAAAAAAATTGTGCGTCATGAACGTTTTTCCTTTTCGTATGGAAATCGATATTCAGTTTTCTCAGTAAATTGTGAATTAAATCAAAAGTTGTGCACCGATTACAATGAAATCAAGGCCCATCTATCAGGTCTGCTTACTTGTACAAAAACAAAAAACGATTCTTTTTAGTTGTCAAAAATTTACTACCACATATACAAAGCAAAAGGAAAAAACGTGTATGTGTGGCATACCATAAACGTATACATGCACATGTAAACAACTTTTGACAACTAAAAAGAACATAAACAATGATCATCAGGCTTCTTGCGCAGACCTTTTCAATGGGCCTTGAATGAAATAAACCTCATTTCATTCGAAATATGTAAAGCTAAATTTTTTTTAACCAAAACTGTGATTTTTGTCACATTTTTATTTTTTTTATTAATTTTTAAAGAACAAAAACATTTGTTTTATTTCAAAATTTTCCTTTTTTTAAATTCAACGATATCTCTGACACTACTGGTCAAATTTAAAAACAATGTAAGCACGGCTTAAAGTTTATTTTGGTGGCGGATTTTGGATTGTTTTTTAACTGAATATGGTCAACCTTTTTTAAGTTATTCCAATATATGCAGTGAAAGTGCCTTAATTTTGGGCATAACGGTATATCTCGAATAGTAGAGCTGAAAGAGAAAAATGGAGATTAGATTTGAAATCAGCGACCTCAAATAAGTGAAAATTTTCAATAAATTACAGACCGCAAAATGACTGTTCCGCAGTGTTATTATTAAATTCCGTGTAGAGTTATTCCAAGCATTATATTGCACTTTTGCACAATAGAATCACAACGATCTTCTGAGTTGCTAATGTCGAGTTCACTACGTACTAGAGTGCCTTCGGTGGCACAAATAACCTTTTAGAAAAGTTACCTTTGAAGGTGGAGTCTGTATTGTTTTCTTAAATATGGAGTTTTTAGTGTACATTTGTGAAAAATTTTTACTATATGAACATACATATTGGTTAGGGCCCGTACTACTGAGCACTACCAGATATTCTTGATTCTGTTATACTTTAATGAAGTGTAAAATTGTAGATTTATTAACGATCACAAAAAAAGTATGCCACTAATTAACACCTTCCTTTTTTAATACATAAAATACAATAAATTCTAATAATTCTGTTAGAAACTCAAAAGCATTTATGTATGTATATCTAACCATTTTTGTAACATAAATAATTGCACGACAACTAATAAAATTCCACAAAAAAATTGCAAAGTAATAAAACGAAAATACACAAGGGAAACCTCTATTTAACGACAGTATAAACTTTCCTGGAAAAAACTTCTGTTTTTAATCATAACTGGCATGTTTGTTGTTTATTTTGTTTTTTGTCGTAAATTCAATAACTATAAAAATATGCATTTAATTTATGAAGGTGGTGTTAATAATATTAATTAATATAATTTATTATGAATTGTCGAGGAGATAAAAAAAGAAATAATTTGAACAATTTTATAGCTTTTTAAATAAAGTTGCAAGTATGTAGAGACAGGTGGAATGAAAAACTAATTGAATTTTGAATTGCTAACATGCCACAAAATATTTACAAATTTAATACACACGGGCACACACTTACATACACACAAACACAGACACATGCAGAAGGAAACTCATAAAAAATTTTATATGTGTTTAAATGGGAAAATTGCCCTGCTGGAAACCTACAATTGAGGATCACCAAATCGCCACTTTTTTCGATTATTTTGGTGGATCTATGGTTGCAAAACCGATTTTACTAAAATTGGGTAAGATGATTCAGATTGCCATATAATAGGTTTGGAACAAATTTAATTTAATCATCAACATAATAAGATGGTTAATGATCACAAAGACTCTATTCCGGAAAACGCTTGTATTGGGCCTATGTGATATTATGCACCGAATGCTACCATTTTCAATGCACTTTGTCCTTGCAAAAATTAAAAAATTTCTAATGTACTAGCACTTATGTACTAGTACAGGAACACCAGCCAGCTGGACGGACGGACATTGTTAGATCGACTCAAATGTGGGATTCAATATTTTTTGGTTTTAAAAGCAACTGCACAAATGCATAAGTAATACCCTACCCACCATTGTGGCTATAAATATTAAAAAATTGGAACTAGAACTATTAAATATTCTGGTAAATGTTTCTTGTTTTAATATCTCCATATGGTTCCACCGAAATTACCATTAGAGCCTGGCAGAATTCTATTTTAAGGCACATTTAAATCATTGAAAACGGTTCAAAATCTACTGTAGTGTTGCTTTCACAAACAAATACTAAAAAACAAGTGTAGATGGCGAATTTTCATAAGTGTGTGAACGTGTAGAAGCCAAAAACAAATGATTTGACTAAAGTTAAAGTACGGATTTTGTATGCTCTTAAAAATTACCAACTTAATGAAAACTACACGTAGCAATTAGAGCGGGAACCAAAGCGAATTCACTAGAAGGTG
Organism: Pollenia labialis; assembly: GCA_949318255.1. Lineage (NCBI taxonomy): Eukaryota > Metazoa > Arthropoda > Insecta > Diptera > Polleniidae > Pollenia > Pollenia labialis. Next base: position 57,809,785 of record OX439143.1, read on the forward strand.
GGGTCAAGTCAACATATGGTGTTTTTTTCGGTGGTCGACTTGTCAAAGTTTGTATACAAACTAGTTTTTTATTAAAACAAACCTATTTTTTTAACTAGCCATATTTTTGACAGCCTGTGGTCGAAGCAGTGTTGTTCCACCTTCTACTCAATTCGCTTTGGCGGGAACAAAGTGAAAGTACGGATTGTTTATGCTCTCGAAAATTACCAACTGAATGTAAACTACACGCAGCAATTAGAGCGGGAACAAAAATATACACACATTTTAAATTTTTTTAATGAGAGCTTGGGATACAGGGATGATAAAGTCAGTACAATTGTACTTTTTTCAGTACTTTTTGCATTGCAAAAGTACTGAAGTACTCCAATGACATATTTAGTACAATTTAAAAATTTCCAAATATCAGAAGAATAGTAAATGGCATATTGGCTACACAACATTCGTCGGCGAATATGGAAAGGATTTTTTCGTAGCAAAATATAATTAAAACAAAGCGTAGCAACCGCCTTTTTGTGAATATTGCATCGAATTTAATTCAGACAAAAGATTTACTACATTCTAATTAATCTTCTTGGTATAAATAAACGAAAACTGTTAAGCTTGATTTCTAAAAGTATGTATAGTGAAACGGGATATAGTGTGACCCCACAATTCGATCAAGTTGTACAACAATTTGTTACGTTAGAGGTGTGGTTGGTCATCGGTTGAATAAAATATCAATTTGATTTGAGCTTTCAAATTGGTACGTGTGATGGCGATTTTTTCTTTCGTTTTTAATTTTCATTTTGCCATTTTGAAAGCAACAGTGTGCGAAGTAAACTCAATTTTACGACCAGTTACAACGTATAGGGCCCGCATAAGTACGCTTATACAATATGTTTTGGGCTTATTACTGGGTTAAAACGTATTTACACCCTGTTCTACTTTGGGGCCCTAAGCTCCAGTGGGAGTTAGAGGAATATAAAAAATACGCTGTTGAGTATTTAAACATGACAGATAAAAAAGCATCGTCTAAATTACTTAATACGTATTAACTTAAGCCTAAAGTACACGAAATGTAAAAAGCTGCATGCGCATGTGGTTCCGAATTTTGATAAAATTAAATTCTTTTTTGATAAATGTTATTAATTTATTTCTTTATTTATATAAATTGTTGATTTTTGTAACTAGTTATAAGATTTAGCATTACAACATTTTGCCAATTCTTAGTTCCGTACTGCAATATGAGACTCCTAGTCTTGTGTAGGGAACGACAAATAAATAAATAAATAAATAAAAATCACACAACACGAACTTGCTATTTTGGCTTTGTAGTGTGGCTTTTTACATTCCGTGTACTATAGGCTTTAATATTTTTTTGTTAATTGCCAAAGGTGTATTGCAAATACGTATGTATATATTAGTGTATAGTACAATTGAATTTTAATGTACATATGTTCGAACATTTTCTGTTATTTCAATAATAAAACTAGTAAAAAATATTTTTAGTACAATTTGGATCAAAAAAGTACAGTTCTTTACTTAATTAAGTACAATTTAGAAAATGTAATTTATCATCCCTGTTGGGATATGTATGTACGACAAATTTCGTATGTTTATTTCTTTGATAATATTGCATCAACGCAGACCCTTTTTTGACGGTCTTGATACCTTTTATGCCCCTTTTTTTAAATTATCATTTTGTATCATTTTCGCCTTTTTTGTGGCACTTTTTGACCCTTTTTGGAAATAGCATCCCCATTTATATTTTGGTCAGTAAGGGGTAGCATGTTTTATGCTCAAAAATTTAACCTTAATAATGGCATAAGGCATTTTCGTCCCCTTTAAAATCGGCAATGTCAAGATTGCCATGTAAACCAGATGACTTCGGTTTATTTATTGGCTTACAAAAATTCGGAAAAGTTTAAAAAAATAGCAAAAATTAGCGAACATTTATTGAAAATATTATAAAATTGATTAAAAGTCCCTAAAAATAAAATAAATGGCGAAAATTCGGTAAAAATTGCTAAAACTCCCAAATATTTGGTTACAGCGGTGTGATAGCAAAGACTTACACATATTTAAAATCTTAAAAGCTTCAAAGAATCAAAAAACTTACAGGAAATAATCGCTTTAATCGCGAACATGGCTAAAATTCGGGAACGATTGCAAAATTGGAAACAAGCCTTAAAATTTATTTGGACCCGAGATTTAACCCCATTTGGAAACAATGGGCAGTCATAGGCTCACAAAAACAAAATTATGTTAAGAGGTTTAAATTCATATAAGAGTTATTTGTGCCGAATATTATTAACATGCACATGAGACTTTTAAACTTAAAGGGATTTTAAGGACGGTCGCTAAATTGTTTTTTAATGTTAACATTTAAAAGCAAACTACAGCTATTTATAGATAGGAGCTTTGGGCAAATGTGAACCGATTTGATAAAAATTTAATTCAAATACAAACATAATTAGATGGTTAACGGACACAAAGTAAAAATACGGTCGGATGATGCCGCCAGCCCATAAACCGCACCAAACCGTCACTCTTTGTGGGTGTATTGGTTTTTCGACAATCACTCTTGAATTATCAATCGCTCAAATGCAGCAATTCTGCTTATTGACAAATCCACTAAGTTAAAAATGTGCCTTATCACTAAATCACGAAGTAAACGATATGCATTTTGATTTGAACGCCCATTTTCATAATAAGCCTACATATCTTTAACGCCTTGCTCGATTGTGTATTATTCCATTGTTAATATTAAGAAAGTCTGAAATTGGAAAATGTCAAATGAAATGCAGAAAAGGACTTGACGTTTTGGTGTGGTTCACTTTCAACATCGGCCCAATCACCATTTATATAAAATTTTAAAGCTTAAAATTACATTTATCTTTAGTAACAAACTGCTTTGTCTTACAATTTTCGAGTAAAAATTAAATGAAGATGGCGAAATTGCAGCAACACGTTGGGTATACAGATAGATATTTAAAACACAAAAGCCAACATTTTGCATAAACAAACAAATTTTATAAATATCAAAATATGCCTAAAAAAGGCAAAATAAACTTAATAAATGCTACAAAAAGGCTCTTTTAACTAAATTATGCAAAAAAAAAAAATGCTGCAAACAATAAAATATGCACTATCAAATTGATGTCAAAATTCATAAACGGAGTTAAATATATTGTTTCTACCTTCATTGGTCGCTCACGGAAAAACATACAATTGCATATTTATGGTTTCCATGCTTATTTCATTTTTCCTACACGGCACATACAAATTAACAGAAATACACTCATACACATCCCTGCAAATAGAAACATATTAAAAAGTCATTTAAAATTTATGATTTATAAAAACAAACACACATTTAAACATAAAATTTAAAGTCAATTGGCCACACAAACGGCCTGGGCACTCTACACAATTTAAGTTATAATAGTTTCATTAACAGTTATTTGTCCACCACTTTCACACTAGACATAATAGATTCCAAAGTGGAAGTTCTACACCTTTTTCAGTTGATATTGAGCAAAAACAAATTAATATCGAGAAAAACTAATTGATGTTGTTAACATGCAAATCGATAATAAGAAATCGAAATTTATATTGAGAAAATACAAATTAATATTTAGAACTCCAAATTTATATTGAGAATATACAAATCGGTAATAAGCAATCGAATTTAATATTGAGAAAATACAAATTGGAATTGAGAAAACTTAAGATAATATTAAGAAAAACCAAATAAAAATTGAGATATAAATACATACACCAATACCCCGGTTTGCCTCGCTTCGGTTTGCGCCGTTTCGAAGTTGCGTTCTTTTAAAATTTCTGTGATTTCGAAGTAACGCCGTTTTTGTTTCAATTTGCGTCGGATGTCTTCGAAGTTGTGTCGTTACTGCTTACATTTGAGTCGTTAATATACAAATGTTTGTATAAAGCTTAAGCAGAAAAAGGGGATTTCCCGTTTAAGTCATACGCCTAGTACTCTGTTGAAATTTGTGAAAAATGTTGAGCGACGTTAATTATTTCACACGAAAATTTTGACATGTATCAATGTTACCTATCATGCGAGTTCGTACAATTTGCCGTTTTTATTCCTGCAAAGTATGCGACATTGTTTTGCATATGTAAACAAACCCCACATGTATTAACCTTAAAATTATTTTTTTTTTCAATAAAAAAGAAAGAAAATATGGATAAAAAAACTGTTACCGGTTTTGTTCTTTTGACTATTTTTTTCTTATTTAATAATCAGTTCATACTTTGAAGCCCTTAAGGCACAAAGTGAAGCCACTTCTTGTCATTTGGATTAAATGCCCCTGAGTCTAATGGTTATTGAGTAGAAAGCTTTATCTATATTTGAGGATCTAAAGCAAGTTTATCGGTTGCCAATTCTATCAAGTCTAAATTTATTTTTTATAAATAAAAATGTATGGAAAATCTTGCTTCGGTTTGCGTCGCGTTTATCCGGTCCGAGTTAGCGATGCAAACCGGGGTATTGGTGTACATAGTTTTATAAATATGTATGTACTAGTGTTTGCCTGATGATCGAAACTCGACTATAAATTTTTACGTAAATATGAAGAAAACATATAACAATGTATTACTTTACATGTTTCGAGCGTTTATTTTTCGGCTTGGCAGGGGGACAACCTCCGGTTCATATGTTACCTTCCAAGTAAGTTAATTTAATTTTGTTAGTTCAGTATAAAAAATATCAAAAAGTACCAATGGAAAAACAAAAAAGTTTCAAAAAGTATTCTCTTATAGATTCTTATCCACTCAGGACATTGCATGTTTAATTATATGTTTCTATGTCTAATATTGGCTAAAAAAAATCATCAAAGTACCAGATGAAGAACAAAAAAGTTCCAAAATTTTTCATCTTAAAGGTTCTCATTCTCTCAGAATCCTGCAACTATAATATTATATTTCTACACTCACAATGTTATTACAGTAACGGACTGTAGTTTATTTAAGAAATATTGCGTTCAGTCATTTTTAAATAAATAAACATTTAAAATTCCAAGCAAATTAATTTTTAACTGATTCTAACAGTCATTCAAGAAACTAAGTGCATATTAATACGGATTTTCAGTTGCAGTTAATATTTTCCGTTGATTGAGTTAAATTCTTCTTTATGTTAAAGTAAATAAAAATGTAATTTAAAGCAACAAAAAGTTCATTTAATTTTTACTGTCAAAAATTCAACCGCGAATTCCGTAAAAACAAATCAATATTCAGTTATCTTTTTTAAATTAATTGTCAAAAAATTAACTACATATTCAGTAAAAACAAATAAATATGCAGTTATTTTATAAAATTTTACTACCAAAAATTATTTTTTACTTACATATCTATAAAAAATGAATTGCTTGTTTTGTGTAAGCAATTCCCATTTTCAATTTGTTAAAATAATTTAGTTAAATACCAACATCAAATTTTAAAAGTAAAATAATTGCGAAGCCATATCGGTGATGCTGCTGGTGTCTTATAATTGAGAGTTCTTCTGTAAACAACGTGGTCAGTACAACAAAAGTAAAACAAACGTGTGTAACTGGGTAAGTAAATAAAAATATTCTCCCTCTCTCGCTTATAAGAAAAACAAGCGGACAGGTGTCTGTCTGGTATTTTTTAGAAATTCGGCTCTTTTGTGGAGTAAACGAAAATTTAATAAAATAACTGAATATTTAATTGTTTTTGCCGAATATGGGGTCAATTTGACAGTTAAAAAATTGACAGTAAAATTTTAATAAAATACTGAATATTTAATCGTTTTAACTGAATATGGTGATGAATTTTTGACAGTAAAATTTTACAAAATAACTGAATATTTATTTGATTTTACGAAATATGGTGTTGAATTTTTGACAGTAAAAATTAAATGAACTTTTTGTTAAAAATAAATGAAAAATAGGTAGACCGGTTTTTAATTGAACTTTCATTTATTTTATATTACAATTTCAGTTAATTTTACGTACAGAATATTGTGAGTGTATGTTCAATATTATAGAAAATTCAAAAATTATCACATGCAGCATTGAGGTTCGGTTGTCAAACAAAGAAGAAAAGTGTTCTGTACTCGTTTGCCTTTGCTGATTTATATAGTCGAAATATTCGAAACCCGGTTTCTGAAAAATTTTGAACATTGGATCACCCTATTTTTTTTTATCATTTGATAATATAATTTATTATTGCAATTATTAAATATGTATAATTCTAACTGATTTTCTAATACAACTCGTTAAATGCTCAGCCATATAACTGGGATACCTAAACAAGAGCATCCAGCTTCTTCTTCATGGCAAACCTTTTAATTTTCATAGAATTTATATGAAACAAACCTTAAGATCAGGAATTCAATACCATCCAGTTGGAAAATCTTATTTGGTAGATCCTTATTGACAATAGAATTTGCATGTGTTAAAAACGCTCTTTTTAGGTAGCGCAGTTATTGTTATACGACTCATAAGGAGAGTCGCAAAAGGTTCATTCCAAGATTAAAAGGAAGGCTTGTCAGAAAATGTATAAAAAGCTTAAAAATAAAAAATTTAGATGTTTTTATTATTGTTACTCGTCAGATAATCATCAGAAGATTCTTTTAGGTGTTGAATATTAAACACAATCGTCTAACAAACATCCTATGCTAGCTGGGTAATATCTTAGACACACATACATATCGAGCCATAAAGTCGAGCGACACCATTTTCAATCTTCGTTTTTTTTTTAATTAATTAATAAATCGGCGAAACTTGCATCATCTCCTTAAAATTTATGGTCACAACCTGGATACACAGACGACAGGAAATACTTTGTCCAATTTGGAAAGTTTAAAGCGTGCATCTGTGACTTATATTTTAAACCTAACAAGTGCCAACTTATACGCACAATACCACTGTTATCTATGATGGTGTAGTGTATAGAATTAAAAAAAAAAATACTTATTATAAGAGGCCCTAGAGCGTATGAGTATTTTTTTTTTTGAAATTGTATTTCATTTAAAAATAATTGTAATAAATTTTGTGATTTTGAAATCAATTTATTGTATTTTAATTAAACATTACATAAATTGACAAAAACATTATTTATGTTAAATTTTATTTGCGAAAAATTCAAAATCTTTTTATTTATGTATTTATTTTATTTATTGTATGCCAGTAACAACATTATATTTAGAATATTTTAAATATAATTTAAACATGTTGTTAATTCAATATTTATATGAGAGAAGAAAAAAAATGATAATGTTAATGGATTTGGGTGGTACAGAAGAAGCTAGTACATATTACAGTGGCATTGAACAATTTTTTTTTGGGATTGTCCTAAAGGTTTGCGAAGCTTTAAGCGCCACTAAATGTAAAACTTATTATTTTTTCAATAGTTATATATTGAATATTCATATATTAAATATCCTAATACCTACTCCTAATACTTTATTTTATGTCCTGCCAGTGACAGACAAAAATTTTCTTAATCACGGGTTCTGTTCGCATATGTAGGTGCTTATCGCTCATCTATATGGGTAAGCGCTGCAGTATCTCTTCTTCTTAAGCGAGTCTGACCGCTATAATTTAAAATATGTATTTCGAAGTTGTGGGTTCGGATGCAGTTTGAGCCTTTTAAAGTATTTCACTGCATATTTCGTAATCATGGTTTGAACTAATGGAACATTGAGATCCTTGTTAATATTTGAGTTCCTAACATACCAAGGGGCAGCTGTGATTATTCGAAGAAGTTTATTTTGGCGCCTTTGAATTTTTTCGATATTAGAGGCCGAGGCAGTGCCCCATAAATAAATACCTTAGCACCAGAATGGCTTTAAGGACAGAGTTTCTTCCAATAAGCCAATGAATTTGAATGGCCTTTAGTTTCATTTGAGTTTATTTTGCTTCTATATGGCATTTCCACGTTAATCGCCGATCCAGATGTATACCGAAATATTTTTCAAGCGAATTTCGAGGAATTATTTGATTATTGATTGTAATAGGGGGGCATGATTCACGGTGCAAGGTGAATGTTATATGTACGCATTTGTGTTCATTGACCATTATCCTCCATTGTTTTAGCCATATTTCTAGTTGAAATATATGATCCTGTAAGTAACGTGGTGCTTCATGACGGTTTTCGTGCACGCTTAGAAAAGCTGTGTAGTCCGAACATGTTGAAGTTTGTGTGTAGTTGTTTATTGGCATGTCCGAAGCATAAATAAAGTATAATAGAGGGCCCCGAATGCTACCCTGTGGGAAATTTCCTTCTTTAATAATAAATTGACGACCGACTAAGTAGCTTTCTAACAGCTTGTGTGTGTTTTCTGTTTAATTTTTCTTCAATTTATATAATAAGCCTTCATGTCAGACTTTATCAAAAGCATAAGAAACATCGATGCAGAGAGCGGAACAATATTTTCTTTCTTCAAAGGCTTTTCTTATGGTTTGTTCAATTGTGCTATGTTCTCTTCTGAAACCGAATTGATTGTTAGGTATACACCCATTGTCATTAAAAATTGGGGTTTATTTTGACGCAAAGAGCTTCTCAAACAGCTTTAATGTATTAGAAAATAATGTAAAACTTATGTGGTGAAAACTCTAACACGTGCTCATTTGAGGTCAAAGTTTAAATTTAATTTTATTCAGATAAAATCCACAACCGCAGAAAATGTTTAGGCGACAAAAACAAAATTTTACAGGAGAAGGTTATAAAAAAAAAGAAAACATACTAGAAATGGCGCTTGAGCTAAAATAGTCGTAACGGTAGCTTGTAGGAGATGATGCAAGTTTCGCCAATTAATTAATTTATTATAAAAAACGATAATTGAAAATGATGTCGCTTGAGCTATTTCGCGGTTATGGCTCGATATATACATTATACCGACCCACCTTGTATGGAGCTGAAAAAAGTGTTTTTGTTACCCCTTTGAAAGTAAAGCTTGATATGTTTTATGCTGATTCCAAAAATAGTTTGGTTCTAGCGTTGACCATCCGTGAGCTGGACCATTTTTAAAAAAGGTATTTTTTCAGTTTTTTGAATTTGATTGTACTTTGCTCCAAGAAAACATAAATAAAATTTGGTATCATCGAATAGAGTTTTTGAAGCAGTATCCAATGTTATATAAAACTTAACCACTTGCGACCTACTAATTGCGATATTTAACTGAATACATATTTTCTTTTCGGGTTTGCATACGAACTCTACGTATGTTGTGCTTTTTAAATTGAATCTTTTAAAAATAATTCTAATTTTTTTGTAATTATTCACATAAAATGCAAAAATCGCGATATATTTTATCTTTTTTTATATACAGGCAGTATGGGCATCACATTTTTTCATTTTTCAATTATAATAACCTGGTGATAAGCAAAAGATCCATTTTCAAACCCCAAATGCTGTGAGATAAATTAAAGTTTTTAAATATTAATTTTTTTATTAAAAACATATTAATCTCTTAATGACAGGTGCACCATAATTTTAAAATATAAGACTTAAATATAAATTTACGAATTTTGCTCTTGACAGTACACCTGCATGGAGCTCTTATTTTGAGGGGACATTCACACAGTAAAATCTTGAAAACTAAGTTCCAATCGTTTATTTTATAATGCCTAGGATTATTTTTGACTGCTGTCGCAAACACAACAAATGCTAGATTAAGCCACAGTTTGTCGGAAGCTGATTCTGCTTCAAAAACTCTTTTCGATGATACCAAATTGTATTTATGTCGTCTTAGAGCAAAGTACAAAGGAATCATCATAAAACATATTATGCTTTATTTATTTTTGCATGATTCCCCACAAAATCTGTATACTTTTTGTTAAATATACATCTATTTAAACAGCATGTTTTCCATTTGTGTCACAAAGGTCAAAATTACCCCCCATTTTTTACACATAATTTGTTTTTTTTTTTTTAAATTTTGGGTGAAGAAAATTACTTAAGGAGATATTCAGGTATGTGATAAAAATTGATCGATTTCAAAACGAACCTTTTTAAAAGTTTTGATGAATTTCAAGCGATTTAAATTCATTTCTGATGGATATATTGATATTTTAAACCTGTTGAAGAGCTTTATTGTATTTGCACGCAGAGAAAAAACATTTTTCAATATGGTCACTTCCAACAAAACTAGTTTTAAAGAAAATTTTAAACATATTATGTTTAATATAACCATATTATTGTCACCTTCAACCATATTATGGTTGAATTAGTCATCCATCCAGAAGCCACAATCATATTATGGTTGCCTCTAAACATGTTATGGTTAAATATGACAATAATTTATTTTAAAATTAACAATAGTATTGTCCTCTTTTCCAAGAGCAACATGCTATGGTTGAAAACCAACCATGCTATTAAAAGTGTTAAACATGTTATTTTTAACCATAACATTTTGGGAGGCAACCATAACATGGTTATGGCTTCTTGATTAAGGAATAATTCTATCATAATATGGTTGTTGGTGACAATAATATGGTTAAATGAAATATAATATGTTAAAAATTTTCTTGAAAAATAGTTTTATGGGAGGTGACCATATTTAAACATGGTTTTTCTCTGGCTGTGTAGAGAATAACTGAGCTACCTATATAAGAGCTACAAGCGTTGTTTTAATGTCAAAGGTTCTCATTTTCATACAGCTTATGGGTATTTCCACAGAAAATTACCCCTTAAAGCTCAAAAATGAAAGTATTATTTAGATTTTTTTTCGCTTACATAATACAAAATAAATGTATCTGTCCTTTTCCGAAAGCTTAACTTTAATTTTCATTATACTAACAAAAATATGCTACTTTGAGTTACCCTGCTTTTACACATGCAAGTAATTACTTGCAAGTAGGCTATACGTATTAACATCGAAAATGGCGACGAAATAGTCGAATGCCATACAAGTTGCATGAATGTTTACACAGTCAAGTGAAAGTTCCTTATAAATCAGAGTTACCATGTGCGAAACAGATCTAAATAAACACTTGGCATTAATAATTATTATTCCTTTTTCAAATTAGAATGATGCTTAAAAATTAAATTAATTGTCCTCTTTACGTATAAATGCAAAAAAATCAAGAAATATGTTTAAATATCCTTTAAAAAAGTTAAATCTATAATTATTATTTCCGCAATCAAGAAAATTTGGTTACACTGTTTATGTTTTTGACATTAACTTGCTGCAAGTGTCAAAATATCACTGTCTTCAGAAATTTCTTGCAAGTTGAAAATGTGATGGGGTTAGTAAAAAAGTGTGAGTATATTAAGTTTTTCGAACTTGTACTTGCATGTGTAAAGGCCAGGTTACCCATAATGAATGAAATCAAACACAAAAAACTGTTAACTTTTTAAAATGTAACGACCGTTACTTTTAAAAATAAAAATTTTTTTAGGTAACTAATTGCTTTGGTTTCAAAATAAATCCATTCCTAAAAAAAACATTTCAAAGAATTTAATCAGATATTTTACTGCGCAAAATTTTACAATACATGATGTTTGTTTCCGACATTTGAAAACAGCACATTTATAAAGTAACGACCGTTACTTTTTTAATGTCAAAAAAAGTATTGAAATTACATTTTTTATGAATTCTTTCGGTTGCTGCCGTTGCTAGAACTTTCGGAAGTCCAAAATGGAGCAATCTTCGTGGCATATTTGGGTAGGTTGGAATGTTATTTAAGATCTCCAAAAATCGGTAACCCTTTGGAACGCGAATTGGAAATGGAAAATCTAATTTGACAGATCGCTATGTCGCACAGAAAAGTGGTGATTACTTCAAAAGATGTACTTTAACTGCCACAACCGTATCAGTTTTACTTTATTAGTTTTATTTGCTTAATTATCTTTTTTGCTATTAAAAATATTCAGTATTATTCTACAATAAGTTTTATATAAATTAAAGATACGCTCTTTTAACACACAATTTATTTTATTTAAACAAGTTGAATAATGACTTTTAAATATTTTGCTTACAACGTTGCCCGTTTAGTTACTTTCGGGTTCTGATTCTAATTGGGTACAAGATTTTAACAAAATAAATCTTCTACGGCACGAAAAAGATGACAAAGTTTTAACGAAGTTTTTGACAACATTGATGATACAGCGGGGTCTGAAAAATAAAGCAACTTATTTAATAGATCGCTTTTGGCTAATTTGCGAGACATGTTTCTAAAGCCCAAGCAATTGCTTCCTCCGAAAATATTTTAATGCAGAGTTTTTTTCCGCACCATGAATTTGGATTTTATATAGGCTGGAAGGCATGCTTTACCAAATAAAATGCATTAAATATTTATTTTGTATTTCAAAACATTGAAAACTACAATTTGTACGATTGGGATTTTAATTTAATAACAAGTGATTTTGGAAGCAAATCACAACAAAATCATATAGATGTAGAAACAATTAAGAAAATTTTGAACAGATGTGTAGTGAGAAAAACTGATGTTAAAGTCGCATCCGCAATTCTCCTCAACTAATTTTTGGAACAATAGGTTTGGCAAAAATGTCAGGGTTTCTCGACTATACTTTTTTGTATCTCTATAAAGATTCAGAAAGGTTTTCAAAACAAAATTTTTTCTGTATATGTAAATGCTTCAAAACGTTTACTGAAATAGCAAATATATTAAGAGAAGCCGTTCAAAATAGCTGATAAAACACTTTCTCAAAAAAAAAATTTACTTTGTCCGAGAAAATAAAAAAACTGCAACCCAATTTTTTCTCTTTGTATAAAAGGCCCTTTTTTAATCCTTTTTTAAGTTATAAATAAATTGTTTTCTAAATATTTACACTGATAACAACAATATTTTTTTCCTATTCTTTTTCTATTAGCTTTCCAGCTTCTTTTTGTTTGGAAAAAAATATTGTTATAGATATTTTTTTAAGTTTTTTTTTTCTAGAAAATATATTGCTTTCAGAAAAGCAAATTTTTTTTATGAAGACTTAATTTAAAAAAAAAACTTTTTTTCTAGAATTTTATTTTTTTGAAAAAAAAAGATATTTTTGTGACATGATTCTGACCAGTAATATAAGCCACACTTAAAATAAGATTTTTTAAAGCAAAACTTTTTAAAATATGCAACATTTGTAAAAGCTTTTATTATATTGAATTTAGTTTTATTAAATTAAAAATAAGTGTCATCGAAGCAGTCATTAAAACGGTATTCAATTTTAAACAAATTATTGTCAAGATTTCAAATTACAACTTCAATTACGTATAAATGTCTATGCAAATCTTCTATCAGTTTATCATTGTACTATTTTATAATTTCTTAATCAAATTTTGCCTTTTTCTTTTTTTACTTTAATTCAATTTTCAAAAGGACTTTATTGGAATCTGGTTCAGTAGAATAGTTTCTTTTGTTGCTGTTATACAAAGTATCTTAACAACATTGACACAACTGTCAGCGTGATTTTCTTATGCTTATTTTCCCTGATTTTCTTGTCTTTCTAATGCTTTCAGAAAACATTGTTGCTCCTTTTTCCAGCTTTAAAAAAACAATTTTACTCTACAATAAAGATGAAGCAAATGATGTTACTAAAACGTAACGCACTTCTAAGTTTGTGTCTTTTAGTTTTTTTTCCAAGTTTTTTTCCTTGATAAGATTTCTCCACTTTTCCTTCTTAAGTTTTACAGCTGGTGTCGCATCCAATTATTTGATAATTACGTGCTTCATTGAAGCGCATAAGTGTGCTACTACAATCATTTTAAAGTTCATGCTGCTGTTGTTCTATTTTAGTTACGAAAAATGTTGATACCTTTTTGTGGCAAGAACGTTTAAAACTTACTACTGCAATAATTTTTTACTGCTGCTCGTACCTACCACATTTTGTATTGACTGCTACTACTTTAGATAAAACTGTAGATGATTAAAGACCGTGGTATGCATGGAATAAAACTGAATGTTGTAAAATGTAGAACAATTTAGAAATAACAGTCGAGTAAGCCCAATAAACAACTCTTCAAGCTCCTGACTTTTAACAAGAAATGCGGCCTAACTAATAATCAATGGATATAACCATTTTTAACAAGGAGTTGTCGCCTTATTTATGGAAAGTTATTAGTTACCTTACGCCTTTAAGCAATTTTTTCTACGCTAACTTCGTTGACAGGGAAATCCTTCAAGTTATGGGCGAATATCAGCCCCTAAAACTGGCAATTTTACGTAGAGGGGAATTATGGGTTGAAAATTATAAAAATTGACTTTATTTGCTCTTAAAAGTAACTTGGGCTAAAATTGCCAACAGGTGTTGCTAAAATTTTAAAAGTGCTTACTTGAAGTTTTTTTTTCGATGATTATTAGCATGAAAACGCAATATTATCATTTTGACAACGCAATATTTTCATTTTGATAACGCAATTTTATCATTTTGACAACGCAATATTATCATTTTGACAACACAATATTATTATTATTATGACAACATTCCGATGTTGAATTGTTTTTCTTTTTACAACGAACTGTTGCTATTTTGACCAAGCACTGTTCCTATTAAAGTTAAAAACGACATGTGACTTTTAAGTAACACAAGAGAAGTCTTTTAAAGATAAATGCTTAATATTTTTTAATTATTTTAATCAATTTACCCCAATCTCTTACAGATGGAATTGAAAGAATAAAAAACTTAAAATTTTTTGTATTTAAGTTTTTTGTGAGGTATAATAATTAAAAATTATTAATTTCTGCTTTTGGGTTATGTACAAAAACTTAATTCCGAACTCATTTAATAGTTTTATACCCTATATCACAAGTTAAAAGGGTATATTCAGATTTGTCATTCCTCTTAAAATTATAAAGTGTATTCTGATTCCTTATTTATCGATATCCGTCTTCTCATCTGACCGTCTCTGTGTATGTTTAAAGGGCGTTTCCGAAGACCCCAGAAATGATGGGAAATATGTTGTTATGAATTTACGTCACATAAACATACTCCGTTAAAGTTTGGTATTGAAGTTCAGCCAGATCGGTCCATTCACCGATAACCTCCTTTTTTTCTGTATATCTAGAAAACAGCAGGCAGGAGCCAACGTTAAAAAATAAGGTACAAACATCTTGGTTATCAATGCACAACCTCTCTAAAAAAAATTGAAGGAATTGGAGAAGTAGGAGTGCCACGTCCCGCACAAATCAAAAATATATTTCTATATATCTGGAGAATGGCAAGAGCCAAATTTTCCAAATAAAGTGCAATCATCCAGATTATTATTACAAAACATTTTACAAAATGGGGGCGGGATTTGAGAAGGGGGAGTGGCACCTTCAATACAAATCATGTCTGTAGAATCGTAGCAGTAAAAGTTTGCTACAAATAGCTTCGGTGCCAATGCATGACGTCTGGCAAGAAGTGAGCGGAATTGGAGAAGTGGGCGTGACACAAAGTATATTTCTTTATATTTGGAGAACGGTAGAAGAAACATTTTGCAAATTTGGTACACATAGCTGGGTTTTCAATACAAAATCCGTCGAAAAGTGGGTTTTAGTGGATAAGTGGGCGTGTCACCTCCCGTACAAATACAAAATGGATCAGTAAAAGTTACAAAATTAAGAAACAAATAACACGAGCTGCCAAACGTTTGCCAACTTGTGAAAAACAGCCGTCAAACAATTTTATTGTTTTTTTTTAATTAACTGTTTATTTTCATTTACTGTCGTTTACTTAATTTATTTTAATTTTAAAAACTTTTTAAAATTTTTATGTGAAGGGAAAAACAAAAAAAGGTTTGTAATTTTATCCCTTTTTTGTTTTTCCCTTCACATAAAAATTTTAAAAAGTTTTTAAAATTAAAATAAATTATGTAAACGACAGTAAACCATGATTAACGCAAAACGTGTTGCATTTTTGAGTATTACAATGTTTTAGCATAAAAATTCAGAGTTGATTTATTAAAAGTTGGCAAAAGGAGAAAAGTTCGTTATGAATTAACTCAATGCCAAAAAGCTGCTAAGCTTAATCGGCATTCTGTGGCTACCTTTTTGTTATGAATGCGGCTGTTAGTGATGACATTGACAAATTTATAAAAAAAAATTCAAATTATTTTTAGTAAAAGTGAAATACCATAAGCCAATTTTTATATTTCCGAAGTCATGTTGACTATACTTCGTTTTTATTTTAGCATTTATTTTTATTACTTGTATGTTTAAAATTCATCAACGTCATGTCATAAATAAGACAACGTTTGATACCATCAATTCGCAGTTTTCAAATGTGTTTTATTTTTGCTCTGTGAAAGATCCTTCTCTTCAAGATTGAAGTTAAAGCAACTGTACCAGGAATTTAGAGATTTATTTGCAATTTTAGGTATTGTTATTTTAACGTTTTTGAAAAAAGCGTTTTTTTGTATATAATAGAGCTTTTGTAATTTAGCGTTATTCCAGTTTAAGGTTCTAGTCGTTATTTGGGAAGTTATCTGTTTTATAGTGATTCTTATTTTGACGATTTCTCTATATCATTTTAAAGTTGCTGGTAATAGATGGCTAAAACCACTGTTTTCTCATATTTTGTTTAATTTTCATTTATTAATAAATAATTTGCTGCTGAAAGTATTTTAAAATTTCAAGACAAAACTAAAAATTAAGAAACGGAATGATAACAAATATTTTCAGCTTAAAAACATATTGTTCCTAAATTCACAACAAGTTGTTCTCGATTTTAAGACAAAGCGTTCTTAATTTGACAACGTTTGGCAATTTTTATATTTCCGAAGTCATATTGACTCTACTTCGTTCCTATTTTAGCATTTATTTTTATTACTGTTTTGTTTAAAATTCATCAACGTCATGTCATAAATAAGACAACGTTTGATACCATCAATTCACAGTTTTCAAATGTGTTTTATTTTTGCTCTGTGAAAGATCCTTCTCTTCAAGATTGAAGTTAAAGCAACTGTACCAGGAATTTAGAGATTTATTTGCAATTTTAGGTATTGTTATTTTAACGTTTTTGAAAAAAGTGTTTTTTTGTATATAATATTGCTTTTGTAATTTAGCGTTATTCCAGTTTAAGGTTCTAGTCGTTATTTGGAAAGTGATCTGTTTTATAGTTTCAGTGATTCTTTTTTTGGCGATTTCTCTATAGAATTTTAAAGCTGCTGGTAATAGTTGATGGCTAAAACCACTGTTTTCTCATATTTTGTAAAATTTGTGATACAATTTCACAGCTTCGAATAATGTTGTCAAAATTATGAACCCTTTTAAGTTTAAAATTTTCTTTTCTTATAATTTTCCATAATGGTTTACAAAATAAATATTATACAAATTTAATTTTCATTTGTTTATTTATGCGTTTGTATCTTTATTTAACAAGAACTATATTTAATTATTCCTTTAGTTGTAGTTCTATTTTAAAATCTTTTCCATTTACTTTTACTCTTGTCGGTTTTTTTTTATTTGCATTTTTATTTTCTCTAATTTTAGATGAAATGAAATTGACATAAAGTCCCTTTAAATAATTCCACTTGTCTCAGCAATTAAAATGGCAACAATTTAATAACTTTAAACATTTTAATTTACAAAAGCTGCTTTTATATTTTCCGACAAAATCCTCTTTTCCTACTCCCGCTATTAAAATTACACCCTGTGACAGCACTAACACAACTAAACATACAGTCACTCTTGCAATGAATACACATACTTTTGCACAAATGTAAAGAAAAAAGAAAAAGATTCTAAATCAGCTTTTACTTTAGAATTTTCTTTTATTTTATTGAATTTTTTTAGTTTTCCTTTCATACTTGAACAAGTTAAAATGATGAAGAAGATTTTCCTTTTTTTATAGTTTTTTTTTAGTTCAGCTTTTCATTTATTTATTATAAAAATTAAATAAAATTTTAAGTAACTTCTCTTCAATGCATTTAAATTTGTTAAAAAAAAAACTATAATAATAATAATTCTATGAGTGAAACGTTGTTTTCGAAATAAAATTTTGTGTTTGAAGTTAAAGGTGATCAGAGTTGTAAAATGAAATATGTAATCAAACATTTTTTTTCCAAAAATGCCTAAAATATACATGAAACAATACTGTTGTTAACAACCCCTCATAATTTAGTGTGCTATTTTGAATTTAAATCAGCTGATTTAAAACAAATATAAAAAATAAATATTTACCCAACATCAAAATATTTTTTAATTCTAATCCATGAATTAATAAATGAAATTAAATCTTACCTGACTATTTTCAATTTTTTAGACGCAAATCACAAATAAATTTTATTTTGTTTGTTTACCAAACATCAGAGTCCTAAGCTGATATAATTTCACGCCGAAAGTGTTTTGTTGCAAAAATTGCTAGCTGCAGGTTTAATTCGACGGCGACGGCTGCAAAAACTAATGCGTCTCGGCCCAGCCACTCAGCGCAGGTCTCTTCTGATTAATTACGACAGCACAATAAACATACCAAACAAAGTTCTATTATTTTAAGACACTTTTTGTTTACAAAGCAACAACAACATTTTTAAACCATTGTAAAATGTTACAACATTATGACAATATAACATGATAGAACAACTTGTGAGTACCCCAATTGAATTTCACTCTGTATTACAACAGGGTCTTAGGTTATAAATTTTTCGGACACAACCTTTACGTCTTTTTTACCGAATATTTGTAGGTTTAATTTGTTGCCAAGGATTTGATCATTGATCCCATAGTTTTGAAAATGCTTAAAAGGAAGAAGTATTATTTTTACGAAAATAAAAATGATAGCAAATTTTGTGTTTTACAAAATTTCGCTTACGAAAATCCACATATCTACACTTTACAAATCAATAATATTTTATAAACATAAAAAAAACTTTTCTATCAATAGCCAAATATTGCAAAAAAAAATCTTCGTATTTGATTAAAAGATCCAATTTTCTGCTAAATGTTAAATTTTCTTTAAATATTTTTTTTTAAAAGTTAAAAGGAGTCAAATTTGTAAAAAGAGTTTTTATATATACAAAGTAATGAAGTAGCATTACATTAAAAAAAAAAATTACAGTATTCGACGCTAAGGATTTGCAGATATAAGCAAAAATCTGCGCTGGCGTGACGTTAAAAAGACGGAAGTGGATTTTGACTTGCATTACAAAATTGAATAAGACTGCGAATTGAGGAAAATGTTTTGTATAAAACCTTTTTTAGTAAACTTTAGACTAATACAGATTTATTTTCAAGCTATAAAATTTATATATCTTTCCTCGTTTTAAGGTAAATATGGGAATTTTCAGCGAAAAGTCTACTTTTTTTAATGTCAGATTGCAAATAAGGTTGTATTTTCGTACCATGTTGTTCAATCGATATCCCTTTTGTTACTATATGTAGAGCTTGTTGCGCTCTATACCAAAATATAAAAAAGTAAACTATACATATAAAAGTTTTTGAGAAACAATTTAAAATACTTCTGGCGTTACGTTACAAAAAGTAGACTTTTCGCTGGAAATGCCCATATACATGTGGCACCCTGTGCTCAACTATACCCAATCAGATACTAAATACTGAATACTTTTTATTGTACCAAATACGCTGTTTCTTTAACTTGATACAAGAACTGCCTTAAAGAAACACATTTTTTTTATTCTCCTTTTGCCTACACGCGTTGTAAATTTGCTTTTTAATTGTAAGAAATTAAGTTTAGTTTTGTAAAATAAAATTGAAATAAATTTGTTTATTTAATTAAAAAAATATAAAATTAAACCACCAGGCCTACTTTATTTATAAATTGGTTAAACGAATTAACCAAATACATTTAGTAAACGTTTTCTATAATCAGAAAATTTAACGAAATTTGCCATAAAAAGTAAATTTTTGCAAAGCTTTCCTATAAATACTAAATTTTTGCAAAGCTTCTTATAAATAGTATATTTTTGCAAAATTTCCTATAAATAGTAAATTTTTGCAAATTTCCTATAAACAGTAAATTTTTGCAAAGCTTCCTATAAATAGTATATTTTTGCAAAGCTTCTTATAAATAGTATATTTTTGCAAAATTTCCTATAAATAGTAAATTTTTGCAAATTTCCTATAAACAGTAAATTTTTGCAAAATTTCCTATAAATATTAAATTTTTGCCAAATTTCCTATAAAAAGCAAGTGCTTATAAGTTTTAGTAAAATTTTTGTCCAAATTTCATTTTAATCAATATATTCTGCAAGTTTCCTAAAAATGTAAAATTTACTATTCCCTTCTCTGCCCACACAATTGCTAATACTACTTTATGTTTGTCATAATCGTCACCGTTTAAATGTCACAAAAATATAAGTTCGCAAATTGTTTGTTTGGTGGTCGCGTCGGTTGGTTGGCACTCCTTAACAGATGTAGAGGAAGATATAAATAACATTTTAATGAAAAAGTTTATAAAATATAATTTTCTTTCGCGGACCGACCATTAAATTAAGTTTAAAATTTGTCATAACAAGAAAATACTATTAACATTATTATGATGATGATTATTATTGTTATTTTCATATTTAAGTAACTTTTTAGACACAATAAAAAGATTAAATGCTCGTTTCTTCTTCTTTTTTGTGTGTATTAATGCTTTTGTTTCCATTCATTTACTTTAGATAACTTTGACATTGACTCATTATTTAAGTACGCCAAAGTTAATAAAATTCTTTTTGACCAAAAATGTTAATGGCTTTAGATGGAATACCGTTCAAACGCCAACGCGAGAAAACTTTCAGTAACGAGAAAAGCAAAACTTATTAATGAACTTAATGCACAATGAAAGTGGGTCATAATCGGATTAAATCAAGAGATAATAATTTAAGCAAAAGTTCGAAAGTAACTTTTACTGAAAAACTGGAAAAAAGCATGCTTATGCAAAAAGTGGAAAATAGAATTTTAATACAAGTTGCAGCAGTTGAAAGTGTAGTTCAACGCAGTGTTTGGTGCTTCATTTAATACACTAATAAACAGCAGAAATAATTCAAAATAATTTTGCTCAAAATTTACATCTATGTTCTTTACTATAGAGGCAGCAAGCAAATACTTGCGGTTTACGCGTAAGATGAGATGTAAGATTTTTTAAACAGCAAACGTCAAATTCCATCAATATTGTGGGATCGTTGTTATGGGAAATTTTATCACCAGTGTTGCAGTTGGAAAATTTCTAAAAGGTGCACAGAAAGTTGTGAGGACCTACAATTATTCCAATTTTCTTGTTTTTAACCAAGTTTTGATACATACTTTTGTTTTATACTTCAAATATGCTGGACAAATTTTAATTTCAAAATTTTTAAGCCATACAAAAATACAAATATAATTTTGTTTTAAAGAATTTTAAATATTGAATTATGGTACTGGGACGAACTTCGCTGGTACGACGAATTCATCGGCAAAAAATTTAAAAATATTAAACGATATTTAAAAACTTATGATGTTTAAATTAATTAAAAAGAAAGCAAATACTATTTGCAATTTTTTTTTTTTTTGTTATTTTCCGATATGTCGTTTTTTTCACCCATTTAGCGATTTCAAATAAAGTTTAGAGTCTATTTAAAAGTTTGCAATTTTTCGCAAATTTACAGCTTTCACCATTTTTAATAAATATTCGTCTTTGCTTTCATTCTGCGGTTAGCTCTTCCAATTTATTCGTCGTTCGTCTGCGTAAGAAATAGAAATATACCGGAATTTCGGTTTACGCAATTATTGTGTCTGTTTTCATACATACGAATGTATGTATGATTTTCTGCGGAAAAAAATCCTTCAATTAACAATTTAATTGTAGATTTCGCCTTAGCGCAAATAGTATTTAAGAATGGTAAATTAATAATAATTTTTGTGGATGTAATAAATGTAATAAACACATCAAAATTCTAAACGCCGCACAAATCTACATATATAACTCAAAATATTAACTAAATGAGGAAAATAATATGTTTTTTTTCTTGTTCTGTTGGTTTTGTTTCTTCTACACACAACAAACAAATCGATTTTTACAACTTGTTGTTTACAATTTCTACAACAAACTTTGAAAAACACATGCGTATGCACGCATAAAAGAATGCAATGCTGATAGATGAGACTAATAAGTTACATGAGATTAAAACACTCACTTTGAAATTTTACTCTCAGAGTGACACTTCCACTGAAAAGCTCAATCATTTTCAAATGAGTTTAAGAATTTTATTCTTATTTTAAGAAATTCCAGGATTGATTTTCGAAAGTATTCCCATTTAGGATTGCTTAAAGAATTTTTTAGTGTTATTCGTACCTAAAGTAAGTATAAAGAACTTTATCCCGAGTGTTTTTCTTTCTGTGTACATTATAACAGTGTAACATTATCTACTATTTATCACAAAGGGACCATTGAAGGACCTTAGTGAGAAAATACAAAAAGGGCGTAACAACACCTTTTAGCTGGGTTCTAACATTTTTTGTGAACATGTAGTTCAATAAAAAAAAAAAACAAAAATCAACCAAAATTTCTTTTTCGAATTTCTTAGCTGATACGCCCTTTTGGATTTTAGGTGATACATAGACACAATTACATTTTTTTTAAGTTTTAACAATAAATATTATAAAAAGAAAATTAAATCAATTTAAGCCCGTGGAGAAAAAATCACTCGGGCTCCGTTGACAACAGATCTGTTGTCGCCGGAACGAGAATTTTGGTGAGCCAAAATGAAGGTAGTTTAAATTTTTTTTAGAACGCTAAATAAGTACAGATGCATTCATTTTAAATTCTAATAATAATTTATTATTTTAATTTGTTTATAAATTTTTTTACGAAAAATTGATAAAAGGAAACTGATGTTAAGCCTGTCAGCTTTAAAATGTGTCTGCCCTTTTTTATACATAAATATAAAAAATATTTTCTTCACATCTTTAAAACAAGAAGTTTATGTTACTTATGAAATAAAGCTGCAATGAAAACTATAAGTTCCATATAACAAATTGCTGGTAAAGCTAAGCAGCATTCTGCTACGAAGGAAATCAAGAAAAAACCTAAAAGAATCTAGGACTTGAAACGATTTCATAATCTTCAACTAAGCGTGTAGATACAAGACAATGACACGTCCTCGTTTTTTTTTTTGATTATAGCAGTTCTAGACGATGTCGTATTATAGCAAAACGAGTATTTCTATTTTCCCCCTCAATATACATATGTACATTTGTCTGTATGTGTTTGTGCGTTTGTGCGATTATAAGTTGGCATTCAACCTTGTTAATACGACATGATATGCAGTATTTACAGCTGCAACATAGAAATGTATGTTACATGTTGCGACAATAGGAAAAAGTAAAAACTACACCGTCATATCATGTATTACTTTACAACTACGTCTGTTAGTGATAAATTTCAACGTTAGTATTTTTTTTTATAGAAACAGGGTTACTTAAAAGAGTTAAAAATTAAGAATTCACAAAAAAAGAACTTAAGTTTTAGACAAAAAAAAAAAAAAAAAAAATAATAATAACTAAGGCTTTTTAACCTAACAGAGCTTTTTTAGATTAACATTTTTTGATTTTGTTCTACTGTGTTATTTATAATTTTTAGGTTTAAACACATAAATATTAGATAAATAACAGCTCTTTTTTTAAAACTCCCTTCAGCTAAATGTCAAAGTAGTTGCTGTAATTGGTACTGCAAAGGAAATACAAGAAAAACACTAGAGAAAACTACTTTACAACGTTAACATTTCCATTCCATTCTTTTCTTTTCAGACAGAGGTACAAAATAATACAACTTGATTGTAGTTTTATGTTTTCGTATAAAAGACAGTGGGACTAAAATATAAACCATCGTAGGGAAGCCAAACAAATAGCAACAAAATTTTCTATAAAGGCTAAGTTTTATAAAGAGGACTTTAAAAACAATTGTTTTAATATTGTTTTTTCTTTAAATGATATTGCTATTCTTGCATAATTCCCAATTTTTATTTTTGATAAAAACACTGAAATTTATATACGCATTTCACTGGTTGCTTAGGCCAGATCATCAGGAAACTTCAAAGATTTGGTAAAACTAAAGATATTAAACCAAATAAAACTGTTAAGCATATAAGAATTCCAGCAACAGTTCTACTTGTAACAATATCAAAGTTTAAACAAAATCATCAACAATAAACAGTGAGGTTATCTCTCCTTACATTCCCCACTACAATTGATTGGAATTCTTCCAAGCCAATTAAAAATGGAGCTTCCAACGAAGCAGGTTCGTAAGGGAGAAACATAAACGTTTCGCTTACCATTGCGCTTACAGAAGACATGAATTTTATATGGCGAGTTCCCACTTTGAAGCAACACATTTTTGATACATAAAGCGCATTATTCATCGCATATAAAAATTGTTGTATGTAACGATCGGCCTTACACACTGAGTGTTTCGGTACAGTTATTTTTTAATTTTCTCCTTCACAAACCTGCTTCATAGTAAAGGAATGCCGTAGCACTTGAAATTTTTTTTTTTTATAAAAGTTGTTGAGAGTTCTTTCACTTACTTTACTGCATTTCTGTATGTCTTATTGCGTAGCGCATAATTGTGCGCTTATTTTTTTAAATGTACCATTAGTGCTTCGCAAAACGATAAAAAAATTTTATTGGGGAGGTTAAGAAAAACAAAATAAAAACAAAAACTACTTGCTTTATTGTTTTCGCAAACAAGATATAAAGCGGGTTGCCAGTCAGTTTAAATTTTTTTTTATATAATTTCCAGTTAATAAAAGAAGCAAAATGTTTAAAAAGTTTCCATAAAACGGCATAAATTTAAATGAAAAAATTCGATAATAACTTACATATTTTAAGGGTTAGCTTCCAATCCAACAAAGCTCGCGTGGATCCAGTAATGAGTTGCCATTGTGCTACCATGTGCCACTATCTCCCAGATATCCTTTATTACCTGGTTACTGATCTCATTACTTCTCACCCAGCCGGTTGATCTAATGAAGGAGTGGATACACATCAAATTAGTGTAAGAGAGACTGGTTTTATCTCTAAGGGTGTTCTGAACAAACATTTTGAGTCTTAGGACCCCGAAAGCCAGACAATGACAGATCAAATGTTCAGTTCACTACACTACGTTTTCCTCGCCGTCGCAACTTCGACAAAGGTTATGTCAAGGGAGCGCCAGTATCTGGATGAATTACCCAATAGGCCAATGACCAGATATAACCGCAACTAGATTTCTGAGGTGAGGTATGTAACTTTAAGATCCGTCGAGACCTTTTACATTTTTCTGTTTGCCGCACAAGAAGTTCCATTGAACTATCTCTCACAAGCAATAGGATGAAATGTGTGTGCAAGAAGTGGCTTACTCCTCGAGAGTGGAACCCATATCACACATTGAAGGTGGTGCCTACATTCGCCAACGAGTCTTTTACCATGTATGCTCCTTTAAGGTAAACATTGACCTCCATATTCATAAACGATTATTAAATTTAACAAACACAGAAAATAATAACAAGAGTTATTAAGTAATTAATGAAAATTTTTAAAGTTTTCCAAATATATTGACCAATTTTCTTTATTAACAATTTGTTTCATTTAAAAAATAAATACATGTAATAAAATGTATTTTGTGTCAAAAAAATTTTTTTTTTAAATATTTTGGGTTTTAATCACTAAAACGCTAAAAGATAGGCAGATTATTGAACAACTGAATCAATCTTAGGGGTAAGTAAAGTTGTGGTTTGAAAAAGTAAGAGATTTTAATGGGTCTTTTGTTAACTTTAGTTTTCAAATACAAGTCTATAATTGTGGCAAGATTCCCTTTTATTAAGATGAAGTAAGTATGCTGAAATAAATATTAATGGTGTTTGTGATGTAGTTTTTAATTTATATTTCAATAAAAATCAATTAAAGAAACTATTTAGATGCATTTCATTCTTTCAAAGGGCAATAAGCTAGTTCTCAACAAAATATTTTATTAATAAGACAAATTCGTAGTTAAAATTTTAATATAATTGTTAACAAAAACTTTATTCAATATTACAACTTCGTTGTTAAAAACATTTGTTGAATATCAACAATTTGAATTAACAAACGTATTTTTTATATTTACAAATTTGGTTGTTGGTGCCTTTTTAATTAAAAAATTAATTGTATTGACGAATTTGGTATTTAATATGACAATAAATTTGTCGTAATTTTTTTCTAATTCATGTTTCAATTTCCTATAAAATAGAAAATTGTTGTAAAAATTTCTATAATATAAAGAATAGTGAAACAAAACACGAAATTTCCTTTCAATAATTTTAATAAATTGTTAATAATTTGTAAACTTCCTTTAAAATTTGAAATCTATTTTTATAAGTTTTCCTATTACTGTAAGTTTTTTCTCTTTATTGATCGTTTTCGCCCTAAATTTACTCTTTTCGATTCAAAACAATCAACCAGACAAAGAAATGTGCGTACCGACGAGAATATTTCTCCTGTAGCGTGAAGTATTATAGAAGACGCCGAAATTTCGATTTGACGTCATTCTCAACTTGTTGGCCTTTGCGCTATAGCTGCGTATGGATATTGGCTTACGTGCCTTTAAATTTCAGCTTGTGCAAGAATAAAAGCTAAACGGCTATTGTTTGCGTCGCATTTTTGCTGATTTGGTTCATTTGAAACTGGCCGAAGATGAGGATTTTTATCGAAGAATGCTATATAGTGATGCAGCTCCTTTGTGGTTAAATGGCTAAGTCAATAAGCAAAATCGCCCATTTGGAGCAAAAACAATCCTCAAGCGGCGAACACGCTGGCGTCATTATCGGTCTTTACGGTCAAAGCCGAGCTCTAACGGTTCGTGCTGACAGCATTTTTATTTCCAAAAATTAGGCAGCTAAACATTAACGACATTTAGCTCCAATCAAAAACGCGCTTTTAAAACGTTTTACTGCAATTTGGTGATTATATTATTTTTAGAAATGGTCCTGTTCACTGTCCTCCTCGTACGTGCGAATTAACGCCTCTCGATTACTTTTAACGGGGCTTTGTTAAGTCACTGGCTTATGCCGACAAACCAGCAACTCTAAAAGCTTTGGAAGCCAATATTCAAGCCACCATTGACGCAACGCTATTTAAAGGAAAAAGTAGTTAAAAATTAGACTGATCGAATGGACCATGTAACTCGTAGCAGTGGCTGATATAAAAGGGAAATCATACTTCAAAAATTAGATTTGAATAAAAAAATTAATTCTAACAATATTCCTGTCTTGTATTACTATTTCATGTTCACATGCAGCTAACTTAACACCCTTGTAAATTACAATACATATTTTTTTGTGTAAATTTTCCTATAAAAAAAGGTTGTTTTTGTAAAATGCCTAGCATTAATTAGTATTGTGGTTATTTTATTGGACTGTTTATGGGTTTTAATCCAAATTTTAATATTTTGCATCAAATTGCAAATTTATTTTGTAAAATTTCTGTAAAAACAAAATATTCTTTAAAATGAGAACTTGATTTTTTTTTAAATTTTTGGAAAAAATCACTTAAATAATATAAAATTTTTAAAATTTTTCTGTACGTTTTTTTTTGTTGTTCTAATACGATTTTCTATAAAGCAGAGTTTAAAATTATTCACTTACGAGCCCTCATAAATATTTACTCATTGATGAATTTGTTCATGAATGAGAAAACTAAATCTATTACCCGATTTATTCATGAGTATGCAGAAAAAAAAATTTGTCTTTTGCTTACTCGAGACAATGAGCAAAACATTGTTCTTTTGTGAATTTTCATATTGTTACAGTTACGATAAGTTTTGTATTGAGCAACTTCAATAATATGAATGGGTCTTGCTCACGTTTTTCAACTTCTTAAGAAATAAAATATGAAGTAATCTTTATTGGTCGCATAAAAACAACTCAAAAATTAATTTATCGTAATTATTCACATATGAAAAATTTAGATATTATTATTTTTTGCTTGCTCATTACTCATGCGTGAGCAAAAGTAATATTTTTTTATTCATCATACTCATGATTAAAATTAAGCAGCTAAAGTTTTAGACGTTCAAACTCGCTCATTAACGAGCAATAAGCGAACGTTTGGTTCTTTGCTATAAGGTAATAGAAGTTTTGAAAAGTTCCTACATTTCAAAAAAAATAAGGACATTTTTTTTAAAGTTTCCACAACACCGCAAAGTTTTGTAAAATTTTCGATAAAACATGAATATTTAGTAAATTTTCTAGCATTTTTTTTATTAAAGTTTTCCTTTGGATTCGTAAAAAAATCAGATTGTTTATAATTTCCTATAAATAGGCAAATATTTAGTTTAATTTCTTATAATATATTGAAGAATAATATTCTTTAACAACAATATTTTACACAATTTATTATAAATAACATATTTTTGTATATATGATTTTCCCCCCTTCCATCCCACTGTTCATAAGCAAAAGTACAAGGTATTGTATGTGACTATCTAGTTGAATAGATATGGGCTTGTTTGTGTAAGTCGTTGGAACATGTTTTAAGTATGAGTGTGTGTGTGCAAATGTATCCTATACATTTTATGATTATGAACGTTTTGGCATGCATATTAACCAGGTAAAAATGTTGTTTGGAATAAAAATCTACTACTCGATTTTATTTTACTTCTCGCCTATTGCAATCGAGTAAGTGAGTTAGTGGGCGATTGTTCTGGCACGCAGTACATGTGTGCCATTAGACAAGATTTTTTTTCTCCAACTTCTACATGATATTTGTATTTCCAAGCAAAAATTGTAACATTAAAAAAAATTATCCAAGAATTTTTCTTACGATCTGTTTCTTTGCATATAAATTTAAAGGAAGTTATAAAAAATTTCGGTGTGTGAGTGTAAAGCTTATCCTTTTTGCCAACTATGCCAAAGAATAAGAAAATGTTGTCTGCATTGGTTGGCAACAACAAAAAAAAAAACGAACTACAGATAAAGATGTGAGTTACAAATAGAAAAAATTGAATCTCCTCACGTACAATTTGTTTTGCTTAATCCATAAATGGTTTTCTAACTTAACAAGAGAATAAAGGGTGTGTGTTATGATGAAACAGACTGTAGTTTTTTAGATAAAAAAAACTTTAAACAGCTAAAAGAGCATAACGATATGATAGTAAAGATTCAAATTTAATAGTTCAGTTCATTTGCAGCACAGTTACTTCGTTTTACTTTTTTCAATTTTTAGTTCTATTTTAAATGAAATTAATTTTTTTACTTTGTAAAATTATTGTTTTCTATAAAAAACCAACAATGTTAGTTAATATTTATCTCCAATTTTTCTTTTCCGTTTTACTGAGTTTAATAAACTTTAGCAAAGTTAAGAAATTTATTAAATTAAAAAAAAATGCAGCATATTTCAAGGAGTTTGTTAAATAAATAATAAAATGGAATAGAAATCATTAATCTTAATTATCAATTTATCGTAGAGTTCTTAACAGGGATGTAACAAGTCTTTTTCGATTTTTTAACGATGCCATTTTTAAAGCAATACAAAATTATTTGTTAAGGCCCAATATTGCACGGTAACGAAGGTTGATTAGATTGATTTCTTTTTACTATGTTAAGAAGAATTTATTGCCTTAACCCTGAATCCACAAGACAATCTGATAGTTCCTCTACCACAACGCAGTCTGACGATTTCTGCAAGATGATTGTGTCAGCAGGAGTGCTGTGTTCTATCCCTATTACCCTTGTACATTGTTCTGGACCTTATAATGAATCGTGCTTCAACCATAAGAGGAAATACTCGGGGACACAATAGTCGACTTATATTACTTAGACGCCATCTGCCTTCTTTCGCATAGGCAGTTAAAGTTAGGTAAGATTAGATTCCATTTGCAGCCGCTATCAAGCAAAGCTCACGTGGGTCCATTAATTAGTTCCCGTTGTGCTACCATGTCACACTGTTTCCCAAGTGTCCCATGTTACTTGGCTGCTAATATTCTCACTCAGCCACCCAGTCGATTCAATAAAGGAGTGGATCCTGATTAAATCAATAAAAGCGAGATAAGTTTTGTCTCCAAGGGTTCTTAGACCAAACAGTCTAAGTCTTTGTTCTCCGAATGCCGGGAAATGACAAAGAAGATGTTCCGTTGACTCTTCCTCCGCCGCAACTTCTTCATAGGTCATTCAAAGGGAAGCCCAACCTTTGGGCGTGCCTCCCAATGGGTCAGCCAATAAGGTTTTAAGGTAATGTCTGGACAGCTGTAATGCCCGCGTAGCCCTTTTTCCATCCATCAGATTTTCCTGGTTTCCCCACAGGTGGTTTCATCAAGCCATCTCCGACCGGCAGCAATTTGAAACTTTCGTGCAATAAGTTGCTTACTCCTTGGGAGTGAAACACTTTTATCGTATGTTGAATCATTTTGATTTAAAGTGGTGCCCGCATACGCCAACGAGTGCGCCATACAGTTTCCATGTATATCCCTGTATCCGGGGACCCACTTAAGGGTAACCACTGAATGTCTCGCTTTCGCCTTCAGAGACATCCGGCATTCTTGGACAATTTTGGTTGTGATACACATATTCTGTCAGATATTTCACCATACCGAATGTGTCTCGCAGCTGAATAGATGGCTATCAATTCGGCCTGAATGACACCGCAGTGATCCGGCAGCCTAGGAATACTCCAGCTTCGCTTCTCAGAGAATATGCCAGAGCCGACACCGCATAGTGTCTTAGACCCATCAGTGAATATCTGAATCACATTCCTCAAACACAACTTGATTTTGCATGGACAACCTAATGCTTGGAGATTTTCTGTCTTTTTGTTTCCTTGGCAGTACATAAATATCATCAAGTGGTTCGGGTAAAGATATACAGAGTAGAATTAAATCTGGTAACCAGACTTTCGGATGCAATTTACACCAAATTTCCCTTCGCGAATGGGTAGTTTCTTGTCGCGATTCGAAGGCTTAAGTAGTAGGACGTTTAGACTCATGCTGGTGGTAGTGACAACGAGTCATGACCGGAAGAACTTCCCATGCCAGAAGGCTCTAAGCCGAGTAAAAACGAAGAACTCCCACTCCCCCCCTTGTCCATTAGCGTGTGTTGGTGCGGCTTATGCAAAGTAGAATCTTTTATATGGGTGTGAGTCATGGAATGGAGCTACAAAGACTTTAACGCTGTCCAAACCATCATAAACCGATATCTATGAAGAATTATGAATATAGCAATTTTTTAACATATTTTTTATAAAGTGCGAATTTTTTTTCACAAAAAATTTCCTAAAAATTATAAAAGTTTTTAGATAAATTCCTATAAAATGGCAAATGTTAAAAATTATTTCCTATCATAAGCCTAGTACTCTGTTCAAATTTGTGAGAAATGTTGAGCAACATTAATTATTTCACACGAAAATTTTGTCATGTATCAATGTTACCTGTCATGCGAGTTTGTACAATTTTACGTTTTTATTCCTGCAAAGTATGCGAAATTGTTTTGCGTATGTAAACAAACACCACATGAATTTAACTAAAAAAAATTTTTTTTTAATAAAAAATTTAATAAAAAGAGAAATATAATTTGAAAAAAAAATTTTACCGGTTGTGTTATTTTAATTTTTTATTTCTTATTTAACAATCAGTTCATACTTTTTTGCTTTTACTTAAAATTCCACGTGAAATAAGTGCAGCTTACATTATTTCGCAATTGTAAAAAAATGTTGCCAGAAACATTTCGGAACTTTTTCACAAAATGAACAGAGTACAACTCATCAACATAATTTCATAGATATTCCGCACAAGTTTTTTTGATATGCGTTTTGACAGCATTTCATGTGAAATGTTGAGCAGAGTAACAGAGGGGCTACCGCGTATTTCGATTCGAAAAGTAAAATTTTTTCGAAAGCAATTTCCTATTCGAAAGTTAAATCGTACTGCGTAACTCATTCGAAACAATGCCAGAGTTGTTTTTATAAACAAATGGGACATTTGATTAAAAGTTGGTAGCACTGCTATTTAAAAACCAAAATGGACGAAATATTACCACAACAAAACAAATAATAAGCCAACAGAAAAAGCCTACCATTACGTTATACTGCTTTTAATTTGTAAACGAATTTTTTTTTTATATTTTTTTAAACTTTCAAGACCACAAATATCAAAATGTATTAACAAAGTGACCTCAGTACTACAACAATTAAACAAAAGAAAAAACAACAGGCATTTTGTTGGTAGAATTGAAACGGCAAATGTGAAAGTGCCTTTATAAAAAATGTAAATAAACAAAAAAAAAACAAAAAATGACGCCAAACGTCAAACACGAAGAAAATCACTGCAAACAGCTGCGCTTGTGAGCTCACTTTATTAGTACATTTTGATAAATATTTCAATAATAACATTAGTAAAGATTTATTTTTCATCAAATCTAATATTATTGGGTTTTATTTGTTTGTTTTACACTTTTATTTATCTTGAACTTTGTCATTTGCACTTTGTCACTAACAAAATAGCTTTCAAACAGTTTCCTAACGCTTTTTACATAACTGACTTCGTAATACAGAGATGGAGTTTCGGATGGGATTTTTATTGTTCGTAATAGGGAGTTGCCGTTACGAATGGGACTTTTTGTTTTCGAAAAGGTATAAACAAATTCCGTTCATTCGAAACAAATAGTACGAAAATTGTATTACACCCCTGCAAATAATATTGGACCACCTGATCCAATTTGATTAAATGGACTGGTCCGATGTAATGCAAGCAAGAACCATGTCATTGTTAAAAAGTGTTTGTAGTGAGACGTTTTGTCTTCGTTTTTTAACGACATGTTTTCGTTATTCAACGAAGTTAAAACTAATCCTCTTGTGTATGCAATGGAGTTGTTTTAAGACTACTCCTTTGTACACATGCAAAATCCTGCACTGTAATTATAAGACTTAGTTCTGTTGTGCAGGAAATCATAAATAAATAAATAAATAAATAAATAAATAATCCAAAGCTGGGTTATATGGTCCTGCCCTAGGACATCGTAATGTTAAATAGACCATGGCTTTTTCATACGTTTGAGCTACTTTTGGAGTGGTCTTAGTCCCTTGTGGGCTACATTTTACACGCGTGTTTGGACTAGTCTTATTATTGGCAGGGACAGTACAAATTGTTCGAACTCGTAAATTATTTCTTTCGAATCGAAATACGCGGTAACCCCCCAGGCTTCAAACCAAAAGCCAAATTCTTATAAAGTAAAACAGTGTTAACTGAGTTCCTGTAAAACATAAAATTTTTAGCGAAATTTCCTAAAAAATAGCTAATTTTTTATCAATATTTTCAATAAAATATTAAAAATAGTTGAGATAATATGCATGAAAATTTTATATTAAATAAAACATTTTGAAAAAGGTCATATAAAACAACAACTGTTTAAGAGAAACTTTCTTATAAAATAGTAAATATCTTACAAAATCTTAAATTTTAATTATGGTAAATTTGCTATAAAATTTTAAATTGCCTGTAAATTTTCCTTAAATTAAATAAATTTTGACAAGCTTTTTAAAAAAGTTGATAAAAATACTTGCAAAATTCCAATTGGGCGGGGCACCTCCCATACAAACAAAATATGAGTTTCACATTTTTTTCTTATCTTATTCTAATCTCGCGAAGCTCTGTGCTTGTCTGCCGGTTCAAAAGAAATAACTTGGCTATAAATACACAATATTTGCCAAAACGTATTCTAGATTCGAGAAGTAGGCGTGACACCTCCCATACAAAGGCAATAGAGTTTTCTGCATATCTAGAGAACGGTAACAGTAGCTGTTTCTAAATTTAGAACAAATAGAACAAAGTGGGCTGGATTAAGGAAGTGGGCGTGATATTTCACGTCCAAAGACGATATAACTCTCTGTGTTTCTGGAGAAAAGTAACAGGAAAAATTTCCAACAAATAATTTGGGTATCTATAGAAAACATCTGCCAGAACCCGTTTCTCTACCACCATTAAAATTAAATTAGTAAACAATTTTTTAAGACAGATCTCGTTTGATAGCGAAGTTATTTGTACCAAAGTTAGCAACTTTCAATCTGAACGTTTTTAAGAGATACAGAAATTTATATTGTATCTGTGTGGACGGTACCACGCCCCCTTCTTAACTTCAGCCCGCTTTGTGACAGTTGTTGTGTATTGATAACCATTCTATTTGTTCCAAATTTTGAGAATTTTTACTGTTCTTTCGATATACAGAATTCAAGTTTGTTCGACGCCTCCTTATGTTATCTCACCTACCTTTGGCTGAAGTTAAGTATTGATTACTAAGCTATTTGTATCAAATTTGGGAACTTTATCCCTTACCGTTCTCCAGATATACAGAAATCTATTTTGTCTTAGTATGGCAGGTGCCACGCCCACTTACAATCTCATCAAAATATATGTTTAGCCTATAGACCTTTTCAGACCATCAGTACCATACTATAAGTTTCATAAAGATCGGTTCAGCGGTTTTGCCGGCTTAAGGGTACAAACAAATAAACATACATAGATTTGTACATATCGTTAAATAAAACTTATGAACAATTTACAAGAAAAAAACTGTTATTTAGTAATGCTACTAACCACAATAGTTGGATTTTTATTAAGTGTTTTATCTCTCCTGAAAAATTATTTCTCTAACGATTTTAAGTTTTACAAATTCAAAAAATGTTAAAGATTCAACAAATTACTATAATTTGAATATTTTAGCAAAAAAAAAAAAAAAGAGTTCTGTTTAGCATTGTGAATTGGAATGAAAGTAAAGAAAAATAATTCGTATTCTTTTTTACGAACAATTATTTTTGTCAAAAATTTTATTATCATCAATCCACAGAAATTGTGATTTATTAAGACTTTTTTTCCTTACATTTTGTCTCCATTATAACACAATCCATGCAAAAGTAACACACTTAAAATATTATTTATATATTTTTAATTTTAGACGGAAAACAAAAGAAATACAAAAATGTTAAATGTACTCATTTCCAACTTAATGATTTAGCCATTTTTCAAATAATGTTATTTAAATTGCTGATATTATTCTTTGTGTAACTAAACAAAACAAACAAGACAGACTTTTTATAACATTCTGGTCCCTGGCATTTAAAAGGAGAAAAAATCCTTTTTTCCAGCAACTCCAAAGTAAAACACTGTCTATTCCTTTTTATTCTTCTTCTTTGAGCAATTGTCTCAACCTAAAACTCTTCAGAAGATGGCGCTTAAGTATTATCTCAGTGACACTCCATTAATCTGCAACCAAGTAGAAAACCTTAAATACTCTCTATTCTACTACTTCGTCTGCTCGAGTATAAGAAAATGATGATGAAGAGTAGTAAAAATTTGTTAGAAAACAAAAAGAAAATCTTAAATACTTCCTGGCAAAAGTCATGCAAACACTAATGTAATTTAAGAAAAAATCCCATCTACCCACACACACGTACACATTTGGTTCGGGCAAACTTTGTTTAAAACACTTGTAAAAGGAGAAAAGAAAAATGACAAGACCTAAGAATAACTTAAGGCTAAAACGCTGCTCTGCACTGTTACATACACTGCTATTGAGTGCCACACAGCAACAGCAAGAATAAAATGCAAGAAAAGCTAAAAGCTAAATGAAAGGAAATCACATACATTTAAAAAAATAAATCATGAAAAGGCTTTCAGCCTTAAGAGACTTAAGGCAATAGGCTGAAATGACTAACAGCAAACGGGGGATCAAAAAAAGACAAGACATATACTTAATTATGGTCTTCGCTATAACTTATAGCATAGTCTTTAGTACAGACTGTAGATTGAGACCATAATTTTGACTGAATATTGAATTTCTGTTAAATAAAATATTTTTTTACAGAGTTTCCTATAAAATAGCATTTACCGTGTGGAAGACTTCCTATAATTGTAAACTTGCCTATAAAAAATTCATTCTGTTGGTAGCACATCCACACAAATTATAAATATTTTGGACCCTTGTGAAACTTTTAAGCGATCTAGCCTTGTCCATCCGTCCATCCGTGTGTTAAAGGTACGATAGAGGTCGCAATAAGAGACTCAGGAAGACAAAAATTTAGTAAAAATTACTTTCGGACGACAGAGTCGTTTTTCATTTAAAATTGGCCAGAGAGATGTATTACTTCACCTAGCCGCCATACAAAAGTGACCCCGGGGTAAGAATGTTGGCGACAATACGAGATGCACTAAAATAAAAAAAATTATACGGAAGCAAAACTGGCCCATTCCGGTCTACTATTTCATTTAGTATTTTATACAAACTTTAATTTTAATTCTTAAATTTGCACCCGCACTGATGCATTGCATTTTGTTACAATTAGGAAAATGGATTATTGGAAGGAGGGTAGAGGAAATAGTGCTTGTGGTCATTCGACTTGAACTTATTCATGTTGAGAGTGAGAGGGGAGACTACTGTAGAAAGGTCATTCCACAAAAAATTGGTTTTTACTGTAATGCGTTGTACGATGCACCGGCCAATCGACTATAAAATGATAGACTCTTTATTACGAACAAACGTACGGATTTCAGGAACCAGATCTCTAATTTCATCAGTACACGTTCCATTTCAGTAACGCGGTTGAGAAGCTCCAAAATAGTATTTGTAGCAGTGGGTCACACATGAGAGTTGTATTCCATTCGCCGACGAATATAGGTGATATAATAAGTTAGCAGATCAGGTGGAGTGAAGTATATCTTACACCGTTCAGCTTAAACCGAGGCAATTGAATGCTTCTTTCGACACCTTCAATATATGTTTTGTCCATCGGATATCATATTATATTTTAATTCCCAGAACATCAAGAGATTCTGATTCCTCAATAATTATTGTACCCATATATGCAGATGAGGTATCTTGATCTGTCAGCATGCAACATTGGGTCTTTCGGGTATTAAAATCTACCCTATTCGCTCAGCCCCATTTCGAGATTAGTTCAAGGAGTCCACTAAGTGTGTTATTCAAGTTTTGACTAATAGGACCAACATCGGATGCACTTGGTCTATAATCAAATTAATACAAATGGTAAAGTTTGCTGTCGTCTGCAAAAGAGTATTTAGGATTCGAAGTTCGTTTAGAAAAATAAAAAATAAAGTAGGAGAAATGACGGAGCCTTGCGGCACCTCTGTACGAATATTGAACTCGTTTGACGAAACCCCATTTATAACAACTCGTATAGTGCGATCTCTGAGAAAGCTCGCTATATATAGAGGGATATTATCGCTTTTAAGTGAATTTAAAGCAAAGTAAATGTGAGATATCAACGAAATTTTTTAGACGTTTGAAAGGCATAGCTTCGCTGTGTGGTGTCTGATTTTCAATGACTCGGGCTCACAAATCAGTCTGAATTTAGCTATTTGCATGGGTAGTGTTGGGTTTGAGGGCACTGTGGTTTTCGCTTTATTCGCATAATCCCCCAACTCAAGAACATATCTAATGGTGTCAATTCGCAAAATCTGAATGGACAGTTGACATCAATTCCACTTCAGATGATCTACACCTCAAATCGCTTGTGCGGAATGTCAAATGTAGCATGAGCTTTGTGACTTGTAGCGTCACGAGAAATTTTGCTTTAAAAACCTCAAAAATTGTTGTTTTTGTAGACCAGACTTACCGTGCTATCATAATATTATGATAAGTTTAACCTTTCCGGCCGTACACGTACTCTGGTCTGTTTATCGGAATCTGTATTTCGCGAAAAACGCACGCATTCATTTTCAATACGCTCTTTTTCTTCAAACGTGAGTTTGATGTTCAATATTGTTAAAAGAGAATCGTTAAAAAAATTAATGCAATCTGAGGACCAATGTATCTACTTAATTTATTTGTAGCTATAATAATTACTAAGTACTGCCATGGAGAAATAATGATATGCAAGAAAATTTCTGGGCTTATTACCCTCCACCACAATAAGTTGTGAAGAGCAGAATTGGTTCAGTAAGATCAGAGATCAGAAAAAATTGATAATTTGGTTACAAAAACTAACACAATGTACGGAATGATATAAGGTTTTGCAAAAAGTCGTTTCATTCGACTGGAGATCCCTAGGCCCTATATAAACCCTACTCCCGGAAAACAGTTTATTACGTTTATAATGCTATCAGAATAAAATTTAATACTTCACAGTTTTATAGGCCTAGAAATCACACTAATAAATTTCGCGATGATCGGTCCATAATTTACTATAGGCCACATATAAAGCCCACTCTGGTAAATCAATTAAATACGCCTAAAACTGTAGCAGATATATTTATTGTGGTAATATTTCTTCCAACTCAGTTTCATGTGCCCAGAAAAAATGTCATGCAATTTTGTGATACACGGTCCAAAATTTACCTTTGATTCGATATTTAGCAGCCTTCTGAAATTCACTGTAAACGCTAAAACTAATTTCACCACGCCGTTTTGAAATGCAGAATTTTGGGATGATTTGTCAATAGCTTCCCAGTAAAACAAATTTGGGTTTTTTGAAGCACTTAAGAGAAAAAGCGCATAATCGAGCGCTTCAATAAGAGAGCTTTTATATAGCAGTAAATGATAATGAATAAAATACAGGAAAAAGCTGCTATTTTAGTGCTGACAACGATGAGGTTTTAAAGCAATAATAAAATAAAAATATATAATGGTTTACGAAAATTATTGAAACAATGCATTTAAGCAATTAAAAGCAAAAAATCAATGACTATGGAAATATAGTTATCCCTTAAAAAAGCGCTTTAGGAGTGCTTTGTTTGCATGATAAAAAAGCGCTTACTGTCAGCAGTAAATAGTCCTCCAAACCGGGAACACTCCATACAAAAATCAGGCATCTTATCAGCAGGTTTGATGCGATTTGAGGTATGCATTCATACATAAAACCTGCTCCTTTTGGAGCACATTTTTTACTGGGTTACCATGGCTCCAATATAAATCACCCACTGAAAATCTTTTAAGTTCGGCTTAAACTGGTTCGAATCATGATATTTTACTCAAGACTGTCGGTCAATAATTTATTATTGGTCTAAACTAAGAAACTTTGAGTTCCGTTT
This sequence comes from Pollenia labialis, assembly GCA_949318255.1. Taxonomy (NCBI): domain Eukaryota; kingdom Metazoa; phylum Arthropoda; class Insecta; order Diptera; family Polleniidae; genus Pollenia; species Pollenia labialis. The sequence continues at coordinate 57,848,638 of OX439143.1, forward strand.
TTACACAGAAAAAATAATAATTGATTTCAATTAAAAAATTTGTGATATTATTTAAATAATTAATAAAAATTTGTACCAGTTTACAACTAAATAGTATCAATTAAATATTTGTTGGTATTAACAACAATTTCTGCAGTAATGTTTTTGATATAAGTAAACGTTTTATCTACTTGATAACCAGTAAGTTTAGCTGTTATAAGCCTTCATGCCAGACCCTAGAAAAATCTCAAAAAACTTCGACGAAGAAAGCGGAACAATTTTTTTTTTTCTTCAAATGCTTTTCTTATCGTTTTTTTTATTACTATTCGATTGGTTTGTTCAATTGTGCTGTGTTCTCTTCTAAAGCCGAATTGGTGGTTAGGAATACATCTATTTTCATCTAAAATTGGGGTTAATTTTGACACTAACAGCTTTTTAAACAGCTGTGATAAAAAAAAATAGAAAGGTTATAGGCCTATATGACTTAACTTTTGTGTGATCCTTTCATGGTGACTAAGGAAACCTTCCACTTTTGAGGATAGTATTCAAGGCGTGAAATAGCATTAAAAATTAAAAGAATAATTTTCTTTGCTATATTGGGTAGTTTCAAAAGCATTTGGTTGCTGATCTTATCAAAACCAGGGGTTTAAATCACAAATAGCCTTTCCGATCTCTCTTATCTCACATCTTAGGGGAACAGCTGCCCTACAAGCAACAGTTGGTAACTCGACCGCAATATCGTGAGATATATTTGGGGTAAAAACGTTTTTCAAATGGTTAACAAACAGATTTCCTTTTTTAATATCATTTCTTGCCCCACTTCCATTCAAGTTTCTTAATGGTGGCTTAGAGACAACTTTTGAGATTCCTAGCTGCACGCCATATTGAGGAGTCTGATTGAGGAGTTGCATCAAGTTCCTTAAGATCTTTTTCAAGAGAAGCTGTTTTCTGAGTCTGCAGTTACTTTCTTAGCCTTTTTGTACACTCTTTTAGTAAGTTCTTAAGTTGAGGGGGTCTGTGCAATTGCCAATTTCTTCGAACTCTCCTTTTTTCAGACAAGAGATCTACACTTATAAGAAGTTTTTTCGTATAAAATGATTTCAGGTAGGTGCTTATGTAGGATCCATGGTAAATTCGGGACCTGTCAGCACAGCAACACAAAGTAGCTATTTCGGAAGTTATTGAAGCAATTTTTTATATGAATATTAACATTAATAACGAAGTCATGGCATTAAAAGCAATTTTCGGGAGAGTTGTTTATATGCAGAGCGAACAAATCCAGTATAAAAATACCAAACTGACAGCATTCGTTCTCAAACGTATGCCAACTACGTTTTTGTTCAATCTGATAACGGATGGTTTAAATATTTTTTAACCCCCTCACCATTTGGTCTCATTCTGACATCAAATTGCAAATATATTATCACCATAATGGCATCCTTCCGACAACATGTTGTTGGCATTGTTGACAACACACCGTTGGTATTTTGACAACATTCGGTTGTCATTTCGATAACACATTCTTCTATGTATAGTAATTAATAACCTTTTCTAAATCCAAGCAACAAAAATATATGATGTATGTATACTTATTAATTTATTTTACATGTTTTATTTGAAATAAAATGTACAATAAAAATTCAAATAATACAGGCAATTCATTGTTAAATAGATAACGACAACAGGGCTGTACCTATTTGACAAAAGGATGCTGTCAACAATAGTACTTTATTAATTTGTTATTAATTTGTTATTAATTTGTTAACAGTTTGTTAAATATTTAACAACAATTGTTGTCGAAATATTGACAACACTTTGTTATCATTTTATTACCATTGGCTGGCAGTTTTTTAACGTTCAATCTAAATACTAACATAATAAGATGGCTCATGGGCACAAATAATCTATTCTGGAAAGAAGTTTGCATGGGGGCTGAGTTAAATTATGGACTCATTCCCACCATTTTCAGTTGGCTTTGTTCTTGTAGCTATTCAAACCATAAACCATATTGCACCAAATCATCTTTAAAATTGCGATGTATACTGTGACCACAAAGATTACATGAACAGACGACAAGCCAACCGAACGGGCTGACACCGTTAGATGGATTCTGAGTCGATTGGTCATCATCAGCACAAACTCACAGCTTTAAAAAACTGCAGTCAAAGTACAAAAACTGCATTTCTTCCACTTCTTCATTTGCCATTGGCCAGAAAAAAATGGTTGGTTTTACTTCTGATTCATTTAATATAAAAGCGAAAAGTTTTACCAAAATTTTCGTTTCCACATCAAATTTTAAAATCTCAATTAATGTGATTTTAGAAATAAAAGTCAGTATCAAACGGCAACTTTTTCGTAATGTATTGTCTTGCTCCACTGTTTCACACTACCATCGGAATTAACTACAAAAATGTTTTGGTTTTGGATTTGTTTAAGCCTTAAAGCTATAAAATGAAAAACGCCAGATAATAAAAGTCAAAGTAAAAATTTTGCTTAATATAAGACAAATGAATATAATTTTCTATTTGTGACTATAGAAGTGTGATTCGTTCATACACATACAAATAATTTCTAAGTATTTGCCACTTTTAAATTCTCTCTTCAAAGGAATTTTTGCTTCTGTTTGTGGTGGAATGGTGTTGCCTTAACTAGACGTTAAAGACAAATTACACAAAACAATGACAAATTATTTCACATTTTACCAGACAACAACATTAATTTTATTTTAACTTGCTGCTAAGTTACTGTCACACACACACACACACATGCCCACATGTACAGAGATATTTCCACAACTACTGCTAAGTTCAAGCACTTGATTTACTTAGAAACCAACACATATTTATACTGCTTCTTTGTATTGCACAAGGAGTAAGTCTATCATTTTGTATCTCTGTGGTGGTATTAAAAAGGATCTTGAATAAACGTATGCAGTTTGTTGCTACCCGTTTTTCGTTGGTTGGGATTTAAACATTTTTTGTTTAACTTTTCTTTGGTTTGGCTCCCTCATTTCTTATCTTCTCTTTCCTTCTCCCTTTTTCAAGTTTTACTTTTACCAGTTAAATGATTCATTTTCTCTGTGCTTAAGTTTGTGTTAATGAGTTTTTTGGTTTAAATCCTTCAGCTTAGTTGCCAGCGCAATATGTATTTGTATTAAAGTGAGCTTAGGATTTTGATTAATAGTTTTATCATTTAAAATGTGTATTAAAATGAAATTTGTAACTTAAATTTAATCGATTTGCAATACAGCCCGATAGTTCCTTAATGACAGTATTAAAAGGAAATGGTTGCCAAAAGTTAAGTTTGGAGTAGGTTGAAGTTTTGATAAGATTTAGCAAGTTGGTAGAAAATACCGGAGGCAAAAGTTTTAAGAAATAATTTTGAATTTATTTAGGTTTGAAGGAAAAACACGCTTTTAAAAGGCAAAGGATACAAATAGTTGACGTAAAGAAGAGCATATCATTTGCCTTTTTTTTTATTTATTTTGATTTACATTCGAATTTGAATTTTTTACTTAGGGGAACATATCCGATTTAGATAACTTTTAAGACTGGATTTTCGCTTAATTATTCAGCTTAGGGGTAAAAGGCACAGCTCCGAACTTTGTAGACTACGAATATTCATCGGCTAAGCGGTCCACATGATTTTCTTTCTCCGACAAATGTTCAAAGTCATGCCTGTTCACCAAAGCAAAACAAAAGAAAAAGTAATAATAATTACCGCAAAAAAGCTTAAGCGACAAAATTTTTTTTTGGTAAAAAAAAATAATTTTTTTTATCAAAATTTCGATATTTTTGATTTTTAAAAATTCATAAAAAAATGAAGCTGCAAATAACCCAGCCATAAATAAAAAAAAATCTGTTAGCAACTTTTGATTTTTTATTCACAAAAGTCCTAACATTTTAATTAAATTAAGAATTTCATAAAACGCAATATTTGAATGGGAGAACCCCCTAAGAAGGGGATAATAAGAATTTAAATTTCAAAAGATTTTGTTATTCGTGCTAAATTCCCAGTTTTTATTATTGATAAAAACACTTAAAATTTATTGTTGATGGGATAAGCTATTCCTATGCGCATTTCACTGGTTGCTTAGGCCAGATCATCAGGAAACTTCATCCATAAAGACTTTAGAAAAACTAAAGATATTAAACCAAATAAAAATGTTAAACGTATAAGACTTATAGCAACAGTTCTACTTGTAATAATATCGAAGTTTAAACAAAACAACATCAACAATAAAAAGTGCGTTCATCTCGTCTTACATTCCCCGCTACAATTAGTTGAAATTCTCTCAACATTAATTGTAGTTGTAAGTAGGTTAAGAAAAACAAAATAAAAAACAACAACAACTTACAAAAGATGTTGTCAATTAAGTGTTTTTTAGGCCGTGCAGGGGGATGCAGCGGGGAATGTAGGACGAGATGAACGCACTGTTTATTGTTGATGTTGTTTTGTTTAAGCTTTGATATTATTACAAGTAGAACTGTTGCTATAAGTCTTATACGTTTAACATTTTTATTTGGTTTAATATCTTTAGTTTTTCTAAAATCTTTATGGATGAAGTTTCCTGATGATCTGGCCTAAGCAACCAGTGAAATGCGCATAGGAATAGCTTATCCCATCAACAATAAATTCCAAGTGTTTTTATCAATAATAAAAACTGGGAATTTAGCACGAATAACAAAATCTTTTGAAATTTAATTCTTATTATTTAATTTAATACAAATACTTGCCATCCCGATGACCTTTTAACCCCTTAATTTCTCGACATTCCAATATAAGATTTATGTGCTGATATTTTCATGCTTAAAAAAGCAAATTAAACAAAAATTTTAAATATATAAAATTTGTTTTACCAAAAAACACATACATTTAAAATAGTGCTGGCATATTCGACTACTTTTCATTACTCAATCATACCCATTACATTTCATTCAATACTTTGAAATTGCTTTATCGTCCAGATAATGAAACATTAGTCTTGTATTTTTTGTATGTGTATCTTGTCTTTCCTCTTCTTCGTTTTATATTTTAATAAACACATACACCTACACGGCTCTCATAGGAAATAAAGTCATATCTCCATTTTAGTGGTTTTGAGAAGGGTAAGAACAAATTCTACTCCCAAGTTTTATTTTAAAACTCGCCAGCACACATTTTAAACGAGAGAATTGAGCCGAATTGTGCTCGCGAGTAGATTTTTTTCCCAAACTGTAGCGTTACCGTTCAAAATTTTCAAAAAGGGGCACAAAAAGGGGATTTAAAAAAAAAAGTGTCACAAAAAGGGGAATTCTGAGAAAAAAAGGAGCAGCTTTAAAAACAGAAATCTGGACCAATATTTTAGTATATCGACTAAGAATAACTTTTTAAAGTGATATAACGATGTCCATCCGTCAATCTGGCTAGTTGTCTGTCCATGTTATCCTTGTGCACAAAGCACAATATGCAATCTTTCAGACAATTCTATGAAATTTCTATGAAAATTAAAACTTCTTTCCAAATTAGACTCTTTGTGTCCATAAACTATTTAATTTATTTGGTATTTAGATTAAATTCGCCCCAAAAATATTTTACTGTAAATTAAATTATTTTTGTATCGGTTCACATTTGACCAAAGCTCTAATCTATAAATAGCTTTAACTTCCTTTAAAATGTTAACATTAATAAATAATTTACTAACCGTCCCTAAAATCTCTTTAAGACAAAAGATCTTATGTAGATGTTAATCCAAATAGGGTAAAATCTCGAAAATTCTAATTTAAATACTATTGTGTTTGGGATTTACCGATTATAATATTATTAATTGGAACTGTTATTAAATTGTAGAATATTTTTTTTTCAAATTAGCAATTTTTTGGTTTTTTTGGGGCATATTTTTAACAATTTTTAGGGCTTATTTTCAAGTTTTTACTGCATATTTAATGCGCATAAAACGCGTTTTTAGTGCATATTTCTGGGGGTCTATATCTAATGCGATGCGAAAGCGAAATGCTAACTTGGTGCTCTCTATCACTTTCGCAAAATGTTCTAAAAATTAAGCAATAGTGGCAATAAAAATTAAAGATGGCGCGGATTTACAGTAATGAAATGCCAAAGTGTGTAAAAATATTTGAAATTGAAAAATTTAAATAAAATAAAGTGATAATTTAGAAAAGAAAAAAAAAATGAACAGATGCGAAAGACACAGGCGGAAACGTATTAAAGAGTACCAAACGCTAGATTTGCTACTATTTTCTTTCGCATCGCAATAGAGAGTAGGCCCCCTTGTTTCCATGATAAGTAATATAATATTGCCAGTATAAAAAATATTTGGTTTAAAACGGGGCACAAAAAACTACAAAATTATACAAAAGGGGATTTAAATCTAAGGGGCCAAAAAAGTCGCATAACGGTAACGCTGCCACCCTGCTTAAAACTACTAAAACGAAGATGTGACTTTCTTTCTTGCGAGGGCAGTACAGCTAATTTCAAGCTTAAAAGTGAGAATTACATAACAATACAGAGACACCCTTCTCCAATCTTTTCACAACTCTCACTAATAAACTCAAAAATTGCTGCAAGAAAACTTGCAAGTCTGGAGAGGGACTTAGATCCCTCTTGTTGTGCTTTGAAATAAGCCGTTAGTTTTCGATTGAACTCTATTAAAAAATCCATTTCTGTAAGTATTGAGTAGCTTATTTTAAGTATTGAGTACTCACAGAAAAGTGCATGTAATCAATACTCGGAGGTACCGATTTTGCCAGCACTGATTTGAAATTAAAACTTTGTTATGTGTCTATAACATTTATTTGTTGCCATTTAAATAATTTATAGCAAAACAACAAAATCCTGGTCTAAATGTTAAAAGGCCAATGAACAATAAATCATTTAAAATGCAACTAATTAAAATAAACATTTTTTTTTTAATTTGTTTCAAACAAAATATGTGTGTGTATAAAATACTTGTATTTATGTACTTTTTTATGTAAATGCTAACAAATTGTTAAATTACCTATTAGTTAAAATATTTTAGTTATTTAATAATGTTATTGTCATTTTCATATTTAATTTTTTTTCCAAATTTATCTATAGAAACGAAACAAAAAAATATGTTAGCTGTAACAATGACTAATTTGAATATGTTTCAGTGGTTTGAGGAGTGATTTTATTTTAACAAGCTGAGAATGGAATAATTGTTAGAATATCAAAAAACGCTATAAAACAAGAACAAAATTACAAACCACAAAATTGCATTGTCGAGCTTTTATTAGGTTTTTTTTTGTTATTTTACTGGCCTGGTCAAATGGCATTATTTTAGCAAGACATACACACAGCTGGTAATAAATTTTGTAGCGAGTTTTTTTTCATTTTAAACTTAAAGCTGTTATTACAATGTTTATAGGTGTGTGTGTGTGTGTATGTCTTAAACATTAATACATAATAATGTCTGAGTATGTGTAAATGTGTGTATTTGTTTTTAGACGACAAATAAAAATATTTAAAACATATTTTTCATACCAAAAATTACATACATACACATAAATAAACATAAATTATTATTTTTTTTTCGTTTTGTTCCCTTAAATAACGCAAAAAGGGGTTAAATACAATTTCAATAAAATACAACGAATTGTTTGAAGGCTACAATAAAATAAAAGAACAAATGCCTTTTGAAAAATGCAGGGCTGTGGAGTTGAGGTTTTTGTACCGGAGTCGGAGTCGTAGTACCCACAAAAAGCCGCGACTCCGACTCTCCAAAATTTTTCGGAATAAAAACTTTTCTCATATTTTTCAAAATAAAAAAATTTAAAGAGATTCTGCTTTAAAAATTTTGAAGTTAGGAGTAGGTTAGTTTAAAAAAATCGAGATAACAATTGATTTTGGCAAATCTTTTAACACTTTATGAGAATAAATATATAGATTGTATCAAAGCATGTCTTTTTCTATATTTTTATGAGTGCAGGTGGTAACAAAACTGGTTCGATCCACTCACCAGACATTTTCAAAATTATAAAATGCAAAGATTTTCTGTAACAAAACTCGCTGTTTCACTGTTTTAACCGTTCTGTCTGGTATTGTTTATGAAATGGAGTCCAATATGGGAATTTAAAAATGCAAATTTGAAAACAACTTCGCTTAAATATATTTTTGTTTTTTATATATTGTAACGTGACGTTACAAACTAACTCTATACATATACATTTAATACTAATATCATAAAGTATAAGTAACCCAACACCTTGAATACCCTTATTATTTTGCTTACTAATATGAATCCCCTTACTGTTTACCTAAATTACTTTTGCTAGTTAGAAGTCTCATTAAGTTTATTTTATTTTTGAACAAATAGACAAGGTTTTGTTCGAAACAGACAGAGAAGAAACTGATGCTAACCCCAGTGTTTACTCTTAGTAGCTTGCATTCGTAACCGTAGTTAGTCGTGTTGAGCCGACCGCCAGCGCCTCCGAATTTCGTTGGTAGCCGACTTGATCCGAGCCCCTATTTATCGTAGTTTGCCCGAACGCCAGCGCTCCCGCATTTCGTTGGTATTCGCAACCGTAGTTAATCAGCCGAACTCATCGGTCAACTAACACCTAATATCTAGAACAGCCATCGGCAAAATCAGGGCGCCGCGTTTTCTCTTTTCTCTTTTATTCTCTTGTATGCTCTTTTATTACGTACATGTGCACACATATTGCAGAGAATTTAACAACATTAACAACAACATACGTAAAATTCATACAACGCATATAATCGCAAAATGTAATAGTATAGGTTGCCGATGGCTGATCTAGAACCACTGACCAGTCTCTTTACCAGATCGTAACCGTCCGGCCGCAATCCAGCACCGCATCCGTGCACCCCCGCAACCTCTGCAGTCCAGCCCACCACCAGACTAGCAGTGTTACCGTTATGCCACGAAAGTCGCATTTTTGCCCCTTTTTGATTGCCGTGCCACTTTTTTGACCCCTTTGTTTTAAATCCCCTTTTGTATCCAGTGTTACCGTTATGCGACTAAAGTCGCATTTTTGCCACTTTTTTGACCCCTTTGTCTTAAATCCCCTTTTGTATCATTTTGTAGTTTTTGTGCCCCTTTTGCCCCTTTTTGGACCAAATTTTTTTTTATACTGTCAATCAATGAATCCGAGCTCAATTTGAAGAGAAAATAGCATCTAATTTGGAAAAAATTAAAATAATTCAGGAAGGGAATAGATAGCCAATAAAATTTCTCTCAAATTTCTAGTATATGTATTAAATATTATGAATAAATTAAACCTTAATATTCAAAACGAATCATCACAAATTATATATTTAGTTTCATCCACGAAAGATATTGTATTAGAAATTTTTAAAAATTTTTTAAAAAAAGAGTATGTTCTGCAAACAAATATAGAACAAATTGATTTTGTTGATGTTCTGCATATAAAAGAAACTCTTAATATATATATCGGCCACGAAGCCGAGCTAGAAATATGTACTAACAACATCTTAAGTAGTGATATTGTAGAAATTAAAAACAACATTTTACTTTTTTACCAAAAGCTGTGCAAAGAAATTTTATCAAGAAATAATATTAGCGATAAGAGGCAGAGTTCATTAAAGGTTTTAGATCCAGTATTTATTAAGTCAGCTGAAGACATAAATTACTTTGAAATTGTTACCGTTTTTATTGATATAATTACTAACCCAGGTGATATTGTAAAAGAGTTCAAACTTTTAGAAACCAGATCAAACGATAAAAGCTATGAAGCAATTTTTAAAATATCTAAGCCTGAAACATTTTGGTACGAAATTGGCAATTTAAAAAACTGTTTGGGTGACAATTTATATCCAAACTTGTATAAATTTGCTTCGTATGTTTTTACTTTACCACATAGTAGTGCATCCGCTGAGCGGATTTTTTCTAAGTTGGCATATTTAAAAAATAAAGTGACAAATATACTGAAAGTAGATACCTGTCAGTTTATGTTATCTGCTTTAAATTTGTATCAAAATGACTTGGAAGATTGGATTCCTAGTGATGAATTGATTAATAAATATAGATTTACGTTTTCAAAAAAATAGATATTTAATAGTTGAAGAAACAACATAACACTGCAATTTATAAAAAAAATGGATCTGTACCTGATATTAACTATCTTCCTATCAATACTTTTATATGCTTTTTCCTCGAGGTTTTTTCGTAACTTAATTTTTTTGGTAAAAAAGTAAAATAATCCAAGTGCCAAATATTTATGTACATATACTTACATATATACATATCTCTATCTATTTAAATGTAAAGTTTTTTTGTATCAAATCATATTATGAACTATTTTTTGTTTTTGTAAGTATTGTTATTACACTATTTTAAGCTCCTTTTATTTACAAGTAATTAGTAACTGTTTTTGTATAAATAATTGAAATAAAAATTTTATGCAACAGTTCATTATCGTTTACTTGCAAACAAGACATGTATTTTCACGAAATATGTATATATGTATATATGTGTGTTTTTCCCAAACAATTTGTATTATATACCTATAATGTATTTTTTTATAAATATGAAGTTTATTTTTTGTTATGTTTAGTTTTCGATGAAAATAATTTAATAAATACATACGTTTTTTTTTTAAATTTTCCTGTTTTTAAAGTTGCCCTTTTTTTTTCTTAGAATTCCCCTTTTTGTGACACTTTTTTTTTGAAAATCCCCTTTTTGTGCCCCTTTTTGAAAATTTTGAACGGTAACACTGCAGACTAGCGTTCCAGCCTCCGTTCCCGCTTGCAGCTGCGCAGAACCATCAGATAGCCGTCGTAGATTTAAGTATTTTACGTAGATTAAGGTTTCGTTAATAAAGCTTTGCTAAAATTATTGTAAACGAAAATACACGAAAACATCCCGTGTTTCATTTCAAAGGAAGCAGACCTTCGAATTGACCCTGGACAGACCGAGTCATACCTCAGCTGGGAAAATAAACTGCGTTACAATATATATTGAAAAATGTTTTTGTAGCGATGTTCATTTACATATATGACTGGAAATCTACTGTGTCTTCTGTGGCGAAAATACTACATGAACTAAATGCAGTTTACAACTTTTAAAGTGAAAGATAATAGAAATAAAAGGAAATTAACTCGGAAAAATAAAAAAAATTGTTCTAGATATAATTCCCATCAATGTGGGGGGTAACCCGAAAAATTATTAGAGAATATTTCTATCTACTCACTTTGGGGAAAATCGGAGAGAAAAAAAAGACGTGCAATATTAATATTGATTAACTATGGGGCGGAAAAAACTATGGCGGGTACACTAAAGAAAAATATTTCAGTTTATTTGTTTAGAAATACCTTTAATTATTAAATTGGACTTGGTGTTCTTTACCTCCCATGATGGTATAGCTACTGTTCAATCCCTTGAGACAAAAAGTACCAAGTCCAACAACAAAAGCTTTGCGATTTCCCATAAATAATACAAGGCGTACAACAATTTCTTTTACCTTAATTTTCTCTTCGAAATGTGTTATACAAATTATTCAAGTAAAAACTGAAGGCGCATGTTTAAATTAAAATTGTCTACAAATTCAGTGGCAAGCCACACTAACTAAATTTGATGCAATTTACATCCAAGCGAGTTGGACTCAGTGTAGTTTTCAACTTTTCTATCTCGAAAGCTACATTAGATAAGACTTATGGGAATTAACACATCCATAGGGGAAAAATTCTGATTCCAACAGTATAAAAAACGTATTTTGAAAAAGATGTGAATTGGTGTAGTTTATCTCTCCCCTACAAAACTATTGTTACATTTTTAGCATATTTTGCATTATTAATAAATATTATTAATTAATAAATAAATATAACTTTCAAAATATACTTAAGCTTAATTAATAATTTTGCTGATGGTCTATAGTGACTTGCAAAACTAGTTCGATCCCATATGAATTGTAGCAAAACTCGTTTCTTTCTTTCAAAACTTCGTAGCAAAACTATTTATATTTAAATTAAATCTCGTTTTTTTTATATTTCAGTTGGTTTACATTTTTCAACTGTTAAGTTATTAATCAAGAATGGCATAACACTTCAGAATCAAAATAGTTCAACTAATTTGGTCCATTTAATCGGGCGATATATGTTTATTGCATTTTCCCAAAATTCAAATTTTTGTGGAATCTTTTTTTTTTGCTATATTTAACCATTTAAAGTGAACTTCATTAAAAAATAGTTAAAAGTCATATAAGGACCAGTCTCATATACACTGCGAATCAAAGGAGTCGGAGTCGTACTTAAAAAATTTCATCAAATTGAGTCAGAGTCGGAGTTATCACTTGACTTGTTTTTGCTCATTTTTAATTTATTTTCGGAATTTTGCGATTTGTTTTATATGCATAAAATTTCCATTTTAAATGTAAAATAAAGTAAACTTTCGATTTTTAAAACAAAAAAACCCGGTTTCCTGTATTAAAGTGATTTAATGGTTTTAGCGGTTGTTTTTTAAAAAATTTTTGTAATATTTTCCAATACAAGAAACTTTTTTAATTTAAACAATTTGTACTTAATCAAGAGGGTATGAACTCAAAATTTTTAGTAAACGCAAAATAATTTTAAATTTAACATTAAAGTCATGTGAAAAAGAATTTTTAAACAAAAAGTAGATAAAATAGCACGATATTTTTACAGCTGGTAGATATGAAAATTACGTGTCGATTTCTTCCAAAAATTAAAAAAAAAAACAGAAATTTTGAGTTAATATTCTCTTGTTGATCATTCGAATTAATTTAAAATTAAAAAGTGATTACAATTTTTTTTTTAATTTTACTAAGTAACGGGAGCAATTTTTTTTTATGAATTTAACTTTTGTTTTTGCTAAAATAGGCGATTTTCAACTTTAAAAATTTACAAATCAAAAAATTTATATATGATGGTTAACATACATCCAGCACACGTACACGAGTGAATTCGCCAGCATGACAAGCTTTGGTCATTTTACTGATTTTAGTTTGTATTGTTATTGTGATGAGAACATTTTTATTTGAAATCAATAAATACAATATAACACATAAACACATGTGTATGTGTATATGTGTTTCGTTTCGGTATCCAACCTTGGTTTGAACTGAAGATGGTGAAATCGGCCGTTAGTCATATACATATTTCAAAATTTTTTTTTTTACAAAAAATTAAGGAATTGTCTCATGAATTGAAATTAGCTTCGTTTTAAGAGATATGTTTTATTAACAAATTATCAAACAACTGATTTCTGTTTCAAGCGATTTCTTTAATAATAGTCTGGGTCCACACAATGAAAGTGTTTCTTTTGAAAGTCTGAGTTTATTGGTGAGAGGGTGAACGAAGTTGCTATTCATCACTCACCTATCACAAAACTTTCGTAGTGTGAGCTCAGATATAGAAATTTATATTTGTTTTTAAGGTTTTTTGAAAATAGCAATTTTAAGATTTAATGGGCTCTTTTTTATAGTTTTGACGGTCTTAAGGCATTTTACGATTTTAGCAATTTTTTCATAATTATTTTTGGGGATTTTTGTGAAACTTACGCTTTTTACAAATTTTGCTTTATTAGCAAAACATTTAAGAAACTGTGTGGGATTTTTTTAATACATTTAAGCGATTATTTTAGTATTGGTGGCATTTTCTTACATTTTCGCGAATTGTATGTTGACTTCTTTCATTTAACAAATTTTTAAGGAGTTTTACGGTATTTTCTAATTTTACATTAGGCGAACGGGAACTAACACTAAACATGTCACGCGACAGCTCTAAAGTGGTATGGACTGGTTTTAGTTCACTTTATACGAAGGTGACTTATCACTAAGAGGGGGGTAAATTAGCACCTTTTTGACACTTTGTAACAGGTCACTGAAATAGCATCAATGGGTGCATTCAATTGCGGTTAAAAAATGCCTGCCACAGGTATTGTCCCGAGTGAACAATGTTTATATGATTGATCCCTTCATATAAAGTAATAGAATCAGATGGAATCGGCCACTACCCGCACACAATCCAGTCACATGACTAGTTTCCTCTGGAGTTATTACTTTTTATACACATTATTGGCCCTTTTTTACCAAATTATGTTCACTGGCCACAGGATATGCGCTTTAGGAACAATAAATACAAATTTCCTGCAGAGCAGGAATATTTCTTAAATAAGCGTTTTTTCAGGTGTTAACATTTCTTAATATTCTGCATACAAGTTTTTTTTCATTAATTTTGATAATCTAAAAAAAAATAAAAATAAGTAATCCTACCTTTTAACAACGTTTTTTTGCTATCCTGAAAAATAATAATTTTGTCACTTTCAACGTTATTTGCGGCTGAGCTTCAATTTTAATTCCAATTTTTTAAAAACATTTGCGATTTTTTTACTTTTATATAAAATTTTTCAAGGGCTTTTTTATGAAACTGGCAGAGTTTAGCGTTTTTGTTAATTTGATCAAACTTTTGGAAGTTTCGTGTGACTTTTAGATTTTTTTTTTGTTTGGCAAAATTTGTTATAGATTAAAAAAAATTTCCTATACATTTTTGATATGAAGTTTTTCACCATAATAATTTAGTATTTTTCCTTAATAGTTTTTAATAAAAACACTACCACTTTTATCGTGTAGCACCCATTACAAGCGAATACCAATCTAAACCACCGCATAAAACTACTAAAAAGCTAAAAATATTAAAAAAAAAAAAAAATAGAAAAACCAAAGCAAAAGCCATCCTGAACAGACAAAAAACAACAGGCAAGTGAGTGTCATTATTGAAACTAATGGCACTCATGAATTATAAACAAAATGCAACAACCTACAAAGCAATAACAACAACGGCAACAACAACTATAACGAAAACAACAGAAACATATAAAAAGCGAAACATTTACAAATGGACACTTTGCCACATCCGTAGTTGTCAGACATTTTCAAAAACGCACACAGCTACTCAAGCAAACAACATGAACTCATCAGGACTACTCAAACACACTCGCACACAGATACAGTTTTAAAACCAACGCCGGAAATGTTTTGTAAACACACACACACAGTTGTTATTCAGCAACATTTCTAACATAAAACAGTGCTGTTTCTCTGCTCTCTAGGCTAAGTATTTCCTAACGGCTTTTATATGTTAGTTTTTTCTATTTTTATTTTTTCTTTGGACGTTTTTTTCTATTCTTGCAAAAACAAACCAATGAAATGTAACTAATGTGTTGTAAAAATCTATGGCCATACACTCTTATTAAGCCCTTTTTCTGCTGGCTGCTACAGTTAAAGAAGTTTTCTATATTCCAAAAAAAAAAGCAACAACGCATTTTAAATGTTTCTATAACATTAAAACTTTTTGTTTGCCAGTTTGTGATGGTTGATGGTAAACGGTGGAACTGAGGCTGGCAAATCATTTCAGGACGAAAACTTCTCATACATCTGTAGCGTGAATGCGTCTAAATCTTTCAAATCAATTTAGGTTGATAAAGGAGGCGCTTAACTCTGTATTATCAACTGCATGTCAACAGCAGTGCAAACGAAACTTCAGCTACCAGGTACACAGTCACTTTTAGCCGGTAAAGGTCTAAATCACATTATTCAAAACTATAATTTGGTGGGCATATTCTAATGTTCTTTATGGAGGACTGACGGCGTTGCAGCATATGATCGGTGTATAAAGTACAACTAATGTTTCTTTCTTTGTATGTATGTAGTATGTCCGTTATAGTATCTGAAACCTTAAAATCGATATGCTCCAAACCGGTTTCATTAGAAAGGCAATTTTGTGAAGATGGTTTTAGGTCATGAATATAAAAAAAAAAAAAACAAGATTGCGCAATCAGCCGTACAAAAAAAAATTTTACTGCGCATCTACGTCAAGATAGAATGCAAATGAGTGTTTGTTGTAAAAAATTTAAGACATACACAAATTTATTCTCTTCGTCACACACAAAAATAACAAACATACCTGCGCAATGCTCAATCTTGTTTCTTTGTTTCATGGTTTTAGGCTATAAATATTTGTTCCAAACTAGGACGACAAGGGGAGTTAGAGGGTAATTGCTGGCTAATCGAAACTATGTAATAGATTTTAATGACTTTTAATACATGGATAGATCCCTATTTATATGGCCACATAAGCTATGCATTTTTTCAAAAATGGAAATAAGAGGGGTTGGGAACGTAGTAGCACACGGCGGGTATCCGCCGGTTTTTTATATACATAATAGCAAAACTTTTTTTTACATTTTTTATAAGATTTGTTTTTTTTTAAATCAAGCACAAGTATATCAAATTTTACTTTTTTTGTTAATTATTTTAATGAAGAAAGGAGTGTTTAATCATTAGAAAAATATAAGCTTATTGATTATTTTTCTTAGTGACTGAAACCGGGGTTGAACTTAGAAGTTGAAAAGTCAATGTCAGAATAATCGTTCCCTAACCCTACTACGGTTATGCCAGGCAACTCTACGCAACAAACTGACTCTACAATAGAAGGCTATTTAAACAGCCTAGATGCCACAAAAAACTCCAATTACAGCTAATGGAAGCAGCAAGACATATGCAATGCCCTATAACCCACGAATCTCTACTAAACCGCACCTGGGCCAACAACACAAATGAAAAAATAAACGCCTTTGCAAGCCACTTGGAGAAAATGTTCACGCCACATGATGCACATACTTGTTCCAGTCGTCCAATTATTCCTGATACAGTTAACGATCACATTAAATTTAAATTAACACAAATAAAATCAGCGATAGAAAATGTCAACATTAGAAAATCTCGCGGACCTGACCGCATCACAGGCTCAATGATAAGCAACTTACCTACGTTCTACTCATTTGTAATGCGATATTACGAGTTGGCTACCTCCCTTCCTCTTCGAAGACCTCTACAATTATGATGATTCCTATGCCAGGAAAAAAAAGCTTATCAAATTACTTCGTACATACCAATCAGTCTTCTATCAATCTTATCAAAGCTATTCGGAAAATATTCCTTTAAAGAATAAGTCCCTATCTAAATGAACACGCAATCATTCCGGATCATCAGTTCGGACTCCGATCAAGGCATGGTGCAACCGAACAAGTGCATAGAATTGTTACCCAAATAAGATCAGCATTTGAGAGAAAGGAATATTGCTTAGAATATTCATTGTAAGATCAAAAACAAATACTCCTATGAAAATAGCCCACAAGGCAGCATATTAGGGTCGCTTCTGTATATAATATATACAGCTGATGTGCCAACAAGCCCCAGCAGACATACTTCTACGTTTGCAGACGACACAGCATTTATTAGTGTTAATCGCAGCATCTACGGTCACACATCGATTAACTAGAAGCCTGGCTAGAAAAAATGGAAAATAAAGGTTAACCAATATGGACATATGCCATCCGATAATGTCCCTAGAGGGAAGCGAACTGACACCAATGTACATAGTCCCATGTTAGGTCTTTGGTGTTACAGACCGGTTCTAGTTCTAACACTTTATATGAATAAGACCTATCACTTTTACATGGGGTTGTCATTGGAGGGGGTCAATTGACACCATTTGACCAGTCACACATCTATTCTCAATGAACGTGCTCAATAAAACAAGAAATAAATTCAAGAACCAAAAGGAAAAAATTTTCTATAAAATCGAAACATTTTTCTAAAGGGTTTGTAAAATTTGCAAAATATTTACTATAAAAGCGGAAAAGTTCTACAAGATTTAAGCTGATTTTTTTTTTGAGTGTTTTAATCCATCCGTAATCAAATCAATCCGAAGCGGTTTTAATAGTACGGTGAGTACGGTTTTTCTTGAATCAAGTACAGAAAGATTGATTCAAGTACGGATTTTCAATTGCAAAATACTTAAATTATCCATATCCAATACCGAATTCGTACTCGAAATAATCCGAAAATGAGATTGATATAAGTAAAACTAAGATTGAATCAATCTCAAAATGCGCTTGATTCAAGTATTATAAAGTTGATTTTATACCGAATTTGTACTTGAAAAAAAAACAAAAAAGAAATGAGAAGGAAAAAATTATTATGGCTGATTTACTTACCTGTTTTTAACCGTACAGAATGATAAAACACCAACATCATGCCCGATGTGGTTTTTAGTTTAGAAATCTTATGTACATATTAAACCAAAAATATTAACTAAATGAGAAGCACTCTTCGTGGTAGAGGTTACATTACCGGTAAACTGTTAACCGGTTTTCCGGTTTAACCGGTCTAATTGATTACCGAATTAACCGGTATATTTAAAAGAAAAATACCGGCAATTTCGGTAATTTTTTATAAATATTTCATCCCAAATGAAGTTAAATTAAGATTATAAATATTGTTATTATTGACTACTTTTTTACTTTGTATTTTTACAATGTTGCCAGATTTTAATAAAACTCAATCCCTGAAGAAGTTGGAAAGAATACCAACGAAACGTCGGATTTTATTGATAATGAAATAAATAATCTGTTATTTACATTAAATTAATGACCTTGAAAGCCTGTATATAGAAAACTATAAAAACTATTTAAAGTTAAATTCCAATACAAAATTTTAAATTTTTTGCAAGTAAAGGTTTGCTTTAAATTGGGGTTTTGCTTTGCTATTGTAGCATTTACACTACATTTAATTCTTTTTATTTTGTTTTTGTTGCAGTAATATTTATATAGTACGAAAATCTTATTTGATTTTATTTAGAAAAATTGTTAACCATTTAAAGCTCTGAATACTGAAAAAACAAAGAAGGCGGTATAGGACTTTTATCCGCGAAATGGAAGGATATTGAAAACAGCTGGTGGTTCAACTAGTGGTTTACATGCCCACTTCAAAAGTCAGCATCTAATATATGTTTTCAAACGAAAGGAACAAGATTCTTACACTTCTTTCACATCTGTTGAGTCGTCTCATCAAACAGATAAATTTTCAAGTGTGAGATCATCTAATAATACCCTACATTATTACGTCAAAAAGAGTGTGTAAATGGATAATGAAATAATATATTTTAACTTTTGTATTTTTAGCTTTTCTAAAGCCTTTGGAAAAAGTTTTCCTGGTGATCTGTCAATAATAAATTTCAGTGTATTTTTAAGATTACGAGTTGGGAATTTAGCACATTAAAACGAAATCTAATTAATTAATTTTTACACCCAAGGAAAACTTTGAATTACATTTTATTTTAAATTATTCTGTTGAATAATGCATTAAAGTTTTCGTTACTTTTTTATATAACAATAAATATTTTCGCTTTACAAAATTTTAAGCATTTATTTTACTGGTCATTGATAAACTTAACAAGTGGAATTTTTGTTCCCATGAAATTTTCATTCCCCTCGAAGGGGAAAAAGCAATCGTGAATCTCATGTGAAACATTTTTTATGCTATCAGTTCCAGTGAATGTAAAAATGAGAAGAAATATTAAAAAAAAATTAAAAAATGAATGAAATTTTTGTTCAAAAATTTATTTTAAAGAAATGTTCAAATAATAAAGCAACATATTTAGAATTGGAGGGAAAGTTTGATTACAACGTTAGTTTTTTGCGCTCTTAAAATTTTATGTAGTGAAATATTTTCCAAAATTCTGCCCCCACATCTTTCAAAAGCTTAACAATTCCGCCGGCAATCGGTTTGTACCCTTCACATTCGATTTATTGGAGGAACTATTTACATACATGTTCTGTTCCCCAGCAAAAATAAAGTGAGAAAATCTAAAGGAAATGTGAACAAATTACGAGGGGAAAAAATGTTCACGGTATGGGGAATTTTTTCCCGTGAACATTTTTTCACGTTAATATTCCTCTTTGAAATAATTTTATATGCCAAAGACATGAGTCTGGCCAGACCTTTTGTTCAATTTAAATAGAAAATTAAAACATGCGTCAGCCGGAGGGCTAAACACAACGAAAACTTTAATCTTTTTTTACTTGATTTAGGAATTTTATATTTATTTCAAGAAATTCCGGGACAGATTTTCGAAAGTTATCCCATTTAGGATTGTTTTAAGTACACTGATAGAAAAATTCATCAACATATATTGATGATGCCCTAACATCAGAATTGTGACATCAATATAACTACAAATGGCATCAATGATGCAAAAAGTAACATCAATCCAATGATTAACGTGTTCGTACAATCTTGTCATTTTTTACGTGTCATCTATTTTATGACTATAGTGACATCAATTCGATGACACATTTTGTATATTATTAATATTATTTTCATGTCTACAATGTATTATAAGAAGCAGAAATTTCTATATTCTATTTTTTAAATTATTTAGTTAAATACATCAAATTTTGAAAGAAGAATGATTACGAAAACCATATGGGGCATGGTGCTGGTGTCTTATTATTGAGAGTTCTGCTGTAAACAAAGGTCGTAATTCACCAACGTGAAACAAACATATGTAACGGGTAAGTAAATAATAATATTCTCTCACTTTGTCTTAAGTCAATTTTAATGACTTTGACTTAATGAAAAACTGTCATTACATTGATGCTAATGTGCGCTTTCTCCGATGTTACTTCGTCATAGTACTGAAGACATGTTTGTCATTTCTGTGATGCCGATGTGTCATCCCATTGATGACATAATTTCATTTTGACCCTGATGACACTTTGGCCAAGTGATGTTAAGGTTGACATCACAATGATGGAAAGTGTCATGGGATAAAAAACGAAGACACTTGACATATTACTGATGTCAAAATACATCAGCGTTATGACTCCTTTCCTATCAGTGTACGTTTTATTGTTATTCCTACTTGAATTTTTGAATTTATAGTTAAGTATAAAAAAACTTTATTTATCCCGAGTGTTTTTCTTTCTGTGTAGCAACTTTTAAGCAAACATTTTCTTTTTCCGCACTACTGTAAAATGTTAGTAATTTCTATTGCATTTAGTCTAATGTTTTTGTGTTCTTTTGCTACTTAAACACATTTTCCTTGATGACCGTTATTTGCCCTTATTGCGTACTTCCGTTTTTTAGTAGACATTTCTTTCCTGTTTAGAAGTTTTTGCTCTGAGTGTGTCTTTATTTTTGTTTATTTGTGCATTGTGGCCAAGTCCTGGGCTAAATGGCTTAACGAGCGAGCGTAATATTCACAGTTGTAGCGGCAATAATATTTTATGGTTTAAAATATTGTTATTAAGTTTTCTACAGGTTTGTTTTTGTTGCTCCTATTAATATGCAACAATTTGTTGAGACTCTTTGAATAGAAAAGATTTAGCACGGGAAAGTTTATTTAAAAAAACAAGTGTAATAAAATTATTTTCTTTATATTTAAGACATAGTTATTAATTATTAATTGTATTTATGTATCTAACAAAATTTCCAAAACAAATTCTAAATATATACAGAATTACTTTTCTAGCACAGCCTTTAATAATTCCCTCAAAATGTTAAAAGTTGCTTAATGAAATTCTAGACTTAAAACCGCAATATACCCCATCTTAGCATAAATAAGCACATTTTCCTCTTAATATGTGTTGCAATACTTATTTTAAATAATTGTGGAAAGTTAAGCAAATTCCAAGAATTTGCTAAAATTAAAGTTGTTTACTGTGGCGTATACGTTGTTTAGAATTTTAATAAGGGGTTTTTAGCGTAACCATACGTATGAGCATTAATTTATTTAGACTTAATTTATATTAATTTTACTTGAATATAGCGAAATTTTCTAGAATTTAACAAATCTGTTTATGTAACACATGCAATGCTAATCTAAATATACCATAATTAACTCGGCATCAGCCGGGTTGAACAATATTACACAGATGGTGTGGTGGGTGACACAGAACCGATTTTTTTTTCGATTTGTCATACATACCATTTCTTACCTTTAAGCTCGCCTTTTACGCGGTCGCGTAGTTGTTTTCCACAAATCTACCGAATCGAACACTAAGGAGCGATATTTAGTGTTTATTTTCGAACATTGATTTCTTTAGATTAAAACTAGATTTGAATAATACATATTGTAATTATTAGTGAGTACTCTGAAATATCTTTGAGTTTGATAATATTCTTAATTTGATAAAGTTTAATTAGCATTTATAGTTTAACACTAATTTTTTAATAATAATAGTTTTTACTTTAAAAAAAAAAAAATTATGTTTTATGTTGTGTGTATATTAAACTAAATTTATTAAATACTTAAAATGTAAATAATTGACGAAAATATTATATACCAATAAAAAAAAAACTCCCTAGAGATGTTGGGCATCTCCAACGTACCGTCGGAAAAAAATTACGATATAATCTTTTTATTTACATAGAATAAAAGACAAAACCCATTTAGAGTTTTTGTAAAAACATAACAATCTTTGACATGATTTATTATAAATACCTATTGATTAAACCGTTAAGAGTATTTTCCAATTATAACCATAATATTCAGTTAATACCTAAAGAAATTTGAATAAAGTATTGTAAAACTTTTACGACCCATAATTCCTGAACTGGGAAAGCTGGCGTGAAAAACATCGTCCTTTAGAATTTCTTATAACTCAAAAGTTATATAAACAACAATGATCACTGCATGTTTGCGAGCTATTAAAAATAATTCCTAGATTTTTGACCGACTTTACCAATTCAATTTTGGACTCTTCAAGATATACACGCAGAAAAAAATATGGTTGGGCACGGTTATGGCAACTACAAAATATGTATTGTTACAATATATTATTGTCGTACACAAACAAATTTCTTATTTTTATTTAATATTAGCAATATTATAGTTAGTAACTGTAAACATTTAAATGTTTATCGCAATTATAGATTTGAGTATTGTTGAATGAAAAATAGTAATTTTTCTAACAACTAAATAATGATAACTTTGAAAACATATTATATTTCTTTCAACCATTTTATGATATTAAATAGTCATAACATGATAACTTTCTATACGTGTAGTCATAGTATGCAAACAAAATATGTTTACTCAAATAATATTATGTTACGCCATTTGTAAAATATTTTGTAATAGTTGGGTTTAATTTAAATATGCCGATCGAATTATTTGTGAGTGAGTGGTTAAACAATTAAAAAATACAAATTAAAAAACAAGTTTTAAGAAATTAAAAAAATAAAGAAAATGTTTTGGCAATAAAAAAAAAATTATAAAGTGCCTCGAAATAAAAAATCGATGTAAACAAATTAAATTTTTTTTTTGTGAAAGTGGTGCTGAACAATAACATGATTACTTCTCAACTTATTATGATAACCATGACATTTTGATTACTTCTTAACTATTTATGATTAACTGAATAAGAATATGATTACGGGAAAAATATTATGATGTTATATTACAAATATATTCAGTCATAATATGATTCAATAATAATCGTAATATGGTGACTACAATCAAAAATCTTATCATAACATGTTGCTCTTAGAATATGTTAACCACAACCATGTTTTTTCTTTGCATGTTCATATATATAGATATTGTTACGTTTTTCCTTTAATAAACGCGTTTTAGTTCTTTGAATTGCAAATCCAAATAAATTCACAAACTTATTCAAACTCGACAAACTCGACAAACTTTATTAAAATTAATTATTATGTTCACAAAATTTAGCCAATATTGTTAGTTTCGAACTGAACCGTTTAACGTCTCAATACAAGCTCAGCTCAACTTTACGAGTCAGCCTGTATTTTTAGTCCACCACCGGTAGTAGTTATAGACTAGTAGATTTCAGAACCTTCTAGTCGATTCCAAACAATTCTGTTCGAATTCGAAATTCTACAATATAATCTAAGTTCTACAATACAGTGAAGCGAATAACAATATTTAAGCTAAGCGATGTTCACACTTGGGTTCTTAAAAGCGTCTTAAATTAATAAAACTTTGTTTGCTATGTTTATTGTGCTGTCGTAATAAATAAGAAGAGACCTGCGCTGAACGGCTGAGCCGAGCGGCTATGTTTTTTGTAGCCGTCGCCGTTGATGGTATATTTTTATCCGGTAAACATCCGGATTTAACCTGCGGCTAGCAATTTTTGCAACAAAACACTTGCGGCGTCAAATTAGACGGGCTCGGGACTCTGATGTTTTTAAACAAACAAACAAACAATAATTATTTGTGATTTGCGTATAAAAAATGAAAAAAAGACAGGTAAGATTTAATTTAATTTATTAATTCATGGACAAGAATTAAAAAATATTTTTACTGTAGGAAAATATTTATTTGTTTATATTTATTTTTAATCAGCTGATTTAAATTCAAAATAGCACACTAAATTATGAGGGGTTGTTCACATAGAAGCTAGCTTTCCCTCAACAATAAATTTCAGTGTATTTATCAAATATGAAAAACTGGGAATTTAGCACGTCATACGGAAATCGTATTAATAATAAATTTTGTATTCCCGAAAATAACTTTGATAATATACATACTTGCATGTGCCCGTGCAAAAAAACTGAATTGGCAAATTGATTTTTTTTTTGTTGTTTTCTTACGAAGACAGTAGAATGAAGCAGTTTGTTTTTTAATTTTGTTTTTTCTATTTACCCACTTACAACTACAATTCGAGTCGGAAAGAACCCAACCAATTGTAGGGAATGTAAGAAAAGATAAACTCACTGTTTTTTGTTGGTGTTTTGTTTTGGCTTTGATATTGTTACAGGTAAGACTTTGAGTGTTTATAATTCTTATTCGCTTTAGGGTTTTATTTGTATAATATTTTTGGCCTTTCTAAAATCTTTGGAAAAGGTTTCCTGATGAGCTGGCCTAAGCAACCAGTGAAATGCGCATAGAAGCTAGCTCTCCCTCAACAATAAATTTCAGTGTATTTATCAAATATGAAAAACTGGGAATTTCGTACCAATAGATATATCGCACTTGACCAAAATTTTTATTTTTTCAATTTTTGGAAAAAATCGATCCGTAATATTGATAGCTACCGGCTGTAAAAATATCGTGCCATTTTATCTACTTTTTGGTAATAAAACGGCTGGCTTAAATTTTCATTTTCATATGCGTTTAACCTTAAGCTAAAAATTGTCTTGCTTCTACTTAACATTTTTAAATTTCGAGTAAATTCCCTCATTAATTCATCGGAGAACATAACACACCTATTATAAATTATTAACCTCTTTCGCTTTTTGGGAGTAATTCGCAAGCCATTGTTAAGTTAAGTAACTTTACACCAAATTGGTGTTTTTAAGCAACTTCGATATAGCTGAACATTATCTGAATAAATCTTTATACCAGTGTGCTGAATATGGAGCCTTGTGGAATACCTCTCTCTCTCTTTCTATGTAAATTTCAAACTACTTCAGTAAGAGGCATTGGGCAAATGTGCTGTGATCTAAAACCAGACTGTCTATCACTTAGGAGAGTTCTTTCATTAATGTGGTTAGGGATTTGCTTAGTAAAAGTCTGAAAACCTAAGAGAGATAAGGAAGCATTGACATATGCCGGTATTCTTTGTCAGATTTAGGTACTGGTATTCTGATGGGAATTTGCTTTTGGTAACGTAACAAATTATCCATAACAATATTAGTATTATAAAACGTGTATGTTTATCATCTATGTATATTTTCAAGAAAAGGATTTTATGTCAAAACTATTGTAGGTTATGACCCGATCTTCACGAAATTTATTAGTATGATTTTTAGTCATATTAAACAAACCTCCGCAAAATACAAAAACAATTGGAGCATTCCGGCATCAAGTTATGCTAGTTTTCGTAATAATAATATACCAACTCTATTATCGGTTCGATAGTGCTGAAAGCAAACCTCAATCTGCTAAAGACTAAACAGAATTTGACTCTAACATTGTGCTGAGTTTTGCGAAAGTGAGCGTATTATCTACAGTCGAAAAGTCAGACGGACATGGCTAGATCGACATGGAATTACTTAAGCACCCAGAATATATGAATTTCATGGGGGCTTGGATGAATATTAAAACTTTTACGCGGAATGGCAAAATCATTAACCACGAGTTGTGAAGAGTTTTAAAAAAATAAAATTTGGGAATTTGTCTGTCTTTATAAAAATGTATTTTATTATTAAAGCAGTTATCGACTATGCATTTTTCAGGAGATCGGACTATTACAAAAAAAGCTTTATTTATGGAAATGTTACTCAAAGAAACAAATTTCAAAAATGTTTTAAAAGAAAAAAAAATATAATAATAAAATGTCTACAAGGAAGCCAAACATTTTATTAATAAATTTCATTTAAATTCAATTAAAATATTTGAAAACTTGTTTTCCTTTCTTAATTTGTGCACATTGTGAACAAACTACTAAAAATATTTATTAACAAAAATGTCCGCCTTTTCAAATACAAAACCTCAAAAACCACATTAAGCAATAAATTATAAATTTTTTAAATTTACAAACAACTTTTTTATATCACATTTTCAACCTTTTTGTTTGCCAAAATTAGAAAAAGCCGCTTTACATTGACACTGGCAGGCTTTTGTGCTCTAACTGCTGAAATTTGGAAAATTTTACCTTTTATAAGTGTTTTGCATATTCCACCCTTTTTCAACTTTAACTTTTATTTTGGGCCATTTGTTCCCCTCAATATGCAACCTTTTGCTGTAAAAATAGTTTGCGAAAGAGAAAACAAAGTTTAAATATTTTACATGTCTTCTGCCGAAAAGAAGGCTAAAATAACCAAAAATATTTTAAATTAAAGTTTTGCTTAATTGAATATTTTGCTTAAGTACCACGACGAAAACTGTTTGGGGGTTTTTTCACGATGTTTAATCGTAATATATGTGAGTAGTTTCTTGGGGAGAAAGTATAGGAAACATTTTGAAGAAAACTTTTAAAAGGTATCTCTTGGAAGATACTTTCTCAAGTTTTCAAATATTTACGTAAATGTGTATGTATGTACACTAGGCTGGTTCCTATATGACACTTTTTTTATTATTTTAATATGGGCCAACCGGAATACATATATAAATAATATAAAAAGTACAGTGAAAAAATAACACATGATTTTTTTAAACATTTTTGTATTAAGATTTAGGGGTCGCTACCGGCCCTTTAACTTTGGCGTTTTTGAAAAAAACTTGCTGCCTTTATATAGTCTTCCATTTGGGTGTGCATTAAAAAAATTAATTTGATGCACAACATTATTGAATAAAGATTTTTTAAAAAAGAGGGAAACATTTTGTTCGGAATCATTTACTGAGACGGCTAAGCAACTTTTGTCCGATCGTCCTTCCGATTGTAATATTAAATAAAATAGAATGAAAGAATTAAAATATAACAACGATATTGTGTTTAAAATTACTATAAATACTTTTAATTTATCTTGGATTCGGGTGAAATTGGTTAGAATCTGCCCGTGTTGAGACCTAGTCTCTCACAATTTACCCAAGTGCCCGCCCCTGAAACTTTAAAATAAAGATTACTTATTTATATATTTTATGAAATTTTTCAAACTGTTAGAGAATTATGTGTTTTCTTTAAAAAAGTTTCTTTATGCGTGAACTTCCATACGCTGCAGCGCGGTCGTCGTTACAAATAGTGATTAAATCGTCAAACATTTTATTGATACATGTTTAACATATCGTACGCAGTTACATTAAAATTTAAAATTGTTTAGTTGCAGTGTCACAAATGTAAGTTGCATATATTTACAATTAACAATCTTACAATTGATCTTATTCTGAAACAGGTGAATTACAAAAGATTATGTAATATTGAAGCAATATAAAAAAATAATTCAATAAAATATTTTTGTACTGTTTAAGTAGGTCAGCTGCCGAATAATTTTTTTATAATGGCTTCTGGTTCATCGACATTGACTACACGCGAAAGCAGTAAAATATGGTTAATCGGGCAGGTATCATCGGAGCTATCCAGGACGAAACTTCCTACAAAAAAGGAGGTATTGAGTCTACTTTTTTACTACAAAATCTACAGCACTTCAACTGCAAACGATGTCTTAGCGATATGGGAAATGGTCGCAATACCGACACAAACAAAGAATCGAGTAATAGAAAAAATTCAAATAATGTTTAATTCTTGGCAAAAACTTAAAAAATATTAGGAAAACAAAGGCAAGCGCTCAGAAGGCTTGATCAGAAAAGAACAAAACTGGGCAACTACATTGGAAAGTATTTTTGATATTGCTCACTAATTTCATGAATTGACTGATTTTGTTAGGTTTTATATTTTACGTTAAAACATTAAAACCATTTTTTTTTAAATTAATACGTATGTATATATTTTCGATAAACACATGTAATCTATTTGAAGATTTGTATGTAAATATGTATATGTTATCCCTATTAATTTGGAAATAAATCTTTTTAAATATAATAAAAATAAGCTCGAAATCGTCTTATTTCTGGGTCATAGTGCCACTATTAAAACACACACTGGAAAAATATAAAGAAATTAAGAAAAAATTATAAGCGCAGCGATTTTTATTAACACCACAATTCGGGGGCGGGTAGCGATCCCTAAACCTTAACAGAAAAATTTAAAAAAATTCATGCATCATTTTTTCACAGTGCTTAATAAATATTCCGGTTGGTCATAAGCCAAATCCAATGTTTTTATTTATGAACCACCCTAATGTACACAAAATGAAAATATTTACAAATTTCTTTGAAAGTTCCAAAGTTTCTTTAAATTTAAATTAAATTAAAAATGCGGGATTTGAAACGGAAATCGCGTTTTCCACACAAGGTTTGTGCCTTTAAAAACTTGTATGGCATATTGGTGGTAAATATATGACATTTCGTCGGTTGATAATTGTAATGTCGTATGTGGATTTTTTGCGGTTTTGAGTTAAGATCGACTGCTTTGGTTTTCCTACCTGATCTTTCATTTGGTGTAATCAGTTTTCGATACCTCATACAGTTTTCGAGATATGGAGAGTTGACTTTGTATTTGCTAAAGCAATTTTAAAATTAAATGTCGTGTGTAACTGCCAAACGCCACATACGATAAATTTCCATATAAAATTACCAAAAAATTTATTTCAAGGCCAATCTATCAGGTCTGCTTACTTGTACAAAAACAAAAAACGATTATTTTTAGTTGTCAAAAATTTACTACCACATATACAAAGCAAAAGAAACCCAGCTAGCATTTTGTATCATAATCTAATCATTTAGGAATCAGCTTCGAGAGCAAAACACCCGTATATTCAATCATAAATGATACTGTCGTTGTAAGAAAATGGTACCCTACCGATGAATCACCTGAAAGAATCATTTGTGATACAATTTTCTGATTCCTTTTTGATCAATTTTATGGTAGTTTTTCTAATCATTATTGAATCGTTTTTGTCTCTTTTTCAATCGTAAACTACATATATAGTTTTTGATTATTTTTCATATAATTTTTTAATTGTCATGTTTTTTATTTTTTTCCAATAATAATGGCTTTTGATTATTATAACCAGCTTTATTTTAAATCAAACAAAAGTTATCGGTTTTTCGCGAAGAAGAAAATAAACAATTTGCACTAACATTTTTGTTCATAAATTGTCAATAATTTTTGGGCTTCTTTTTTAGCCAAGTTTATTCTTATTTATTTTTCTAGCATGAAAGTTTCAATTTTTATTTTTTTTTCATTTGGCAAAAACAAAAATTCAAAATATTAAAAAATCATTATTTAAACATATAAATGAATAAATCAGTTTTTAATCAACAAAACTGATCTGAAAAGAATCATATGGGTGATTTTTACAAAAAAAAAAAAACGTGTATGTGTGGCGTACCATAAACGTATACATGCACATGTAAGCAAAATGTAAACAACTTTTGACAACTAAAAAGAACATAAACAATGATCATCAGGCTTCTTGCGCAGACCTTTTCAATGGGCCTTGATTTATTTATTATTTAAATGTCGTATGTGGATTTTTATAAGAGTTCACACTTCAAACTCAATTTACTCGAAACTATCGGAATCCACATACAACAATTATATTATCAGCCGACGATTTGTTGTCACTAATGGTGTTTTCTATTCTCAAATATAATAATGCTTTCTAATTGTGTAATATATTTATCAGGCTACACGCACCCTTACAAAGTAAAACATATTTTAAAGTTACAATGGAACAAAATAATAGCTACGTTTTCCACTTAACACTTATGTGCATTTATTTGAAATCCAATAAGCGTTAACACCACTAATTTTCAATTATGTTGTTAAAAATTTTGCGCCCAAAAAAAAAATTATTTTTAATAAAAAGTAAAACAAACGAACACAAAAAGATTTATATCCATCACAATACAACCAAAAATCACAATATAACGCAAATTTTACGCAAACACCAGAAAAAACATATGCAAAAAAGGGTATTATCACACACTCAATTATAACTAGGGGTAAGAAATTTAGAAAGGAAAACGACAACTTCTCAAATTTTTGCATATATTTTTAGAAAAGAACAAAACCCCACGAGAATGGTAGCATACATGGAACATTATTGTCAGAAAAGAAAACACCATAAGTTATTTAAAAAAGTGTAATTTGCGCAAAGTTTGGTTTACTTCTTTAATTAAAAACAAGCAAGAAGGAATAGTCGGGCAAGACGGACACTATTTGAAACCCTACGCCACAGAAAATTGATTCCGATTTGGGACCCATGGCCAATCATGAATCTTGCAGTGCCCCGGTAGCCTAGCTGGTAGTGAGCTAGTCTATCAGCGCCGGGGTTGCGGGTTTCGATTCCCGCCAGAGACTCTGGTTTCTCTCCTGCAGACAAGCGAAGAGCTTCGCGGGATTAGCTTAGGAAATTAAAAAAAAAAAAAAAAAAAAAAAAAAAAAAAAAAACAAAATTATGTTAAAAAAAGGTCTTACAAGTACTAAACGCATAAAATGCCTGATGTGCTTAACGCACACAACACCCTTTAGACTCCATTGCATTCACAACCGCTTGGTGTGTTTTATGCGATCATCAGAACTTTTTTCAAAAATAGAGCCGAAGCTCGTATTACAGTCAATGGAGATCATTATCGCATTATAAACAATGTATTATTGTTTAAAACTAAATATGATATCGCTCCCTGTGAGACGTGGTTTTAATTGGATTGCGCAACGTGCCATACGACGACCACAACTATCGATTGATAAAAAACTTGCGATAAGTTAATTTCGAGAAATGTACCTACCAATTGACCCCAATATCATGCAATTGCTCACTTTTAAATCAAAATTTAATTTCTTTTAAAATTTTCTACAATTTCAAGTTTTCTCGGACACTAGAGTTTGAGAAAAATCTTAAAGTCCGACTTTTATGTCTCATAAATTGGAAAATATTAATTTTACATAAAAATCGTTTACTAAGAAGTTTTTATTAGTGAAGTTACCAACAACTTTTGTCTTAACAAGTTTTCTCTAACCTGAGTAGTATACACGTGAAGGCGATGTGCATCCCGACCCAAAGGATCTTTTGTGCAGCCCATATGTCTCGCCATGTCAGGTTTAGGCCGCGTATAAAGCCCATTACCCTGCCCGGTGGAAGATCAAAGATTTCAGTCGGGCCCACTGTATGCCCCCCGAAAAATTTCTGCCTAGAAGTCCCCAAGGCGGGACAGCAGCAGAGCAAATGTTCCGACGTCTCGTCATCCAACCCACAGAATCTGCATATCCTGGTAGATGAATTACCCAACTTAAACTGGTGGTACCTGAGACCACAGTGCCCTGTGAATAGGCCAACAAGCAGTCTAAGTTCCTCTTTTTCAAGCAGCAGAAACCTTCCTGCCCTGCTCCGGGAAAG
This sequence comes from Pollenia labialis, assembly GCA_949318255.1. Taxonomy (NCBI): domain Eukaryota; kingdom Metazoa; phylum Arthropoda; class Insecta; order Diptera; family Polleniidae; genus Pollenia; species Pollenia labialis. The sequence goes on from OX439143.1 coordinate 57,880,284, forward strand.
CGTCACAAATCTTTTGGACTGTCTCAATCCAGAAGTGGACGTCCATGCGTGAAGGAATTCACGCTCGGACCATTTTTGCAGCGTCTGCCTGATGTGACCCACAGGGACGCCGAAGAAAGGCTCAGGACCTATAAATGGACGACGACCGCCCCTGTTTGCCAAGCAATCAGCCCTTTCATTGCCCGCATGGTCCTCATGGCCGGGAACCTAACACAAATTCAAGTCATTGTGTTTCCCTAAGTCATTCAGAGACGCAAAACAGTCCAAGACCAGCCTTGACTTTGTCTCCAAAGAAGAAAGTACCCTAAGAGCGGCCTGGCTATCCGACATTATATAAAGTCTTAAGCCCCTTGCCCTCCTCCTTAGACATTCCCCAGCACATTCAATGATGGCGTAGAGTTCCGCCTGAAATATAGACGGCAGTTTGCCCATTGGCAAGCCCCTTTGGAAGCCCGGGCCATGATGCCCGGGCCCATGATGCCCGCACTGTTCACCTGTTTTTTCTAAATCTTATATTTAACAAATAAAAAGCACACAGAAGCATTGATGCTTATTTTTTCTTCAGAACTATTTTTTTTACACACGTCAATTCAATATGAGTGTTTTTGTGCGTTTGCAAATAAAAAACAATTTTTTGGCGTTGTTTTTTATCAATACATAATAAAAAAAAAACAAATTTGTATTTGTTTATTGTTGTTTCCATGTTAATTCCCAAAATGCTCGGCAGAAAGTGCGTGTTTATAAAAAAAAATGTTGTTGCTTCAAACCATGTAAAAATGTGGCTTTCATTGCGAACATGGTTAATAAAGTACCTTTTTTAGGTTTTTGCTTTTAAGGCCGCTTTAGATCCTTTTATTTGTTTGTTGGGTTTACTTTTCTACATAAAAAATTTATTAAAACTTTCTATAGCCTTGTGTTTTTTGTCTCTTTTTAACATTTTAATTTGAAATGCGTTCTTTACGTTTTCGGTGGAGCTTAATGGCGGCCCAGGAAAAAGTTTCCTTGTGTTTGTGTCGTTAAGTACGTTTGTGTCTCAAACTAAGAAATAATTTACACATTTGCATTTTTCACTTACAAACAACAAAAAAAAAAACAACGCCAACAAAAAGAACACACTAAAAAACTTAACTTTTGTGGCAAGTAGAGTGATAAAGGTTACCAAAGAATACATATTTACAACTAATCGTTCAGTACCTCGCCTCGCCTGTCTGTCTGTCTTAAGGGTTTGTCTGTCTGGCTTTAGTTTGTTTCCGGTTTTTTTTTGCCATTGTAGAATTAAATAAATTAATGTCTTTTCTGGCTTTTATTTCTTTTGTTTTCTCTTATAGAAACTAACTAAACAACAAAACTTTCTAACCGCTTATTTAATGTGTTTTTTCCGTACACTTTTTTCAAACCCCTTGCTCTACCGGCAATAAAATTTAATGCTTTTGATGGCAGTTACAGAGTTTTCTAAGGAATGAGAGTGTAAAAAAGTTTTGTTTTGCTTTGCTGGTTAGTTTATTGTTGCATATAATTAGGCGTTGCACTAACACCATCATCAGCCACAACAACAGCAACAAAGCGAGATAGAGAGAAAGACATTCTAAAACAGCAAACCAACTGTCATCATCATCTTCACCCTCGTCATGGCAATTTGTGGTTTTTCATTTAGACAATAGAGACGTTTTTAAGGTGGATTCATCGCCAGCAAACTTTTGCTATTGTTTTTCTTAAACTGATGCAGATGTTGTGTTGCTTTGAAACAATCTTGTAATTGTTTTAATTAGAGAAACTAAAGGGAAAACATAATTAAATTATAAAGCATAAGTTTATTATATAAATTTGTATTAGAATTTGGCTTGTAACTAATGTATGTAGTTCATGATCGTTATTAAATACTAATTGGTATAATTAAAATTGTATTCCGCCTCTTCTTTATTTTTTTTATCTCTTGTTTTCTCTGTGCTACTCACTCTCTTCTTTGTTATAAAACGATCTTTTAGCATTTATGATCGCTGTCATAAATCATTTGAACTGGTGTCATCACTTCGGCTGTTTCATTATTTAATTTCGTGTTGTGATTTTAAGACAGACAAAATTAATTTTGTTGCAGATTTTTTTAACTTCATTAATATTGGTAGTCAAATTTTTTTGCAAAAAAAAAAACGTATATTTTATCAAGGGTTTTTTCAAATGCGCTAAATTCCCATTTCATACTATTGAGAAACTGAAAATTATTGTTGAAGGGATATGCTATTCCTATGCGTATTTTTATCTATTTTTTAAATTTTATTTTCGGCATGTAAGTTGGATTTTTTGCTTGAACAAATAATAACAATTTTACCACTTCCTAATAAGGTATAGTAGTTTTAAACAAATCTACTTTGAAAAATGCTTAAATGTAGTAAAATTTTAAGATAAGTTTACCTATGAATATCGTAAAATTTCTAGTGAAATAGCAAAATATTTATGAATAAGACAACATTTTCCATAAGAGATAGCAAAAGTTTTTTGTGGCAAATGCCAATTATAAATAACTATAAATCATAATTGTTCTTTAAAATGGTAATGGCACAAGCTCTAATGTTTACATTTGTACTTCAGGTTATACAAATAAAATGTCGATGCAAGTGGACAAACAACAAAATAAGGTTTTGAAGACAAAGTCTTGACAGAAAGAAGACGAAAAAACAGAGGAAAGGAAGCAAAATGTAAGAGGTGTGCAGAGGTTACAACTCAAAGAATTCTGATGAAAGAATGAGGTGATTCTTGTAACATGTAAGTTCAACCCAGATTCGAGCCCCAGCTCAGTCAGGAAAATTATCGATACATTTTAATAAAACTCCAAGTTGTAAAATTTCTTCCTTCAGTAAAAATAATTTAATGAAAATTAAATTTGATGAACTCAAGCCTAAATAAAAATATTAAAATATAATAAATAATTTGTAATTGTAATTGAATTTTGCTTAAGGAACTAAAGTAGCAGTTTTCAGGCTTGTTTTATACTCTTAACAGTGGAATTGAATGAATAGATAGGGCAATAAATGAGTGGGATAGAAGCAGAAAGCGAGACAAATCCATTGCAGACTTTATCGCTTAGATTTATTTTTATTTTAATCCAAATTTTCAATATTTTTAATCAGGCTTAAGTTCATTAAATTTAATTTTCATTAAATTATTTTTTTATGAAGAAAGGAATTTTATAACATGAAAATTAATTAAAATTGTAATGGATAATCATCCATTCTTGACTGACCTGAGATTCGAACCCAGGCGGCTAGTTACCCTGACATGTTCCGATCGCTACCACTCGATCTCCTCAGAGGGATTTGACGTCTTACACTCGCAAATCAATCCTTAAACCAAATTGTATTTTAACCTTTTGGTAGATCGAAATTTGCTTTTTTGAATGATTATCCATTTTAATTGATTTTACATGTTTTTCCTTAAATACCTCTGTTTTTTTTTGTACTTTTTGTCAATAATTCTTATTGGAGTCCAAAGTACATTTTTTGTTTTTATCATGTTTGTCTTTCTTTTTCTTGCTGACCTTTTTCAGCACAACTTGAAGGGGAAATGTACACATAGAGCTCGTGCTCTAATGAAAATTAAATTTGATGAACTTAAGCCTGATTAAAAATATTGAAAATTTGGATTAAAAACGGCGTACGGTTATATCACCCAACGTCATATCGTCCAAAACCGAAAATGTCATAACACCCAAAATCCGACGTATCGCCCAAAAAGTGGAATAGAAAAATGTCATATCGCCCAAACGCAATGTCATATTACCCAGACATTTTTTTTTGGGCGAAATGACATTTTCCAAAAATAATCAATTCTCAAAAAAACAACATAATGAAACTGTTATTTTTGCTGATATTTTTCTGTGTTTTTTTATTCTAACTTCTGTTTACACATTCTTGTGTATTCATTCATAGAGTACAGTTGTACGAAATGGAATCAGAGGGTTTTGAGTTTGTTACCGGTAAAAGGTTTGATTCCCAATTAATTTATTTAATAAATGATAAACACTTATTGAGGAAAAAATCCAAATATAAAGAGAAAACCTTCTATACGTGTTATGTTGATAATTGTAAGGCAAGTGTTATAATTTTGCCAAATGAAATTTGTGTAAAGTGTGAAAGAAATAGTGAACATTCCACTCACCAAAATCAGGAAGTTTAATACATATAATGAATTCAAATCTATTGAAAGAATGAAAAGACAATGCCTGAACCCAAAAGTTCTTTTACGAGATTGTAATGCTGCAAGTGAAATAAAAGAAACGTTTTTAAAAACGAATGCGAAGAGTAAGTGCTATAATACCCCGTCCAAACGGCGCAACGCAACGCAACGCAACGCGACGCGATGCGGCGCGAACACCCGCTCCGCGCCGTGGCGGGGGGAGGGGGTATTACTTCTAAAATCAGCAGCTAGATGCAACAATTTTTTTTACATACTGTTCTTTACAGAAATCAGGAAAATTTATTATTTATCCCGAATGCAAAGAACACTAGAAAGACTTTCTTCGCGTATATTTTTAAAATCCCCACAAATACCATTAGATATTATTGAGTCCTTTCAGCTTGAGTTGGATTATCTAGAGATAGTAGTAATCCACAACCTTTGTTTAAAGCGTGCATTTCGGAGCCAGAGTTTGCTTACTGCATATTCGCATCTGATGCAATAATGCAAGGCAATTTTACATTTTTACTAAGTTTTGGGTGTAATGACCTTTTAGAATTTGGGCATAATGACTTTTCCGCAAACATTTTTAAGCAATAACAATTGGCATATCATCCAAACTCAATGTCATATAACCCAAAAACACGAAAAATTCTCCAACAACAACTTACATGAAACTTTTTTGGGCGTTATGACATTTTCGTTTTTGGACGATATGACGTTGGGTGATATAACCGTACGCCTTAAAAACCATAAAAAGTTCAACAAAATTACCACAATACAAATTATTTTTTTTTTATTTATTTATTTTCAATTCTATACACAAGACTTAAGCCTCCTATTGCAGTACATATAGAAAAAATTATGGTTGGAGGTAACCATATTCTAAGAGCAACATACAATGGTTGGATTTAAACAATGTTTATGTTTGCAGTTTACCATATTATGTTTAACTATGACCATGGTATGGTTAAAATCAACAAAATGTTCCCGAAATCAACCATAATATGGTCATAATTCACCATATTTTGGTTAATTTTAACCATAATAATGATCAAAACTAACCATATTGTGTTTAAAATTTACCATAATATGGTAAAAATTTCCCTGAATTTTGACAAAAGTAACCATATTATGTTCTTATGGTCAATGTTAATCATATTATGGTTATTTATTTCATCCATATTTTTATTTGTTTGTAGTGTCAAATTATAATTTTTTTTAATATTTTATTCCTTATAGGTGTTGTGTTGCACTTTTATTAAAAAACCCGCTTTTCATTCATATTACAGCCTGTTATTAAAATATTAAAATATAACCATAACATGTTCGGAAGCAACCATAATATGGTTATAGCTTTTAGATGGATGAATTTAACCATAATATGGTTGCCGTGATAATAATATGGTTAAGCTTACCATAATATGTTTAAGTGTATGGTTGTAGCTTTATTTTATTTAAACAATGTATTGCTAAATCCAACCATATTTGAAGTTTCAGGGGAGGTAAACACTTTATTGTTAAATAGAAACCAAATATTATCAATCGTATTTAATCATATTTAACTCCAACCATGTTTTTTCTCTGCGTGTATACAGTTTTCAACGGATAATTTCCTCGCCAAAAATGCCAATATTTTTGGGTGATAATGCGGGGTAAGTATTTAAACGGATACGCTTAACTACCTCGTTGAGGTAATTATAAGAATACGTTTAACTACCTCATTGAGATAATTAGGCGAATTCGTAGTGAGGTAATTAAATGTATTTATTAACAAGATACCTTAACTTTGATGTGTGAAAAAAGTTATACATAGGAATTTTTAAATGTATCAGCTACTTCTTAAGAGATGGTAATAGAAACAAAGGGATTTTCTGATGCCCTGTCATATCCTACTAACAAAAGCGTACTCATCCATACAAATTTATGATCGGGGAAACCGGAAATCTGCATTTGTATGGTTTTTCTTGTGCGACCAATTAAGGCAGCAACAATGTATTTATCTGTTTAAGAGCTTTTTATGAATTTTGGTTTCAATTTATTTTAAAATAATTTGCTTATTTTAGCTTTTGCTGCTTTTTTATTGCACACATATTTCATGTTTTTGAAGCATATTTAAATACATGATCAACAAATAAAAAATTTGCTTGAAATTCTGGTTAACAGATAAATTTTTTGTTGCTATAAATTCGCCATCTACATTAAATTTTTACACTACAATTGCTAGCCAAAGCAAGTTTTCGTTGAAGATAAATATTATTCCAAAACTGTTAAGTTTTAAACGTGTACACATATGCAAAGCTTAAGAAAGAAGCAATTTTATAAATTTGTGCTGATACATAAAAATCTAGACGCATCTTTTACTAAACCGATCGAATCAGAAACAATTTTTAAAGTGATCTATTCGTGTCCGTCCGTCCATCTGGCTGGTTGTCTGTCCATATAAATAATTTGATAAAATTTGGTAAATTTAGTTGCCAAAAGAACGAAACCTGTGTGAATTGTCAGAATCGGTGTGTAATATCACATAGTGCCTATGCAAATTCTTTATTTATGTCCATAAACCATTTAATTATGTTCGAATTAAAATTAAATTTGGCTCAGATTTAAACATACAGCTTCCATTCAAATATCAATCCATAAATGTGAATATAATTAAAAATTTAAAGACATTTTCTTTCATTCCTTTAAGACAAAATATCTCATATATTTGGTGTATCTATAGATAATATTCAGCACAAATAACTCTTGTATGAATCTTAACCTCATAACATAACTTTTTTCTGATGAGCCCAAAATAAAGTTTATTTTAATGCAAAGAAGCCATATTTTGTTTTTTGGTCATATTTTTTTAAAAATATTTAGTGCATATTTTCGAATTATTAACGTGTAAACATGGTTGCATTACTTGCTGTGTTGTTGGCAAATAGTACTGAGTCATTTAAACGAATGCAATTTAGGTGCAATTTTGCTTTGGGCGTTTAATTTTTAAGGCAATTACCCGAATTGGGTAACTAAACGTAGGCAATTAAGCGTGAATTTTTGTTTGAAAAATGCAAGAAAAAACATGGGTATTTAAAACTCAAGGTAAATAAGCGTTAAAGGCATTTAAGCGTGGGGTTAATAACCGGGTTATACTGTAGAACATTGTTTTAGCAAAAGCATTAAAAATTATAATTCTTAAATAATAAAATTTAAAAAAAAAAGAAAAAAATTTAAAAGAGAAAAAAAATTATTAAAATTAATTAAAGACATTAAATGCTTTCATGTATTCTTACTTGTGCACATGTAGTTTGCTCATTAAAAGAGCAGGTTTGTGTAAACATGCTGTTAGATTTGTAAAACCAACCAATTTGAGTAGAATTAAAATCAATTAATCAATCCGAAGCGGTATTAATGCGGTAAGTACGGATTTTCTTGAATCAAGTACGCTAAAGATTGACTTAAGTGCGAAATACTTAACTAATCCATACTAAATCGCGAATTCGTAATTTAAATCGAAAATGAGATTGATTTTATTAAAACTAAGACTGAATCAATCTTATAACGGACTTGATACAAGTATTATTAAGTTGTTTTAATCCCGAAATTATGAAAATTATGACCGACATGGTTTCTAATTTTAAAATTAAATGTTTTGTTTAAGCTTTGATATTATTACAAGTAGAACTGTTGCTATAAGTCTTATACGTTTAACATTTTTACTTGGTTTAATATCTTTAGTTTTTCTAAAATCTTTATGGATGAAGTTTCCTGATGATCTGGCCTAAGCAACCAGTGAAATGCGCATAGGAATAGCTTATCCCATCAACAATAAATTTCAAGTGTTTTTATCAATAATAAAAACTGGGAATTTAGCACGAATAACAAAATCTTTTGAAATTTAAATTTTGTATTCCCAAAAATTGAAATTACTTTTTGATAATAAACAGGCGGGTGCACGGCCTAAAAAACACTTAATTGACAACATCTTTTGTAAGCTGTTGTTGTTTTTTATTTTGTTTTTCTTAACCTACTTACAACTACAATTAATGTTGAGAGAATTTCAACTAATTGTAGCGGGGAATGTAAGACGAGATGAACGCACTGTTTATTGTTGATGTTGTTTTGTTTAAGCTTTGATATTATTACAAGTAGAACTGTTGCTATAAGTCTTATACGTTTAACATTTTTACTTGGTTTAATATCTTTAGTTTTTCTAAAATCTTTATGGATGAAGTTTCCTGATGATCTGGCCTAAGCAACCAGTGAAATGCGCATAGGAATAGCTTATCCCATCAACAATAAATTTCAAGTGTTTTTATCAATAATAAAAACTGGGAATTTAGCACGAATAACAAAATCTTTTGAAATTTAAATTTTGTATTCCCAAAAATTGAAATTACTTTTTGATATTAAATGGGAACTTTTGCTTTTTATTTTACTTTTATTTTAGTCGAAAAATTTAATTAAATAAAATTAACTTTTTAAGTTTTTACTGAAAGACAAATTTTTCGCACTTTTTTGCCAAATGGGTTGAGTGAACATAACTTATTAGACGTAAAGAGCACATAGTTTCGAATTTAGATATGCTGCACAAACAGGCCAAAAGGGTGAAACTTTAACTCCGCCTAAAATCGAATTTCGATGTGATCTTTCAAAACGCCAACACACGTAAATATTTTTTGGTCTACTGCACCAGAATCCGTTATCAGAATTTGGGCTGTGGAGTCGTTAACAATAGTTCTAATTCTGACTCTGACTCCAACCGCTGAAATTTTTTAAGTCCAACTCCGACTGCTTCTCTCACATTGATACTAAATGTATGTGAGACTGCAATGCATTACCCATTAAATAGTTAATATGTAGCAAGAAAATGATTCTGTAAAAATTTCAAAGCGAGATTTTAATTCTAAAGCTACGGCCACACTTGTCAATTATTTGACAAAAACAATGGGAACAACAGACGAACTAAGATGTAATTTCCTTTAATACCAATATTTATTTTGCTGATAACACCACATCTAACATAAAACTGTTTTTTACTGTGTCGAGCAGTATTAATAGTTTTATTTAAAGAAGTGGTTATACTTAATTGGTCAAATATTTAATAAGTGTGACCGTAGCTTAACACGTGCATTTAGCTTTAAAATAGTTATTACCATATGAAAAGTAGAAAACTCTTAGAGTCAGATTCGCAAATACAAAAACCTCAACTCCGACCCGTAATTTTTTCTGTGTGGTACAGTGTAATTATATGAGTTGTTCGTGTCAGCCTGAGTTCGAGTCTAGGCTCTGACAACTTGTTATCTTTTTCTTTATGTACATGTTTCTACTTACAAAAAAAAGTTTTATGTAGCACAAAAAAATGCTACCAAATGTGGACTTCCCTTGTAAAAATAATGATAAAAACTTAAAGCTTAGTCTAGACGATATGTTGAATCAGCAAATGTATGCTTACACTCATATGTTTAAAAATAATAACAAATGCCTCTATCAGCATATGCAATATGTTAGGTGTCTAGACGATATGCTGAAAATACTAAATTTTTCAAATTCAACATATGCCAACAAATGATATTTCAACATATAAGTTAGCATACATTTTTTGTGTCTACACGATATGTTGAATTTCGTATGTTGATATGTATGTTGAGTATTGAGAACATTTGTTTAATAATTATACAATATCAATTTGACAATACTCTTTTTTATTATTTATATTTTTATTTTATTTTATGTATGTATTTATATTAATACTGAATAAATAAGAATGATATATTTGGCTGGGTCAAATCCGCAAATATGTAGCTAAAATATCTATGAACTGGATTAATCTAAAAATTATTAATAAAACCTCACAGTTTTATAACTTGTTGCAGTTCTACCCCTAAGATAAATTATGGGCCGATCAGCAGTATGTTTAATGGGTTTATTTTAACCATTGTGTCTGTAATACCTAAAAATATTGGTCCTATAACCATTTTTTAGTAAACCGATCGACACAATCACTTTATGTGATTGTCCACCCGGCCGACTGGCTGGCTGGCTGTCCACTTTGTAGTATTCAAAGTACCTACTTGTTAATCACATATAACTTGATTCGACCAAATTTGAATAAACTATAATGATTTGTATCAGTTTAGCCATATAAAAGGGATTTTTGGGTCAATCATCACAAAATTCGGTTGAATTAGGCCAAATTTCAATACAACAATAAAAAAATGTTAACTGTTTTAAAGTCCCGCTTTATACGAAACCTACTGAAAGTTGTATGCATCGTGTTATTTCTAGCAATTTAAAGCTAAGATGGACTATATTTTACCACAACATCGATATTTTTTTCGGTTTAAGGCGTATTTAAATGATTTCTTAAAGTGGAGCTTATGATAAATTGTGGGCTTATGATAAATTGTGGGCCGATCGTCTCCAAAGTTTAGTTGTGAAATTTACAGTTTTATGAAATTATGACAGACAAAATTTTTCTATAATAGCGTTGTTTGGTACGTCTTAGGCATATTGAATTATTTCCGAGAATGTGTTTTATATGGGGCCTATGGTAAATTATAAAGCGATCATCGTAGTGTAATATCTAGTCATAGAAAAGGAGTTATTTCTTGCAAAATTAAATTACAATCGGTTCATTTTGTCACCAATTTTTGTTAGTTTCTTAAACAAAAACATCTATTTTTAAGGGTGTTGGGGTTCTGGTTTAAATTAAGAAAATTAACTCAGCTGAGCGAAGTCAGTGCTCGACATACCATAAAACTAAGAACCCTTATGACCAATCAAAGACCTGCAATAAAGACAAATTTTATTAAGCGGTGTTTGTCATACCTTGGAGGTAAATAATACCCATATTAAAGTAATTACGAAAAGTATAAACCTTTTTTCACATGCTTACTCACACCTATATATTTAATAAAAAGATTTAATAAATGTAAGAAAGGATTAACTCACTATTTATTGTTGGTGTTTTGTTTAAGTTTTGTTATTGTTACAAGTAAGACTTTGAGTGTTTATAATTCTTATTCGCTTTAGGGTTTTATTTGTATAATATTTTTGACTTTTCTAAAATCTTTGGAAAAGGTTTCCTGATGAGCTGGCCTAAGCAACCAGTGAAATGCGCATAGAAGCTAGCTTTCCCTCAACAATAAATTTCAGTGTATTTATCAAATATGAAAAACTGGGAATTTAGCACGTCATACGAAAATCGTATTAATAATAAATTTTTAACTTTAATACTTCATAACATGGTAAAAGGTATTTGGAAATACTTTTCAGCGATACCCATATTGCTTCGATCAAAATTATACTTTAAGACATATTGGTTAAGAACTATCAACTTTTATGGTCTTTAACTCTAAAACAAAGTTCGTTGGCAAACATTTTTATTTTCAAAGCACTTCTAAATGCATTTTTTTGTTCCTTGTTGGCCAATGAGCCAAAAATCTTGATAAGTTCCGGAGTTCTGTACAAAATTAAGCAAGTAATTGAAGGAATATCAAGTTTTATACATTTTATATGCTAACAAATTTGCCGTATGCTGAAAAGCTTGCATACGACTTTCAACAAATAACATATTTGTCAACATATGTAAAACATTTGATGAAAAGTAAAAAATATTGTGTCTAGACGATATGCTATAATTTTGAACAAACGTTTGCTGACATCGTTAACAAATGCCTGTCATATGGTGCTAAGCATACGTTTGCTGAACAAATTTTGTGTCTACACGATATGTTGGCACTGAAAGCAAATTTTTCAACATAAATTTGCTGATTCAACATATCGTGTAGACACAAAATTTGTTCAGCAAACGTATGCTTAGCAACATATGACTGACTTACAGTTAGTGATAGTGCAAAAATATTGCAATTATTTTGTGGATGTTGAGTGATGAACTGAAATTTGCAGCCTCACTAAACATGAGTGATAGTGATGTTAAAAAATTTTACACTAAAAAAAATTGTTTGATTTAAAAAAAATAATCATCAGTTTATTGCAACTTTTTTCTTCACTAATTTGAGTGCAACTAAAAATGTTGCACTAAATTTAAAATCAAAAACTTGCTTTTTCATGATTAAAGCCAATAATTATACCGTTATTGACAAAATTTCATTTTGTTAATGTAAAGAACACGCAAAGAGCAAAGTTACATATTTTAAAATTTAAAACTATGTAATTTGAGTGCAGATTTTAGCATATAATCTGCGTTTAGTGACAGTGAAAACATTTGCAATATCAATAAATTTGTTAAGTGGTAGTTAAAAAAATAACAATCATCGGTAAAGCTGGTAAAAAAGAGTGCAAACAAATTTTTTTGCAGTTTTATTTAGTGATAGTGCACTGGTGAGTTTACACAATATTTAGTGCACTACACCCAACTATGATTAACACGTACTACTAAAATTAATAATAATTGCAATCACCAGGGAAACTACAAATATGTTCTAAAAACACGTTTTATGCGCATTAAATATGCAGAAAAAACTGGAAAATATGCACCGAAAAATTTGAAAATATTCATTAAAAAATCAAAAATTGCTAATTTGAAGACAAAATAAAAAACAATTTAATAACAAAATTTGAAAAAAACCTAATAATATTATCACTTAAGCCCATATTAGGTAAACATTCATGTAAAAGATGTTTGAGCCGAATATTATTTAGATTTTAACATCCAAATGGGTTTTTGTCTTAAAGGGATTTTAGGTATGGCCGATAAATTGTTTACAAATGTTAACATTTAAAGGAAGTTAAAGTTTTTATGGATGGGAATTTTAAGCAAATGTGAAACGATTCGAAAATAATTTAATTTGCAGCAAAATATTTAAATTAAACATGTACCATCATAATTAGATGGCTTACTGACACAAAGAGTCTTATTTGGAAAGAAGTTTTAATGAGAATTATGTGAAATTATAGACCGATTCTCACCATTTACACAGACCTCGGCCATATTTGATCAAATTATATACAAAATTGGAACTTGCACTTTTCGCACAAGGTTAACATGGACAGACAACCAGCCAGACAGACGGATGGACATCAAAAGATCGCTTCAAAAAGAGATTCTGGGGCGATCGGTACACTAAAAGATTGGTCTACATTTCTGTGTATTATCGCATAACATTTATCCTTAATGACAACCTGCTTTGTCTTACAATTTGAGCGTAAAAATTAAATGTAGATGGCGAAATTGAGGTAACAGAAAGCTCCTAAAAGCATCTAAAAAAAATTTTACCTGTATCAAAATATACATTAAAAAGTCAAAATATGAGTTATAAACTTAAAATATGCTGGAAAAATGCTCGTTCAACTAAATTTACTAAATATACAAAAATATGCACTAACAAATTGATACCAAAATTCATCAAAGGCTCTTAAACGGACAAATATATTGTTTGTGCCTTCAATGGCCACACAAGGAAAAACATGCAATTGCATATTTATGGTTTGCCTGTTAATCACATTTTAAATAAAAATGGTAAATTTTAAAATAGCAAAATTTCTATACAAATGGCAGTCAAGCAACCATTCAAACGTGATGTTTGCTTTCTTTTATTATGCACTGTAGTAAACTTAATAAACTACTGTCTACCCAAAGAGAGACACATTTAAACAACAATTTTAAATATTTAACTATAATTTTTTTATACAAATTTTTTGTTTCAAATTCATTTTAAAGATTATTGCAGTAGATAAAAATATCAATGAAAAGCAAATAACAAAATGACAGAAGACAAACATTATGCAAAATGAATAATTATTTAAACAAAAGTTGCAAAAAAAACTGGTGGACGTGTCAACACTTTTTTTATATATTTTTCATATTAATGTACAAATATGTTCAAATGTATATATAGAATACATATATATTTTTTGCAACTGATCATAGATAAAATTATGATAAAACGGAATTGCTAATACGGAGATTATTAAGGTTGTCATTTTATTTATTTTTTACTTAAATACGTACAAGTACAAGTTGTGAACACTTTTTGTTTCTTTTTTTTTTTTTAATATTTTAATTAAAACATTTCATCGCTGTTTTAAATACAAAAGAGAGTTGAATTGGAAAAAAGTTCAAGTTAAATTCATAAACACACCCCGCTTTGAAATAATATTTTAGTTTTTATAAACTGATAAAAAAAAATATACAAAAGTCATCGATCATCATCAGCCTGAGCACTGGAGTCTGTAGCAGTAGCAGCAGTTTAAATAGTCAGCCATCAACAACATTTGGTGATGAGGTGCTGGCAATTCAATCGGGCTGAGGATGGGATAGATAGATATTAAGGCAGCCAGCAACAAAGGAAGTAAAAGTGGTAACAACCAGCAACTAGCTTTATAATTGTCGGCAGCAGCAACAACTACTTTTGCAATCTAAAGAGTTCAAGTTGAAGGTATTTAGCAACAGACTGTTTTAGCCTGGCCTTTTGTTTTAAGCTGATAAAAATGATGATTATGATGAAAACATAGCAATTCAAGTCAGCAAAGTTTTAGCGTTTTTTTTTTCTTTATTTTTTGCCCCCCAACAATCAAGCAGCTTCCATCATTAATAATTTTTTGTTTTGCCAAAGACGTTATATTTTTTTTTTATTACACACATGCTAAATTTGGCTTAAGTTTTTTTTTTTTTTTTTTTGTTTTGCATATATAAATTTATTTAAATTGTTTTCTTTTAAAACGAAAAATCGCAGTCGGTATTGAGATAAACAGACAGACAGCACCTGAAAACAATTTCTATAAAACTTTATTGAATTTTGAAAAAAACTTTAGTATGGCAAGTACACGATAAAGAAACGTTGTAAAATTAATATTCAAAATCAGACTCAAAAAAAAATTAAAATAAATACAATAAAAAAAAATTAACAAAAGTTAATCGCCTTAAGTTTGAAACAAGGATTTTTTTATTAAAACAAAATAACCACAAACATGAAATTGGTAAACAAAATGTTTTAAATAAATAACTAAAACTGTAAGAAATAAAAAATTCTAAGATAATAAAATGGCAATAACGTATTAGAAAAAGTGAAAAGGTCTTAAGAGACATAGTAAAACCAGTTTAAGTGAAAAACAAAATATTTTATTATGGACTCTCTAAAAAGTGAATTTTTCACATATAATTTTTAAACAAAAAAGTTTATATAAACAGGTAGCTGTGCCAAATCTTTGACGCTCCCACTAACAGTAAAAACATTTCAACAAAATGTGATCCGTAAGGAACAGGTTTTATTTATGAATTCATAACTAAATAAATCGCTTCAAAACTGCTGATGGGATGCCTGATTGTTGTATGGGGTGTTCCTGGTTTGGAGGACTATTTTCTGCTAACAATAAGCGCTTCTTTTAACATGCAATCAAAGCACTCCTAAAGTGCTTTTTTAAGGGCTAACTAAATTAACATTTTCATTAATATTTTTCTTTTACTGGTTTAAATGCCTTTTTCAATTATTTTCGTAAACCGTAATATATTTTAATTCTTTCGATTTAAAACCTTTTTTGAACACATCATTCTTTATCATTTACTGCTTTATAAGAGCTCTCATATTGAAGCGCTCGATTATGCGCTGTTTCTCGTAAGTGCTTCAAAAAATCCAAATTTTTTTTACTGGGATGTGATCTTTGATAAATTATGAACCAATCTTTATAAGACTCGACTTCACAGTATTTAAGGCGGCCAGATTTTGAAAATAAAAATAGAGGACATAAAGAAAAAAACTACAAAATTTATTTGACTTCAAGATTTTTTTACATATTTTACCGACAAATTTACAGTTTGTCGTCGGCTAAATATGCAAACCTGCTAACTCCACTTTTTAAGTAAATTGAGATTTTGATGGCGTCGACCAGCATGTAGTTTTTCTTCAATTTGAGTCTTAAAGTATGTCAAATTAACTATATTTTTGGTTTCACTCTCAAGGGAGTTAGCAGGTTTGCATATTAAGCCGACGATATATACAAATTTACATTTACTTAAGTAAAATTAGTTTAAAAAAAATAACGAAACTTAAAAATTCGTTGCACAAACTTTTCAAATTGTTATACTGCAAGTGTGTGTAGGAGTATGAACAGAACAAGCAAGGCACGACATTTTCCATACGAATTGACAGAAAAAACCGGTGATCGCCATGAAATAAAATTTATTTTAATTTATAAAAATAAAAGCAAAGATTGGTCATGCTTTAAAAAATAAAGAGGTCAAAGATGACAGATTATGAAAAGATGATAAAAGAGGACACAAATTTTATAGATGACAGTTAAAATAGATGATGGCCCTCTAAAAAAGAGACCTTACAGTCTTACAAATCGATGCATTTTAGGCATATTCAGGTATATTCAGCAACATTTCTAGGCGTATGGAACTAGGAAAAACAAAATTTATCTACAATAGCATTATTAATTGTGTTTTACAGGTATACTAAGTTTTTATAAAAGTGCTGTTTTTATGGAGCCTGTGGTAAATTATAGTGATTTCTAGTCATATACAATGTATTTGTGCAAAACTTAATAATAATCTGTTCATCCTGCCACAAATTTTTATAAGTGCTTCTCACAGAAATCCAAATTTGTCAGGGTGATATTTCCACATTGAGTCCATAACTCTTTTTCCACTAAACCGAATGTTCATTAAAAATAAATATTTTAGTAAGTTGAAAATAACGTCGGCAGAATAAGAGAGCAATATTTCTTATTGCTCAGCTTATGTTAATAGGCATAGGAAAGCGTATTGATGTTAACTCGTAATTTAAATAAAATCAGGGAAGAAGGTGTAGGGTAACAACTGGCGCTATCTTGCAAAAATTGTTTTTATTAATATAAATTCTTTCTTATTCGACATTATTATTTTAATTTATATTAGTTGGTTTAAAAAAAAATATTAATTTAAATTTGTCATTGTCCTTGTCCTTCAAGTTGTGCTGAAAAAGGTCAACAGGAAAAAGAAGGACGAAAATGAAAAAACAAAAGATGTACTTTGGACTTCAGGAAAACTTCTTGATAAAAGTACGGAAAAAACAGAAGTAAGGAAAAAACATGTAAAATCAATTAAAAAGGAATAATTATAACCAAAAGGTTAAAATACAATTTGGTTTAAGGATTGATGTTTGACTATTGTCGTCAGCAGTCATCGATGGCTGCGAGTGAAAGACGACAAATCCATCTGAGGAGACCGAGTGGTTGCGATCGAAACATGTCATGGTAACCTGCCGGCCAGGGTTCGAGCCCCGGCCACGGTCAAGATTGAAAGATTATCAATAAAAATTTTAATTAATTTTCATGTTGTAAAATTCCTTTCTTCATAAAAATAATTTAATGAAAATAAAATTTGATGAACTGGAGCCGAATTAAAATATTAAAAATTTGGATTAAAACCCATAAATAGTTCAACAAAAATAACCACAATACTAATTAATTTTATTAATTTTTTTTTTGTTATAGCAAATATAATATTTTTATATACAAAGTGAAATCAAACTAATTAATATAAATTAAAACAATAAAAATCGAATAAGAAAAAAATTATAATAATAAAAATAATTTTTGTAATATTATTTTAGTGTTTATTAAATTCTTTTACATATATAATTTAATTTTTTTCTCATACAATTTGCTTTTTTTTTTAATTTGACGTTTCATGTTAGCAATAATTGTCAACGAAAATTTTCTAACCATTATTGCAACATAAATTGCCGGCAATAAAGGTGTACAAAAAATTACTGTCTACATTAAAGATAACATAATTATCTCTGGTATCGACGGGCAGTTATGAACAATTTGGCAGCAAAACTGTTTTATTTTGTTGAGTCGTTTGAAAGTAAGCGTGATATCAACAGATAAGGAACTAGAAAATATAACGTCACCTAAAATGCAAAAGGGTGTAACAACAAAATATTCGAAATAGAGTTTTTGATTTATTTTTGTTCGTTCTATAAAAATAAATAATATAAATAAAACTGTTAAACGTATAAGAATTATAGCAACAGTTCTACCCGTAATAACATCAAAGCTTAAACAAAACACATCAACAATAAACAGTGGGTTAATCTCATCTTACATTCCCCACTACAATTAGTTGAAATTCTCTCAACATTAATTGTAGTTGTAAGTAGGTTAAGAAAAACAAAATAAAAACA
Organism: Pollenia labialis; assembly: GCA_949318255.1. NCBI lineage: Eukaryota > Metazoa > Arthropoda > Insecta > Diptera > Polleniidae > Pollenia > Pollenia labialis. Next base: position 57,898,574 of record OX439143.1, read on the forward strand.
ACAACAACTTACAAAAGATGTTGTCAATTAAGTGTTTTTTTTAGGCCGTGCACCTGCCTGTTTATTATCAAAAAGTAATTTCTTAGACGTTTAACAGTTTTATTTGGTTTAATATCTTTAGTTTTTATAAAATTTATTGTTGAGGGAAAGCTATTTTCTATGGGCATTTCACTAGTTTCTTAGGCCAGATCATCAGGAAACCTTCTTCCAAAGATTTTAGAAAAGCTAAAAATATTAAAAAAATAAGACCTTGAAGCGAATAAGAATCACACACACTCAAAGCCTTACTTGCGACAATATCAAAGCTTAGGCTAAACACCAACAATAAACAGTGAGTTTATCTCTTCATACAAAATCTACGAGGCGGCATCAAAATTTCAATTTACTTACCTAATAAAAAATGGAGCTTCCAACGATGCAGCTTTGTAAGGGAGAAACATAAAAGTTTCGCTTACCATTGCGCTTACGGAAGACATTATTTTTATATGGCGAGCTCCCACTTTGAAGCAATACATTTTTCATACATAAAGCGCATTATTCAGCGCTTACAAAAATTTTTTGATGTAACGATCAGCTTTTCATACTGAATGTTATTTTTTTTTAATATCCTCCCTTAGAAACCTGCTTCGTAGTAAGGGAATGCTATGGCACGTGATATGTTATTTTTTTTTTTAATAAAAGTCGTTGAAAGTTCTTTCACTTACTTTACTGCATTTCTGTATGTTTTATTGCGTAGCGCATAATTGTGCACTTATTTTTTTAAATGTACAATTAGTGCTTCGCAAAATGGTAAAACATTTTATTGGGTAAAAAGTGAAGTTAGCAGGTTTGCGTATTAAGCCAACTATATATAAAAAAATAGTAGTTTACAAAGAATACGACTGCAACCTGAGACCACACACCAAGCGTTCTATGCGTTGTTGTGAATCAGTGTGAAAAAAAGTATAACAACGGGGAAATACGGGAAAATAAATTCCTTTCTTGTACTACTACTTGTACCTAGAAACATAGAATTAAACATGCATGGCCCTAAGTGAATTATAATCTATAAAGGTACTTGGTACTTTTTTGGCTTCCAACTGGTACTTTTTTAAATTTAAGTTAATATTGGACCCAAAATTACTTAATTAGACATGCAAGCATTTTGGGTGGATCAGAATCTTTAAGAGGGAACTTTTTGGTACTTTTTTCTGCTTCAGCTGTTATGTTTTGAATTTCCGTTATGTTTGGACCTAGAAACATAAAATTAGGAATGCAATTTTCTGAGTAAATAACAATCTGTGAGATTAATCTTTTTGGTACTTTTTCGTTCTTTGACTGGTACTTTTAGAAAGAATTAGTACTTGAGTAAATAAACATTGTTGCTTGACCTTCAAGCACTTAGATTTTAAAAGAGTTAATATAACTTTGGATTTTTTAAACTTTCACGGACATTCCATCCTGTGCTTTGCTTCTGCAAATAATTTCTTCTAGAGAATCGATCGAAGTATCTTGTTTAAAATATTTATTAATTGGAGCCTTTGATTTTGTTGGTGGAGCATCTTCTTCGAGTATTATGTTATAATCACTGTGTAAGTGGCAAATTATTAAAATTGTGGAAAAACATTTACGTTAATACATTTTTGGAACCCTGTTACATTTAGCATTATTAGATTTATCTTTTGTGCAATATTTTTAAACCAAACTCATTCTAAAGAGAGAAAAGCATAAACTACATACACATACATTTGCTTTGTTTATTCGACTTAAAACTTTAAAAAAATTATACATTTAACAGAAATACTATATATTTATGTATTATTATTATTCGATTAATCGGTAAACATTTTTCGATTGATCCTTTAATTGAAATTAGGAATTTTAAATTATTCGAACAATTAATCGTCTTAAATTGTTCTATTAATCGAACAAGAATTAATTGAATGAACACCGTAGTTTAGTATATTCGAATAAATACAATGGTGGAGAAACTTATTGATGTTTCACAACATCCCGGAAAAGTTTTTTCCGAAATTTTATTTTGTTAAATCTTACTCCTGCGTACAAACAAAAAATTCCATAAATTCTTTTAAAATCACAATTTCGAGTTTAATTTTTTCCACAATTGTATTTATTTTATAAAACTGATTAAAAAAAAATGGTGCTTAAAACGGATTGCATGAGACTGAAATTGAGAAACGTAAGAACTGCAAAGAAATCATCAGACGATTGAAACGCAATAACGCGTGGTGCGGACCTACTGCTTAACTATATGGTTGTTGTAAATTGGAGTACACACTATCGATTATGGCTGACAGTTTTGCTCAAATTTCTTTGGTTAACTGACGATAATTTTGATTAAATCGCCATTTTTCATCGATATTAATTAACTAATTAAATTAGTATTTATTCGTCCTTTTTTATACCTTTCACAGAAGGTTTTTTGACCTCAAACTCAAATGAAATCAATAAAATTGATTACACAAGGGAAGAAATTAAAACGTTTTTTGTGCGGTCTAGAATTTGATTGCAAATTTTTACTAATTTGAGTTTGCTGATTTCAAATCAAATCTCAATTTTTCTCTGTCAGCTCTATTTTTCGAGATATACCGTTATGTCCAAAATTAAGGCATTCAGTTTTCTCAGTAAATTGTAAATTAAATCAAAAGTTGTGCTCCGGTTACAATGAAACCAACCTCTTTTCATTCAAAATTATGTTAAGAAAAATTTTTCAAGACCATAACTGTGACTTTTTTCGCATTTTTATTTTTTATGAATTTTTGAAGAATAAAAAATTTGTTTTCTGAAACTAGAGGACAAATTTAAAAACCATGTAAGCACGGCTGAAAGAACATAATGTTGCCGAATTTCGGATTTTTTTGCTAACTGAATATGGTCAATGGTTTTCCAGTTATTTCCATATATGTAGTGAAAGTGCCATAATTATGGACATAACGGTATATTTCGAAAAGTAGAGCTGATAGAGAAAATCAGCAACATCAAATTAGTCAAAATTTGCAATCAAATTTCAGACCGCAAAATGTCTGTTCCGCAGTGTTATAATAAACTTCATTTTCTCGTTTCAGAACCTTTTTGTAATACTCTCTGTCACTGCATGCTCTATCGTCTTAGCTGTGCCTCTCCGAACCATCAAAGAAAATTCATCCATTAGTGCAATAGTGATTCCATATGCACCCTACACTACAGATGTTGTAAAAAATTCAAAAGGAAAAATGCAAAAAGTCTTTGTGCCGGTTAAAATGGACATTGTACCCAAACCAAATATTAAAGAAGGTCAAATTTCAATGGGCAGTCAAAAAGGTACGCCTTTGAATTTTGCCGAGGGGGCCTATCCAGTCTACTATATGCCTGGAAGTGTTAATGGAAAATTTCAAGACAAAAAGATTTATCTACTGGAATAGAAAGCAAAAGGCAGAACTAATACAAATATGTATATATTAAAACAAAAACCTAAAAATATTTATACATCATAAATAATTAAAAAAAGTGCTGTGATAAAGTGCTACCTTCACACATTTATTCACTATTAAGAGTATATTTGTAATAATAAAATATAAATTTTAAATAATCATAATTAAAGCGTTGTTTAAATCATTTAACCTAAAAAGGGCTTAACAGATTATTTTGTTTAAATTTTAAACAAAAAATTTTATCAGAGAAAGTGTAAGATTATAAAAACATGGGGAAAACATAATTCAATAATAAATCTTTTATTGTTTTTATGATCAAACCTGATCATATTACACGGTTTTATTTTCAAATGGGTGTGAATTAGAAATCAGTATGCCAAATGACAATTTAAGGTTTGGATTATCGTTAAGGCTATAAATTATGATAATTAATGCAAAATAAGGTGAAAAATATTTGGATAAAAAACATGAAGATGAAATAAGTGTGGCGAATTTGGCTAGTTTTTAATATTTTTGTTTTAGGAAAAAAAAACTCTAACTGCAGAATTACAATTAAAATCGTTAATTAAAACACAAAAATGCTTTAATCGTGGTTATTTTTAAATAAGCTTTAATCTTGGGTTAGTGACTGAGGCCGAGTTTTTGAGATGTAGACTAAGTTTAAACTTAGTTAAACGTACCTCGATTCTAAAATCTTTATGGATGAAGTTTCCTGATGATCTGGCCTAAGCAACCAGTGAAATGCGCATGGGAATGGCTTATCCCATCAACAAAAAATTTCAGTGTTTTTATCAAATAATAAAAATTGGGAATTAAGCACGAATAACAAAATCATTTTAATTAAATTTTGTATTCCCACGAAAATTATTTTGATAATAAACCATAAAATGTTCGAAGCAACCATGATATGATTGTGGTTTCTTGACAGAGGACTTATTTAGTGGCTATTATATGGTTAAAGTAAATATAATATATTTGAAATGATATCGTTAAAAATAGTTTTCTTGGAGATGACCAAATTGTGTGTTTGTAAAAGTTTGTAGAATAAACAGCAACAATAACAACATAAATGTGGGTAAAAGACGGTTGGCCGCTTTTGTGTAGAAACAACATAAACACTGCAAGAAAAAAATTTATTTTCATATTTAGAATTCTATTTGTTAAATTTATTTTTCAATTTTCAAAGAAGAATTATTACGGAAACAATTTCGGGCATGCTGTTTGTGTTTTAAAATCATGGGTGATTCTGTAAACAAATTGAAGATAACAACAAATGTGAAACAAACATATTAAAGGTCAGTAATGACTAGTGAAAAAGTGAGTAAATCCGAATCATGACTCATCATTTCTTTTACTTATACGCACTCATACCCCGCAAATAATAGGACCATTCCAAACACGCGTGTAAAGAGTAGCCCACAAGGGACTAGGACTAGTCCAAAAGTTACACAAACGTATGGAAAAAACATGGTCTATTTAACATTAGGATGTCCTAGGGCAGGAACATATAACCCATCTTCTTACTACAAAGGAGTTTTTATAAGACTTCTCCATTGTGTACACAAGAGGATTAGTTTTAACTTCGTTTAAAAACGGAAACATGTAGTTAAAAAACGAAGACATGTCGTCTCACTACAAACACTTTTTAACAATGACATGGTTCATGCTTGCATTACATCGGACCAGTCCATGGAGTAGTCCATTTCAGAAAATTGGATCAGGTGGTCCAATAATATTTGCAGGGTAGGGCTTTAGCAACATTTGTAGTGGTAGATTTAGAATCAACTTAAATAAAACTATGTGTAGGTGAAGCAAAATGCTTGGCTGCCAAAATTGTCTCCGTAATAGCAAAGTGACGATTTGGCAATCACAGTTTACTAAAGTTATATGTATGATGTAGACGATTTTTCGGCAAATTTATATGGCAGCATCTGTTGTGCTAAAACGGTAAATGGATGAGCTGAATGAGTTGAATAAATGTGAGTGTTGTAATTATTTTCCTGAAATTATAAATCAAACTGAGGTAATTTATGAGTATGCGTATCAGAGTATACCCTGCAAATTTATTGGACCACCTGATCCAATTTCATGAAATGGACTACTCCATGGACTAGTCCGATGTAATGCAAGAATGGACCATGTCATTGTTAAAAAGTGTTTGTAGTGACATGGCATGTCTTCGTTTTTTAAAGACATGTTTTCGTTTTTAAACGAAGTTAAAACTAATCCTCTTGTGTACACAATGGAGGAGTCTTAAAACTACTCCTTTGTAGTAAGAAGATGGGTTATATGTTCCTGCCCTAGGACATCCTAATGTTAAATAGACCATGTTTTTTCCATACGTTTGTGTTACTTTTGGACTAGTCCTACTCTCTTGTGGGCTACTCTTTACACGCGTGTTTGGAATGGTCCTATTATTTGCAGGGTACTTACAATTTCATGAGTCAGTATGAGTAGCGAAAAAACTATCATTGCGGATCTCTGAAACACATGTCTAAATGAGAAAGTTACTAAAACATCGATATTTTCTTCCGCAACAACGAAACTCGATTTTTCCGATTTTTTGTTTCAACCGGAAAAGTAATCAGTAAATCCCGCCTTACAATTTTTTTGTTTGGCGGAATATCGGAATTTTTCCTAATTCTTGGATTATAAAAGAATATACAGTAAAAAGTTTCAAATATTTGGTAAAAAAAAAGTATTTTGTCTACAATTTCATGAGTCAGTATGAGTAGCGAAAAAACTATCATTGCGGATCTCTGAAACACATGTCTAAATGAGAAAGTTACTAAAACATCGATATTTTCTTCCGCAACAACGAAACTCGATTTTTCCGATTTTTTGTTTCAACCGGAAAAGTAATCAGTAAATCCCGCCTTACAATTTTTTTGTTTGGCGGAATATCGGAATTTTTCCTAATTCTTGGATTATAAAAGAATATACAGTAAAAAGTTTCAAATATTTGGTAAAAAAAAAGTATTTTGTCTCTCCTGAAAAGTAGTTGTTTTTGAGTAACGAGGTTGCGGAAAAAAACCACCGAAATATTCTCTGGTTCTCTGGGGGAAAGTGTTTAGGTAAGAATCAAAATGTAATTTTTAGTTTATTTTTAAGTACGAACTTGGGATTAAAACTAACTTAGAAATTCCTTTTTATCTCACTTGTACTTAAGCCAATTTTGTTTTTGAATTTTTTTAAGCACTCGAATAATCCGTACTTGAATCAAGCATTCTGTACTTGATTTATGGAAATCCGTAGTTATCGTACAATTGAAAGTGGTGCGATTTGATTTATGTACGGATGGATTGATTTTCTTTTCAGTATACATATTATTGTTGCACAGTTAATGTTCAAAATTTTACAAAAATCCCGCCATTTTTAATTCAACTTTAAAAAAAATAATTGTTTTGTCCAAATTCAATTTATTGGACCAAATAAAGAGAACAAGTAACTTAGTGGATTTTAACAGGTGCACATTCAAAATATGACAGTTTCAATCGTTTTACGTCATTATTTAAAAAAAAAGTGTGATCTCTGGTCACATGAAACCTACCAATACTTAATGGCAATATGTAAAATTATTTGTTGCTTCTTTCTATTAAATAAAAAATTAATCAACTTAATTTTACGACTTTATAGTAAAAATTGCAAATAAAGAAAACACAATTTAACCAAATTATTTAAAATTCACAAATCTCCTGTGTACTTGGCAAAACTTTTAAAGCAAAATAAAATAAACATTTTAATAAACCTCCAATAATTAAGTTGTTAAATTAATTTATTGTCTGTGTTTTGGCTACAACAAAAAAAAAATTCAAGATTTATGATTTTAAATTTTAACTTCAGGTTGTACTTAAAAATCTGTTATTAATTAAAATACAAATTAATAGGAAACCATGACAAAATGTTAAACAATTTTTTTTTTCAAATAAATTATAAAAAAAAGCAAAGTCAATAAACTTGTTTCTTAAATCGATAATAAATTAAAAAAAATCTAAAAGTTTTTTTTTATGTTTTAAAGAAAGTCAACAAAATAGCCAATCAAAAATAGAACAACTGAGAGGCCGTTAGAATCTATAAATTATATTGAAATTTAAATATTTGGGTCAAGAACATGATGATATCGTTTTGAATAAAAACAATGACAAAATTATAATGGATCAGTTATAACTTTATGATACCCTACACCACAAACGGATTTCGACTTAGCACTTATGGACCCAATAGCAATTTTGTGAAGACGTTTCGATTTATCTATCAAATTTTTGTGTTAAATTTACGTATGTATGTACATAAATAAATACCAAAATCTAGTTGAGATTTGATTTGATATGTATGGATGTGAATTTTGGCATTGTGATCAATTCTGGATCTACCATCACAACATTTTTTCTTGATATACTGGTTTTATACAAATCATTATTTTTGCGGAATTTCATCTTAAAACCAAAATTTTTAAGTAAATTATAGAATAAATTTGTGTAAAAATAGTTTTCGTCAGCCGTAGTTGTAAAAGAGCTGCGGTCAAACATGAAACGATTCCAAAAAAAATTGATAATGTAATTTTTGCTTCATTCCTTCCCCAAGGGAACATAGGGCTTCGCTTCTTTCCATGATTTATCAATTACTCTTTACTCACGGTTCATTTCTACTTTCTTGTTTGCTCCATTCCAAGTACACATTTATTATGCTTTCAGTTGGTTTTCTACAGATATGGCCTCTTCACTTACTCTTTCTGCGTTTGATTTTAATGTAAACGAGCTCTAGATGTTTGTGTTACACCAGAATATTTCGCACATTATGCGCAGGCTCTTGTTTATAAAAGTCGTTGCTTGGTCGGGAAGGAAGCATTTCCCTGATCTTATTACTATACGACCATTTTCCAAAAAAAAGTAACATCTTGTCATGAGAAGGTTGTGTTTTCCTTATAATACGTAAGGCTTGTGTGATGTGTAAAGTGCACTTAAGTAACATAAGTTGTTTACGAATTCTATTCCGTCTATCACTACTGCAAACAGAAGTGGTGATAGCGGGCCGCCATGTCTTACGCCCATGTTTGTGGTGAAAGATTTGCTAACTGACCCCTTGTAAAGAACATGCATTTCGGCGTTGGTGTACATAGCTTTGATTAGGGTTTACAAAACGGCAGTCGAAACCGAAAACAATAAAACCACAAACGAAAATTTGTGTACAACATTTCGCTTTTTGACAGCGATTGTTTACATTTAATGAATCAGAAGTAAAAGCAGCGACTTTTTTTGCTAATGGCAAATGAACAAGTGAAAGAAATGGCCGTTTTTCTACTTTGACTGTAGTTTTTTAAGCGCGAGCTTTTTTAATATTAACTATTTTGTTTGGCACTAATGCCTTCATTAAAGCTAATCATATTGCGTTTCAATTGCTGACGTTAAAAACTTTTTTTAATCAATAAAACGAAGGCCAAGAGGTGACTTTCACTCGATCGACTGTTCTACTTGTGTTAATTTTTCGGAGAATGTTTGCCTGATCCACACTCCTCATATGCAGGCGAAACCTAGCCTGTTTATCTCTCAGTTTAGCCTCTTGAATATTATTGTAGTTAATACCGCGTAGAAGGAGTTAAGCGTCATGATGACTCTCCAGTTGTCACATTCTTTAAAATAATCTATTGTTGGTAACTTGATCGCAGTTCCTCTAGGCCGCGAGCAGTCTATAGACTCTGTTCTCCATGGTTGCACAATATGGGGTTGCATGATCCTGGCAGCAATTAATGGTCCTTTCAAGACGAGTTCTGTTAACCTATCGTCTACTTCGCAATCTTAATGTTTTTTTAAGTTTGCTTATTGCTGCTGCTGTTTTTGTGACCGTAGGCGGGTCGCATGAGGTTGATGCGTCTTGTAGTGTTTTGTTATTGGGGGTTCCAGCTCTGTTGCTCTGCTTTACTCTTAATCTCTTAAATACTCTATCCATTTTTTGGTTTTTTCCCCTGTCAATGTAATTAACATGCGTTTCGATCACGTAATTGTTAGCTTACATTTGGTCTCTTGTAACTGTGTTGGCCGCTAATTGGTTTCATAGTTGCGATGTTCAATCAGTTTCCTCATTTCATTTAATTGCTGTTGCTATAAAACCATTTTTCTGCATGAATTTGAGTGATGAAAATTCTCAGTGCTGTTTCAAACACGTCAGGTCAAGCTGATCAGTTTTTTTTTTATTTTATTTTAAGCCTGTGTACGTGTAAACGGATTAAGTTTGTGTCGTATGTTATCTTGTTCTTCTCCCTAAACTTTAATTCATTTATAATATTACGAATACCAAACAGAAGGGAATAAGAAAATGGACAAGTTCAGTCATGTCTGCAACCCTTTATATTAACTTCCTCAAACTTAAGATTTTATGTCGCACACTTTTCGTGTCTGAATTGGCAAGAACAAAATTAACTCGTTTCTAAACTGAAATTCTCTCTTCCGACAGAGGGCATATGTATGCATTCTGGCTAGGTAATGGATCAATTCTCACCATTTTAAAGAGGCTTTGCCCTTGGGGCAAACATAGCTTATGCACTAGTTTTCTAAATGGTTTTGAATAGTTTAAATTTTGAAATAAAGTCCGATTTTAAGAGTCGTTTAACTGTTTGTATTTATAAAATAATTTTTTTTTTACAATACGGACTGAAAGTGATTTGGTATACTTAAAGATGGGTCGCTCGTTATAACCTTTACCTCTGATACTGTAGTGTACAGCAAATATGAGAATATTCAACAACCTGCTTTCAAATTATAACAGTTTTTGTTCTCTTTAAAACGAATATAAATTTTTCAATAATATTTTAACACTTTAATGTTAATGAACCATTTAATTAAAAACCATAATCGAGTTCTGAATCATCATAATTATCTTTTTTATGCCAAGTAGCAGCCAGCCATCTTTGGCCACAAACATTTTTCATTGGAAATTAATAACAAAAAAAACTGAAATTTTGCTTAAAGCTTCTTTAAAAAGCTTTTTTTTGTTGTGGCTTTTTGTTCAACGACCAACAAAAGATTAATTATGCAAATTTTTGTTAATAATATTTTAAATATTTTTTTTTGTTGTTAGTTTGTTTTATGCGTTTTAGCGTTTTTAGCGTAACTGAAAAAAACGAAAATATTTTATTTATAAGAATGTTTCAACAATAAGTCATTTGCTTTTTAAAAGAAATTCTATTTATTTATTTTGTGTATATTAATTTGCTTATTTGGTGGCGTATTTAGCCAAAATGGTTAAATTTTATTTAAATAAAACGAAATTAAGTGGAAGAGAAAATAATTCGAGTTAAGCAGCTGAAAAAGTTATACATTTATACACCGAGTGACTGGAAAAAGTACAAAGAGCTTTTTATTGGGGAGTACAGGCATGGCTTTGAATTTTTCCACCTCCACCTTTTGCCTACAGAAATTGAAGTCATGTGGTGTTCCGCCTAACGAAAAACTCTAAAAAAATGCTGTCCATTAAAAACTACAAATATAAGAACAACATTCAGAAAACAGATCTTACAGCCGTACCTAAACAAGAGCGGAAGGCGGAACGTTTTTTTCCGCTAAGCTTTTACGCTAATATGCCATACCTAAACAAGAGCGTCAACGTTGTGCCACAAACAGTAGTGTTAATAAAACCCATATAATAAAAATAAAAATAAGAGAAAAACCCGCTCGATTGACAAAAATAGCTAAGTTGTCATTATTTATTATTAACCCTAGAGTACTAACATGATTTTTTTCTACATTAATACTAATTGTTAGTCAAATCGGCTAACATGAATATAACTCCGATTTTTTTTATTAATTTTTTAATTTGATAACTTATTTTGTCCAGTGTCTAAAAAAACAATAATATGAAAGTTTTCCAAAGTAATTTAATTTTTGCATTTATTTCATTAAAGGTGCTCTTCTAGGAACACTTTCGCAAACACAAATTTTTTAATGAAAAATATAAGTAAAAAATTAAAAATTTTAAATTCATTGGTAATTTAAGAAAACATGTCAAATAATACTGAAAAGGCAAAAAAAAATACTTTTTAGAGTTTTATTTACATTTGTGAAATGCTCCATTCATTCATTTTGACTAACATGACTTCAAAAACTCAAAAATAGCATTACTTACTGCAGCAAAGTGACCGTTATAAGCAAGAGCGTACCATCAACTGAGATTACAAAAAAAATGAGATCTTTTCATAGCAGCAAAAAAAAGTTACACGCAAAAATAAAAACAGTGTTAGTCAAAATGACTAACATTAGTACTGCAGGGTTAACAGCGGCCAACTTCACTAATAAACGCACTGTCAAAATCGGATTTTCCAATTGTAAAGCGTTGACGCCGCGCTATTTGGGATGCTTCATACAAATTGTATGGGCATGAGAATTTTTGACAGCTAGAAAACGCTTTCCGCTCTTGTTTAGGTATGGCTGTTAGAAAAGTTATTTATATAACGAAAGTATGGTCGGTCAAACCCGATCATTTGATAACCGACACCACAGACAATTTATTCGAGAGTGTACTCTATATGGAAGTTCCATTGTTATTATATTAGTATAAAGCAGTGATAACCACTCCATAGACTCGCGAGTAAGTCAATAATCGTATTTTTATATATAAATTGGTAATTCACATGTATACAACAACTTTGTTCGTTTCAAAACATCAGTCTCTGCTCAAGCTTTGTGAAAGCACCACCACGCACACAAGCACACAATATCTTTGGGTGCGTGCGTTCGGGGCTTGGTTATCACAGGTATAAAGAGTAAATTTAGTCCAAATTTTATTGATATCGGTCTATATTTGACCAGAGCCTTTTTACAAATACTACTCCTGAAAAAAGCTTTTAATGCCATACCTTCCTTATAAATGTTAGTATTGATATCAAAAATTGGCGTCAGTGACTAACGATAGCTACTATATCATGGCACAATATTGTGCTGGTAGGTTCAAAACTATAAACCCCCTTTATAAAATCACTTAAGGGCAAACAAATCTCATATAAATGAAGATATCTTAATAATATTCGGAACGGAGAAGTTTTAAATAAATATTAATCTCAATTACATAAATTTGTTCTGGCGGATCCACAACATGCAAATATTTGTTCTTATATTCTGTTTTTTTGCCAACAATTTTCTAGAATTTTGTTTACAAAATTTAAAAAAAAATTGGTATCTTAAAAAAATTGCTTTTGTAAAATTATTAGCTTTTGTATTTCATGCGGCTTAATTCCCGTAACGCTCTGTATGAATTCAATTTGTAATAAACGCAATATTTATAACAAAAAAATAGACGCAGTAACAACAATGTGTTTTTTATGTAAAATAGTTTTTGTTTTTATTTTAACAATAATAATTTCATTTTGTCAAAGTTGTTTTTTCTGTTCGGTTACATTTGTTTATGAAATTTTAAATTGTCTTGTATTCATTTTAAGAAGATTTTAATTTATTTTAATTTTCAAAATAGTTACGAACAGATGGATTTACGCTTTAGCACGTTCAAAAAACTGTTAACAGTCGTCTGTCTGACATTGCTGTTGTTCGTCTTAAAAAGTCGAAACAAACTAACCCACTGTCGGTTGGTCCAGCTGTCTCTGACAAACACTCAGCTTATAATAAAATATTTGCTGAAGCTGTGACAACGTAATTGACTGTAATCCGTACTTAAAAATCTTATTTTGTCATTAGACGAACTTTCATGGCGAAAACACAAAACGATAAACATGAGGTAATCATTATTTTATTTCGCTATTTATTTCGTTTATTTTTTTTTTTAAATTATAATTTTTCTTTCAACAAATATTGAGAAGTAGAGATAAAAATTGGTTTTTTTTTCAGTTAAATTTATTAATAATAAAAAAATTTTGTACAGAATCGGATGTAAAGGAAGGGACAAAGAAATTGTTACTTTTAATGCGTGCCAATTCGGAAAACTTATTAAAAACTGCAACTGCAAGCCGTGCGCAATAAATATCACAAACTAGTCTAAGAGTTGCGCGAATAGATCACTGATATTAGTAAATTTTAATAATTTAGTAGCGTTTTTAAGCTTTATAGCCAATCCCACGATGTCACCCGTTAACGTTCGCATAGAAAGTAACATTTAAAACAAAAGCTAATTATAGAAATTGTTTTTGGAAACCCCCTAAAATAAATTTTTTTAACTTCAGGACTTCATTGTAGTTATGAATGGGTTTAAGTTATTTTTATGGTATCAAAGTAATTTTCAGGAATCCAAAATTTTTACTTAACAATATTTTGTTTGAAGTGCTAAATTCCCAATTTTTATACTTGATAAAAACACTGAAATTTATTGTTGATGGGACAATCAATCCCTTTACGCATTTCACTGGTTGCTTAGGCCAGATCGTCAGGAAACTTCATCCAAAGATTTAAGAAAATCTAAAGATATTAAACAAATAAGACTATTAAGCGAATACAAATTATAAGCACCACTTTAACTTGTCACAATATCAAAGCTTAAACAAAAACAACAACAACAAACAGTTAGTTTTTCTTTTCTTACATTTCCCACAACAATTGGTTGGAATTCTCTCAACATTAATTGTAGTCGTAATTTGGTTAAGTAGAAACAAAATAAAAACAACTGGCCTTATTGCTTTCGCAAGAAAACTAAAAAAATAAAGCAAGTTGCCAGCTCATTTTTTTAGGCCGTGCACTTGCCAGTTTTTTATCAAAGTAATTTTTGGGAGTGTAAAACTTTTAATTAACATCGACAATAAATTTCAGTGTTTTTTTTATAAGGAATAAAATTTGGGAATAGAGCACGGCAGACAAAATCCTGTTAATTAAAAATTTGTATTAATAAGATTTCTGTATGACGTGCTAAATTCCCAATTTTTCATAATTAATAAATACACTGACATTTATTGTTGAGGGAAGCTACTTTCAATGCGCATTTCACTGGTTGCTTAGGCCAGATCACCAGGAAACCTTTTAGAAAAGCTAAAAATTCTAAGTTAAAGAAATTTAAAATTTTTTATTAAAAAGTTAAAAAACATAAAAATTTTCGAAATAAAAATTGGCAAATTTCCTATAGTACCTGCAAACTATATACTACTGCTAATCAAATTATTTATAGCGAATATTTTAGTTGTTAAATAAACAATAACGAATTTAGTGTGTGGGGATATGATCTTTCACAGCAAAAGGAATGTACTGGTTGACCGTTGACTGCCGATTAAAAAACAAAACAAAAACACTAAAAACAATTATTTTAAATAAGACGATTTATTTAATACAAACAAAAAATGTTGGCAAAATAATAAGAAAAATTTGTCTGGATAGGGCGTTGACTTGCGTGGCTGGGCCTCACATTCGGTTTCTTGCGATTAAGGTTTTGCAAGCAAAATCGTTCTCATGCTATAAAATCTGCTTAAGTATGCAGTCAATCTAAGATCAATTCATTGTTCAAAAAGAAATTACATTTACCCTTCTAAGTTTTTTTAGTAACAAGCGCTTCTGCCTACAGCTTCAGCTAAGTACGGCTACAAGTAAAACTACCAATTTGATTTTGATTAAATTTTGAATGAGTAGTGAATTGTAATTAGTATACGATTAAAATGTGTATGTTTAATTAGTTTCATTGAAGATTAACTAGACGCAAACTAAATATTCGTGTTTTTAAGAAATTAAAAAAAAATAACGGGAAGTAAATAATTTTATTATTAAAAAGTTTTTGAGAAAAAAAATTGAATAAATTAATAAAGTGGGAAAAATAATTCCGAAACGTTTTTAAACAGATTGAATTAACCTTTTGTTTATAAGTTTATTTTTGACCATAGTGCCCATCTTAAGCCCTCCAGAAAATTTAGAATTTAATATTTAATAAGTATCGAAAAAAATATATACGGGGTGGCGCAGAATGAGCTATATGGTTTATAACTTTTTTTATTTATGCGATTATTATAATTTTTTTTTTTAATGCGGTATATTATTGGGGAAATTTTTACAATACGTGCTCTTTTTAGCATATTTTCCATAACTTTTCGCAAAATTTCGCAGGCCATTATTTTTGTTCGATTGTAAAGTTATTCATTAATAATTCCCCAAGTTTTCTTCACAAAATGCTGAAAAAACATAGAAAAAATAATGACTAACATAGTTATAAAGAATTCAAACCATGTAGCTCATTCTGCGCCACCCTGTATTTTACACACCCCAGCCAAGTTATTTTAATAATAATCAATCGGGTTTAATTCAGTTTATTCTTTGTTCGAATTTATATATTTCATCTTAAGTTCCCCAAGAATTCTTCACAAAATGCTGCAAAAAAAAAACAAAGAAAGAAAAATAATTAAAGAAGTTATAAAGAATTAAAACCATATAGCTCATTCTGCGCCACCCTGTATTTATAGACCGGAGTCCGCCAACAAAATTTTGCCATGTTGGCTACATAATTAAGCATGCCCAGAAAAAATTCTCGCCAATTTTTTTTTCAATTACGGTTTCATTATTCATTTAAGCTTCGGATAATCAGTCTATTAGGCTAAATTATTCTAGTCCGGTACTAGGGTTGCTAGCTTAGCCGACCTGATAGGCACGTAGATCATTCGAACACATTTAAATAGCGAGCCGCTTGATGCAAGAACAAACCTGGCAGTAGATATTGGTTTTTGTTGGCGCCAATAACTCGCCATGTTGTGTCGAGTATCATTGAATCTAAGAATTTAGGTGGAGATCCGTGCAACCAAATTTACCTCTGAGCTGCCTCGCAGATGTACCACTATCCGCAACCTGTGACGAGTCCAGTAGCATTCAGCAATGCTTCCCACAGGCAGATAAAAAATCGGGCACCAGCATAGATGGTATTGGATTAACTTTGAATTTACCCCAGTGTTGCCAATTTAGCCATTTAGTGGCTAGATTTAGCCATTTTTCAACCTCTTTAGCCATTAGCCATTTTTATAGCCATTTATCTACTTGTTTAGCCATAAATTTTTTTTGCCGTTTTTCTTTTAAAAGAATAATTTTTATTTTATTAAAAAATGTATAGAAGAAAAATAAACATTTTTAACAAATTAAAACGCCTTTAATTTAAATCGCAACTTTTATAAATGTTGAAAATCGCTATAAACGATGTTTATGAAACATCATTCAAAATAAAGGAACAGTATTCCAATATTAAATTTATAAAATGGATCAACACAAGCATCGGTGTTTCTTTTTTTTAGAAATTTCAGAATTGACTATAAAGATGATCTCACTTCCATGGTTTAATGCTGAAGTAGAAAGTGTATTTAGCCAAGTAAACATCGTTTTAAGTAATTTGAGAAATAGGTTACATTTAGAAACCGGTAATTCGATTTTATCAAAAGGGTAAATATTTTTACCATAACAATAAAATATTTATACCCCCACCATAATAGTGGAGAGGGTACGATACGTTTGTGCTGATGTTTGTAACACCCAGGGTTGTTAGACTTTTTTCCTCAAAAATCGTCAAAAGTTTTAACAAAATTCGTTAAAATCGTCACGAAAATTGAACAAAATCGTCAACAAAACGTCAAATATATAAATTTAACAATTTAAAAACAATTTATTGCATGAATTGGTTCGAAAATATAAATTTTTAGCAAAAAATGTATGATGAAGAAAGTGATATGGTTAAGTTTTATTCTATTTATTTCAGCAATTGAGCTGAATATATTTATCATTTAAAAAGAAAACATAAAAAAAAATATATTTGCATAAATGCATAACAAAAATTTTATTTATTTCATTTATCCATATTCAGAAAAATATTTAATAATAAATAAAATCTCATTCGCTGTTAACTCGAGCTATTTTTAAATGATTTACTTTTAGCGCTATCTCTATTGCAAATTGTTTTTATTGTTAAAGGTGCTAACAACCAGTATTCTGTGTATATCAACAGTATTTTTACCCGACATGAAACGTTTTATTACGTCTAATATTAGTTCCAAACTATTACATTTTCTTCTCATTGCACTCATTTTTCTACACAACTTCTTATTAAAAAGTAACTTCTTACTTCCTAACACGCAATTTTACTAATAATAACTTAATTAACAGAATTAAATGGGATTTGCCTTTTTACACACAAATAGAAAATTCTTCACATGGGATTATGACTTCATCGAAAAATGCATTCGTATGTAGCGACGCAAATCGAAATCATCAAAACGCAAAGCGGATTTAACCAATTTTTAAAAAGCGGGCCAAATAGAACAGACGCAAATTAGGGCTCTAGTGTATATTTTTTGCAGTATCGATGGCATTTCTATAATTGTAGAATTTGAATTAGTAATGCTGCTAATAAAATCCAGCTGGTTTTTTTGTTTAATTTCCAAAAATTTTTGTATTTCGAAAAATTGGTTTTTAAGCTTTGGACTGTTTTCAATATAATTGTAAATATTTCTTGTGAGTTTTATCGATGCCAGAAAATCGTCATAACACTATTACTTTTAGTCACAAAATCGTCAATCGTAATTTTACTTTATTTTTTCAAAAAAATTGTCAAAATGACGAAAAATCGTCACATCTACCAACCCTGCTTGCCAGATTAAAGTGTTATAAAATGGATGCCAGATTAAAGTTTAAAGTAAATTTATTGACGGGATTAAATCGTCAAAACATAAGTGACTCTATATCAAAAATCGTCAATCGTCATTTTGGTAAATTCATCGAAAAAATCGTCAAAATGACGTAAAATCGTCACATCTAACATCCCTGGTAACACCTTAAAATATTGGGTTTAGACCAGGGTCCGCCAAACACATACATTCCCATTTCTATTTTCTCTTGGTTGTTTATTATTAAGCGTAATTGTTTTTGTTTGTTCAGTGTTTTCTAGTAAAAATATAAACTATTTTCTCATGCTTTCTTTATTAGTGTGAGAGCATTCGCACATGGTGTTTTGCAAACCTTTTTTTTAGACCCAGCTTTCTGTATACCGATTGACTAAGAATCACTTTTTGAGTCGAATTAAAGATGTTTATCTGACTGGCTGTCCATGCAAACCTTGTGCGCAAAGTACAGGGCGCAATTTTAGAGTTTATTTTATAAAATTTGGTACATAGGTTCTACTGTGGTCAGTGTTGATCGACAACAATTTCTAACTTGTTTTTTTATTGTAGATCTGGACTCAAAAAGCTGGGTAAATGTTGTCGTATTCCTTTGAGGTGAACAATAACGACATCGAATTTATGGATGATTTATTTTTTGTTAAATATCTTTCAAAATATTAATTTACGTTTTTTCGTATTAAACAAACTTAACTTACAATTTCATCGCATACAACTTTAAATGAATTATTTCTGTTTGTTACTGAATTTTAATGTGTTTTTATTTAAAAACGCTTTAAGCCATTTTTTAGCCATTTTTTTCCGTAAATTTAGCCATTTTTGGTCACCAAGTTTTGGCAACACTGGAACGCATAGAGGTTCATGACCCCCATGACCTACCCTTGGCCCCGGGCTTGCACAAAAAATAATTCTCGAAAATTTTTTTTTTTTTCAACTAAACCATTTATCAATTTTAATTAAAATTTGGATCAAGTTAATGAAACGTTTATTTATTTCCGCAACTTTACTTCAGAAAATATTATTAATATCAAAAAACATTTACCTGATACTATTAACTTGTTTACTGGTGCAAATTTAAATAATTCGTTAATTAATATCACAAAAATGTATCTAGTGTTTAAAATGAATTATAATTTTGTCCTAAATATTTGGCCTACTACTTACCCGTGTATGTGTTAATTTTAGACAGGAACGTTTTTTATAATCTTAATTAATTTTTTATTTTGGCCTTTAAAATACATTTTCAGCATCGCCATATTTCTGTGTAACTTACTTTGTAACAGACAGTAATGTTTGTCTGCTTTATTATGTCTGAAGATTGTTATCAAATTCTTTTATGTTTGACTAGTTCTGGTTGGCGAATTTACCACAGTGTGCAATAATTACGAAACAGCTTCAGACAGAATTTGTCATACGATCCCCGGAATAAAAGAGTAAGTAAGCAAAAAACATATTGAAAATATTACAACATTTAAAAAACTCAAGTAATATGTAAAAGTCTTATAGTGTGAACGCAATATGTTAAGAAAATGACAAGTATTGCGAAAAAATTTGACATCGTTTTCTGCAATTTTTCTCAATATAAACACTTTTAGTTTTATCAGGGTTGCATTTAACCAAAAAAACTTTCATGTGTGATAGTGTGAATACAAACCGTAATGTGAGCCTAGATTTTTTGAATGTCGCAACAAAACTGATTAGATTTATTTCTTTTAAAATATTATGGAATATGAACACGTAAAAAATATGATGGAGTAACCATATTCTTAGAGCAACATACTGTGGTTGGAATTTAACAGTGTAAATGTTTTCAGGTTATCATATCATGTTTAAATATGACCATAGTATGGCTCAAATCGACAAAAGTTTTCCCGAAATCAACAATAATATGGGCAAAATTAACCATATTTTGTTTAATATTAACCATAATAATGGTAAAAACTAACCATATTATGTTCAAATAATATGGTGAAAATTTCGCAGAAGTTTGACAAAAGTAAACATATTATGGTCAGGATTAACAATAATAATCTCAATGTTAACCATATTATGGTTATTTATTTCATCAATTTTTTCAATTTGTTTGTTAAGTGTCAAATTATAATGTTATGTTCCACTTTTATAAAAAAATCCCCTATGATTCATATTCCAGCCTGTGGCGACCTTCATTACAATTTTTTCTGTTCTACTAGTTTATTCTACGTAAATTTCTGTATTTTAATCAATAATTAAAATAAAATGAATGAGAATTTTAAGCAAACCTAGCAACTATTGTAAAATGCAAACGACCAGAATGTTGTTGCTTTTTAAACATATTATTTTAAATTTAAAATTAAACATACAATGATTTAAAAGATTAAAGTTTCGAACATATTATTATACTAAATATTAACTATGGTTATGGTTAACATAGTATGTTTAATGGATTGTTCGTCGATAACGAATAAAACAAAAACAAAAACAATATTTTATAATTTGTTTTTGTTTTAAATGTAGTTTAAGCGAACGAAGTCTTCTTTCGTTATCGACGAACAGGCCCTATAGCCTATAGTTGTATCTTTATTCTGTTAAAACATTATATTTTTAAATTCAACCATATTTGAAATTTCAAGGGAGGTTAACACTTTATTGTTAAATAAAAACAAAATATTAATACTCTTGAAAAAAATTTTGTTAAAAACAACAAAAGTTTGTGTGTTGCCATTGCAGGGACCATAATATTTTTTTTTTAACCATACTTCAACCATGTTTTTTGCCTGCGTGTAGGACTTGTTGTTATTTGTATCTACTCCTAAAAATATAGAAGTAATTATCGGAGATTCCATAAGTATGTGCAGTATATTCTTGATCTTTGTGGAATTCTAAGACAATCCATTTTAATACCAGAATTTACTCTACAGAATTTTGTGATGATTGGTTCTTAATTTGCCATGCGTGCAATATAAATGTCCCTCCTTAAAACCAGTAAGTTCTGCTAAAACTGTTACGAGTCACGATATTTTATATAAATTAGGTCAAATTAAGTTTTGTAGGTCTAAAACAAAAATCATAATAATTTTACTTATTTCTAAATTGCAATTGATTTCAGTTTTTAAAAAGATTATTTTATAATTTATAGATCCCATTTCTAAAATATTCTAACTATCGCTGACGGGCATCAGAGATTTAGCTTAGCCTCTCTAACTTATTTTTGGAAATTCTGAAAAATTTTACTGAATGCAGGATGGGCCAGAAGTCGCTATGAGGCTTAAAAATTTAAAATCCTTTTTGTTTATATACTTTTTTTTTATGAATAACATCTGGAAATTAAATAATGCAGATGTTCATAACTGTTTAAAAAACTTAAATAATGAAATTTTATTGTTGAAATCAGCAATCAATTTTAATGCAAAGAGCATATCCTAGACTTCAGAATTTCGCCCTTTGAAACAATGATTAGTCTCTTTGTTCATCTTCTATTATTGGGCTATTTGAAGGAGCAAGTAAACAAGCCCAGACATTCCATGAACTTAAGGACAACATTGTTGCAGAAATTCGAGTGCTACAGCCACAAATTTTGAAAGATGTTACGAAAAAGCGAGCCTGTAATTGCAAAGCAAAACACGGGGGTCATTTAAGTCAAAATATTTTTAATACATACATAAATACATCCTTGGCGCTACAGCTACAATTCAGACTTAGCTTTTAGTACAATATATTTTCTATTTATTTCTTCAAGTAAAGAAAAAACATGTTTAAATATGGTCGCCTCTAACAAAACTATTTTTAAAGAAAGTTTTAAACATATTATGTTTAATTTAACCATACTTTTGTCACTGACAACCATATTATATTTAAACTAGCCGTACATCAAGAGGCTAAAACCATATTATGGTTGCCTCTAAACATATTATGCTTAAGGATAATTATAGTTGTTTTTTAATTAACAACAATATTTTCCTCTTTTCCAAGAACAACATGCTATCTATGGTTGAAAATACTTTAGTTTTTATTAATCATAACATGTTCTGCAGCAACCATAATATGGTTGTGGCCTCTTCCAACATAATATGGTTGCCGGTGACAATAATATGGTTAAAATAAACATAATATGTTTACAATTTTCGTTAAAAATAGTTTTGTGGGTGGTGACCATATATAAAGAGGTTTTTTCTCTGGGTGTATCTCTCGCAACATTTTTCCAGTCTAGTACATTTAACCCTTTTTAAATCAGCATTGACGCCATCCATCTATTGATCGTCCAAAATCTCTCCTGCGCTCTGGTTTGCTAAAAAAGATTCTCTTGGCAGTGCAGTTTGTATCCATACAATCTTTGTTATTTTATTAGAACTGAGAGGGATGATTCATTTAGTGCTGCCTGTAGTTCATCATTCGTTCTTATTCTTTATAAATTTGTTGCTATTTTTACTGGTCCCTGGATCCGTCTTAGGAATTTTTTCTGTGAGTCCGCGTCTGCTTGTTTCAGTATCCACATTTCATACCCATTATGTAAGTACAGGCCTCATCACCGTTTTGTATACATTTTAAATTTTCGATATTTTTAGTTATAATTTTTACTGAAGGAAGGAATTTTACAACATGAAATTAATTTAAATTTATTGATAATTTAAAAGATTTTGTTATTCGTGCTAAATTTTTATTTTTGATAAAAATACTGAAATTAATTGTTGATGGGATAAGCTATTCTTATGCGCATTTCACTGGTTGCTTAGGCCAGATCGTCAGGAAACTTTATCCAAAAAGACTAATGATATTAAACCAAATAAAACTGTTAAGCGTATTAGAATTATAAGCAACAGTTCTACTTCTAAAAATATCAAAGTTTAAACAAAAACATTAACAATAACTTTAGCACGAATAAGAAAATTTTTTAAATTACAATTTTGTATTCCCAAATATTAATTTGATAAATTATAAATTACTTTTTATTCTTGGCTGAGCTGAGGCTCGAACTATGGTTGAATTTAGGTTTAGGGAATAACTACATTCTCATCATCAGAATTCTTTTCAGTTCTACTCTCCGCACTATGGCGGTGCCAGGCAGCCAGCAGTCAAACATCAATCGTTAACCAATGGTGTTTGTAGTTCCAAATTTGTAGTAATTAATTATAATTTTTCATTTTTACTTACATGTTTCTTTCTATTTTTCTGTTTTTTATTTGTACTCTTTCTGTCAAGACTTTGAAATTTGAATTAATTTCATGTTCTAATATTCCTTCCTTTAGCAAAAATAATTTAATGTACAGTAGAATCCCGATAATACGTAATCGCAAGGAACCGGCCATTTCTTACGAATTATAGGGGTTTTCGATTTAGCGGGGTTTCGATTTAACGTGGCTAAAATAAGATAAATTCGAATAAACGGAGTTTTTATTTTATTTTAATTTATTTAAACAAATAGAAACTGGGAATTATTTCCTTCCGAAGGTTACTTTATAAGAAAATACAATATAATAGTCTGATAGTGTGTAAAGTCATTTCTGAAAAATTGAAGGAATATGACTATTACAAAAAAAAGCTTTATAAAATACATAACTGAAATTTAGCTCATAGAATAAATTCGAAAAATAAAAAATGTTTTATTTATTTACTTAAACGATAGAAAAACATAAAGAAATGGTTAAAAAGAAAAAATATATAAAAATTGTTCATGTAACAAACTGATCTTAAGAAAATAAAGAAACACACAAGGAAAAAAACCCACGCAAAAAATAGCGGTAAACAAAAAATCATTCTTTCCATGTTTCTGTTGTTTTTATTACTAATTATAAGTGGTAGTTAGCAAACAATTACGATTTATAAGAGGCAAAGAAGATTTTATTTGAAAAAAAAAAATTACGAATTAGCGAGGGGACCAAAATGTATGGAAATTTTACGAACTAACGCGATTTTTTAAGGGACCGACAGTTTATTACGAATTATCGGGAATTGCGATTTATCGGGGTACGAATTATCGGGATTTGACTGTAATTAAATTTATGAACTCAAGCCTAACTAAATATCAAAAAATTCAAATTAAAAATCGACAGTTCAACTAAAAAATCACAATTGTTCTAAAAAAAATTTTTATTATCCGTAATAAATTAAAAAAGTTTTGCATTTGGTGGTATATTTTACAATTTAAAAAAATAAATTAAAAAAGTATAAAAACCAAAAAGTTTTTTAATTTGTAAACCCTATTATGACTTTTGGCCCACCCTGTAGTATAAAGAAAATTTTGAAAAATTTGTTTTTTTAAAAATTTTTAATACATACATATATACATAACTTTTTATAGAACAGCATATTGATGTTTTTTTGCTTTGTTCCCTGTCGGACTTTTATGAGCTAACTCAAAATAAGGCTGACTTTTAACTAACTCATTTTTAACCAACTTTCGAAATAACTCAAATCTGATACAGAAATAAACAAAAATTAAAAAACATACAGGTGAAACTTTATTTTGTTGAAATATTTTTTGTTTTCATTAAACAGAGAAAAATTTGTCAAGTTATTTCATAAAATGAAAAAAATTTAAATTGAATTGTAATTTGACTTAGAATACACATTCGAATAATATGAAAATTTATATGTATGTATAATAAATGTACTCACCATGAGAAATAAATTCCCAGATTCTATTATGTTAAATACATAAAATTTATTATAAATATTAATAAAAATATATACATACATAATTAGTTAATAATAATATAAATATGAAGGGTGGAGTGAGTGTTGAATTGTTCTGATGAACTACAAGCTGCCTAGTTAAACCCAACTATAAGTTAGTCAATTTATACTTAACTCATAGTGCACTCTTACTTTATGCACTACAAGCTAACTCATAATGAGCTAGCTTGTGGTTAGCTGAAACTTATGCAGAGTGAGTGAGTACTGACTCGCTCTGATGACACTACGTGTAAAAACTGAATAGAGTTTAACAAGGGAAATGAGCCAGCTTTTTAGTCACCTGTGACTCATTTCTGGTTGACAATAAGTTAGTTTTAAGTTAACTCAAAGTCCGACAGGGTTTTTATTAAACTGAGTGTGTTTGTGTGTTTGTATAATTATTATTATTTTCTTTTGACATGTTTTACTAATAATTTCTATTGGGTGTTAAGAATCATACCACAAACAAAAAAAAAAAAAAAAAAATAAAAAATAATATACAAAAATATACACAAATAACAATAAAAATAAAACAAATGTTTTTTTTTTATTTTGCAAAAACTCCATGTTACTAAAGAATAGAGAAAAAATCTGTAGAAAAATTACAAAAAAAAATACCGAAATGTTTATTTGTCATTCATCCGCACACAACGTAAAAATCTGGATGTTTTTTAAGAAGCGAAGTGTTAAGAGATGTTGTAGACACAGACGTCGCATAAAACTTAATACAATGGCTTACAAGCCGATCAGTCGTTAACATTTCACTATAGATGTAGGTAGTAATTCCCAGTCAGAAATATAAGAAATTCTTAACGAAAAGTTTGAAATATTGAAAGAACACAAATACATAAAGTGAAACAAGTGGAGGTGTAAATAAATTCCAATAAACAATTAATTCAATTACACACATTTTTTTTAACAACAATTTAATAAATTATGTTAAGCTGTCAAAAGTTATGGGTGAGTGGGATTTTAAAAAAGTTGTTAAAATAACAAAAGAATTTTTTTGGAAATAATTATTAATTAAAAATTAATGAATTTTTATTAAGATTTTTTTAGAAAGGATCCAAATGGCAAAATAGATTTTTTTCAAAGTTAAAAAAATATATAAAAAATATATATTAATATTTTTTATTTGATGTTGCATTATTTGAAAGCTCATGTTGTGGTGTAATTAATAATGAAAACTAATTTTGCCATTTGTATTCGGAACAAATTTTGTACCAAAAAAAAACTTTTTAAAATTTTAGAATACACATTCGAATAATATGAAAATTTATTTTATAGAAAAATTTAGTTTTTCCGACAGATTTTAAGGGAGTAAAAAGGGGTTGTCATTTCATGCCCGATGGATTTTAAAGTTGTAAAAATAACAGAAAATTACAATGGTATTGTTACAGATTTGTCAAGAGAATGATATCTGAGGGGTTTCTTTATAATGAAAACAAATAAAACAGTACTTTTTGCTTTTAGACACATACATCCTTTATTTGCAGCCAAATCGTGGACTGATTCGCTAGGGTGACTATAAGCCTAATTAACATAAATGCCTCTATTAGGCAGATAAAAAAATTCTCATTTTTTAAACCGACAGAACAGAGTGGCATAATAAAATACGAAGTGCATTCTAAGACATTATCGAGCATTGGCCATATGCAACGAACAACAGCGCCAATGTTAAGCTCGAAGGCGTTAGTTGTCGCTGACTCATCAGCATAAGCCAGTTACATTAAATGGCTCACATTAAATATTCGAATTGGACCAAATTTTACGACCTTGCAGAATAATTGACAGGTCCATTTCTGGAAATAAACTTTTCGCGAAATTTTGATTTAAATAAGTCGATGGCTGCGGTGGTCGTATCGTATTATTAGCGCTGAAACAACATATCGCCCAGGTTAATTTAAGTTATATTTTAAAACATTGACTGTAACGCGGCTTAATTTTTGAAGATTAGATCTAATGATGCCACCAGCCTTTTAGCTGCACCAAACGGTGAATTTTTTGGGTGTTAAATAGTCTAAAGTCTTTGTTGTGGATTAGCCTAACTCCTCATGCAGCAATTTTGTTTAATAACGAGCCCTTTTAGTTAAAAACGAAACTCATCACTGAACACATAAAATCGTCTTTAATTTGGTTGCGTTCAATGCGTTGCTCAAGCGTAAATCTGTTCATGATGATTTTCTAGTTTCTTATCACAAATGTCAGAAGTGGTCGTCAACTCTTTCGTAATCCTTTTGTTAGCTCTGGCGGACTTAAACAAACACCCACTGTAATGAACAATATTGAAATTTAATTAGTTTTAAAGTTTTTCAATAGTTTTTGTTATGGTTAAAACTCTTCTAGCATTTACCCGGCTACTATTTTAGTGTCTCCCTTTCGTTAATGGACATATTTACGTGCCAAAGTCTATGTTCCTAGATTTCAACAAAAATGTACCAAAGTTTCTCATCTTAAAGATTCTCATTCACTTTGGAACCCGCACTACAATTTATGTTTCTAAATTTAATATTATAAAAAAAAGTAACACATGCAGTCAATGAATATGAATATGTCAATGAATGGAAAACAGTGTTTTGTTATAAAAATTACCAAAAATAAGTACGAGTTTCATCCCTATATTTTCGAATTTCGAAAAAGTACCTAATTAATATTTGTACTGTTAGATAAGTTTCCAATGTGATATTACTTTTATATTAATGTTAATTGGTTTAAAATATGTCTAGGGTAACAAAAAAGTTCCAAAATATAGATTTTACCCGTTTACGCCCCAAAAGGCCGGAATTTTAGAAAAGTACCAGAAACGAGTCCTGCTTATTTTTTTAATGTACAACAGTTAGTATTACTTTTTTTAGCTTTTTTTTAGCTAAGGAGAAATGAGGAAAGCAATTTAAATCGTTTTTACCCGTTTTACTACCTACAATTCCGAAATTTTAAACCTCTTATTTTAAAATTTCATATGAAATAACTCCCAAATATTGGGGGTTGTTTCGTTTTCGCTTTGGGGTATATTTCATTTATTTTTCGATGTTATTTCATTCACTGTTTTTGGGTGTTATTTCCTATTTTTTGGGATTTATTTCATTGGGGGTTATTTCCTGGGCGTTATTTCATTGGGGGCTTTTCGTGGAGCCTTTTAAAAATCCATATGGGGCGAGGCCAACCTCAGTTCCAAATTCAAGTGTTTAGCTTTAGACGTTTAGGTGGTGCGATGATAAATCAGCCAGTCCATCAGTGAGTCAGTAAAGTTACAGTTTTATATATACATTTTTTGTGGTGCCTTTTTACGATTTTGTGTGCGATACATAAAAGTTGGTACAACCAAAACGCACGATGTTAATTCTAAATAAAACAAAAAATTTCAGAAAATTATCTTAGTTTTTCTTATTTTAAAAGAAGGATCTATAACAATTACGTGTGAAACAAAATATCGGGTTAATAGTCGCCACGGCTTCGGCGGCATATCTCTATCCGATGGTCCATATTTCCAATGACTCTGACACATAATTGAGGTTCAATGTCGATAATGTGCCGAATTATCTAATCCTTTAGCTCTTGAATTGTTCTGGGCTTATAGACTTACACTTTTTATTTTAAATTCCCCTAAAGAAAGAAGTTTAACTGTATCAAATCACATGATCGTGGCGGCCAATTAACATCGTGACGACGTGAAATAACACGGCCATTGAATTTCTCGCGCAAAAGAGCCATAGTTTTGTTTGCTGTGTGGAAAGTGATGCAATCCTGTTGGAACCCACATCGTCCAGGTCTATATTCTCAATTAATGTCCATAAGAAGTCCGTTATCATCTCGCGGTAGCGAACACCATTCATTCTTGATGCTTGGACGACGAGTGTACGAAATACATTTTGTTTTAAACTATAATTTTCATAAAAGGCTTCAAAAATCGAAACGCGCTGCTCAATTGTGTACTTCTCTTTTATGGAAAAAATTAAATTTTTCACAACAAATTTAATTACTTAATTACTTTTAATTAATTTTAAAAAAATACTCGCATTAGGAAAATCTTTGGGAAGCACTGATAAAAAATGTATTAAAAAAATTGTTTTCTTAATTAACGTTTTGATAACAACATGTTCAATAATTTAATGAATAATTCCACTGTTTTATTGCAGTTCATAGCTATTACGCTGGTTTTATTGGAAAATCACCAGTCAAAAGCAAAACCAGCTGCTGCTGAACTCCACCCAGAAGCTGATAATTCAGAAATACCCAAATCAAAGTTAATAAGCGATGATGTTATAGCTGATAAAATAGAAAAAGATACTAAAATGATCATAAGAGTTAACCCCTTGGACCTGCAACCCCTTAAAGACGACCATAGCATTTTAAACATGGATTCATCTCTCTACAATATACAATCCTTAAAACCCTACACAGGTAAAAGAAAATACATAAATATGCGAAGAACCAAACCACGAAATGAAGTTGAATCCCGTTCTGCTGCCACAGATAATCCCGTTATTATTCGAGGCATTTCTCTAATACCTTCTCCAGAAAAAACATTAAAACCAAAACATCAACCAAAAAAGAAACATTTACATTTTGAAAAGGATGCAGAGGGTAATTTACTATCAAAAACTTTACGTATTCATGTGACCCCCGGTGCTTATCCAATTTACTATGTGGTCGCGAAAACCAATGGACGTTTTGGTAAATACCCTTTGAAAAGTTTCGATAGTCCACAGGCTTTTATGAAGTATTTAACAAAAAATAAATTGGCAAATTTGCCTGCCCTGGACACCCATGAAGAGAAGGAGGCGTGAGAATTAAATAGCTTTTTGTATATACATACATATGTACATATATTTGCTATTGAATAGTTTTAAGTATTTATTGTAAATAGTGGTACAATTAAAAAAAAAAAAAAAATATTATAATAAAAGTTTTGTAAAGTTTTTTAACATCTGCCTTCTTTTACACAAAGTTTCAACAAAAGTTAAGGCAATTTAAAGAAATTGTGTATTGTAATGGAAATTGACATAACAATACCCTTCAGGAGATGTCTTCTAACTTATTTTCTATTTCAAATTACAATCCAGTTTTTCCTTTTTTCATAGAGGGAATTTACACGTTGCACTTTGTCCATGTCCGAAAACCCCTGCGACGCTGGTTCATTTGCGAGAGGTGTAAAGCAGAGCTAGAGGGGTTTGTCTACCCCAGCATGGAACGAAAATTTCTCAGTTAAATATTTGTTGGTTTTTCTTATTTTTAATATGTTATTCAAAAACAGTGTTGCCGATTTGAAATTTTTTTATCAAAAAATTCTTTTGATGAAATCAAAAATGTTAAGATTTCGCTATGACTGAACTGCAATTAATTGTCACATATTTGCTTATGTCAAATATTTTGAAAAAAACTCAAGATATTATACAAATAAAACTGTAAAGCGAATGAGAATTACAACCACTCAAGGTTTCTTGAGTCTATCTTTTCTTGCATTCCCCTACTAATATTTGGTCTTTCTCCGAATCGAAATGTACGACTAAACAAAAACAAAGTTAAAAATATATTGCTTCATTTTATTGTTTCCGTAAGAAAATTAAAATAAAGCAATTCGCCAGTACAGTTTTTTTGCACGGGCACCTGCAAATTTGTTATCAAAGTTATTTTGCATATTTTGTAAAAAGCATTTGCCGAAGAAATAAAAAAAACTAAGAAATAAGTGACATTTTTAACTGCCTGGCCCACAATGTCGACAAGAACTTTTCTTTGAATATTTATGTATATTAAAAACAATAATAAAAATTTAAATTTGTTTTTGTTTTCAATATAAATATACGAAAGAAATGTTTTTGTCGACAGTTAATATTTTTTTAAATGCGCTTTTTTAAGTCAAATTTAAACTTGCAAAGCTCTTTCTCTTTTAAAGCAAGGATTTTAATTTCTTTAAAAAATTACAGGTCTCTTTAAAAATGTTCCTTTTTGGGGTGCCCATACGAATAAAAATTGAGTGTTTAGTTTGCATAACTTGTTTTTGCATGTTAAAAATTTCTGATAGCTATCTGCTTTATTGAGAGATTTATGTATATTTTGCTCTAGCGGGTATCTTTACGACATCAAAGTTATCAACAGAATGTCGGACTTATCTTAACGCGCCTGCGACACACTCTAAGGTAACACTTGCATAGATCTCAGGATAAAGTAGTCTGTCGTTAATGCCACACTGTAGATGACCAAGCCAAAAAGGGGTATGTCTTTATGAAGATTCATATGTTTTCAGACAAGCTAGTTGGCATTGCAATGGCTCGCTACAGGATTTTTACAGGAAGGCGACATCGAGATGCCAAGCGGAAAACTCCTGTTCTTTGGCCAAAACACTATGATGCAGGGAAGACCTTAGCGCACTACTAAGGGTTGGAAGGGTTCAAACTAGAACAGTAATGTCGGTCAGTACGTATAACTGGTTGATAGGGGACCATGCACTGAAACTAGGCCTTGAACATAACGAATAGGAGGAAGAGACAATATTTCACTTTTTCTGTCAGTGCTAGGAGAGACTAGAATTGCCCTGTTTAAATGAACTTTTCAAGGTAGGACTAAGGTCAATCTTTTTTTCAGCAGACAATGGATATGCCTTCTCTATTTATATAAAATAATTACAAAGCCCCACAGCCACTATAGAAATTTTTAATTGACTAAATTACTAAAGTTTATTTGTGTCTTCATTTTATTTCATTTGCAAGCTTTTAAAAGATTTGCTGGTTTGAACAGTTGTTTTCTATTATTTTGTCAGAAATACATATCTTAAGAATTCTTTAGCACAATTATTGATTAATAACTTTGTCAAGCAAAAAAAAAACAAGGTTTCATTCCATTCATAATCGTTTAGTTAAGGTAAAAAGAATTAGACGCCAAAAAGAAAAAGACAGACGGTGAGTCAAACAGGCGCACAAATTCAAACAGTTGAAACATACACACAAACAAACCAAAGTAAAGACTAATAAACTTCCTAAGAGAGAACAGTGGGCTTAGAAAAGAAAAAAGTTTTTAAAATTTAATAAGTATATTTTTAATTAATAAAACAGTACCTGTTTACTTTTTGTGTAAAGATCCTTTAAATGCTTCTTCTTTTCTTCCGTTAGCTTTTATCTGATCTGGCAATATCATTGATAATAAAGTTACGTGAAATAGATTTAAAAAGACATATTAAAAGGACTATTGGCGTGATCTGGTTCAAACAGCATGAACAATTAGTTTCCAGAATGCCCTGTATCCGAGCCAGATAATAAAAACAATTATTTCTCAAAAATACATTGGTTTCATTAAAACTGGTGCCTTCAAAAAAAATCCAATAAATTATATTAAAAAAAAACCAAACCTGGGACCAACCCTAAAATTTAAATTCTGTGTTCACGGAACTTTTTGCTATTTTATTAATTTAATTAATTAAGCGTAAGCATAATTGATTTTTTTTCTAAATTATTCAATTATTCTTTATTTTCTTTGTCTATTTTTTTGGCTGTAATTAAAATTGCTATTTTTATTATTGTTAGACATCTGTTAATAACAACATCAACGCAAACATCCATGAATATTTAATAATTTTCTAAGTAAACAAATTTAAATAAACATACTATTTATCTTTTCAATATAATTTCAATCAAATTATTCAAAGCAGAGATAAGAAGGTATGAATTCATTAAACCGCCCAGAAAATTGTTTAAAGAAAAATTTTAATTAAAATTTGTTACAACATAGAAAATATCAATCGAAATTTGTTAAGACGTAAAAACAATGATAAACCATACTACGACACAGAAAATGTCTAAGAAATTCGTTACGACATAAAATTTTTTATAGACATTTGTTACGACATAAAAAATGTCTATACAAATTTCATATGACACAAAAAAAAAAATTCAAAAGAAATTTGTTGCGTCATAAATAAATTTCAATAAAAAGTTGTTACGGAACAAGCAATTTTCAAAGAAATTTGTAATGACATCAATTTTTTTTTTAAGGAATTAGTTACGACTTAGAAAATGAAAAATTTTATACAAAATTACTCTTTCTATAGAAACTTATTTCGACATAATTAATTTCCATATAAATTTGTAACGATTAATAATAATTTAAGACAACAAATAATTTTAATAGAAATTTGTTGTAACATAAAAATTTTTTAAGAACAAATGTGATTTTTTTATAGACATTTTTGTCTATAAAAGAAAATTGCTAGAAATTTGTTATAACACAAATATTTTTATAGATTTGTTGCGACATGACATATTTTAATTAAACAATTTTGCGACATTAAAAATTCTATAGAAATTCGTTACGTCATAAAAAATTTCTATAGAAATTTGTTCCGTCATAAGAAATTTCTATAAAAAATTTCGTCATACGAAATTTATTAAGAACATTTTTACGACATAAACAATTTCTGTAGAAATTTATTTCGATACAATCAGTTAATATAAAAATTTGTTGCAACACAAAAATTTTTTAAAATTTTGTAACGACGTACAAAATTTATGCAGAAATTTCTAACGACACAAAATATGTCTATTGAAATTTGTAATCAAATAAAGAATTCATACAGAAATATGTTACGATTTAAGAAATTAAAATAAAAATTTTCAAGACATAAAGAAAGTTCATAGAAATTTATTAAAACATAAAACATTTTTATTGGAAAAAATGTCTTGCAACCTAAAAAATTTCTATAGAAATTTGTTGCAACAAAAAAAGTTTGAATAAAAATGTGTCTAACAAAAAAAGTTTTTAACGAAATTAGTTACGACTTTAATAGTTTTTACAGAAATTTGTTACGACAAAAAAAATTTCTATTGAAATTAGTTATGGCATAAAGAATTTCTGTACAAATGTGTTACGAGATAAACAGATTCAGTGGAAATTTGTTGCGACGTTAAAAAAAATTTCGTAAAAATTTGTTAAACATGCAAAATGTTTAAAGAAATATGTTATTACATAAAAAATTTCTACAGAAATTTGTTACGACAAAAAACTTTTTGTACTAAATTTTGGCGAACCAAAAATATTTCTGTAGAAATTTGTAACGAGATAAATATTTTACAAATATATTTTACAAATTTATCACGACATAAGCAATTTCAAGAGAAAATTGTTCCAATTTAAGCAATTTCTATGCAAATTTGGTTACTACACATGGCAGTTTGTTACTGAGTACGCAATTTTTAAAACAAACGTAATTAATTTCTTTAGAAATAAGTTTCGAAATTTTTTTAAATCTTCTATAGAAAATAATATAAACATTTCACTTGTAAAAAGTTTACTGTTTTTATAGAAATTTTTTACGTTGCAAAATCTTTCTATAAAAAATGTTTACGTTTTTAAAGGTTTTCTATAAAAAACGTTGACATCTCTAAATTGTAAACTTATAAATGTTTCTTTATACAAAATGATTAAGTTATTACATTTTTGAAAAACGTTCTTAAAAGATCTATTGCACTTTTTTACGTTATAAAAGTTTTTTATTGAAAAATTTTACGTTATAAATATTTTTATTATTCCAATTTTCTGTTGGAAAGGTTTATGTTATAAGATTTTTTTTAAAAAATGTTTACGTTATACAAATCTTCTTTAAAATTTATTTGCGTTATAAGAGTTTTCTATAGTTAACATTGACATTTAAAAATGTTTACGTTTTGTGTAGAAAATTACAGTTTTTAACAATTTTTTTAAAGAACAATTCATAAGAAATTTCTGTAGACAAATGTTACGTATGTAAAACATTTAACGTTCTAAAAAGTGCCTATAGAAAATTTTTACATTCCTAAAGTTTTTATTGAAAATTTTTACGTAATGAAATTTTTTATTGCAACATGTTTACGTAATACATACATTTCTAAAAAAAATATCTATGTTATAAATTATTTTAATAAAAAATGTATACGTTATACAAATTTTCTACAAAAAATGTTTGCGTTGTGCAAATTTTCTTTACAAAATGTTTACGTTATCAAAATTTTCTACAAATTTTTTTGTGGAAAATGTTTACGTAATACGTAATAATAGAAAATGTTCCTTTTAAAAAAAATGTATATAGCAAACGTTTGCGGTAAATATTTTTTATAAAAAGATTTACGTTTTAAAAAGGTTTAACAAAAATTATCTTAAAAATTTGTGCTATAGAATTTCTACGTTATAAAAATATCCATAGATTTTACGATATAAAGAAGAGTTTCTATAATAAATTATTTTCATCTCTGCTTTCGTGACGTCACAATTCAAAATTGTTGTTTTTTTCAGGTTAATGATTGCCTCTGAATTGTTTTGTTCTATTGAATTAAAATGTGCATAATTATGATACAAAATATTTATTAATGTTTTTTTTTATTTTTTTAAGTATAAATATTTATTTAGTTATGTTTTTGCAGATTATTTAAATTTGTTAAAAAAAATTCGTTTTTTAAACAATTTAATTGTTTAAATATTATTAATTGGTAGACAATTTGTAAACAAATTAAAATGAGAGATTCGTTAATTATTACTTTTATTTTCGTTACAGGGGAATGTACAAAATTGTTAAATTCCATGTAATGAGTAATTGGTTGTAACTGAAATCAATACCATTTATTTTCAATGAAATCCGAGAAAAAAATGTATATACATATAAAAATTTAACACGAATTTTTATTTAAAATAATTTGACATTGTAAATTAAATCTACAATACTTTTGCAAACAAAAAAAATCAAAATGGTAAACTTTTTATAATGTTGCAAAGTAAAAAACAAAATAAAAATATCCGGAAAAAAGTTAACAACACATTTTCTACTCTATTTATTACACAAGTAAATTGAGTTTGTGACAATTTTCTTTTTGCACAAGTTTCTCGTTCTCGCAATAAATGAGGTTACAGCAATTGTTATAGCTGTTGTTTTTGTTGCTAATGTTGCAGCAAACAACATAACAAGAAAATAACTTCAATAATAAGTTAAGCAGCAACAACAACATCAGCAACAAACAATAATCGAAAAAAATTAAAGTTTGTAGCAGCGGCAGATAAAGGCGAAAGGATAACATCAGAAATTGATTGAGAGATAAAGAAAAAAAGCAGAAATAAAAGTTTTTAATCCAATTTAAGCAATACACAGCAACAACAACAGCACCATTTTTCAGTTGCAACAAAAATATAACTTGCAGCACTTGTAGAATTGTAAGTAATAACTTTTGCAACAATAAATACAAATATACGACATCAATTGTATTTATCATCAACACAACCTCTAATAATTCACAAAGTATGGACGTAACAGAAGTATAAAAATGTTTGCTAAAAAAGAAGGGATAATCACAGCTTGAGAGCTTTTAACAAAAACCTGGTAATTCATTGAACAATTTTTTATTTAGTTAAGTAAAATATGTAAAAAATTGGTGACACATAAAATCTTTTTATAACGTAACAATTTTGTACAGCAAATTTTCAGCACGTAAAAATTTTGTATTGAAACTTTTTCTGCATATTTTCATTAATGTTTGTGAGAATAAAAATCATTTTGCTAAAAGTTTTTGGTTATTTTGAAGAGGCTACAAAATCCATAACCAGAGCCACTGCTACATTGTATGACGCTATTCCGCTAGTAACTTACAGCCGTATTCATAATGAAAATTTGGCATGAAGTTAGCACAAAGTTTATTTATAATACACTTACCAAACTTTGGCTAACGATTTGCCAAATGTTTGCCAACTTGTGGAAAACAGCTGTATAATGTTAAACAATTTGGTTGGTTTTGCTTAAATTAATGTTTTAGTTAGGCTTGAGTTCATCAAATTAAATTTTCATTAAATTATTTTTACTGAAGGAAGAAATTTTACAACTTGGAATTTTATTAAAATTTTTATTGAATATTTTCTTGGCTGAGCTGGGCCTCGATCCTGGGTTGAATTTACATATTTCAAGAATCACCACATTCTTTCATCAGATCGACACTTTCATTCGTATTACCTTTCATAGTTTAAACTGTAATCGCAGCTGTTTTTAAATTTTCATTTAATTATCTTCAAAATTGCATTCTATACTTTGTCATCGGTCGTTATACTTGAAGATGGCTCTTGGGCCTATTTATAAATGTGTTACAAACATCAACACAAACGCATAATATCCATGCCACTATTGTGGTATTGGTGTAAAAATGGCTATCAATGTTTAAAATATGCAATTTCAATTTCAATTTAGCGGTTACTTAGGATATCGATAGTTTTGATTAGTTTTGATTTTTGCTTGCCCTGTGACTATCCCCAATAAGAATCGTCTCCAACTAAACAAAGATGCAATAAACTACTACAACTGCCATTTCCTGGTTGAATTCTAACTTTCCAGTTTCAACTGGCTCCCACTACCAGCCGGAGCAACAGTTTTGAAAATATTTGAACAAAGAAGCACAGGGCAAATAAATAAGAAATAAACTTTTTAATAACAAAATATAATATAACATAAACTTGGTAACACTTTGTGCTCTGCGAATAAAAATGTTCTTATTCGTACTCGTATTGGCAACAACTTTGTTTTATATTCAAAAAAAAAGTTAACGGTTTCTTTGTTTCGCTTTGAAAAAAAAACTTTTCAAAAAGAAAAACTGTTGTTGATGTTTTTTTGAAAAAACCCCCCGTAAGATGAGTAAGTAAATAACGAAAGAATAACACAAGTAAATATATTATAGAACGAGTTGGATATTAAACTGGTTTAAGCATGAAAGATCATGACATCTTTAGGGAAATTTTATAAATTTTTTTAATTTTAATTTTTAAATTTAATTTTGTAATTTTAGATTTTCCGTATTGTTTGAATTTGACTCAAAAATCTGTCGGTTGCTGGCATTATTTTCTCTCTTTTTTTGAATTCCATTTCTTGCACTTTGTAAAATAATTTTTACTAAGGTTTTACAAAAAACTATTTTTCATTTTAGATACATTCAATTGATTTGCACATCCTTTTCAATTCTATACCACTTACTATATAATCCAAGGGCGGATCCAGAAATCATTAAAGGGGGGATCTTATAGCGGAAATTCAGAAGGAACAGCCTCCATATAACCATTATAACCCCCGTGTATCCTTTCGTGTATATCCCACCACAGTGCTCCATAAAAATTGTGTTATACCTGTAACCTTGTTGCAATAAAACATAGGCGGCAGAGAAACAGATGCACTGTCAACAAATAAGTAGTGGATGTCCCTCCATCCACCCCGTTTTTGCAAAATTATTATGATCATCAACTTTCTTCCGTTTAATTCTTTTTCTATTTTTGGCCAATGTCACTATATAAAAACCACCCTAAGCCAAACTGCACAAACTTAAAAAAGGAAACAAAAAGTTAAGAAAAAAACTTAAGTGCATTATTTCCGGCTTTTATAAAGTTTTGCTAGAAGTTGCACTAAAAATAATGAAGCAACTGTGGGAAAAATAATGTTTAATACTAAAACACACACAAACAACTGAAGAAAAACTATCAATTCCTGAAAATAACATTATAATACTTTCTTACACTCACAAACGTTTATATAAACACAATTTATATGTGAAAAGCCTTGAATGGAAAACTTAAACATATAGAAAATATTTTTGGCAAAGGGGGACATATGCCTCATACGCAGTTCAGTGGAAACTTTGTTTTAACAAAATATTGACTATAAAAAGTTTATATTACTTCATATTCAACTGATAGCATTTTTTTGCGAATGGTTTGTGTCTTGAATAACTTATATGGCATTTTGGAGGCCAAGCAACTTTTACTAAAACTTGGTAATTATACAAATTAGTGTATTGAACAAAGATTTTGTTTTGTTTTGTAAAATTTTGGTCTAACAAAAAACTTTTAGCAGTAAGCTTTGCTAGCTGTTGAAAACTGGCTAAACGGCACCAGAGAACCTGTGTCAAACCCACTGTTGCCAGAAGTGCAGATTTATCTGCATTTTGCAGATTTTTTCGTTGCCAAAATAGCAAAGTGAGATTTGCAGATTTTTGTTGTCAAATTGCAGGTTTTTGAAATTAATTGTGACTTCTGAAATTTACAATAAGTAAATGCATAAATTATTTTAAATACGATATATGAACAATGTATTTGGATTAGGGATGCCAAATGGGACCAGGTTTTTTGAATCCCGGGATTCGGGATTTTTTATTCAAAAAAACGGGATCCCGGGACGGTTTGGGATTTTTCAGGATTTCATATATAAAGGCCAATTTTTTAAATTCATATACATTTTTATAATAAAATGTTTATTTATAAGTATTAAAACAAATAAATTCATGAAGAATATTAAACTCATTACAAAATAAAACAGTTTAATGTATTCTTTTAAAGTAATATGGAAAAATTATGTATTAAAAATTATATTTTAAAAAGCTTCTAAAACAAACTAATGACGTCTGATAATCGATACCTTATTTTATTGAAAACATATCGAGACTTTGGTGCAATACCGTAGTAATTCAAAAAATCGTGAACTGAGAAAAATGCATTTGAAGTTTTCAGCCATATTTTTGATAGCATTTTTGTTTACTAAAGTTATGTTTTTACAAGTTTTTAAATAAAGAGGAATGTTTTGTAATTAAAAAAAGGTGAACAATTATTAATAATATTAAATATTTTTTTATATTAATATCAATATGGTTGGAAATAGCTAGAGGCAATGAAGACATTTTTAGCTGTAAAATCTGAACAGTTAGAGATGGAATCATAATCTTTTTTTCTTTAGATAGATATTTCCCCAAAGATCATTTCTGCATACCCAGCTCAAAAAATTCAAATTTTGAGTTACTACGATATTGCACCAAAGGCTCGATATGCTGCCGACGAAAGCAATGTTCGCAATAAACACTTCTTGGTGGTATCGTTAATAATTAGATACATGTGCATATGCTACATGACAATATTTAATTTATTGTATATCAAATATATACATATGCAAGTATTAATCTAATAAAATAAACTTAAGCAAATGTGTCAAAAGACCTTTGGTAGAATCTCTTAAAGTTTTTAACACCTTTTTGCACAACTTGTATTGTGCGTACGCAGTTCCATTATCATTCACGTAGAAAAAAGACCACATCGAACTTTATCTTATGATTTTATTTTCTGGTGTACAAAATGCATTGCATGAAACATTTATTCACTTGTGACTTCTTTTTGTAACCAGTTAACAATTAAAATCATTGCCAGTATGATTTAATATTAAATTTTTAAAGTTATTTTTAACCCAGGGTGACTCACGTTTATTTAAATATAGTTGTATTAAAAAAAATACCACATATTACTAAATCCAAAAAAAAATCCCGGGATTCGAGACTTAAATTTTTAGAACAATCCCGGGATTTCGGTATTCGGGATTTCGGGACTGGCATCCCTAATTTGGATATACATTTTTATGTTTTATGTAAAAAATTATAAATATTCAGGTATGTGATTAAAATTGATCGATTTCAAAACAATAGTTTTTAAAAGTTGTGATGAATTTCGATCAATTTTTAATTTCATTTCTGAATAAGTCTTTATTTTTTGTTCAAAAATTGATCAAACAAGAATGTACAAAGAAAGTAAGAGAAAAATGTATTATAAATAATTTTTAAAAGATACAGAAAACGATATTATCGGATTTGAATAGTTTCATTTTAAAAATAGTTTTCCATCAAATACCTGATCGTTTATATACATAAGTATATAATGTTTTTCTTTTGTATATACTACATTTTTATTTTAATTTACCAAAATGTTAAATACACCTTTTAGTTGGTTGTATGAAATCGAAAATAAAAAAAATCAATCCCAAAATAAAGTATTTTAATTTCCCAGATTTTTTTTGCAGATTTTTACATATTTTTTTTTGCAGATTTTCGAGATTTTTTAGCCCAATTTTGCAAACTTTTTAGATAAATTTTCTGGCAACAGTGGTCAAACCGGTTTAAAACTTTCGCAATTTTAAGTTATACACCGAAAGTTAAAAAAACGGAATTCCATTTAAAAAGCCAGTTTCAACCTGGCTCTTTATATCAGTGTTCGAAAATAAACACTAAATATCGTTCCTTAGTGTTCGGCTCAGTAGAGTTGTGGAAAACACAATCGCTAAAAGTGTTTGTACAGTACAGTATCACTACGATTGTTCTGTTTTTTAACAAAGAACAGAACAGTATATAATGTTCGGCTCTTTCTTTCGTCTACACAGTTTGATTTAAAAAAGTTTAATTTAAATTGAAGTTCTCAAAATAAGCAAACCGTAATTCTTTATGTTGTCTAATATTAAGTTGTTGTGCAATTCAATTAAAGCCCTTCAGATGCTTCAGTTTTTTTTTTAACTTGGCTCCGTATGAAGACCTGCTTTTTAATCTCTACTTCTTATTTATCATATGATTTCGTTCCCAACCTTCCCCTAAATTCAACTTTTATCATATAGTGGTATAATATTTAAAATTATATTTTTTTCATATTTCTTGAAAATCTGAAGAAAAACAAGCAAGAGTTCTATACTCGGCTGCGCCGAATCTTATATACCCTTCCCCATGGTGCGATAAGAACAGATAGCTTTTTTTCTTTTCATAAACCAGTAGCCATGCTCTGTAACTTTGGTGAGAACTTTTCGCATCAAAAAGATGTGAAACAAAATATTCAACAGTTTCTCGAAAAGTAAGAAAAAAAACGTGTCTGTAACTAAGGTCGAAAACTATTTTAAGAAGTTACTTCGATATGAAATTGCAGACGTTGAGAAC
Source organism: Pollenia labialis (assembly GCA_949318255.1). Lineage (NCBI taxonomy): Eukaryota > Metazoa > Arthropoda > Insecta > Diptera > Polleniidae > Pollenia > Pollenia labialis. Next base: position 57,939,910 of record OX439143.1, read on the forward strand.
GCCTGTCACACAAAGTGAAAACTTTTTAACGACAGCGGCGAAAATACAACCATCGGATATAACAAATAACGTAATTTGCGACTCTAATGTTTGTTGCTTATTGCCCGTCTATACCAGGTAAAATATTGCCACATACATTGCAGTAAATTTCAAAATTTTGTTATTTTTAATGTAGACAGCACTTTTTGCACATATTTATTACCGAAAACATATGTTTCAATAATTTTTAGGCAATTTTCATTGACAATTATTGCTAATATAAAACGTCAAATTTGCTTGTCAATTGAAAAAAGAAGCAAAAAAAATTTAATTGCTGAAATGATTTTTGTTAATACATACAATTTTTTTCTTATTCTTTATTTAAAATTATATTAATTTGTTTCATCATGAGTTCTTTTTTATATAAAAATATTAATTTTAAGGGAAATGTTATTTTAACAAAAAAAAATATATAGATGTTTACATATTTAACAAAATTATGTAATAAAACCATTTTTTTCGAATGTGCTATATTTATTAATATTGGGAAGAAAAAGTAAGAAAAAAGCAATCAAAATTTAGCCGTTTTCAATTTCAAAAATCATCAGACCTCAAGGCAAAGAAATAATTTTTAATAATTAATATTTTTTTGAAAATACCCCAAGCTTAAATATAAATTTATATTATTAAATAAATTATTCGAATGTGCATTCCAAGTTGGGATGCCAAATGGGACCAGGTTTTTTGAAACCCGGGATTCGGGATTTTTTTATTAAAAAAACGGGATCGCGGGACGGATCGGGATTTTTCGGGATTTGATATATAAATGCCAATTTTTAAAATTCATATACATAATTAGAATTAAATGTTTATGCACAAGTATTAAAACAAATTAATTCATGAAGAATATCAAACTCATTACAAAATAAAACAGTTTAATGTATTCTTTTAAAGTAAAATGAAAGAATTATGTATTAAAATGTATATTTTTAAAAGCTTCTTAAACAAATTAATGGCGTCTGATAATCGATACCTTATTTTTTTGCAAACAGATGCTGCTGACGAAAACAATGTTCGCATTTAACACTTCTGGGTGGTATCGTAAATAACTAAATAGCTACATATATGCTATATAACAATAATTAATTTATTTTATCTCATGCAAGTATAAATTTAATAAAATAAACTTAAACAAATGTGTATGTCTCAAAAGACCAAGAATCCCTTAAAGTTTTTAACACCTGTTTGCACAACTTCCATTGTGCGTGCGCAGTTCCATTATCATTCACTTAGAAAAAAGACCACATCGAACTTTATCTTCTGATTTTATTTTCTGTGGTACAAAATGCATTGCATGTAACATTTATTCACTTGCGACTTCTTTTTGTTACCAGTTAAAAATTATATTCATTGCCAGTATGATTTAATATAAAATTGTTTACGTTATTTTTAACAGGGTGACTCATGTTTATTTAAATATAGTTGTATTTAATAAAAAAAAAATAAAACATAATAACAAAATCCAAAATCTTGGGATTTTAACATAACAAATCCCGGGATTCGAGCTTAAACTTTTAGATTTCGGGATTGGCATCCCTAACTGCCACGAACAGCTCATATAATTACACTGTACATCTCAGCAAAAAATTACGGGGTTCAGCTCACGGCTGTAGAGTCGGAGTTGAAGAGTCGGAATTGAGGTTTTTGTACTCGCGAATCTGACTCCAAGAGTTTTCTACTTTACATATGTAAATATCTACTGCTCGACACAGTAAAAAACAGTTTTATGTAAGATGTGGTGTTATAAGCAAAATAAATATTGGTATTAAGGAAATTACATCTTAATTCGTCTGTTTTCGTCAAATAATTGACAAGTGTGACCGAAGCTTTAGAATTAAATTCTCGCTTTGAAATTTTTGCAGAATCATTTTCTTGCTACATATAAACCATTTAATGGGTACTGCATTGCAGTCTCACATACAGTTAGTATCAATGTGAGAGTAGCACTCGGAGTTGGACTTAATAAATTTCAGCGGTTGGAGTCGGCGTCGAAATTAGAACTATTTTTAACGACTCCACAGCCCTAATTCTGATAACGGATTCTGGTGAAGTAGACCAAAAAAATATTAACGTGTGTTGGCGTTTTGAAAGATCACATTGGAATTCTTTTGTAGGCGGGGTTAAAGTTTCACCCTTTTGGCCTGTTTGTGCAGCATATCTACATATATTCGAAACTATGTGCGAAAAATGTGTTTGTTTTTCAGTTTTTTTTTCAATAATCAAATTTTTAATTTATGCAATAAAAATAATTTATTTAAATAAATTTTACGACTAAAAAAAAGTTAAATAAAAAGCAAAAGTTCCCATTTAGTTTATATTTAGTTAAAATTCAATTTTAAAATTAGAAACCATGTCGGTAATAATCTTCATGTTCTATAATTGAAATTCTGTAAGATGTACCTAATTTCACTTTCGGTTGTTTTGTACTACGATTTCGGGATTGATTTACTTAATAATACTTGAATAAAATGCGTTTTAAGATTGATTCAATCATAGTTTTAATCAAATCAATCTCATTTTCGATTTAAAGTACGAATTCGGGATTTAATATGTATAAGTTAAATATTTCGCACTTGGATCTATCTTTAGCGTACTTGATTCAAGAAAATCCGCATTAATACCGCTTCGGATTGATTAATTGATTTTAATTCTACGAAAACTACTTCGAGACTTAAATTTTTATAATAATCCTGAGATTTCGGTATTCGGGATTGGCATCCCTAATTCTAAGTCAAATTACAATCCTCAAAAGCTTTCATACTTTAATGGTCTTATTCCTTCAATATTAAAGTATAAAAGGTTTTGAGGATTGTAATTTGACTTAGAATACACTTTCGAATAATATGAAAATTTATATAATAAATTTTACTCACCATGAGAATAAATTCCCAGATTCTATTTGTTTATATTATTAAGCAATTAACAAATCTGCCAAAAAACAAAATACCAACCTCTTTCGTGCTCCACTCATTGGTGGGCCACATAGAAAGATCCCTGCACTACAAGCAATTTGCTTTAGTTGCATTCCTGGATATTGAGGTAGGTTTCAACAAGGTTAGACCTGAATCGGTTATAAATCCTGCCAAAACAGAACTGGTAATTTTCACAATGAGATACAAAATTCCCAAATTTGATACCCAGAGGATAAAGGGGGTCTCACTGGAACTGTTTGACAGTGCCAAGTATCTTGGGCTAATATTGGACAGCAAACTGAACTGGAGGATGAACACCTCCAACTGCATTATATCGCTTCAAAAGGGCCATTGGCCTAAACTGGGTAATAAGAGGACAAAACTTATCTCTCTGATATTGATTTAAACAGGACACACTCCTTTATTGAATCGACCTGGTGGCTACATGGGAATACTAGCAGCGAGATAACATAGAACCCATGGGAGACGGTGTGACATGCTAACACAACGGGAACCAATTAATGTACCCACGTGAGCTGTGCTTGATCACGGCTGCCATTGGAACCTAACCTCTTCCGTATTAGTATTCATTGCATTTTTAATTTATTTTTATTCGGGAGTTTGCTTGCGGGAACTTTCTCACAAAAATTTTGCAGCCACACTTTTTCTGTAAATTGGCGATTATTTTCCTTGCGTAACAGCTCCTAATCGCCAAATATGTTACAGACGCAGTTAAGTGAAAGTTTCAATTTACCGCATTTTCGTTTGTTTCCCCACATTTCAGTCGAAAGGTTTCTCGACGCGGGAGTTAGAGAACATGGGCACAGTTCACAAATTAAATCTTTAGCCACCATGAAAATGTCTTCTTTTACTTTTCTTCTTTTACTTTTTGTTAACATAATTTGATAAAAAAAATTGCGAACGTGTTTTTGAAGCCAGATTACTACCAATCTCTAGATTTACATATATTAATTTTTTTTCTTCAAGCCCGCTCACTTTATTTTAATGTGTTTTATTGGTATCGACCATATTTGTACTAATTTTTTTTTACTTTTACCGTTACTGATCTATTTTCTATTTCTATCCAATAACAACCACTTTTTTAAGAATTTTGTGTATTGACTACCCAGCTATGGCTAGCAAATTTGGGAAATTTTTCTCCTACCGCTCTCCAGATATAAAGAAATGTACTTTGTGCTGCGCCAACTCTCCAATCCCGCTCACATTTTCTCTGATGTTGTGTATTGTCGGCCAATATGAAAACCCAGCTATGTGTACAAAATTTTAAATCTTTTACACTGTCGTTCTCCAGATATAAATGAATTTTATTTGTGCCACGTTCACTTTTAAAATCCCAACCAGATTTTGTCAGATCTTGTATTTTGATGACCAATATGGTTGTACTTTATTTGGAAATTTTAGTTCTTCCCGAAATTTTACCGCACACAAGAGATGTCTGAAATTGCATATTTTCGTTATGCAATCGGTCATCAAATTGTTGTTTTTAGCAGAGAGGAAAAAATGGTGCTGGCAAGTGGGAAATCGCCATATAAATATCCAGTCTCTTGTAAGCAGGTTTGTGCTTCTCTACCTTACAAAACTGCTTACCAGTAAGTTCCATTTTTACTGGAATAGGGTTATGATTTTAAAACTCAATATTAATTTGGTCCATGAATTTATTTCTCTGCTTTTAATAAAATATTTCAAATAAATACAAGAAACTTGCTACAAGCCATCCGATCAACTTAATTATCACCCTTCACAATAAAAAACTTTTTTTATTAAGTTCATTTTTGTTTCGAAAGAAATACAATCTACTGTGTAAATTTTTTTTTTTGCTTTTTGTATTTTTGTAAATAATTTTTTGTTTTTGTTGGCAAAAGTTTATTTTTGTAAATGTGTTTCTTTAAGAGATTTGTTGCACAATATTTGTTCAATATAAAAAGGCTTTCTTTTCTTTGCACATTTTCTTTTTCTCAGCATTCAAATACCAAAAACTTCTGACAAAAAAAAAGCTAAAAGAAAAACTCATAACAAATTTTTATTGGTGCTTCTGTCGGGATTTTTTTCCTCTTGATTTTCAGTTTAACTATTCAGTAGCAAACTTATTTTTTATTTTTCTCAAGTTTTTGTTTAACAAAATAACGAAGCCAACATAAACATGAAATTCATTTGTAGACTCGTTGTTACATCTTCTCTATGATGCTCATATTTTCCTTAATTTTTGTTTCCTTTTTTTTATACCCTCCGCAACTAGTTGTGAAGAGAGTAAATTAAGTTTGTCATTTCGTGTGAAACTTTTTTATTATTCATCTAAGACCCCATAAAGTATACATATGATCTTTGTCCTCGAGTATATCTGTCTGGCTGTCCGTCTGTTGTAAATACGCTTACTTTCGAAAAACTCAAATGGATCACACAGTATTGATATCAAATTTATTCTAATTTGGGACAGAAATCGAGCAAAATCGGTTTTAGTAGGATAAGAATTATGATTCCAAATGAGAAACCACCACCAAAAAAAATTGACAATTTGGTTATAAAATATTTTGCACAAATTTTTTCTATGCGACTAGATATCATAGCATAAAATTTCGTGAAGATCGGTCTTATAAACTATAGGTCCCAAATAAGGCCCACTCTCGGAAAACACTTAAATATTTCTAAAACGCTACAAGTTACGCTGAAAAATTTCATGAGGGTCGGTCCGTAATTTGCTATAGGCCCAATATTAAGCCCTGTTACGGAAACACACTAGTACTCGTATTAAAAATACGCCTACGACTGTTTGGTAATGGATTAAAAAGAACTTGAACTTATTTCCTTTAATCTATTACCAAACAGTCGTAGGCGTATTATAAATACGCCAAAAATAATAAGGGTGAATGCTGTTGTTATCGATTTTGAAGTTTTAAATATTTACGTAAGCTAATAAGGCCTAAATTTTTTCATTGTAAATTAAAAACACATTTAATTACATTTTTCCCAACGTTTCGTCAATTTTTTGTTGACTTCTTCAGGGGAACATTTATTAAAGTGTGTATATATTACATTAGATAAAAAATGAGAAAACTAAATAATTTCTAATTATTAAATTTATTATTGACATTAATTTTAATTTGTGTAATTTAAACTTGGTCGTTAATAAATTATCCTATTGCCACCCTGTAACTTGCGCTTATTTTGTCTGTCGCAGTTCTTTATGACTGGAAATCACGTAGGCTTGCTACCTTTTAAAATTGCCAAAACGGGACACCAATAAAAACCCATAGACAAATTAAAAAAAAATCGTTTAGGTTAGCTTTTGTTTTCGAGATATACTGTTATTTCGAAAATGGAGGAGGCTTGTATATTGAAATTACAAAAAAAAACCAAAATTCCGAAATAAAATTACTTCTAAGCAAAATAAAAAGATAATTTTTTAGCAACATTTAAAAAATTTTATTAAAAAAAAACGGGACAAATGGCGTCAAGTTCATAGTATCGACGGAGCATTCCACTCTAAAACTGGACTGTCCCGGCGAAAACTGGCCAGTTGGCAAGGCTAAAATCACGTTGTAAAATTTCGTAATAATTTCACAAAAATATAGTGCAATAAATTTTGGTCTTGGTCTGTCAAAGTTTTATATGACTAGAAATCCCACATGTCGGTGAAGGGTATCAAAGTTTTGGCACTGCCGAATACAGTGTTCTTACTTGTTTTTTTTTTTTTTTTTTTTTTTTTTTTGAATTTTGGAGAACAACTTTTGATGTTTTTTTATTTTTTTTTTTTTTTTGCTGAAGTCTGGTAAGTTTTTCCTATAAGTACGCCATAGAGAGTAATAGTGCGGTGCAGTTCTGTAGTGGAAAAAAGTTTCATGTGTTTCTTTTTTTTTTTTAAAGAACAAAATGTTTGTTGAAAAGACATAAAAATGTATAAAAGCTTAAGTAGCGAAACAAACAAAACAGATGTAGAATACCGATTTTTTTTTTTGGCACTTTAGTCCTTCTTATAATATGACCGCTGAGATTAACAAACAAACAAACCAACAAAAATATAAAATAATAATAAGGAAATTCGTTTTGGTAAAATTTCAAAAATAAAAAGTTCATAAACGAAATGTTGTTTAGAAAGTGTTTTTTTAGCATAATAGAAATAGAGAAAAGATAAATTAGATAAATAGAATAGAAAATAATCTATCGACTACATGTTGGAAAAGACAAATGCCTGCATTCATAAAAATTTTTTAAATTTAATAAAGTTTTAATGATCAAATTCACTTTAAAGATTATCCTTAATAAATGTTTGTTAAATTTAATAATTTGTGAATTCGGGGAAAAAGCTTTAACTTAAGACTAGAGCTCAAGTTATAGACTCAATTTTGTACTTGAGTACAATAGAATAGTGTTTGCAAAACGATTATAACAGTAATCTTTATTGGTATTAACCACACCGTTTAATCTTTATCGAAATGTTGAAAACTCAAAATTTACATTTTAAAATAACTTTAAGGTTTTTTACTTAAATTTTAACATACTTTTGATATATTCTTCATAACCAGGGAAACCACAAATATGCAATTGCATGTTTTTCCTTGTGTGACCAATGAAGGATAAATAATATATCTATCCGTTTTAGAGCTTTTATGACTTTTGTCATCGATTTGTTAGTCCATATTTTGGCATCTTTTACCGTTTGGAGCATAGTTTTGCATAATTCAGTTAAAAGAGCTTTTTGCAACATTTTTTATGTTTTTAGCGCATATTTTGCCTTTTTCAGGCATATTTTGAAACAAATTCGCCTTTTTCAGGCATATTTTGAAACAAATTCGATTTTTTTAGATGCCTGCTTTCGCAGAAAATTAAAAAATTTTTTTTTCGAATTTCTGGTTAACAGATGATGGCTATCTGTAGACCCAACGTGTTGCTTTAATTTCGCCATCCACAATTAATTTTTACTCTAGAATGAAGACAACGCTGGTTGTTATTAAAGATAATGTTATTTTAAGCTTTTAAATTTTTCATTAAAGCAAAAATTAAGGAAAAATCAATTATAAACATACGTTTTTGGCGATGTGTGCAATACATAGAAATCTGAACGAATCTTTTAGTACACCGATCGACTGAGAATCACTTTTTAACGTGATTTAACGATGCCCATCCGTCCGTTTGGCTGGTTCTCTGTCAATGATTACCTTGTGCGCAAAGTACAAGTTGCAATTTTGTACATAGTTTGATCATAAATACGTTTTAATTGTACCAAGGACGAAGTCTTTGTAAGTGGTGAGAATCGGTCTTTAATTTAATATATTCCCCATAAAAACTTCTTTCCAAATTAGACTCTTTGTGTACGTAAGCCATCTAATTATGTTGGCATTTAGATTAAATTCGCCCAAAAAATATGCTACAGCAAATAAAATTTTTTTCAAATTGGTCTGTAAATACTATGGTGATTGGGCTTTACCGATTGTAATTTTAGTGTTGTTTTTTTTTTAAATGCAAATGTTGAATATTTTGTTTTTAAATGAACAATTTTTGATTTTTTTTTTGGCATATTCTTAAACATTTTAAGTTTTTGCTGCATATTTAATGCGCATTAAACGCATTTAGAGAATATTTCTGGTTTCCCTGTTCATAACTAAGCAATTTTCAAAGCACTTGTTTTTAAATGATTTTAGGGAAACAACTTTCTATACAATATACATCAGTAAATAATATTTCAGCAAACATAACCTTGGCAGAAATTCTAATAAAGAAATTAATATTATAGACTGCCATGGTAATATCATTCTAGATGATGCTATGAAGGCTACAACTTTGAACATAAATTTTCTAAAATCAGTACGAGACTTGAAGCAGGCAATTAATGAAAATCCAGCAGATAACTGTATTTCTCTAAGAACTTTACGTCGTTGTAATAATCTGTTTTCGTTCAATTTTACAACTTCCAACGAAGTTGAAAATGCTATACAAAGTCTATCGCCTAATAAAAGCTGTGGGCAGCAGAATTTTTGGGCCTCATAAGGTTAATATTTTTAATAATATTAAAGCTACAAAAACGTATCCCGATGTTTTAAAAGTACATAAAGTAATAGCAATACTAAAAGGTATAAATTGTACTATGACTAATAAATTTCGTCCAATATCGGTTTTACCAATAATAAATAACATTTCTGAAAAAATAATACATTGCCAACTATCAGAGTATTTTGAACCAAACAATTTGCTTAATGACTGTCAGTATGGCTTACGAAAAAGAATGTGGTACAGAGGAAGCATTAATAAGTGTCCGAAATTGCATATTTAAACTGCTAGATAAAGGCAATCGTGGAGTTACTGGAATTTTCTTTGAGTTGTCGAAAGCGTTTGATATGATTGACCACAGGATCTTGATTTAAAACTTCAATATTATGGAGTTCGTGGTAATGATCTGTTGTTATTTCAGTCATACTTAGAAAAAAGGATGCAGTTTGTACAGGTCAATAAACATAAGAGCAGCTTAGGTCAAGTTAAGTATGTAGTGCCCGAGGGAAGCGTATTGGGACCCCCCACTTTTTGTTATACATATGAATGACATCCAAAAATTAGAGCTAACGGGAAAGATGTTTATCTATGCTGATGGCATATCTCTTTTTTATCCGTATCGGCATGAGACTTGTAATTGAGTATATGCGGATAAACAAACTTTTTATTAATCAGAGAAAAAACTAAATTAATGCGAATTAGACCACATGTCCGTTTTAACACTAATTTCAGTATATTTATTTATTTATTTATTTATTTATTTATCGATTTCCTGTACAACAAGAACAAGTCCTTTAATTAAACTACAGGATTATATTAGTTTATAAGAATTACCATATACAAGATTTTTATAGTTAACATTTAACATTAAAATAAAAAAAGAATAAATATAATAAAAGTAATATTAAAAGTTATATTAAAAATAAAAAATTTAATACAATATATAAAAAAAAAATTAAACAAAAAATACAGATATAAAAGCATTTAATAAATTTATCACGAACATTTTTAGATTAAGCTAAGCGAATGTTTTAAATAAAAATTTCCTAAAAAGATTTGCGTTGCTATTTGTTTGTTGGTAGTTTGGCACACCATTCCAAAGACGAACGGCGTTTATAAAAAATTGCCATTCCGACACAAGACATTTAAATCTAGGTATAATCATGTTCTTACCCCTGGTGGATCTAGCAAATTGTATAAAATTATAAATGTATTGTGGTTTTTTCGTGTATACAACTTTGTGCAAAAAAATAAGGACTCTAATGTTAAGAAGGTTTTCGAAAGATACTCCATAAAGGTTTTTTGAAAATGCAGAGACTCCATCACTCTTCCTTAATCCGTAAACATATCTTATAATGTTGTTGTACAAAACTTCCAATTTTTTTCTACTGATAGAATCACATTTAGAGAAAAGTTCACAACCGTAAGTAAGAATGGGAATCAGATAAGCCTTTGCAAGAAGCCGCCTTATTCTTAGTGGCGTGAAGTGTTGTGTGGACCACAGCGTTCGAAGTTTGACATACGTCCGAACTACGAGAGTATTTATGTGGCTTGACCAGGTTAAGTTGTTGTTGAACACTATTTCTAAGTTCTTAACTCTTTGCACCATGTATATATAATGATGGTAAGCAAATTCAGGAGATATCCTCAGTTAAGTGTTTGGGACTCAATTTACAATCTAATCTTGCATGGGATCAACATATAGGACTGTTATATAAGTTTAAATACAAACTTGACCAAAACACGAAAGTTGTAAAGTTGTGAAGTTGTGACGACTCTTAAGTTGAAAAGTTGTGTGAAGTCGAACGAACATCATTTCTTTAACTTATTAAATAATTTTGCTTTTAAATAAAAACTGAATTTTGAATTAAACATTTAAAAAAAAAATATAAAAACTACAAGTGTTTAATTTAATCATTGCTACATACATATATGTAAAGCTAAGCAGAATCACGAAGCCTAAATAAGCTGTAGGCCATAAACTAATGAGACTTTCTTTTAGGGCCTACCGATTTTCAAAATTTGTAAAAGCCCGAAGTTACTAAAAGCGCTAAACTGACTATAGGGTTTTACTACCCGTTCGTAACACAATTGAATCTATACTGTCGGTTTTTAAGGAAACAAATCGGGCTGTTTGTCTCTCACCGCATATGAAAAAAAGAAATCGCATATACCCTCGTTAAAGACTAGACTTTTCGTCGGACTATGGACTTGAAATAGACTTGACTATATACATACATGACTTTAGACTTGATTTAAGACTTGACATAAAGACATAACTATAGACTAGACTATCAGGTTTGAATAAGAGTATGTGGGATATATGTAGATGCGATGCAATGTAGGTGCATATGAAAGGGAATGTTAATGATTATAATAAATATTAAGAGACTGGTGAGGAGACCAGGGATAAATGAGTGGACTGTATTTTAATGTATGTATATACTTGCGTGTATATGAACTTAAATGATGAAGATGCTAAACAAACTGGGTGGCAATTCCAAGAGGGACCACTGGATAAAAGCTCAGGAAAGGCAGGTTTCCAAGGATTCCAATCGACAAATCTGGGAAAGCTGCTCGCAGGAAATGACAACTCAAAGATCCGGAAATAAAGAGGCAGTCTAATAAGTTTTCAATAAAAAATAATCTTTATTTAAAATAATCTTAAGTAAACTAATGATTTAACGTGGATTTGCAAAGTAAGTATAGAAACTGATGTATATGCTTAGACGATTGAAAAGTAAGTAAGTTTTTAATATGCTGATAACCAACCACGAAAGGTGGGTAAAGAGACAAAAAAAAGATGGCTATCTATAAGGCGGTAAAAATGACAATAGTAAATGTCATCTTTATCCGTACAATAACATTAGTTTAAAATACATATGTGAATATGGCAATTCAGTGGCTTTTAAACTATAAAGTTAATCTTCGAAAATGCATTTACCGGACAGTTACAATTTAAATTCAAATAAACATACAGTTTAGTGATTGGTTTTAGATTACGATAATAACAAAAATTAAAAATACGATTAGCCAGGATGCGTTTTAGCAACACTTTGTGCTATTTTAGACATGCCGCCACTCCTTGCAGTTATGCAACGGCTGAGCTGGTAGAAGTTACACATAAGACGGCAGCTAGGGAACGAATAGCCTCAGAGAGGACCTTTTGGTCAGGTTGAACTAGACTGTGGTTTGGTTTTTTGGGTTGTGGGTGACGGCTTTTACCCTTGTTGTTCGATTTGGCAATCCTCTTACGATCTGATACGATTGGTTGACGGCGGTTACCGTTGGTTTTTTGTTGACCAATCCTCTTATGAACGGATACGGTTGGTTGGTGTCCCCTGGAACGTTGGTCTGGATGGAGAAGTGTATGATGTGGTAGCCCACATTGATGGCAATTGTCGGAACTGTCGCATTCTCTAGCATCATGTGTGCGTGCCAAGCAATTGAAGCAGTAGCCAGTTTGACGGACGATTTGGCTGCGTTTTATAAAATTCATGGCCAGAAACCTCTTGCAGAATCGGAGCGAGTGGTATCGGAAACACACCTGGCACTGGTGGATAGCGGGCTTACGTGGAGGCTGAGAACGTGAACTAAAAATAAGTGAGAGTATATGTAATAAGTAAAATATGAAGATTTGGGAGTATAAAATGGGAAAGAGAATTATGATAATGAAGTAGTGAATAAGTTAAGTGTATCTACGGTGGGGTTTTTGTGTCGTTGTCGTAAGGTAGATGACACAACTTCGTAATTGGGCGAGTTAAATTTCCCGTGGCGGTGCGTACGTCCACAACTCGAACCTGTTGATCAGGTCCCTTGTGAACTGTTTCTATTCTGCCTAATCGCCATTCGTTTGGTGGCAGAAGGTCGTCTATAATAATGACAAGGTCTCCTATTTGCAGATTGGGGACAGAAAATTTCCATTTATATCTCTTTTGCAGAGATTTGAGATAGTCTGTTTTCCATCGAACCGCAAATTGGTGATGGATGGCCTTTAGTTTTTCCCACCGGTTTATTGTAGAGAGGTTTTCGATTGATGGCTCGGGTAGGGCCATAATAGGACCTCCTCGGAGAAAATGACCGGGGGTGAGAGCGGTTAAGTCGGTTGGGTTCTCAGACAAAGCTGAGATCGGTCTGGAATTTAGCACACCTTCAATTCTGGCTAGCACGGTGGCAAACTCCTCAAAATTAAACCTGTAGGCGCCTGCAACTCGCTTTAAATGGAACTTAAAGCTTTTGACGGCTGCTTCCCACAAGCCGCCCATGTGAGGTGCATGTGGGGGAATAAAGGACCATTCGAATCCGTGGGTAATGTATTTCTGAGCAATATCATGGGAAACAATTTTTATAAAAGTAGCAAATTCTTTACGAAAAGCGCGGCTTGCGCCCAGAAAATTGCGTCCATTATCGGAAGCGATTTTACGTGGAAGTCCGCGACGTCCAACAAACCTGGCAAAGGTGGCTTGAAAGGCGGCAGTAGAGAGATTAGAACAAGCTTCCAGGTGAACTGCTCTTGTGGCAAAACACACAAATACGCATACATAAGCTTTTACTGCTGCAGAATTTCTGCGAGTTGTAGGCTTCAATTCGAATGGTCCCGCGAAGTCGAGACCAGTCGTGTGAAATGGGAATGAAAGGGTACATCGATCAGATGGCAATGCTGCCATTATTTGTGAGCAAGCTTTTCGTTTGTAAATAATGCAAATTTTGCAGTATCGTATGATCTTGCGAATTCGCACTTTGAGACGTGGTATATAGAATTCGGTTTGTACCATACGGCACATCAGTTGACACTCGCCATGAATTAAAAAGTTATGTAAATGTGATAAGTATAAATTACAAAATTGAGAATTGCTTGGAAGAATGATGGGATAACGCTCCCTGTAGGGCAATGAAGAGTTGGCTAATCGTCCATTGACTCGTAAAATGTTATTTTGATCTAAGAAAGGATTTAGTGTGAAAATAGGGCTGTCTTTAATTAAAGGTTCGGATTTGGCTAAAGCAGAATATTCTGTATTATACCATTGCTTTTGGGAAAGCAATATTAGTCTTGTTTTGACTGAATCTAGTTCACGATGGTGAAGATCGATATTGTCGTAGCGCAGTGGAAAGTTGGGGTTAGCAAAGGCCGGTTGAAACCGTCGTATGAAGCGAAAAACATATGCCAAGACCCGTAACGCTCTGGGGTAAGACGAGAAATTGGTAAGAATATCAAGTGGAGTGTTTGAAGCTTGGCCTCTATTGTTACCCATATGCAAATGGTGTGATAATATTGTGTCAGGGTTTGTGTTTTCGGATGGTTTTAGAGACGAAATACGGCAGAGTTTGGTATTGTTTGATTGATTGTTGAATTTTGGCCATTCAGAAGCGGGGTTGGTAAGCCACGGAGGCCCATTCCACCAAAGACTATTGTTAAGTAAGTCTTGAGGTCGACAACCTCTTGACCCTAAATCCGCGGGATTAACATGTGTGGGTATATGACGCCATTTAGCATTTGGTAGCAGTTGATGGATTTGCGAGACACGGTTAGAGACATATATTTCTTTCCATGTTGCTGGAGGCTTGGCTAGCCATCCCAGCACAATGGATGAATCACACCAGAGAATTGTTTCGTAATTTTGTAAATTTAAAGAACTTATTGTATGAGCTGTGAGTTTAGCTAATAGCAAGGCACCTGATAACTCTAACCTTGGTAGTGTAATAGCTGCTAGGGGAGCAACTTTGCTTTTTGAAACTAGTAAGTTGGAAAATACGGTAGAAGAGGTTTGTACTCGAATATATACCGCTGCGCAGTATGCCATTTTGGAGGCGTCACAGAATCCGTGAACTTGGATTTGGTCAGCGGGAGTGAATTGTATCCAACGTGGAATCTGGATTTTTTCGACGTAGGGCATATCTCGGATGAGCTCGTTCCAGCTTCGGAGAGAATCCTCACTTACTGACTCATCCCAATCGATTTTTTCAAGCCAAAGGTGTTGTATTAATATTTTGCCTTTGATCACTACAGGGGAAAGCCAGCCGGCGGGATCAAATAATTTGGCAACCGAAGATAATATTTTACGTTTGGTGACGTTCGTGACCTCAGGGATAGGTTCAAAGGAGTAGGAGAAATAATCTGTGAGTGCATTCCACCGTATACCGAGGGTTTTAGTGGCACTTGTATCGTAAAACTTAAGAAAGTCTGAATCATACAAGTCTTCTTGCGGAATAGATTCTAATAATCGAGAGTCATTAGATGCTATTTTCTTTACTAGAAAACCTGCTGAGCCGAGGGCTCGAATCAGCTGTTGTTGAGCTTTTGCGGCACTATCGAGAGAGTGACCGCCTGCGAGGATATCATCCACATATGTTTCTTTGAGCAGAATTTGAGACGCTTTTGGATAGGTATCCTGCATATCGGAGGCTAATTGGATAAGAGTTCGAATTGCCAGGAAAGGCGCGCAATTAATACCAAAGGTTACAGTTTTGAGCTGATAATCTTTGGTGGCCTCCCGGGGCGACTTTTGAAAAAGAATCCTCTGAAAGGGCCTGTCGCGGGGATCTATGAGGATTTGTCTATACATTTTTTGAATGTCTCCGCTAAAGACATATCTATAAAAACGCCAATTTAATATCACAGTGACCAAGTCTGCTTGTAAAGTAGGACCGGTATACAGTATGTCGTTGAGGGAGAGACCAGATCTTGTTTTGCGAGATGCGTTAAAAACTACACGAACTTTTGTAGTTTTATGGTCTGGACGAACGACTGCGTGATGCGGAAGATAAAAAGAATTACACTTATTCTCTGAGACGTATTCTATTGAGGTGGTTGGTTCCATATGGTCAAGTGTTATATATTCTCTGAGCACTTCGTTATATTGCGAATAGAGCTGGGGATTTTTTGCGAGAGTTTGCTCCATTCGCACGTATTGACTTAGAGCTATAAATCTGGATGTACCAAGATATTTTGTCTCAGGAAATTCCTTTTTAAATGGTAGTCGTACCATATAACGACCGTCCGAAAGACGTTTTGTCGTTTTCGCATAAAATTCTTCACAATATTGATCTTCGGAAGAAATCGGGTGAGATGTTGGAATTTCTTCCTGTTCCCAAAACTGTCGTAGCAGATTGTCAAGATTTGCATGCTCTGGAGGGGTAACGTGAGCGGAAAATGAAATTATTGGCTGCGTTGGGATAGGTCCGCTTAGAACCCAGCCGAAAATTGTGTTGTAGGCTGAAGCAGAGCCACAAACATCTCGTTTTATGCCTTCGAGATTTATATGGCGTTCGCTGTCATTACCTAAAATGAGATCGATTGCAGAGGAAATATTGAAATACGGATCAGCGAGCTCAATGTCTGAAAGTCCAGATGTAGAGTTAATCTGGAAAGATGTAGCAGGTATTTTATTTGTGACTTTGGGAAGTACTATCGCTGATATTTGAAGGCGAAAATTTTGTTTTTGGGACACAAGAGTTATGTCACACTCTTTATCAGCGGTTTGGCTTTGACCACCAACTCCGATAATTTCAAATTTTGACTTTCTATAGGGAAGATTTAACCTTGCTCGAATTTTTTCTGAAAGAAAAGTTCTTTCTGAGCCTGGGTCTATGAGTGCACGAATTGTGAAACACTCTCCCCTACTTTCGATTTGAACTAGAGCCGTTCTTAAAAGAATGTTCGTATGACTTGCTGCATAATTAGAATAAGTTTGCGCTTTTGTCGCTTTTGATGTAGACGGTTGTATTGACAATTCATGAGATTGTGGGATTTGAGTTTGATTGTTAGAATTTTGATTCTGGGAACTGTGATTGTTGTTATTAAAAGTGTGATTATCGTTTTTCTTTGCGATCTTGTTGGGACTCATATGAAGCAAAGTATGGTGTGCTTTCCCACAATTTAGGCACGTGTTTTTGCTTTTGCAATTAGCCTTAGTGTGAGCCATTGAGAGGCAATTATTGCAGAATTGATTTCTGAAAACGAAATCTACTCGTTCTTGTATCGAAAATTCTCGGAATTTAGGGCATGCTCTTAAATTGTGATTTTCACTGCAAATTTTACAGCCTACGTGAAGTTTTTCCTGCGACGCATAGGTTTGAATTCGGGGTTGGTGTTTGGATTCTTTTGAAAATGAAGTTTTCGCAAGTTTAATTGTAGAAATTCGTTCTACTACTTCGCATCTCCTGAGAAGGAAATTGCTTAGTTGTTCCCATGTTGGTAAGTTTCTACATGCGTTTAAAGACTGTTCCCATTGAGCAAGGGTTTCGTGAGGTAGTTTTGAGTAAACTAAATTAACCAATATGGGATCCCAGCCCTCCGATGCTACTCCAAATGAATGCAACATGGATAAACAGTCAGAGACAGAACTATGGATTCTTTGTAGGGATTCACTGTCTTCGACAACTGCAACAGGAATGTTGAAAAGATTTCTTATTTGGTTGTCCACCAGAACCCTTATATTTTCATATCGGGACTTTAGAGCTTGCCACGCAAGACTGAAATTATCTTCGGTCAGGGGAAATCTATTCACAATTTGTCCTGCTGTTCCTGTTGTTTTGTTGCGGAGATGATAAAGTTTTTCCGCGAATGTCAATCTTGGGTGATTGATATAGACCGCTGTGAACATGTCACGAAAAGCAGGCCATTCCTCATAACTTCCTGAGAAAGTTTGAGTATCGCACGGAGGTAGTTTAAGGCATGTGTTAAATGTTTCTTCTGGAATATTGGGAATCATTGAAGTTGTACTCGTACGGGGGTTAATGCTTTCCCTTTGCGGTTTTATTAGATCAAGAAGCTTTGAAATTGTGAGGTAGTACATCTCGACACATGCGTCATATTGGTCTTGGGATGTATTTTTAATTTCCTCGCTCTGATCGGAAAGCATTAAATCTTCATATGACTTCTCCACTTTATTCCAGCGACTGTCAAGATCTTTCATTTTGAGATCTATCAAAGCCTCGGATTGGGCTGAAGAATCTTGTGTCCCGCTTTTTTTGCAAAATGCAATTAAATTTCTGGAATCGAATGTGAATCTGTCTTGTGGTGAAGCCATTTTGAGTATCGAAATTTAAGTTGGTATAAGGGAAAATATGCAAATTTATTAAAATATTTAAAATTATTAAAACTTGAAGGTTTTATTTGTAATTAAGATGAATATTTTTAACAACTTGTAAGTTTCGTTTGTGCTTTCTAGGCTGAAATTTCGAATCTTATGGTTTTCGAAAGATTCTCTTATACAACCTTGTGTAGATTTAGAATTAATAATTTGGTTATGTATGTGTGGAAAAAATAATCAGCGGTTGTTTTACCAACTATAGCGCACGAATATATAATGTTTTCCTCTATTCATGAAAAGATGTGATGTTTTAATTTCCCTTGTGCCGGAAAAAACTATAGCTTTATCACGAGAGGTTGAAATGCACACTGGTTTTTTTTTTTTTTTTTGTGTGAAAATTATAGCGCAGCGATACAAATTGTAGATTGAAGTCTATAATATGTCTTTTATGTACCAATGAACGAGTAAAGCGGATTGAAACCTATTGATAGCAAACCTATACGTTCTTTTATGGTCAAACTTATATGACGTTATCAACGAAAATATAGAGTATTTTCAAATTGGTAGATTGAACCTCTATATTGTTTAGTTTTGTGTACTCAAAGGAAATTCTTAGCGTTTTACAAGCAATGTATATCGAGAATCTGTTATATTTTATTTTATGGCTGAAAAATAAAATAATTGGCGGTTTTGTACAAGATAAAGATTGAAAATCTTATGTATTTTCTTTTATGGATGACAATAAAAGTTTAAATCATTAATATTTTCTTTTATGGATACAAAGAAAATATTTAGTGTTTTTAGAAACAATAAATATTGAAAAATCTTTAATATTTTCTTTTTTTGGATGAAAAGCAAATAACTAGAGTTTTGAAAAATCAAGATTGGAAATCTTTAATATTTTCTTTTATGGATGAAAAGAAAATAATTAGCGTTTTGAAAAATAAAGATTGGAAATCTTTAATATTTTCTTTTATGGATGAAAAGAAAATAATAAGCGTTTAAAAAAATTAAAAATTGGAAATCTTTAATATTTTCTTTTATGGATGAAAAGAAAATAAATAGCGTTTTGAAAAAATAAAGATTGAAAATCCTTAATATTTTCTTTTATGGATGAAAAGAAAATAATTAGCGTTTTGAAAAATAAAGATTGGAAATCTTTAATATTTTCTTTTACGGATGAAAAGAAAATAATTAGCGTTTTGAAAAAAATAAAGATTTGAAATCTTTAATATTTTCTTTTATGGATGAAAAGAAAATAAATAGCGTTTTGAGAAAATAAAGATTAAAAATCTATAATATTTTCTTTTATGGATGAAAAGAAAATAATTAGCGTTTTGAAAAATAAAGATTGGAAATCTTTAATATTTTCTTTTACGGATGAAAAGAAAATAATTAGCGTTTTAAAAAAAATTAAAAATTTGAAATCTTTAATATTTTCTTTTATGGATGAAAAGAAAATAAATAGCGTTTTGAAAAAATAAAGATTGAAATCTTTAATATTTTCTTTTATGGATGAAAAGAAAATATTTAGCGTTGTAGTGTAAATTTTGTCGAAAATGGCTTGGAATTTTTATTCGCAAAAGCCCTGTGATGAAATTGAATATTAAATGTGTAAAGTGGCTGGAATTTTAATTCCCAAAGCCAGGCTCGGAATTTTTATTCGCCAGAGCTTTGTAATTTAGATTTGAAATATTTTATAGCGAAATTAAAAATTATTTAGAATTTTAATTCTCTGCAAGTTGTGATTAATCATACAAGAACTAAGTTTTTATTTTACTGTGTAATTTTTATTCATGAGAGTTTCTAATTTTTTATCGAATTTACCATATTTTTAAGTTTACTTAAATTCGATAATTATTTAGAAGCTTTGTATTTGGATTTTAGTTTTAGAATTCTGTCCTATATGTAAATAATTTGGTTAGTTAATTTTGATCCAGATTAAAACTGATTTAATTTAAAATTGCGAATATTTCCAATATTTTCCGTATCTTTGAACCTACTGTTTAATTTCATATGCGATGATTTTCGTTGTAGTAGGAACTAATGCAATTTGATTTATCTAATTTTATTGGATTATTTTTGGAATTGTTGGCAAAATATATAAATTTTATTTAAGAGAATAATTTTAATTTAATTTGAAAATTTTTTGCTGTATATTTTCCGTCTTCGTACCCACTGTTTAATAAATTTTCAATGTGAAAAAGATCTGTTGTATAGGAATACACATAAGCAACACAATATTATTTTCTTATTCTGTACATACATTTTTTAAGCGATTTAATTTTGTTCTTTCCGTTTATTAAATTTAGAAAATTTAATTTATACCAAATTGAAAAAATTTTTTGCACCAAATTTTTGCGTATTAGCACCCACTGTTGAACAGGTTTTTAATATAAATAATATGTAATTTGAATCGATCCAATTTTCAAGTTTTCAATTCAAATAATAAATTACTTAATTTGTTTAATATTTCCTGATTATAGGGTGCATATGTTTTACTCAATATAAATGTTAATTTTGTATTAATTCCTATTAATTAAATTTGGTCGACAATTGAGTTATAGTTACCCCACTGTGTTTATAAGATAAAGGAAAATGTGTAACAAATATGAAAAAAATACGTGCTGTTACAAGAGAGTGATATTGTGTATTAAAGAGATTTGGAATGCTTTTAAATTTGTTAAATTTTTGTTTTTTAATTATTAAAGGGAAAATGTGAGGATTGTTAAAGAGTGTGTTTTTTATTTCTTAAAGAGAAAATGTGATGATTGCTAAAGAGATGTGTGTGTGAGATGTGTGTTGTGTGAACAATGAATGTGTTTGGGATTAACAAAGGGTAGGTTACACAATATACTCACATTTGACTGTTGATTTCAACCTGCTGCTTTCTCTTATAACAATGTAGATTTTGAAGAGTAAATGCGTGTTTGCTTATGATTATATGAAACTATTGTGGTTTCTCTTTGGTAACACTTGTTTTCTCACAAATTTCCTTATTTCTTTTACTTTTTCTTTAACTTTGTATTTTGATTTTTATTTGAACTTTTTTTATACTTGAATTGACCCTGAAGTTTGCAAAAAATGTGGGAATACGAAAAACGAGAAAAAGTAACGGTTGATTCCGCTATTTTTGTTATTGCAATTTTGTTTTTGTGAACATATATTCTTTTTGAAACGTTTAACTTTTAAAAATTTGGCAAATTCTGTGGTTGAGGGAACTTACGTACATGTATGTATGTATGTATGTACATATGTAATGCTTTTTCTTGTTGTTAGTGCACTTTAACCGTTTGCAGTTTAAAATTTGCAATTTTGGTGTTTGATGGGATTTACGTACATATGTATGTATGTACACATGTATGTATGGGTTTTTTTTGCTTGATACCCTTGACGCTGGGAACAATATGTTTCACTTATATACACTAAATATGTATGTTTGAAGTTGTAAATTTTTGAATTTTTTTTTTTTTATTTATATTAAAGCAAAATTTTATTATACAAATTACAAGAAAACTTGGAATTTACACTGGTTTTTTCTACCGGTTTGAATTTTTTGTTACAAATTTTACCATTTTTCCGTGGTTCTTTTTTTATTTAATGCGTACGGCTCGCGGTCTTCTTTTCAACTGTTGATCTTGACCTTTTAATTGTTGAATTGATGTTGTGGTACTCTCTTTGATTGTTTTTTTGTGTTTGTTTTAATGAGGTGACCAGCTTTTCGTCGGCGAAGGACCATGAATAAGAGTATGTGGGATATATGTAGATGCGATGCAATGTAGGTGCATATGAAAGGGAATGTTAATGATTATAATAAATATTAAGAGACTGGTGAGGAGACCAGGGATAAATGAGTGGACTGTATTTTAATGTATGTATATACTTGCGTGTATATGAACTTAAATGATGAAGATGCTAAACAAACTGGGTGGCAATTCCAAGAGGGACCACTGGATAAAAGCTCAGGAAAGGCAGGTTTCCAAGGATTCCAATCGACAAATCTGGGAAAGCTGCTCGCAGGAAATGACAACTCAAAGATCCGGAAATAAAGAGGCAGTCTAATAAGTTTTCAATAAAAAATAATCTTTATTTAAAATAATCTTAAGTAAACTAATGATTTAACGTGGATTTGCAAAGTAAGTATAGAAACTGATGTATATGCTTAGACGATTGAAAAGTAAGTAAGTTTTTAATATGCTGATAACCAACCACGAAAGGTGGGTAAAGAGACAAAAAAAAGATGGCTATCTATAAGGCGGTAAAAATGACAATAGTAAATGTCATCTTTATCCGTACAATAACATTAGTTTAAAATACATATGTGAATATGGCAATTCAGTGGCTTTTAAACTATAAAGTTAATCTTCGAAAATGCATTTACCGGACAGTTACAATTTAAATTCAAATAAACATACAGTTTAGTGATTGGTTTTAGATTACGATAATAACAAAAATTAAAAATACGATTAGCCAGGATGCGTTTTAGCAACACTTTGTGATATTTAGTAAAATTTGCATCCAAAAAAAAAATATCTTGACTAACAGCTGTATCCATGGAGGTTTAGCTATTGAAGAAAACAGACACTCATGATGTTCTGGCCATGAAATTTCAATGTGATGTTCCTTCGAACCAACATGTCTTTCAAGTGTCGAAAGAGGCACTCAAGTATCTTGGTTTCTTAAAACGTTGCAAGAACTACTTCACTCCGTCTGATCTCTTCACTATTAGTACCGTGTACAACTCCCATATCTGGGCAGGTGCTTCAAGGTCTATCTTGAAGCTTCTGGATTGGGTGCAAAGGAGTGCGTTGAAGCTCATCAATGACAGTAGGGTATCCAGCTCTATTGACTCTTTGGAGCACCGTCGGAATGTGGGTTGCGCAGCATTGTTCTATCGATATTAACACGGTAGGTGTTCAGCTGAAATGGGCGAACTCATCCCTGAGGCGCGGGTGCATGCCCGTAGAACTCGCCTTTCCAGCAGATCACATCCGTGTGTTGTCGACTGTCCAATGTATCGTTTCTTGGTCGAACTAGCCGTATGTGGAATGGACTCCCGGCAGAAGTCTTCCCAGTCGGCTACATTTTGGAAAAGTTCAAATTAAATGTCCACAGACACTACTCCCTCTTTCCTTCTCCCCAAAACCTATTTTCCTAATACCAACACAGTGCATTGCATTAGTAGGAGGCATGCCCTGAGTGTTGGCTCAAAGTAAAAAAAAAAAAAAACTATTGGTTCGGCTATAGCTTCAAGTATTGATTTGACTGTAGACTTGACTTAATATTAAACACTTAATTAACCATGGAAATAAAATTAGTAAAAATTTTAAAGAAGATCTCGCGACTTGTTCTTAATTTACATGTGCAGTAACCGTTCTACAGCTATACAGAAATTTCAAGTGTCTTCGTATGGGAGATGCCATTCCTACACTCACTATATTCTGTAAGTACAATTAACTGAAATTGTAATCTAAAATATATGAAAATTTCAGTTAAAGACTGGCCTACTTATTTGTGCACGCCAACTTCATGTACCGTAAAAACAAATGAATTTTTACTGAATATTCTGTAAAAGCAAAGGAATATTCAGTTATTTTATTAAATTCAGTCATTTTCGATTACTTCACAAAATAGCAGAGAGAGAATATTATTATTTACTTACCCCGTTACACACGTTTGTTTTACTTTAGTGGCCACGTTGTTTAAAGAAGAACTTACAATTATAAGACACCAGCAGCATTGATAAGGTTTCGCAAATATTTTACTTTTAAAATTTGATGTATTTAATAATTTTACTAATTGGAAATGAGAATTCCTTATACAAAACAAGCAAATCGTTTTTTTATTGATAACTAAAAATTTATTTTTGTTGGTAAAATGTTTATAAAATAACTGAATATTCCTTTGTTTCTACGGAATTCCCGGTTGAATTCGTTATTTAAAATTACATTTTCATTTAGTTTTACATAAAGAAGAATTAAACTTAATCAACTGCAACTGAAAATCTGTATTAGTATGCTCTTATGGCCAATTTTCAGGATTGATATTAAAACACATTTATTTTTAAAATCGTTTTAAATACAAAATTCTCTTCTTCACTAAAAACTTAAGTGAAACTTAAGTCACCGATGTGGTACAATTAATTTCAACTTAAGTTTCCATTGTAATATTTTAGCAAGGTGGCCTCAATATCACAACAATACAACAACAACAGACAAAGCATTAACAGTCAGCTGTTTTTTCAGACCACCTTGTAGATAATTACACTTTTTTATATTTTTTTTTTGTATTTAGTAGTGCTACCATACTTTTATCTTAATTAAATAAGACTTTTCAAATAAAACTCAAAAAACCAATCTGTTTTAAATACGATTTAAGTTTGTTATGAAAATTAACTTAATATAGATTTAAATACTATCCTGAAAATTGGGCATTAGTTTTTTAAATAAATATTAGAATCAATTTAAAATAAATTTGCTTGGAATTTTAAATGCTTATTTATTTAAAAATTACTGAACGGAATACTTCTTAAATAAACTACAGCCCGTTTCTGTCATAATATTGTGAGTACACATACGCTTTTTCATTTAAAAATTACTTATTGCTACCCTGCACCCATGGTGAATCGTAGGTGGCATCATCACAGCAACAAAGACAAAATTACAACAAAAATGGAAATAAGGCCCCAACTTACGTGCCGCTGAACGTGATGAATTGAATACATTTTTAGCCAATTTTTATTTAACTATGGTCAATATCTTAAATATTTTTATTTAAAATTATCAAAAACTTAGTTTTTCTAAAATCTATATGGATGAAGTTTCCTGATGATCTGGCCTAAGGAACCAGTGAAATGCGCATAGGAATAGCTTATCCCATCAACAATAAATTTCAGTGTTTTTGCCAAATAATAAAAATTGGGAATTTAGCACGAATAACAAAATCATTTAAATTATCAAAAACTACAATAAAATACATTTTGCAAACATAAACAAATCTTTGACATAACCTCTCGTTTCTACATGCAAAAGTGACAGTTCGAAAAACTCAATACACTCACACTTTTTTACTAAATTCACACAATTTTTGTACTTTCAGCCAATCGGCTGTTGCCTCGGTTTTAACTTGCAAGTAAGTACTTGCATGTGGAAACGTAGGATAAGATTGCACAAACAATGTAAGAGTAAAGTTCGTCATCTGGCGTAGTGCTGACACCTGTATTGTTTCACCATGCCTACACCTAGGCCCTTTATTTTTATTTTGAAAAATAAAGTTAATTATAAGAGGGGGCGCTACAAAGCTGGAAGTCTTTTGTCTTCAGATAATCGGTATTTAATATTTTCGTTTTATAGATGGTACTGCTCCTCCTCCTCCTCCCAGTTGTATTTTTGCAGTTTACCATAATAGAGGCTTAAAGTTCGTTTGAAGACTCTCGCTACAGTTCTTAAGATATGCGATATTTAACATTGGCAGAATTCTATAAAACGCTATCCGTTGTTGTTTTTCGTCCGCATTTCGTGTGGTCCCATTATTTCTGATAGACTATGATTATCGGTAACAATCATTGCATTAAAATCGCTTGTTAGTAGGAGTAGGTCTCGCTTTGGTAGTAGTTAATTGGCTGTAGAATTCGTCCTTTACACCACTCTCTGCTTCCTCCGTGGAATCATAACACGGGACGACTGTAATGAATTTTCCGATTGTAGTGTGAAAGCGAGCTGTTATTATGCGGTCGGAAATATGTTTCTATGAATTGATACTTTTCAGGGACCTTTAGACAATAAAATCTACTCTGCTTGCTTTGCCTTTCTCTTTTCCGATGTACAACACAACGTTTTCATTACTCGATACCACTTCGCCACTACTACACCATCGCATTTCACTGATAGCCAAGATCGCGATGTTATATTTATCTAACTACTTCCCCTGCCCCTATCGAAAAAATAAGGAGCCAATTTTATTTTCTGGAAAAATTTCAGTAAGACGGTTCAGTAGTTTGGAAGTTTATAAGCCAACAAACAAACAGACAAACATTTCTAATGTTTTTATTTATAGATTAGACTAGATAATAGAATAAATAGTTCATTTACTTCTTTTTGTTACTGGCTTTTAATTGAGAAAAAAAATTTAATAGAACCTATAGGTTCTATAGTAAGAGTCTATTTCGACCGCTTTTTGGCAGTTTCATTAATTATTTAGCCAAGAAAAATTGTATCCTTAAAAAAAAGAGAAAGAAATAAGTATTAACATTTTACTATAAAAATATTTTTCTTATATTTTCACATAATCCTTATTAAAACTCCTTTAAAACAAACAAAACTTAATGCAGTTAAAAAATATGTTTTTTTCTTCTTTTTTCCTAAATTCTTCTGCAAAAAATTCTTTAGATTCTAATTATTGAATAATTTTTCTTTCCCTCGTTTTCTTTCAAAGAAAAACAATTTCCTTTTGTTTCGTTACAATTAAAGAAAAATTAAATTTCCTTGGAATGTTGTTTCATATACTTTTGTGAAAAACGAGAATTCCTCGAACAATTCTTTTTCCTTTGGCAATTTTCACTGCTAGAAAAACCAAAAAAAAAAAAAATACAATGAAAATAATGAAAGATGTAGCAAAAAAAAACTCTTTTCTCACAAAAATTATACACAGAATAAATGAATATGAAGAATACGCTGTTGTAAGCTCATAAAAGCGCACAATTTTAATTGCATTGCAATTCAAGGTGGCAGCAAAACTTCCTGCTGCAACAACCACCAGCCGCAGCAGCGAACACAGTGAATTTTTGCAAACAGCATCTGCTCCATGGCATTTAATTCAAATGCAAAACACATGCCACAGCATTTAACAGGGGTTTTCTTAGCCGACAGAGCTGTAAATGTATGAAAGCCATATTTAGAGAATTCCATTTTCATAACAGAAGCGTTTTAATACCTTTTAAATGCTGCCACACAAAAAAGGAGCATTGGAAGAGTAGACAAACAAACAATCATAACCGTAAATAAACATGTAAATGAATGAATTGAATGAAAATGTTTGTTAACAGAAAAGATGAGAGGAGCAGCAGAAAAAGGCAAATATTTGTTTAGAGAGGAAAGAAAAAAAGTCGTAACGAAAGCGGCAGCATGTAGACAAATAAAAAGCAGTTAGCAGACGATTTTAATGTTTCAAAAACGACACCTGCTTCCATTAAAAAATTTCAAGAGTTGCCATACTGTGAACATTTTATGAATGTTAAGTCTTAACCCTGATTTTTAGGGATACGATTTCCATGCAAATGCATGTTTTTGTCGATAGTCTAAGAACGATGTCCACCCATTATTTTTCCGAATCATAAAACTTGCGTCAAAATGACATCGATTTGCTTTTGCATATTGTTGCATATTTTGGTGAAAATGCATATTTTAACATCTTTGAGTGATATTTTTTTAAATTTCCATATTATATAAAAAAGTTCTTCACAAAAAAAATTCAACACAAAAAAATCTTCAAAAAAAAAAAAACTTAAATCCATAAATAAATTTTACAAGTTTTTTTGACAAAAGATTCTACTCTTTTTAACAGAAGCAGCACGGTTAAGGCTGTCAATGGGCTTAACATGTTTTAACCAAAACTGTTACATGTTAGTTACTTGCTTGGCACATGGGTTACACCGAGTTGCAGAGGAAATTAGAAGCCAATTCGATAATATTGATTTATAGGTTTCATAGTTGCAATTTTTTACAATAATAAAACTGTATCCCTTGGTACCTTCACCACCTCAGCCAATTAAAAAATATTATATTATTTTTTGATCTTGAATCAAATGTGAGATCTGAATTAGAAAATGAATATTCTACAAATGAATTTACACCATTCAAGTGTGATACTATAACTCCGTTTGACGTTGAGATATCATTTTCCTTTCCATGCACAACATTTTTTGCGTCTGAACAGGCAAAGGTTTACTTTTGATATAAACAAGTTTTTTTTTGTTTATGCAAACAAAAATTTTTAATAGTTATTTAAATTAAGTTTTAAAAATATTGTACATTTTATTAGCAATTTTTTTTTCATTATTTATTTATTATTTATTCTTCATATATTAAATATGAACTAACAGTAATTAATCAAATCTTAACCTAATACTTTATTGTATGTCCTGCCAGTGCCAGACACAAATTATCTTCATCGCGGGTTCTGTTCACATATATTGGTGTTTATCGCTCATCTAATTGGAAAAGTGCTGCAGTGTCTCTTCTTCTTAAGCGAGTGTGGCCGCTATCATTAAAAATGTTTTGAGCTTGTGGGTTCGGATGCAGTTCGAGCCTTTTTTAAGTATTTTACTGCATATTTCGTAATCAAAGTTTTAACTAATGGAACATTGAGATCCTTGTGAATATTTGTGTTTTTAACATACCAAGGGACAGCTGTGATTATTCGAAGAAGTTTATTTTGGCGCGTTGAATGTTTTCGATATTAGAGGCCGAGGCGGTGCCCCATAATTGAATAGCATAGCACCAGATCGGATTTAAGATGAAGTTGTAAAGTAGAAGTTTGCAGTCGAGACTAAGGACAAAGTTTCTTTCTTCCAATAAGCTAATGAATATGGATGGCTTTTAGTTTCATTTGCGTTAATTTTACCTCTATATGGCTTTTCCACGTTAAACGGCGATCTAAATGTATACCGAGATAATTTACATGCGAATTTTGAAGTATTATTTGATTATTGATTTTAATACGGCGCATGATTCCCGACGCACAGTGGGGTGAAACATATGCAAAACGAGGATTAATTCAGGGAAGCCTGTAATTTATGGCAACAATTTTTTTTTTGGATTCTGTGTATATTATTGATAAAAAAAACTTTTGTTGTAAAATTTTAGTGGAATTTTAATTTTGTTTTATTAAATAAACTAAAAACTTAATAAAAATCAATATAATTTTTTCGAGCTCACATTGCAAAGTAATGAGTTAAAAAGCTAATATAACCAGGGCTGGGCAGTATTTGAAATACATGTATTTGAAATACGTATTTGTATTTTAAATACATGACGTGCAAGTATTTTGTATTTTAAATACGTGTCCAGCAAGTATTTTGTATTTTGTATTTTAAATACATACAATAAATAGAAGTAGTTTGTATTTTGTATTTTAAAAACAAAGTTTACAAAATATATTTTTTAGTTTATTGAAGATTGTTTGCATTATGATCTACCAAAAACTAGAATCGCTAAAGAACGTATCAGAAGTAGAAGCACCAGTAAAGAAGACGATGATTTTGTTGTTTTCGGAGATAGGGATCATGGTGAATCTAGGACATCAAATTTGGAGTTGGAATTTGTCAGTTTCCTCAGTGACAAGAGCAAAGACATTATTACTCTTGACAGCTATCCAAATATATAAAGAGTATAATAAAATTAAATACAAGGTTGTGCTCATCAGGACCTGTAGAAAGATTTTTTTCTTCAGCAGGTTTTATTTTTTCTTCAACAAGAAACTGTTTTATGCTACATTCAAAAATCTGATATTTATGAAAGGAAACAATTGTTTTGTTAATTAGTTTTATCTAATTTATTTTTTGGTTTGAATAAAAATAGTTTATTTCGTATTTTTAATGCATACAGGTACATGACGTGAAAGTATTTTGTATTTTGTATTTGAAATACGTACAATAAATGGAAGTATTTTGTATTTTAAATACATACAGATGTGTAAATATTTTGCATTTTGTATTTTAAATACTTAACCTGAAAGTATTTTGTATTTTGTATTTTAAATACATGACCAGCAAGTATTTTGTATTTTAAATACCGCAAGCCATGTATTTTGCCCAACACTGAATATAACGACTCTTCACTAATTATACATTAGCATTTTAACTCATTATTTTAACACGGCGATGTCATTGGAGGCAAGTACTTACCACCCTCGCTTACAAATAGGGAGTTGAATAAGTCATTACCACATTCGGTTACAAATAGGGACTTAAATAACATCCCTGCGGGAAATTTGAGTCAATTGGTCCAAGCGACTGGTCCTGGGATTTGTGAAAATAGAACAAGTACAAAAAGAAAGGACTCATGACCAGAGAAAGAAGAACCAATCCCTTAACTGGTTTATAAAGAACAAAAAGGAAGAAAAAGTAATGAATTACAGAACAGTCTTCAGCGGTGATGTGACACATTTTTTTGTAATTTTTAAAATTTGGCTCTTAAATTTAATTCTTGGACTAGTTTTATTGAAATAATACTACATTGTATTTAAATAATACTACTTTTTAGTAACTGAAACTAAGCAGGTTCATTGAGAATAGGTCTGTGATTGGTCAAATAGTGTCAATTGACCCCCTCCAATGACAACCCCATGTAAAAGTGATAGGTCTTATTCATATAAAGTGTTAGAACTGGAACCGCTCCCTACCACCAAAGACCTATCACGGGACTACTTCAGTGTCAGTTCGCTTCCCTCTAGGGATATTACTTCGATGTCACTAAAATCACTATAGTGAAATAATTTTCTTTGCAATACCAATGAATTTTGACATTAAACCCATGAAAAAAAGTAAAATTTTTTTTTTTATTTCCTTTTTTTTTCTTTTTAACTTTTTTTTCTATCTCATTTTTTTTCTGTCTCTTGCGGGAATCGATCCCGCAACCTCGTCGCTGCTAGACTAGCTCACTACCAGCTAGCCTACCGTGGCAGTGTAATTTTTGAATAAAAAAACCATGTTTTTTGTCTTTACTATGTACATATGTATTTATTAAAGAAAACTAAAAACATACATATTTATTGATTGCAAGCAAGGCCCATTGAAAAGGTCTGCGCAAGAAGCCTGATGATCATTGTTTATGTTCTTTTTAGTTGTCAAAAGTTGTTTACATGTGCATGTATACGTTTATAGTATGCCACACATACACGTTTTTTCCTTTTGCTTTGTATATGTGGTAGTCAATTTTTGACAACTAAAAATAATGGTTTTTTGTTTTTGTACAAGTAAGCAGACCTGATAGATGGGCCTTGATTGCAAGTTTTTGTTTCATTACTATGATGACATTTTTATTGTCATAATGAAAATTTAAATTTATGATGGCATGCTTTTTCGAAATATTTTTATACTTTTAATTATTGAGATTGAGACTATTATTGAATGTTAAAAATAATTTTTTTTTTCAATTATTAAAATATGTTGCTTTTATAAAAAAACTTTTGATTTCATAAATTTAATGGCATCCCAATAATATTAAAAAAAAAACTGTAAGTAATAGCTATTATATTTAATGATAAATTTAAATTTTTTTAATTGTTAAAATTTTTTTATGAAAATGATTCATTAAATATATGAAGCATTTTTCTTTCTGTATACTAACGTGTAATGAATGATTAATGTGGTTTACAAAAGTCGTTATTATAAAAATCCAAATAATTAGACATTTCTAACTTTCAGTGATGCCTTCCATAATTAATCAGAAAAACATGCAAACAAAAAATTTTTATTTCATTTATAACGTAAAAATTAAAATATATGTATGTATAACAAATTGTAAGAACAGATAACTTAAATCAATTTGTATTTGATTTGAAAAAAATTAAGCCTTAGATGCATTTTATTTTGAGTTAATTATAAATTTCGGTAATCAACTCATACACAAGTACTTATGTATCAGATTATATGTCAGCCATTACATAACTACTTCTATGTAATGCAGATGGTATGAAATAGTCATTGAAAAGTAAGTTGTTCCGTAATCGCAAGTCATTACCAAGTTTTTTCTGGGCACATTTATTGCTAAAATATGGAATTAAAAATCATCTTCATAATTATCTTCACCTTCATGAAAATCATAATCTTCATGTTATCATCAGCAAAATCGGAAATATTTAGCAGAATAAGCAAATCAAGTGCCGTTTGTAGTAAATTTAAATTATGTAGTTTTTTTATCATTATTTACTAAATCTTCTGTAGCTTTTACATTTTTGTACCAATATATATATTGTTGGGGGCAAAATGATAATATTAAAATAATAATGACGCATGCAGTAAAACATTTAGGCCAAGGCCCACGATGTCGACAAGAACAATTCTTTCGTATATTTGTATTAATATACGAAAGAAATGTTCTTGTCGACATCGTGGGCCTGGCAG
Source organism: Pollenia labialis (assembly GCA_949318255.1). Classification (NCBI taxonomy): domain Eukaryota; kingdom Metazoa; phylum Arthropoda; class Insecta; order Diptera; family Polleniidae; genus Pollenia; species Pollenia labialis. Next base: position 57,972,018 of record OX439143.1, read on the forward strand.
TTACATTTTTAAATCATTGGTTTAAAGAATAATTTGAAAAGAGCAAAATTTAACAAAATCATAAAATTTTGTGTCCCCTGTAACTCATTTCTTGACCAATCTTCACAAGAAATCCATAGTTATTTTAGAAATTTTATAATCTTTCACTTAAAAGAATGAAATACATAATCCGTTTTTGAAGATATTTGCATTTCAGTAACATCATCTTTTTTAAATACTCAAATAACAGTTATTTTGGAATATCTCTAAAACTGTTCTATTTTTGACAATTCTGACTTCATATTCGGATTCTGGGGAACATTTTACATAAAGATTAGCTGTCAGATTTATTTGGTCACGACTTTGTTGAAATTTTGTGACGTAGTGTAATCATTTAAATGAAACAAAACAGAAAAACAAGTTAATGTGTTTCACAAAATCTTAAATATTTTCTAATGGGGCAAAAACGGGCAAGCTTTTTTTTTGATTACGTAAGTTAAAATACCATTTTTTAAGAATATATAAAAAGATTTCAAAAGTTTTTGTTATTCGTGCTCAATTCCCAGTTTTTATTCTTGATAAAAACACTTGAAATTTATTGTTGATGGGATAAGCTATTCCTATGCGCATTTCACTGGTTGCTTAGGCCAGATCATCAGGAAACTTCATCCATAAAGATTTTAGAAAAACTAAAGATATTAAACCAAATAAAAATGTTAAACGTATAAGACTTATAGCAACAGTTCTACTTGTAATAATATCAAAGCTAAAACAAAACAACATCAACAATAAACAGTGCGTTCATCTCATCTTACATTCCCCGCTACAATTAGTTGAAATTCTCTCAACATTAATTGTAGTTGTAAGTAGGTTAAGAAAAACAAAATAAAAAACAACAACAACTTACAAAATCTTTATGGATGAAGTTTCCTGATGATCTGGCCTAAGCAACCAGTGAAATGCGCATAGGAATAGCTTTTCCCATCAACAATAAATTTCAAGTGTTTTTATCAAGAATAAAAACTGGGAATTTTGCACGAATAACAAAATCTTTTGAAATTTAAATTTTGTATTCCCAAAAATTGAAATTACTTTTTGATTATAAACAGGCAGGTGCACGGCCTAAAAAACACTTAATTGACAACATCTTTTGTAAGTTGTTGTTGTTTTTTATTTTGTTTTTCTTAACCTACTTACAACTACAATTAATGTTGAGAGAATTTCAACTATTTGTAGCGGGGAATGTAAGATGAGATAAAGCCACTGTTTATTGTTGATGTTGTTTTGTTTAAGCTTTGATATTATTACAAGTAGAACTGTTGCTATAAGTCTTATACGTTTAACATTTTTATTTGGTTTAATATCTTTAGTTTTTCTAAAATCTTTATGGATGAAGTTTCCTGATGATCTGGCCTAAGTAGCCAGTGAAATGCGCATAGGAATAGCTTATCCCATCAACAATAAATTTCAAGTGTTTTTATCAAGAATAAAAACTGGGAATTGAGCACGAATAACAAAAACTTTTGAAATTAAAAAAAAATTTTGTGTTCCCAAAAATTGAAATTACTTTTTGATTTTGAAGGTAAATCATAATCATGACAACATTTACCAAACCTTTTAAGTTTAAATAAAAAATAAAAAAAAATATTTTATTATTTTGTTAAAAATATTTACCTTATTGATAAAATCGAACTAATGTTTGCTAAATGTAGCCTATTTCTCAAATTACTTTTAACGATATTAACTTGGCTAAATACCATCTCTGCTTCAGCATTAAACCAAGGTAGGGAGAGCAACTGTATAGTAAATTCTGAAATTTCTAAAAAATTTTTGATGCCGCCTGCATTTCTATATTGAAATACTTCCGACAAGAAAGAAACAATGTTGTTTGTGTTGATTCATTTTATAAATTGAGTATTGGAATACTGTTCCTTTATTTCATCATCATTTATAATACTTTTCAAAATTTGTAAAAGTTTTGATTTAAATAAAATGCGTTTTATATGGTGTTGTCTAAAGTACTGACTATGGTGATGTATATAGTCCCGACTACTATGATGTCTTTATAATCGGGTGTTGTCTCAAATCCCGAATATTGTGTTGTCAATAGTCCCGGCTACATTTTTATGTAAAGTCCCGACTAAAGTGTCGTCTACAGTCCCGATTAAGTGTTGCCTGTACTTCTGACTAAAGTATTCATAGTTTCGTATCTAGTGTTTTCTATAGTCCCAACTATGGTGCTGCCTATAGTCCTGGCCATGGTGCTGCCAATAGTCCCTACACTACAGTGTTGTCTATAGGTTCGATTGCAGTGTTGTCTATAGTTTGGATTGTATTGCTGTCTATAGTCCCGGCTACGTTGTTATGTTATGTCCCAAGTATAGTGTGGCTTATTATCCTGATTGCGGTGTTGGCTATAGTCTCGACTATGCTGCTGTCAATGGTCGCAAATAGTGTTGTTTATAGTTTCGATTGAAATGTTATCTATAGTTTTGATTGTAGTGTTATCTAAAGTTTTGACTATATTGCTCACGGTTTCGTATTAGCGTTTTTTATAGTCCTGACTGTTGTGTTTACTTTAGTTTCGACTATAGTGTTTATATAGTCCCTTCTATGGTGTTGTCTATATTCCCGACTGTTGTTTTTAGATTCATATATAGTATTGCCTATAGTTCCGACTATATTGTTACCTATAGGTTCGATTGCAGTGTTGTTTATAGTTTCGACTGTAGTTTTCTATATTCCCGACTATAGTTTTGTCAGTAGGCCCGTTTATATTGTTATGTTAGATCCCGACTATAGTACTGCCTGTATACCTGACTATGTTGCTGTCAAAAGTCCCAACTATAGTGTTGTCTATAGATTTGATTGAAGTGTTGTCCATAGTTTCGACTGTAGTGTTGTCTATAGTCCCGATTATAATGTTGTCAATAGTCCCGACTATATGGTTATGTAAAGACCCGAGTATAGTTTTATCTATAGACTACAGTGTTGCTAATAGTTCCTATAGGGTTGTCTATAGTTCCGAATGTGTTATTGCCTAATGTCCCGCAAAATGTAATTTTAGTTTTGTATATAGTTTTTTCTGTAGTCCCAATTATGGTGCTTCGATTGAAGTGTTGTCATTATTGTGTATGTTGTTGTGTGCAGTTCCGTCTAGAGCGTTGTCTATAGTTCCATCGATGATGTTGCCTATATTCTCGAATATAATGCTAATGGTTCGTATTTCGACTATAGTGTTGTCTATAGTCCCTACTATGGTGTTGTCTATATTTCCGACTGTTGTTTACATATTCGTATATAGTATTATCTATAGTTCCGACTATAGTGTTATCAATAACACTGTGTTCAGTCGTGTCTATAGTCCCGCCAATTGTCATATTTATAGCCCCAACAAAAATATTGTCAAAAGTCGAAGCCAATCTAAAGTCTTGTGTTTACTCCCGATTATAGTGATATTCTCTTGGCAAAATATAGTTCGCGCCATAAACTTATCTACAGTCTGGCAACTCTTTAAGAGTAAAAAAAAAATAACCAAACCACTGCTAAAAAAATCCATAAACTTATTTGATGATGAAACCATTAAAGGCCAAATGAATGTATCTGTAACTAAAAGTGTATAAACGAATGAACGAATATAATGAATGCAAATGAAAACATGAATGATGATTATTTCATTCCGTTACTTAAATTATAGTCTATTTTATGCAACATACATAGAAAAAAGAAAAAAACATGATAACCAACCTGCAATGAATACACAAAGAGAATGTCCGTCCGTCCAACCGTTTATTCACAGCTACTCAGTTTTTTTTTCCAAAAATTTTCATAAAAAAAAATATTTTTTGTTCAAATTTTAAATTTAATAAAAAAAAATTAAATAAAGCTGAAAACAGTATTGAAATGCTAGAACATTTAGTCAAAGTCATATTTAAGTTTCCCGCTTTCTCCATTAAAAATCGCATTATAGAATGAATGTATCTGTGAGTGTTACGAAAATGTGAAAGAATTATAAATCATGGCTTAATTTTCCTGTTTCCGTTTGTTTAATGCCTTTTTAAATGAAATGAATGAACGTAAAACTGAATGCGATATTTTTGCTACTGAAAATGGTGCGTTGTCGTCTTTTTAATAAAAGAGAGCCCGAGAAAAAAGAAAATTATTATAATAATGAATGTTTGAAAAAGACTTATTAAGTGATGGCATAACGGGTGAAACGAGGGGATTTGAGTGGTACTGCTGCAGTGTCATAAAAGAATATATTTTATGCCTGGTGTTATTTTAAACGAGGGGCGATGGTAAATTGCCCTGCCATATTGCCTATGTGAGCTTGTGACAATGAGGTGTGATATTTTTACTGTCTACACTAAAAAAAACCAAATGATTTTATGGTGTAAAAGAGATTTTTGCCGATAAAAAGAGAGTTTTGGAAAATAAAGTTAATATTTTTAATAAAGAAGTTTTTTTTTGTTGTTAATTTTGTAAGTAATTTTATGGTTTTTGTTGGGAAAAAGTTCTTTTTATAATATAGAAATTATCTTTATAAAAAAGTTTATTAATTAATTATAAAGAACTTTTTGATAAAAATTATACATTTTGTTAAAAAAAGGAACTTTTTGTTAAATTTATATATTTGAAAAAGTTTACTTTTTGTAAAAAAGTTTTATATAATTTAAACAGAAAAAATTAATTTTTTTTCGAATTACATAAGGTAAGATATTTAGATGCGTATAGGCACAGTCTTTTAAAAGCGACAAAAAATAGATACCACTTAATCACTCTGCCAGCACCCACGGTGCAATTATTTTAGCTGTTGCATCAATAATTTTTATTTTCATTTTCTTTTATCTCTGCAACGCATTGTATCTGTTTAACGCAATTATCTATAAGCAAAAAGCGACTGGCAACAAAATAACAGCTGTAGTAGAAAGCAAAGAATGCCGTTACAATACACAACTAACTCACAGGCAGGCTGGCTGACTGGCATGCAACTGGCCCATAAGTCCGGACATTTACTATTAAAATTATGATTATAATAATAATGTTGACTGTTTTATATTTTTGCAAAAGACATACTTACATCCAAAAGCCAAAGACACCAAAAACGACTAAAATGTTGTGGAAGAAATATGAAATGAAACATTATGTCTGCGGCTGTCAGAGTGGCTGCCAAGCGAAAGAGAAATTAAGTCTGCGAAAATGACAAATGGCGTTGAACCTCTACGCTTTAACGAAAGGCCGTACAACAACGACAATAGAATTTAATAATAGAAAATTAACAACAAGGACGACAATAAGGGAATATTTATGAAAATTAAAAAAAAAAACAATGAATAATAGAAAAAACTGAATAATTAAATAAATAATAAGAAAGACATGCAATTTGAAAATTATTCAAATTGTTTTATTGTATCTTTTTAATGTCCCAGGCTTAAAATGAAAGAAAGCAAAGTATTTAAATTAAATATTTTGAATGAAGTTTAAGTTTTTTCTTTTAAGATAAATTTCTATTACATTTTTGAAAACTTGACATTTGCAACAGTTGCATTCATTATTTGATTATGTTTGGAAGTCATTCCTTTCTGCAAAAAAAAAATGTATTGGGGGTATAAAATTAAATTGAAACATTTTGTTTGACTTATTGAAGAAAATTAAAAACAGTAGATTCCCTTCAAATAATAGGACCAGTCCAAACACGCTTGTAATGAGTATCCCACAAGGGACTAGGACTAGTTCAAAAGTAACCCAAACGTATGGAATGACATGGTCTATTTAACTTTACGATGTTCAAGGGCAGGACCATATAACCCAGCTTTGGACTACAAAGGAGCAGTTTTAAAACTACTCCATGGTATACTCAAGACGATTAGTTTTGAAGTCGTTTAAAAACGAAAGCACGTCGTTAAAAAACGAAGAAATGTCGTCTCACTACAAACACTTTTTAACAATGACATGGTCCATGCTTGCATTACATCGGACCAGTCCATGGAGCAGTCCATTTAATCAAATTGGATCAGGTGGTCCAATAATATTTGCAGGATGTTCAACAAAAAGGTGAAATTTTATTTGGGAAGTAACGAATACCGATATATTGGTGATACTTCAGATATTTCGATATATCGGTATCAGCGATACTTTGCTGACGATACGACGATAATTTTTATATTTTTTTTGAGTATTTTTGAACAAACAATTTAATTTTCTATGCTTTTTTTTAGAAAAATAACACATTAATGGCCATTTTCTCAATGTATCGACAAACTTATTGTCGTCATAAATTTAAAAAAAAAAAATAATAAACTGTGCGTTAACGATTTCGGTTTTCCCAATATACCGATAAAAACATTGTTTTCAGTTGGCAACACCTCTCCAAATACATGTAAAAGTTAGGAGTCAGCTGACTGAATTTATCTGTACGGCAAATTAGTAATTGTCAGATAAATGCCGGTTAGCTTTGCGACAGAATAGAAGCAAATTAGACATTAAGTGCCGGTTCACACACGTCAAGTTTGACTCATCAAGTCTTAAGCTTTTAGAAGAGAAGGGACAAGAGAATCCCATTTATTTTCCCCTCTCTCCTAAAAACGCAAAACTTGCTGAGACTTGATAAAATCCAACTTTTAATTTCAAGAACCACCCAAATAAAAAAATAAATATATATGTATACGTTTTTTTAATTCACATATAGTTATTCCAATCTTTTAGCCAATTAAAAGCAGTGTCATATTACTCTTATATTTCATACAAATTTCAATTATTTTATGCATAGAATTTTGTTTATAATTTATAAACAAAAAATCTAAAAAATTTTACACATAAATGGTGTGTTAAAAAAATTTATTTCAAATTTTATAATTTTCCTTCAAAATTTGAAGTTGTAAATAAAATAAATTAAATAAATTATGTACATATGTATGTATGTCCATATGTACGCAGTTAACATAGAAAAATAAAAGGTTTCAAAAATATTTTTATTAATTAAGCCTTTCGGGATTTTGCTCGGGCAAAAACATCAATTAAATCTTCATAGTTTACTTCTTGCACAAGTTGGGCTTCAACAGACAATATTGCAAGAGCGTTAATCAGAATCAGCCACACACATGCAAAATAAATAACAGACTCACATTTTTATTTCGTTTTTAATAAATTATCATTGAAAAGGGGAACTACTGAAGTATTATTTAAAACCTTTTGAGCTGTGATGGGAATTTAGCTATTTTCCCGTCAAATCTAGCGATTTTGAAAGTAGCGGAAAACGATTTTAGCTATGTATGTGTGTATAAAAAATTAAGCTACACGGGTTTTTTACAAATTTTGTTTTATTTCAAAGTTTTTCTTGGGATTCAAAAATTAATTAACAAGGTTTCTTTTAAATGTGCTAAATTCCTATTTCATACTATTGAGAAACTGAAATTTATTGTTGAAGGGATAAACTATTCCTATGCGCATTTCACTGGCTGCTTAGGCCAGATCGTCAGGAATCTTCATCCAAAGATTTTGGAAAAGCTAAAGAAAGTATACAAATAAAACTGTTAAGCGAATAAGAATTATAAACTTCAGTTTTACTTGTAACAATATCTAAGCAACAACAACATTCATTCTGTGATCAGAATCGATAAACATCTACATAAATCGAGGTACTAATTAAGAAGTAAATTCAACAATTGAATTACTTAATATGTATAATTTAATTAAAATTTCGTATTCGTTTAAGGTAGAACTTGGCCAAATTAATTTTCGAATTTGAATTCCCCTTACATTTTTTTTCCTTTAAATTTTGGCCCGGGCCTCACGGGCCTAGGCGTAAATCAACCACTAATTAGCTATCAAAGAAAGATTTGAGGCTTAAGAAAATAATTAACCTATTGGTTATATACAATTCTTGAACCTCGATAAAATGCTCGAATATTTCAAATACAATCGACTTCAATCATGTCGAAAAAATTCTTCTTTAGCTACTTGACTTGAATCTGCATTCCGAAAATGTTGAACCCAACAGGTGGTACAGAGACGCAGATTCACTTGTTAATGGGATCAATGACATGTAATAACCAAACTTCAAAAATATCGCAAAAATTCTTATGTTTTCAAATTATTTCTTTCGCATCTGAGAGACTATTTTCCACTGCGAAATCGTCTATCTCCGTAAAAGTTGAGAATACTTTGTTTTTTTTTAAAAAGGTCTGATTTTTTGATAATTTTATCATGAATTTTAATTTAATTCTTTATTTTTTAAATCTTATTAAATTTTTAATAATAAAACTTTTTAAACTGTAATTTTCAATAATAAAAAAATTATTCTACTTGAGTTACTCTTAACTTCCCAGCAAAAACTTACATTGCAAAGTAATGAGTTAAAAAGCTGATATAACGGCTCTACATTACTTGTACATTGGCATTTAAACTCATTATTTTAACAAATTGATGTCATTGGAGGCAAGTGCTTACCACCCTCGCTTACAAATAGGGAGTTAAATAAGTCATTACCACATCCACTTAAAAATATGGAGTAAAATATTCCTTTTGGTGTTGCATTGCAATACTGCGTTTATGAAGTCAGCCATATTCATGCCCAATAACCTTGAGAACGATATGAATTCAAAGTCGAGGGGTGTTCTGGGAATCAAAAAAGCAAAATGCAAGAATTTGGAAGTTGGTTTAAATACACATTTAATTAAATTTTTTTAATTTTTATTATGAAATTCTATTTAATAGAAAAACATTTATTTAATATTTGTCATAAAATTCTTATATTACAGAAATCTTATTAAAAACTGACTTTTAAAATTCTTGCGTTTAACGTTTCCGATTTCCAGCACACCCCTGTAAATTTTTCATATCCAAATTTATTACAAATTGTTTTTATTTATAACAAAAAAAAAAAAAAAGTTGTAACAACAAATATTTAAATTCAATTTGTATTAGATTTGAAAAATGCATTTTATTACTTATGTATCAGATTATATGTCAGCCATTACTAAACTACTTCTGTGTAATGCAGATGGTATGAAGTAGTAATTGAAAAGTAAGTTGTTCAGTAATCGCAAGTCATTACCAAGTGTTTGCTGGGTTAAACTCAATATTCAATGTTCGTATCGGAATCGATATCGGCGATATTTAAGCTTGAGTATCTGCATCGGTATCGTATTGGCAAAAAGGCGTATCGTTACCTCCCTACTTTGTAGTAAAAAAGGTAGAATATTACTTTGTAAGTAAAAAAGTCACTAATTTGTAAAAAATTTAATTTTTTGTTAACAATCAAAATCATGCAGGAATTCAAATTTGATAGATCTCTTGAGATCGCTGCTGCTAATCAGGGATTCTTTCTAGTACCCCGGAAAGCTGTAGTTTAAGAATAACGTGGTGGTTGTAGTTTAAATCCAAAATCAGATTCTGAAAAGCCTGCCTTGAGGGACAAATCATCCCTAGGTGCTTTTGCTATCGAGCAAAAGCTATCGACAATTCTAATGGAACAGAGCTTCGATATCGCTGAACATAAACAAGGTGCGAGTGTGTTGTGCACTCAAATTGCAATTAACGCATTGGTTATTTACCCCGTGGTTAAGACCACCTTGAGAGAAGGCCAACATAACATGTGCGTTTTTCTACTGATAAATTCCACTCTTGCAAACACTTTTTCTTGCACATGGATTTCGTATGACAAGAAAATGTGATTTCAGATTTTAAATAGATGGTTTTATACTTTACTTGTGATCCCATATAAAATCCTTGAACGGAAAATTTTAATTTTTGGTGGTGGCGGTCAAAGATTCAGCCAAATAGATAAGTTTTACTTTTTTTATAAATAAATATGGTCAAGGTCTGTAATTTTTGCATACACCTAATACAAATATTACTAGGAAAAAAGTAAACAAATACCAATAGGCATACTTTTAGGGGCATGGTAAAAAAATAATATACTTTATGGCATGAACTGCTCGAATGATTGTTCATGTTTACAAATGTTGTAAGCAAAAGTTTATCTTCGGACTAGAAATAATATGACTGCCTATTTCATGTTACTGTCATTTAAGGATTTTGCTTTTTGCAAAAAACCGTATCGATGTGTGTGTGTGTGTAATAAAGTACATGTTAACTTTACTGGTGTACATAATGCTTTCTCGGTATATGTACAATAAACATACATACATATGTGTATCTAATTGCTTTTGAATATCATGTCTAGTTTATACTCCAAACTTAGCTTCCCTGCACCATCCCTTTTCAAAACCATTTTACAACAAAATAAACAATTTGAATGTCTAACTTTGGCTACAAACATTTAAAAATTACTTGATTGTATGTCTGTCTCAAATTGCCGTTGGTTTGTTTGTCTGAGTGTATGTAGTATATCTGAATGTGTTTGGCTGCCCTTCTGTTTGTCTAACTACATGTCTATCAATTGGCCAAATTTTCAATTTTAAATTCTTCTGTTGGACAATTCGAAAAAATAGAAAATTGGTTAGAAAAATGCTGCATAAAAAGCAACAAATAAGAAACAAATGAATGGTGGAAAAACAAAACGAAATGTTGTAAACTATTTTTTACAGCGATTGTGTAAAAGTGAGCGTTAATATATCCAATGGGTCTGGGGTTGCTAGTTTTCATACGCACACATTTATCCAACAATATTATGCCCAGCAAGGAACAGCTGATGTTACTGACAATGTTGGTTTTGATGTTGCAGTTATGAGACATGTTTCATATTTATTTATTATTTTCTTGTGTTATTTCATTTTTGACAATTGCAAAAGATTTGTCTTTGATAAAATAATAAATAAATTATTGTTTTATGTTATAGACGCTGGAGGGGAAAATAAATTTTAAGTTTTGCGGTGCATCAAGGCCCATCTATCAGGTCTGCTTACCTGTACAAAAACAAAATACAATTCTTTTTAGTTGTCAAAAATTTACTACCACATATACAAAGCAAAAGGAAAAAACGTGTATGTGTGGCACACTATAAACGTATACATGCACATGTAAACAACTTTTGACAACTAAAAAGAACATAAACAATGATCATCAGGCTTCTTGCACAGACCTTTTCAATGGGCCTTGCGGTGTATGAACAATTTTGTGAAATTGACAATTTTGGCCACACTTTGGGAGATTTTTAAAGTTTTTCCCATCGTTGTTTTATAATTTTTGTAATATTGTGTAGGTTATTTTTTTGTTATATTACAATATAAACTTTTTTAAATTTTCCTTATTAATGTTTCTATTTTTACTTCAGTGAAAAAATTTTATTCTCCATTATAACGACTTATTTCGAACATTTCAGTTTTTTGAAAACTTTTTTGACTTTAGGTAACATTTTGTCGAATTACAGACAAAGACAAAAAATAATTTTTTTTATTGCGATTTTATGAATTTTAGAAGCTTCAGTGTATAATTAAAGAATATCGTCGTTTTAATCTTTACGGACTTAAAATAAGTTTTTTATTTCCACTTCATTTAACAGTTTTTTCAATGTGTTTTGCTTCAGAATCTTTTTCCTATGATATGAAATGAGGTTATCATTCGCCATCCAGAACAATTCGCAAACCTTTTTCAATTGTTTGATTTAACATTTGAATTCGAATTGATAATGATTTTAATATAGCAAACTAGCTTAACCCGGTGCGCTTTGCTACCCCATCGAAAAACGAAAAACATGTATTGATAACAAAGCATCTTGTACCAAATTTTAATGCTTTTACAGTACCCGTTCTACTAATATGTATACAGAAATCTCATGTGTTCGTATGGGAGGTGCCAGATGCGAAGCTTTTGGAAGATGTTGTGCATTATTATCTAATTATCTAAAAAATTTGTAAAAAATTGGAGCACCTTCACTGTAACAGTACTCCAACTATGAAGAAATCTTTATTGTAATTATATAAGAGGTACCACCCCCACTTAAAAATTATAAAATATTAATTGCCTATGTTAAGAGCCGGGCTATCAGAAAATTACTGTGAAAATATTGGGGAAATCGGCTCTGTAGTTTAGAAGTCTATAGGGAACAAAATTTCATACGCTTTTTTACTTATATGTATTATTGATTGCTCAGAAGTAGAACAGAAGTATAAAAATATAAGTAAAAAACAAGTATAAAATTTAAATGTATAACAGTATTATAGTAAAAAAGTATAAAAATAAGAGAATAAAAGTATAACGGTATTAAAGCATAAAAGTATAAAAGATTAAAAGCATAAAAACAAAAAGCATTAAAGTATAAAAGTAAAAAGTTTAAAAGTATAAAAGTATAAAAGTAAAAAATGTATAAAAGTATAATCGTATAAAAGTGAAATAGTCTAAAAGTATAAAGGTACACAATTAAAAAAGTATAAAAGCTTAAAAATACAAAAGCATAAAAGTGCTTGGACTAGTCCTATTATTTGCAGGGATAACATTTAAATGCAAAAAGAGACAAAAGTTATTAATAGAGAAAACGCTTATTCGATTCAAAGAAAATGATTTTTTTTTAAAGGAATAACAGTAGAATCGCGAAAAAGTTAACCAAAATGTCATAATGGTTTTTAAATTTTTCGAACAATTAACTTTTCTAAGCGGGCTTAAATTTAAGAAATATACAATAATAAACATGGATCGTTCAGAAATAACACACTAAACTTATTCCAATTACTTCGTTTTCATAATAACAAAAAAGAAACTCAGATTTTTAATATTTATTCGCCACAGTCTCGAGAATTTCAAAACTTATCCGCGAGATTAATTTTTCGCGATTCTAATGTACAAATTTTGAAGGAAGTGCTTCGAAAACTTAAAGTGCCTAGAGATTATAAAATGTTTCTTTGACTATAAAGGCAAACGTCTGTAGAAGGGAAACGTGTTTTCACATTGAAATCTTCTTAATAAAAATTAGAAATAGGCTTTCAAAAGATTCTGTTAAGCATTTACAATTTCAAAACTCAAGTCCTATTTTAAAAGAAATATTTTGTAATAATTTGTTTAAATAATTTAACTATTTTGGTTTTATATAAGCCATCAGCATTTGGCTTTGAATTAATTCTGTGGCAAAAGTGCTTAAGTCTATTTGTAAATTTTTATAGAAGAACAATTTTAAACTTTAAAGGTGGCTTTACTCCGAATTTAATATAATCATCAGTCCTCTGCGTTTATTGTTTTTGAAGTTTTTATTTCTAAACACTCCTAATGCCACATATGAGAAGTTTTTATTATTCCAAATGTTAATGCACATTGAAAAAAATAACCAAATAATCATTTTTCTATAACTTTCTCAAAAATCCTACAAAATAGTTGAAGCTCTAAAGAAATAAAAACGTTAAATGCATTTATAAACTTTATTAGTTGATTTCAGGAAATGTTATTTGTTCAAATAAATTAAATTAAATAATATTTTGCATCGATTTGTATTGAGCGGGAATTCCCTGGATCCCGGGAAATGAAAAAGTCCGGGAAAAGAAAAACTCTACTCATAGGTCACTCAAACATTATATTGTTTAACTTAATTCACATCTTTGATTTTATTTTCGCTGATAGCGATCTTATCTGTATAAATAGCCATTGCAATTAAAATTTGTTCAATAATAACGAAAACTGTCTGGATATCAGGGTATGATGGTTGCCGAGTAGAGGGCTTTAATCCGGTTATTGACATAACGATTTATACTTATTCCCTTGAATAATAAGATTAGAAAATATTATAAAATCTGTTCAACGAAAATAAAAAAAAAATATAAACTAATAAAAATATAAACAAACCGAATAAAAAAGTGTAAGAAATAAGACAAATTTATTCATACCCTCACCACTCATTATTAAGGATATAAAAATTAAATATTCAATCTAATAGCATTTCATTCTTAGTTCTCTCTCAAAAAACAAACAAACAAACAAACAAAAGTAATCGCCATCAAAATTAAACAACAAACCCACAAAAGTTCTCAACCATTTGCTTTTCTCTGTGAACTCGTGTCAACTCTACCTCTATAAACCGAAATGCTTAACAATTTTAAAAGCCATCCTACTTGTCATGTTAATATGAGACACAACATTTAATAAACTTCGCATAAATTTTCTCCAGAAAAAAAAACAGAAATTTCCATGGATTGGGAAAAAAAGACATGCAAGAGATTTTCCTACAAAAGCCAGAGTTCTTTAACACTCGTACAATAAAAGATAAAAAACAATTTCATAAACTCTGTTTTCTTCATGTAAAAGGCTAAATAACAAGCACATGCACTGAAAACTGCACACTAAAACAATAATTTTTTTTATATTTAAGTTTGGACACACGTTTGTAAAATGTTTATTAAAAACAACAGGACAACGTTAAGTAATTTACATTTTTAATACAGGGTTTTGAAAACTGCTTAATTTTCTTTACATATAAAATAGTTTAAGCTGTTTTATTGCAAGTTTGCGGAATAAATGCATTGCAACCCTGCTTATCTACGACATATAAAATTTGAACTCGAATAAAACAAGAATGTGCTCAAATAAAGGGTTTATTTTATTGCACTTGTTCGAAGTTTAGAGTGGGTTAAAGAATACACAATGCTGTTAAAGGTTATCACACATTTTGGATGCCCTACACAGTTGTGAAAACCCACCCACAAATAATGCTTCATTATGATATAGACTATTTACTCACCTTCGCATTTTTTTTTGTCACCCTTTTTAAGACATACGTCAGCACATCCTAAGGCTGTATTTTCAGTACTAATGCGTAGTTTTAATAAAATAATGCAGTTTTATTAAATAAATAACAGTTCGAGTACCGTAAGAAAACGATAAAAGTAGTCAAAAGTATTTGCCATCAGCTGTTGCCTTTATTTTACGATTTTTTTTTACAAATTTTGCGTTCGCAAGGTGCATGCACTTGCAATTATTAAAAAAAAAAATAATAAATTTTAACCGTAAGTTTCTTGAAAAATGCACAAGATTATTAATTTTATTAACTAACAAGTCGAATTTAAAGCTTATCTACATCAACATTTTTTTCAGACAACTATTCCATTAATTTTATTATTAAGGGTATTCACGTCACAAGTTGCAACCTTGCAAAAAAGCAAAAGTGCAAACACATAACAACAACCACAAAGAAAATTATTTACCCACAACTAATTGTCTGTGTGGTTGTTGTTATATTTTTGCAATTTTGCTTTTTCGCGAGGGTGCAACTTTTGACGTGAATACCCTTATTATTTTTTTTTTAATTGTTCTTTTTTTACAAAGTTCATCTTTTAACACAACAATTTATAATGTTTTTCAATTCAAAGAGAAAAAAATGTATGTTAAAAAGTAATTCCCGCGTTGTTATTTAGTGCGGAGTTTTTTTTATGAGTCCTTTTGAAACATTTTTTCCGATTTGGCTGTGCCATAAAAAGTTGCAACATTTTATGATTTACTCTGATAATCTTGCACTTATTTAGAACCTGACAGTTTTGCATCGTTTGTGCGAAATAATTGTCTATATGGTTGTTGTTATGTTTTTGCTCTTTTGCTTTTTTGCAAGAGTGAAACTTTTGACGTGAATACTTTAGTGTTTTTTCTTACATACGATTTTTTTATAGAACATTTTTTCTTTGGAAAGTAAAGACAAAGACTACTAAATAATAAGTGAAAGAAGCTATTCATTTTAAAATAGTATGCGAAGTTTTTACTGAGAAGTATAATATGGCAGTTTTAGTATAAGAATGTCATTTTAGTATAAAAGGGTCGATTTAGTTTCCAAAGAATGAAAAAATCGAAAATGCTTACCAAATTTAAAATTTGTTGTTTAAAATTTTTACAAGTCATATGTTAATGTTGTTGCATACATTTCTCTTTTGTTTCATTGCTATTTTTTGGTAGGCGTTATTTGTTGCATGTTCTTGTGTCTCTTGTTATTATTTGTTGTAACTGTTGTTGTTGTTTTTGTTGAATTTACATGCATTCATTTATTGTCCTGACACATTGCTGACGTTTATTAACACATAAATTTTGATGAGCAGGTGTTTATGATGCACATACAGGCAGACAGATGGACAGGATAACATGCTAACAGACACACGAGCCAGCCTTGTGTGTTTGTGGAATTGGGGAAGGGGAAGTTATAAGAGAATATTCAAATTTAGTCAATTGTTTTATTGTAAATGTATTAGTAAAAAATTAAACATCCCTTTATTGTTGGAATGAATTTATTCAAATGATTTATTTTCCTAACTTCAGTAAAATGTGTTTGCTATTTTAGTAATTTCTTCCATTTTGTTTCTTTTATTTTAAAAATTAAAATATCTTTTTATGTATTTTAAGGATTACGTTACATGAATTGCATCTGTGTTCTACACCATTTTTGCATGTGTGGTTGTGTTTAATGTTTTTTGTCTTATACATATAAATTTATTTTATTGTTAAATCCTGCTACTACATTTGGTTCTTTTCTTTTTTTAAGGCTATTTGCCATTTATACCTTTTTTTGTATTGGTTCAATAATTTTTTCCAGAAACGCTTTTATTTAGTTTTTTTTTCTTGGCAAATAATTGCT
Organism: Pollenia labialis; assembly: GCA_949318255.1. Lineage (NCBI taxonomy): Eukaryota > Metazoa > Arthropoda > Insecta > Diptera > Polleniidae > Pollenia > Pollenia labialis. Next base: position 57,988,495 of record OX439143.1, read on the forward strand.
ATAAGCTGCTTAGAATATTTAATTTGTACATTGAAAATGTATTAAATTAAAACGTTACATTTGATGTATAAAATATTTATTGAAGAGCGGAGCTGGAAATCATATAAAATTTGTCTAAATCAGTGTTGGACAATAAACAGAACATTACTTAACGTACGGCTCATACACCCAGAAACGATTTTTTTTTTTAGTGTTTGTGTATATACAAACACAACTTTTAATAGTGTTCATAACTATTTTCAAGTAAGTAACAAGCACTTTATAGTGTTCTGTTCTTCGTTATTAAACAGAGTAGTGATTCTGTAGACATTTAACATTTATTGTAATGTTCTATAGTGTTTCTTTATTACATTGTTAAATAAATGAGCACACAAATGACAGCACAAAAAACTTGTGAGTGTATTGTGCACATGGTCTGTTTGTGTTAAAAAGCCAGCGATTTTGTTTTTTTTTCGTATATTTATTTTTTTTTGTAAAATATTTTTGATTTACCAGCTAAAAGGGTGCAAAGCACAACTGAAACGAACGAACATAAATATGCCGTGTGGAACACAACGAAGTTTTGTGGTTAAAAATAAAACAAATTATTTTAAAAAAGCCTTTTTACAATAAGAGCCAAAAGTAGAAATGTTCAAGCCGTTTAGCCCACTAAAGTTCAAATTCGTTTAAGGTATGTCTCTAGTGATTATTAAAGCATAAAAATAAATAAACTTTTCAAATTTTAAAGTCTAAATGGGGATGATTCAAAAGTACCCGAAATTCTCCTTTCAAACCAATTTTTCCCCTAAGATGACCTTTTGGAAAAGTTACTTTTTTATGACATGTCGAAATCGCTATTGAAATTCATAAACAAGTTTTTGGTTGAAGAGTTACTTAAAAAAAAAATCATTTCCAGCTTTGACCTTTTTATCCCTACTCGGTTTAAAATTTCGGGAAAACACATTTAAACATTATTTTTATAATAAATGTACACTCAAAAGAAAAACCAATCCAATCCACGTTTAATGGTTTTTCGTACTTTAATTTTTGAGTAATGCCCCAGAAAAAACTTTACTAACCTGGTAAGTAAGCAAGAAACGTTAAAGAAAAATAACACTACTACACTTTGTTCGAGGTGTCCACAGAATTCAGTACTTACAATACACTTACTAGAAGTCAAAAAATATCTAGTTATTATTATTTAACTCCGGGTAAGTTGCATTGTAAGTACTTGCAATAAGTTATCAGTAAGTAAATATTTATTATGTACTGAAAACAACACAACTGAATAAATAGTATGTTTTGAGCTAAATACACTGGTCTACAAATTTGGGAAAAATTTACTGCAGAAACGATGCATGTTTTTTAACTGATCTGGGTGCGCTGAATTCGAATCTGGCATAACAATTGGGCTATCACTTATTTTTATCGCATGCTGGCTATACTGTAAAACAGTCAATACTGACACTACAATTTCACAAATATTTATTTGACAGAAGCCCACTTTAATTGTAAATCTGCATAATAGTAGCGTTTAAGCATGTCAGGAAGGTCGTGTTTTACTGATTCAAGCTATTTTTGCTTTGTGTGTGGTGAATATTTGGTTGGAAATAAGGATATGCAATATCAGAATCATTTAAATATGCATAATTACATTATTTTGGTTTTGCAGTCAGAAACTTGGACAATCCGTGGACATTGACAATGTTTTGCATATTCTTCATTCGCATTTAGATTTTTTTCCAAAAAAAAAAAAACTGGTTGTAGTTAGCGCGAACTAGGGGAGAATTTATCAAGGATTTTGAGACAGAAGCATGCTGGGAGAATATTGCTGGACTCTAATACGTGAAAACGAACGAACAAACTACAAACTACGTTCAAATAACGCCATGCAGTTTTGAAAATTCATTGATTTTTCAATAAGCTAGTGATTTTATATATAAGAAACGAATAAAAACATGTTTTTGATTCTCGAAAACCTGACGTAATAGAGGAAAATCAATTATAGATTCGAATTCGGCCCGCCACATTACCCTAGGGAAGATATTTGGTTGCTCCAGTCCAAGCCCTTGTTGGCTTGTATTATTAGTAAGCAAATATTCAGCAGTGAAAGCAATAGAAGTAATAAGTAGTTGCTGAGGTCATAACTACTAAGAACTTATTGAATTTTTCAGAATAATGACAATTGTAATGACAACTACTTACCAGGTAACGTATGAAATAACTATCACCTATTGCTACAAATCAAAAAGTTTTTCCAGGGTATGTGTTACTTTTTACTTTTCTTTTATATATATAAATTTTCTTCCGATCTGTGACAAACTTTTACAACAGAGAAGTGATGATTATATCTGTGGCATTTTTACAAAACTTCTTAAGTCGAGATAAGATAGCAAACAAGTCGTCGGTGATAAAATAATTTTTTTAAAAAAATAAAATAAGTCGAAATTAAAGAAAAATTTCGTTTATAATACAAAATTTTAAAAACAAAAATGTTTTTTGAATAAAAATTAATTTTGTTAACATAATTTTTTCAAACTTTTTTAATATGACTTAAGATGTTTTATAAAAATGCCACAGATATTAGAATAACAATTAATTTTCAAAAAAAAATAAAAAAATGTTTTCATACAAAACTAATAAAATATGATGATAACATCGTCGTATACTGAAACTATTGGGGAATTCGTAAGGTGTCATAAAGTCATATGTCTTAAAATAAAAACATGAAAAATACGGCTGTTGTGAACAACCCCTCATAGTTCTGTGTGCTTTTTGGAATTTAAATCAGCTGATTTTAAACAAATGCAAAAAATAAATATTTACCAAAAATAAAAATATATTTTTTAATTCTAATCGATGAATTAATATATTAAATTAGTTCTTACCTGACTATTTACCGTTTTTCAGACGCAAATCAGAAATAAATTTTATTTTATTTGTTTCCAAACAGCAGAGTCCTAAGCCGGTCTAATTTGACGCTGCAGGTAATATGTTGTAAAAATTGCTAGCCGCAGGTTAAATTCAAAAGATAGCCGAATAAAATGTTGCCATTAACGGCGACGGCTACAAAAACTAAAAAGGCTCGGCCGTTCAGTGCAGGTCTCTTCGGATTAATTACGACAGCACAATAAACGTAGCAAGCACAGTTCTATTTATTTACGACACTTTTTGTTTACAAAGCAACAACACTATTTTTAAACCATTGTACAATTTTAGAACATTATGACAATATAACATGATAGCACACCGTGTGAATACCCCATATGTAAAAAATACTGTCCAAAATAAAAGCTTAAGTATTATATAAAGGTTACTGTATGAGATTTCAACTTTTCTTAAGTTGAAATAATTCCTTTTTTTTATTTTAGTTTTTATAAAATGAAACACAATAATTTTAATTGTGTATGTATGTAGGGTACTTCAGAAACCCTTATACAAATTTATTAAATCTATTTAAATTTAATTATTTGAATTGTAGTGTTAAGCAAAATAATCTGCGCACAGCAAGGTAGTAAACGCAAGTGACCAAATCAAAAAATATTTAAGTTTTAAGAAGAGCTTAAAAATATGTGTAACAGTACTTGATAATTGTTTATTGCTTACGCATATTACATACTTAATTACAAACATATCATATATTTATATGTAATGCACAAGTGCGTATGTAAAACCAAAACCAGTATTTTTATTATTACTTTAATGCTTTTACTTAAATGAGATGAATTGAGAACTCATTTAAGTAAATTAGCAGAGAACAACAAAAATCAAATGCGTAAGCTTTCATGCGAAGTTCACACTAGCCATGACTTTTAAAATAAGAAAATAAAAAAACTTATTTATTTAAAAAATATGAAAATATGAAAAATAATAAATATAAAAGATTTAAACTGAAGTTGTTCGCCAACATTCTGCCCCACTAAGGACGACAGTGCTTAATCCTTGGAAGAAACGTCAGCAGCATGAAGTTTGAAGTTGGAATCGTTCTCCATACCATCCAAGCAGTCATTTGTAGGTAGAAAAGCAATTTTAGAAATTGGTCGCTTAAAGTTCTTTCCGTTCGAGAATAGAGTGACTACCCTAACAAAACCATCTTTGCCAGGATGGGTATCTTGGATGCGAGCCAGCGGCCATTCCCCAGGAGAGCCTCGTTCATCAATTACGACCACTAAGTCGCCAATTTTTGGGTTTTGTGCTAATTTGAGCCATTTTGGCCTAGCTTGAAGTCTACACAACCATTCGTTTGACCAACGGCGCCAAAAATGCTGTTTTAGCTTCTCAATGGTTTTCCACCGATTTAACCGGTCAATGTTGACATCGAGCAAATCCTCATCTGGCACACATAGAGTAGGTTCCCCAATTAAGAAATGAGCTGGAGTAAGGGCGTTGCAGTCAGTTGGTTCTGAGCTCAGAGGGCACAGCGGTCTAGAATTTAAGCAGCTTTCTATTTGAGCTAACAGAGTGGTGAGCTCCTCAAAGGTCAAAATACGATTCTGCATCACTCTCTTTAAATGGTATTTTGTAGACTTGACGCCGGCCTCCCAGAGCCCACCAAAGTTTGGAGATGCTGGCGGTATAAAATGCCATTTCGTACCATTTGCGGCAAGCCGGTCAGTAATTTCAACTGAAACCGATGATTTGCTTCGATTATAAAGAATTTGCAGCTCCTTATTAGCTCCAACAAAGTTAGTACCACAGTCTGAATACAAATCAGTACAGGGACCTCGACGGGACACAAAACGCCTAAAAGCGGCCAAAAATGCATCGGTTGACAAGTTTGTTACTGCTTCCAAATGAAGTGCCTTCGTAACCATGCATATAAACAAGCAAATGTAACCTTTCGCAGTTACTGAATTTCTTACAGTTGATTGCTTAATTATAATAGGTCCTGCATAATCGACACCACTGTGTTTAAATGAACGCGCTGGTTTAAGTCGAACGCTAGGAAGATTTCCCATTATCTGTTGGGCCGCTTTTGCGTTATATTTAAAACATGTTACACATTTCCGCAAGATTTGCTTCGCGATGCTTCTACTGGATATTATCCAATATTCACGTGAGACGTAAGTTTGCATTTGAATCAAACCGCCATGCAAAGTTTTAATGTGCGCATCTAGAAATAATAATTTTGTTAAAGGATTTTGTTTCTTGAGTAAAATTGGGTGTTTGGAACAATATTCAAGATCAGAGCTTTGAATTCTACCACCGACTCTAAGTAATTGAGAGGAGTCAAAAAATGGGCACAGTTGTGCTAGAGCTCGGTTTTTTAGAATTTGACCTTTCTTTTGAAGTTCTGAGATTTCTTGTGAAAAATCCACATCTTGTGAAAGTTTTACAAGCTTTAAGCGAGCAAGTTTTAGCTCATCGGTTGAAAGAAACCCTATCATCTTACTATTACCTTCAATTTGTGGATTTTTATTGTTTTGAGTATTATGTTTAAAACGTAAAATGTATGCAGTTACGCGTATTAATTTTGAAAGGGAGGAAAATTTTGTTAATAGATCTGGATATTGCTTTACGTCTGCTACAATTGAGTGCATGTTCAAAATTGGTTCACTCGTAATTTCATTATTTACATAAAGATTTAATTTAGGCTGGGTTGGCCAATTTTCTGCAGGTTTAGTTAGCCATTTAGGGCCATGCCACCATAGTTCATGTTTAACTAGTTCATTTGAAGATATACCACGTGAAGCGCAATCAGCTGGATTTTCCCGTGTAGATATGTATCGCCATTGAGAAGTACGTGTTTTGCGTTGGATTTCTGCAACTCGGTTTCCAACGTATACGGGCCACCTAGATGACTGACCACGTATCCATGAAAGAACAGTTGTGCTATCAGTCCAATAATAAACATTTGAAATTTCATGATCAAGTGAAGAGGTTATTCGTTCTACTAGTTTTGCCAATAAAGTTGCACCACATAATTCCATTCGAGGTATTGTCAGCCGTTTTATAGGACCCACTTTAGTTTTTGCTTGGATTAATAACACGTTGGTAGCTGAATCTGAAATAGTTTTAGCGTATACAGCAGCCGCGTAAGCCAATTTCGATGAATCAGAAAACCCATGAATTTCAATTTTAACACCCCTTTGTGTTCCAATCCAACGAGGAATTTTAATATTTTCAAGATGTTTTAAATTATTACGATACATTAACCATCTGTTTGCAATAGTATCAGGCAGGCGATCATTCCATTCAATGCCAAGCAACCATAAATTTTGGAATTCAATTTTTGCAAGAATTGTAGTAGGAGAAAGCCAGCCTTGAGGATCATACAATTTTGCTGAATCTGAGAGCAAACTTCTTTTCGTGACTACTGGTGTATTTTCAAAATTGATTTTAAAAGAAAAACAATCGTCTACTGTGTTCCATTCAAGACCCAGAGCCTTAACCGTATTAGGTTGATTTAGTTCAAATATATCTGATTTTTCCCTGAACTCCACAGGAATCAATGCTAGCAATTCTTTTGAGTTTGTTGTCCATTTACGTAAGTTAAACTTGCCTTCATTAAGCAGACTGCATAATTGAGTATGTAATTGGTAAGCATCTGATAGACTATCAGCCCCAGAAATAACGTCATCGACATAAGTATCTGAACTGAGCACTTCACAAGCCACCGGATATTTTTCCTTTTCATCCAAAGCTAGTTGTTGTAAAACCCTTATTGAAAGAAAAGGCGCCGGTGTTGTGCCATAGGTAACTGTCGAAAGCTCGTAAATTGATATTTCCTCAGAGTCAAAATTTCTCCACAAAATCTGTTGAAACTTTCGTTGTTCCTGAGCCACAAGTATTTGTCGGAACATTTTCTCCAAATCTGCCCGAAAGCCGATTTTAAAACGTCTCCATCGATTTATTATTGTAGGCAAATCATTTTGCAAGGCAGGGCCAGCTGCGAGCTCCTCATTCAACGAATTCTTAGCGGACCTTTTACAGCTACCATCGAAAACAACTCTTAATTTAGTAGTAGAACTACTTTCCTTTAAAACACCATGATGAGGCAGAAAAACCCCATTCTTTACCAAATCACAAGGATAAGTGCCAACTTTTTTCATATGCCCAAGAAGTTCGTACTCTTTCATAAAATCTACATAAAGCTTTCCAAAGTTTTTGTTTAATTTACATTTTGATTCTACGTTTTTCAAACGAGAAAGTGCTGCATAGTCTGTATGCGTAAAAACAGGAAGTGGGAGACCCTGAAGCTGCAGTTTAAATGGTAGGGAAACAGTGTAACGTCCAGATGAATCACGAGTAGTAGTATTTTTAAAATGTTGTTCGCACCGAATTTCTTCTTCATTCAAAACTTTTTTCTCTAAAAGTTCTTCCTGTTCCCAAAACGATTGCAATTGTTTATCTAATGAACAAACATTTATGCTTATAGTATGCAGATTAGAATTATCAGGAATTGGGCCAGAAACTATCCACCCGAAATGTGTAAGTTGCAGGAATAGACCATCGTCAACTTTATGTTGCTGAGGTAACACAATATCTCCGTAAACATCTCCCCCTAACAATAGGTCAACTTCACCAGGTTTGGAAAAATAAGGATCGGCTAAAGAGAATTTTCTGAAGTCAGGTAATAATTTTTCGTTCAGAGCCATAGGTTGATATCCCGTTATTTTTGGTAGGACTAGGGCTTCACAATCAAGTTTAAAATTGGTTTCAATTCTTGAGAAGATAGAAAAATTAACATAATTTCTTGAAATCAGAGGTTGATTTCCACCTACTCCGCTTATTTCCACAAAATCCCTTTTATAAATTAAACTTAATGCATCTGCAGCTTTTTTAGTGATAAATGAAGCCTGAGCGCATTGATCAAGAAGAGCACGTAAAACAAAATCGCCCTGGGATGTTTTTAGCACGACACGCATTGTTGCAAGGAGAACTTGGGGCCTTTTTCTACTTTTAAATTACGAACCATGGTCAACGACATGAGCGGTGACATTCTCAACAACTTGCGAAGACGATTGTGTTTGAGATGTCATAGCAGCTTCAGGGAGCGAGATTTCAGTAGAACGGTTTGCAAAATACTCGTTATGAAGGGTAGTATGGTGGTTTTGTTGACAGACTTGACAACGAGAAGCTACATGGCACTTGTTACTAAAGTGGCCTGGTGTTAAACAATTCCGACATATTCGCTTAGAATTCAAAAAATCTCTTTTTTCAGCAGATGACAAAGCACTAAACTTAAAACACTTGAAAAGGGGATGACGCTTGTTGCAGCAGGGGCAGTTAGAGTCAGTATTGTTATTAGAAACGTTATTTACATAACGTCGAACATTGGGTTTACTTTTATTTTGATGCTGTGGGTTTCTCAATCTTGAAAAAGATGCATTTGGGCTTAAATCAGTCTGATCAGTAATTGTTTCTAATGTTCGAAATGTTGCTTCCAAAAATTTAAATAAATCTTCTATAGGAGGGATTCGAGTTGATGCTTTGAGCGATTGCTCCCATTCCTTACGCGTCTGTACATCTAACTTATTTACAGTCATATAAATTAGCATAGCATGTTCACCTTCGGTATTAACTTCTAAAGTACGTAGTAGAGCAATACTAGTTCGGGTTGTATCCAAAATCATTTGGATACTTTTAGAAGAGCCATCAGAAGCAGGCAAAGAAAACAATTTTTTAAAAATAGTATCAACTATTTTTCTTTTATTGTGGTATCTATTTTGTAATGCGGTCCACGCTAACGCATAGCTTGAATCCGTTGCTGGATATTCATTTACTATATCCAATGGAGTCTCTTTACAAGAGCTTTTCAGAAAACAAAATTTTTGAACATCAGAAAGGCCAGAATTATTATGCACCAAAGAAATAAACATATCCTGATAAGACATCCACGTTAAATAATCACCACTAAAAACTGGCAAATCAATTTTTGGTAAACGGGCCTGAGACGAAAATGTTTCATTTCTAGATTGAGAGGGACCAGCAAATGTACTCGATTGAATTCCAGGGGAATGAGATCCTGAAGTTTCCAAAAAATCAAGCAACTGGCTCTTAAGGGCAAAAAACTCGTCAAGAAATTGAAAATAAACATCATCTTTGAAATAAGGAATATCTTCTGTATTAATTGTGTTTTCCCGGACTACAGAAGATAATTGATTATTTCCAGCTTTAAATTGGAAAACGATAGATTCTATTTCGTCTAACACAGATTGTGCAAATCCATGTGTTTTTTGCTGTCTTGAAATATATAACCTAGCAGTTCGTTTCAAATTCATAAATAAATCTTTTTGTTCCTCAACAAGATGGTGAATATCCGCCATTTTTTTTATTCAAAACACCCTTTTTCACAAATTTATTAAATAATATTAAATTTCATGCATACATACAGTTTTCCAGAAAACCACAAACTTCGGTAACAGTAACGCAGAGTTTCAAACCTTAGATATTTATTTAAAAGCCAATTCCAACTCTCAAGAAGTCCTCCAGAGAAAACGTTCTAAAGCCAAGTCCAAATATCACAGCAAAAAGTTCCAAAATCAAAAATGTTGCAAGTCACTATTCTAATTAACAATGACGTATTTAGTTTTCCCGGGTTTCGGCACCAAATTATGTATGAGATTTCAACTTTTCTTAAGTTGAAATAATTCCTTTTTTTTATTTTAGTTTTTATAAAATGAAACACAATAATTTTAATTGTGTATGTATGTAGGGTACTTCAGAAACCCTTATACAAATTTATTAAATCTATTTAAATTTAATTATTTGAATTGTAGTGTTAAGCAAAATAATCTGCGCACAGCAAGGTAGTAAACGCAAGTGACCAAATCAAAAAATATTTAAGTTTTAAGAAGAGCTTAAAAATATGTGTAACAGTACTTGATAATTGTTTATTGCTTACGCATATTACATACTTAATTACAAACATATCATATATTTATATGTAATGCACAAGTGCGTATGTAAAACCAAAACCAGTATTTTTATTATTACTTTAATGCTTTTACTTAAATGAGATGAATTGAGAACTCATTTAAGTAAATTAGCAGAGAACAACAAAAATCAAATGCGTAAGCTTTCATGCGAAGTTCACACTAGCCATGACTTTTAAAATAAGAAAATAAAAAAACTTATTTATTTAAAAAATATGAAAATATGAAAAATAATAAATATAAAAGATTTAAACTGAAGTTGTTCGCCAACAGCTACTATCATCTTTAACTAAAACTACATACTTCCACTTAAACTATAGTCTTATAAGGGAACTTCCGTTTTGTTCTCAAAAGTGAGCCTATTAAAAAGTTGGTCGTCTTATACTTTAATAAAAGTTTTATACGAAAACAATCGCGTCGATATAATTACTTATAAAAATTTTAAATTAAAATTAACTTAGCCTTAAGCTGTCATTTGTTTAAATTAATGTCTATCGCTAAATATTTTAAAAATATTTTAAAGTTAGCTAGGTCGAAAATATTATATATCAGCTAAAATATTAGATCGAAATTTAGCTTTAGCAACGGAAAATACAGAATAAGTCTTCTGAAGTTATTACTCAACGGTCTTATATATTTATATTGATGACAATTCTTTAAACTTTTTTTCTCTATTGAACGTTCATTTTAGAACAAAAATTTCCCAGCCCTGTTAAACAATATAGCAAGAAATTAATTTCAATTTTAATTCTTTACAGTTGCCATTTACAAACAAATAAAATAAACTCAACTGAAATCATGCCAGATATAAAAAATAAAAAAAAAACCGGAAAAAGGTATGAAAGGCACCAAAACCAATTTGAATTCACAAATGAATAACGTTATAAATATGGATAAGAAGAAATCTCTTATTCCCACACACATACGCATTTTTATTGAAAAAAAAACACTCACACTGTTGTAAACAATAAAATTTTTACAACTTACTTGAAATCTTTTTGCAGGTAAAAATACAATTTTACAAGTATGTTTTACACACACACTTACTACATATAGATATTTGTATGCATATGTTTGTGGCATTTATGCATGTGTTGTGAACATTATAAAGAAATGTGCATAAAAAATAAAACAAGATGGTGGATATAAAATGGCGGTGAAGCAAATTAAAAGAGTTATTATTGTTATCATAACAATTTCCGGTGCAACCAATTACCAGAGACTTTATACAGCCACTACTACAACAGTAATTTTACACTATTAAAACTTTTTAAACCTGCCCAAGAAGAGGGGGGTTTGTATTGCCATAGTAGTTTCAAACATAAAAATGTAAAGAAACAAGCAAACCATATTCGTATTTTTGAATATGTACAAATTTACAGAAATATGCAGCAATTGAACATTTGTGTAACTAGTTAACAGTAGAGTGCAAAATTTGATCTTCGAATCAGAAGATTTTATTTTTACATAACGATCAATTTCCCATTTTATCTAATAAATATCTTCTCTTTCCTATCGTCTAATAGTAAAACCAACGTTTTATATTAAAAGAATAGTCTTGTACTAAAACAAAAATTATATATTTACGCTTTTAAGTACTAGAATGCATAACCGAGTACCCATTTGTCCACTTACTACTTCAAACATTTGCAGCTACAAAATAATTTAATACAGAGTACTGAAACTTTGTATCTAGAAAATTAAAGTCTTTTTGTGCCGTTTTATTGACTTTTTATGAATTTCGGGTTAGTTTTTCCATGGATATAAGCTTCCAAAGATAATGCCCAGAAATAAATGGTGCTTTCTGTTAAGCAGTTTTGCTTACAGCAGGCACCAATTTGAAATACACAATTTATGTGTATTGATCGTAAACACACATTAAAATCAATGCAATACTACCCGCTTCCATGAAGGGGAATAACACTTAGAACATTGTTCGTGACATTTGTTCTTTAAAATAATGATTTTATTTATTATTCTCTTACAACCTGCTTACTTACACAGAAAAAATTACGACAAATCAATTGTCATAATGAATACCATATCATATGTCAATACAATTAACTTTTTAGTTGAAAAGGAACCAATAAAATTGTTAAAACTCAACAAATATGTTTAACAATGAGTTTGTAATATTGAATGAAATATTTGTTAACAATTAAATATAATTTTTTATTGTGTGACTTCGTCATATTAACAAAATATTTTGTTGCTAACTAAGTTGAATCAGAAGATTCATTTAAAGGCTATTTTTATTAATTTTTTTAGTGAAATGCATACATACATGTGTACATTAGGGTGGCACTTATTTTGTTAAATTTGGAATTTGGAGTACTGCGCCCCCCTATTTTTTACACTTAGTCTTGAAAATATATAGTGAAAATTTGAGGCAAATCGGACAATTTTAAACCGAGGCGCAGGGAGGTCAAAGTTTAAACTTAAGAAAATTTCCCATTTTTTGCCAAACAAGTACTTCTAGGGTTTTTATTTTTTCGAATATTGTAATAAAAATAAGAAAATAGAAATTCTGATTATTTTTGTCCAAAATTGTTTACCCTGTTTCAGAAATTACCCATTTAAAAAATTTGTGCTATATGTCTTGTGTCTTTAAGTCGCAGTTAATTAGTTATTTTTCTAATTGTATTATATTTTTTTCTTTTTAAACAATAGAAGAGTAATAGTTATAAAAGTTATGATTCTTTTATTATATTCATTGAATAAAAAATTTGATACATTTAAACTTTAAAGGTTGGGTTTGTTATTATTAGAAATAAAATTTAAGAATCGAATTCTATTGATAAATCTTTTATGGTGGCATCTTTGGAGTATTGCTGTCTATAATGTTGAACAATCTAAAACACAAGAAAAATAAGCAATTTTGTTTCAGGAATTAAAGAAAATATTTGTTTAATACCTTAAATAAATACTGCCGCTGCTCCTCGACTTTTGTTACTTTCTGATGGAAATCTTGCGCAAGTTTTATTCCCCTTTCTGAACAGTCGTTAACAATTTTTATTTCTTCAACAATGCTTTTTCCTATCCTGTAATCTTCTGAACTCTCCCATGTTTTCGGGTCTTCTTTTAAGAAACTCGTATAAATATTAAAACGGTTTAATATTTTTTTTGTATTTGTAGAAAATAGTTCTACCAAAATTGTAGTATCATCTCTGCTAATGAAACTCTTTACATCTCCTTGTTTTAATGACAGCTTCTTTGGAACACCATCCATTTCTTCTGGCAAATCTTCAAAAATTCCATTGTTTATTTTTGCTACAAGTTTGGCTTTAGTTTCCACAGATATCCTGGGATCAAATAAAGAGAAACCAACACACTCTTCGCTTTAGTAGTACAGGTGATTATTTATTTTTGAAATTGCTTTTTCTGATATATTTCGGTTTATTATCTTGTACTCTTCCAATTTACGTAAAAACTTTAGATCATTTAAAGGGGCTAAATGAGCTTTTGTTGCGTCGAACCAAAAAATTGTATAACATTTTACTTAATTTTACCTTATCAAATACAGCAGTAACTCTCGGTGTTAAAATATCTTTACGTGCTCTTTTATTCTTTGGTAGTGACATATTCTCCCTTTTCCTTCACTTTCGATTGATTCTCATTCTGAATCTGAGATATTTGGTATATCACCTGTAAGAAGCAAGGATTAAATGCTACTTTGGAGAGTTCTCGATATAGTGAACATTCTTTTACAACTAGACGAGCAGCATCCTCTACACTAAGCTTAATGAGTCTTATATTATGAAATAATACTTTAAAACAATCTCCTTTAGATGGTAGCTTAGCTCCCGTTATCTGAAGGTTTGGAAAGCCAACCAGGTAAATTTCCTCTCTTATTGTAGGCATTTTTCACAAATTATTAATTAAAAATCAAAACATACTTCACCGCCCGAAGCGTATACAATAGTCTTATGATTAAAAAAATTTTAATAAAATGCATTCGGGGGAAATCCCCGTGCTATATTTATTCATATTGCGGGGAAATGATTACACTAACAGAGCCGTAGGTTAGTGCTGCCAGATGTGAAAACTTTACGTCATTTTGACGACTTTGTACAAAATTTTGAAGATTCTTTTTGAAAGATTTTTCGAAAAAATGTCAAGCAGAACTGCATTAGGTGCATTTAAATTATCCTTTACTTACCATTTGTAGGCATTCATTTGAAAACGCATTTACATGGGAAAATTAACACATATTGTATGAAAATGGGTAATTTCTGGCCACAGGGTAAACAATTTTAGACAAAAATAATCAGAATTTGAGGACCAAGCGATAAGGAATCTATTTTCTTATTTTTATTACAATATTCGAAAAAACAAAAACCCTAGAAGTACTTGTTTGGCAAAAAATGGGAAATTTTCTTAAGTTTAAACTTTGACCTCCCTGCGCCTCGGTTTAAAATTGTCCGATTTGCCTCAAATTTTCACCATATATTTTCAAGACTAAGTGTAAAAAAATAGGGGGGCGCAGTACTCCAAATTCCAAATTTTACAAAATAAGTGCCACCCTAGTGTACATACTATGTATGTATGTATATTAAAAATTTAAACTTCTTTTAATTATTTAAGCTTGAGGTCGTTTTTTATAAAAAATTATATTTATTTTCTCAATATTTCGCTAACCTTTGGTTAGCATCGTCAGGAAATTAACAAATTTTAATAATAACAAAAACGATAACAAAATTATGAAAAATTTTTTATCAGAAATTAAATTCAAAAACCTATTTGTCATAAAAATTTTTTCAAAAACCATTATAACAAAAATATAAATAAAAATTTAACTAAAGTATAACAATTCATATAAACTGAAAAAATTTCCTATCTATAAACCTAATTCGAAAACCATATTTACAATAATAAAATAATATTTTGGCTAATGAAAACTCCTATAAAATAAAGATTTTTTAAAAACTAAACTTATTTTTAATTGCTATAAAATAAAGATTTTTTAAAAACTAAACTTATTTTTATCTTATCTTACATTCATAATTAAACATATTTTCATTATTACACAACTAATGTGTATATCGCGACCTAAGGACAAGAAGGTCCTAGTTTTCATGTAACAAATTGAACCCTCTTGTTCCAAGGCTGCGATAGGTACCTATATTAATATTATTATATATGTAATCTTCTATCCCTTAATAACTAAATTCCTATAATTATTCGCTATATGTTCTGTGTCTGCTTTAAAATTTATTCTCTGTGCCGTTGGTGTATTAATTATGTGTAACATTTCCAATATATATCTGCGTTTGTAGTTAGTTTCAGTGTTTAAAACCGATACTTCCTCAAAATTTGGATAGTGATTAGACTGATAACAATGATGACTTAATGCAGTTTTTTTAGAATGTCCCTATATTTTTGATCGGATCTATGTCCCGCAATTCTAGTCCTTAATTTGTTCTTCGTTGTACCTATGTAAACTTGGTTGCATCTTTCATTATCATTTCCCTTGCAAGGAATTTTGTAAACAATGTTTGACATATCCCATTTACTAGTTCTATCCTTTGTCTTGCTAAATAAACTGTTCAATGTGTTATAAGCTTTGTATGCTACCTTATATTTGTCAGTGTCAAAGATTCCCGATTCTTTTATTCGTTCCGAAACATTGGATATGTATGATAATGATTTATATATCATTGGTTCTATTGTTCTGGTAATTCTTGTATTCCTATTACTCCTATCATTATATTGATTTATTAATCCATAACTTAAACTATTTGGAAAATTGTTTTCCCTTAATATATTTCTAATTGTAATTATGTTTTTTCTATGATAAACCTTGTCACTAATTGTTAGTACCCTATTAATTAAATTTCTTGCAGTATTTATAATAATTCGTTTACTGTGTCCTGAATAATAATTTATAATTCTGCCTGATGCTGTTGGTTTTTGATACCAATCTATTAACAATTTATTTCCCTTTCTTATTACTAAAGTATCCAAAAAAGGTAATTTTGATTTACTTTCCATTTCCAAAGTGAATTTAATATTACTATTAAACCCATTAAATGTGTCTAACAAGTCATCTACCCCACATTCATTAATAATGCAGAATATATCATCAACATATTTTATCATTATTTTGGGTTTAATATTTAATTTTTCAATGGATGTATCAAGTAATCTTTCCATTACAATATCTGCTACAATTGGAGATGCAGGAGATCCCATTGGAAGTCCCTTCAGTTGTGTATATACTTTCCCATTACAACTAAAGTATCTGTTATCCTCTATACAAAATTTTAAAATTCTTAAAAACAATCCCTTGTCAATTTTTTTTCTGTTCGTGTAACTACTAGTACTGCGATACTTTTGATATTTTCTACTTTCGATTTTTATCGATAGTTTAGATCTCACTATCGATATTACTTTCGACTGAATGTTTGTAAAGGTTGGTTAATTCTATCGTCAAATATTAGTTGGGTCTGAACATACCTTAAATCATATCTATGTAAAGGTTGGCTAAATGTTAAGGGCCGATGTTGATTTTGAATAAAACACAAATTATTTAGGAAATTATTGTCATTTCTTTTTATTATGATAAAATTGTTCTGGTTTAATTATATATGGAACAAAATATCAGCCAAAACTCTAAATTTCGATGACACTGAGGCATAATTGAGGTACTATGCCGTTAATGTGACCGAAGATGACGACAGAGCATAAACCGCACCAAACAGTCACTCTTTGTGGGTGCATTGGATTTTCGACCATCACTCTTGGATAATCATTCGCCCAAATGCGGCAATTCTGCTTATTGACGAATCCACTGTGGTGGAAATGTGCCTTATCACTCAAGATGAAGTGCAAGATATGCATTTTGATTTGAACTCCCATTTTCAAAATAAGCCTCAATAATTTTAACGCGTTGCTCGATTGTGTATCTTTCCATGGTGGAAATTCAGTTAGTCTGAAATTGAGAAATGTCAAATGAAATGCAGAAAAATACTTAACGTTTACGTTACTTGTGCAGGAAAACTTTAACTAGTTTTTTATCAGGTTACAGTTCGTGGTTTTTATCACTTAGTTGAACGTTGGAGACGCATGTATGTACGCACGTTGTTTTAGATGACAGTTTTTGAAAAATTGATAAGTACCTTTCTTAAGGAACCGAAGTAGCAGGGACTACAAGATATTTTATTGCAACTCTAAATAATTTTCTAAATTGGTTTTGATTCTCATTCTAGCGAAATTATCCTCTAATGGTCGTTCATTGTTTTGTCCTATTCATTACAATATATTTGACATTTCAGTCGCTATGTAATGATGTACAAAATTTGACTTAAAGGCCTTTAATTAGCAGTAAAAAAGCACAGCTAAGCAATCCATATCACCTGTCATTCTTGTTGTTTGTATTCATTGCTGGAACTCAGCGCGAAATAATAATATCAAGTAAAAACTTGCGGCAAAAAACTGTTTGTGTATAGCTGATGTTACATGTCTTAACAGCTGTATTTTAAAAAATAAAAATATCGATATTGATATTTTTCCTATCGATATTTAAAGACTATTGATAATTTCGATAGTTTCCCAGCACTAGTAACTAATAGTTTTTTTTTATATTTATTAATTGAAAAGACCATTCTATAAAATTTTTAAACAAATTTTTTTTCAGTTTTTCTTTTGTTATGGTTTTGTTTATTTTTTTGTTAATGAGAAACATAAAAACAAAACAAACAAAAAGCAGTGAATCGCTGAATTGCATAAACCGCTAATTTAGTAACACTTTTAATATTTCAGGCTTGACATGTCAATTTTAAGTTGAACAATTTTTTTTTTTTTTTGACATAACAAAGGTATTCATTTCAGTTTTTTTATATGTTGGAAAAATGAAAAAGTGGAAAAATGTTATTTTTGTTACAACAACCACAAGGAAAAAAATTCCACCAAAAGTTACATTTTTGTCAAACTATAACCAAGTGTAAAAAAGTCAGGATAAAAAGATGTAATTTTCCACTATAAACGTCAAACGAAATGATGTTGCCATTCATAAAAAATTGCTAATAACATAACT
The DNA here is from genome assembly GCA_949318255.1 of Pollenia labialis. Lineage (NCBI taxonomy): Eukaryota > Metazoa > Arthropoda > Insecta > Diptera > Polleniidae > Pollenia > Pollenia labialis. Next base: position 58,006,387 of record OX439143.1, read on the forward strand.
TCTTTCTCATTTAACTATCAAAAAGAAAAAACACATATTAAGAATGAGTTCAATAAAAAAAGGTATTAAAGAAGAATTAAAAAAAAGAAATGAAATAAAAATTTCTGCAATTTAATATTTCAAAGTTTTTATTCAGGGGTGTGCTGGAAATCGCAAACGCAAGAATTTGGAAGTTGTTTTTAATAAACTTTAAACCTAATTCTTATAACTTTTGGTTTAAAATCCTGTTTAATAGGGAAATATTTGTTTAATATTTGTCATAAAATTCTTTTATTACAAAAACCTTATTTAAAAACTACTTTTAAAATTTTTGCGTTTTACGATTGCGATTTCCAGCACACCCCTGATTGTATTGTTTTCATGAAAATGTATCTTGACATACCCTTATTTTCGTAAATACATATTATCAATTTTAGTTAATGATGTTACAATTAAATAAATTTATTAATTCACTTTTTACACTTATTTGGCATATTGAAAATATAAATTACTTCCACGAATTATTTGGCAGATTTTTTTGACAGTTTGTACTTTTTACAAAAAACAAATTAAAACAACCCCGTTCACGTCAATAAGAGTGTAATTTTTTTTTTCCATTTTTCCAACCAAAAAAACTTTGAAATGAATACCCTTAACTTCATTTTTTATCTAAAACTTTTTTTTTTCTTTGTACAAACTTTAAAGTGCCGCCTTGATTAAAAGCTATCATGATCAATTTATTTAAAAAAATACTTTTCATAAATTTTAGCCTTTGTTATTTGTTTGTTTTGTTATAAACAAACATAAAATTCTATAACAGCTGTAACGTTAGAACGGCGAAAAGCTTTATCTGCAGGGCAACGTCACGTTTACGTAAGAGTACATATTTATGTATAAGATTGGTAAAGAAAACATAACAGATGTTCCGCACTTACTTATTAGAAGCAAAAGCTTTATGGAGTTTTAAACATTTAAAACTAAAGGTTATATAAAACCTTACGATTTATACAGAATTTCCAGAGTTATTAAAAACCGATTTTCGTAAGAACCAACGTGCAACATTTTTCTATAACTTTAGTGATGTAGCTCCTTTATCAAAGTAAATGTATTATAACCGAACTACTGTATCATATTAACTAACACTCTTCTACTGAAATTCTTAAGGCCTAACCATAATATGAATAGCCTTGCTTAAGCTGAATGTACACTACATGTTTTTGTCATCTGACGTGTCAAATTTTAAAGTCACATGTAATTTTGCATGTCTGTCAAAATTGCTGGTTTACATAAGGCTTATAATATTCGGTCGCATTCGCTTCAGACATCGTCTCTGTTTTTTTTTTCATAGTAATTGCAGAAATCAAAGTAGTTCTCGGTTTAAAAATAACGTGCTGCCGCCACAAACATTTTTATTTTCGCCGTAATCGAGTTTAGCCATCTTAAAATTTTTTTCTTTAAATTCGAAGATGCCAATTCTGGGTATAATAATGAAAAGTGTTTTATATATGTATGTACGTTATTTCTATTAAACGGTTAAAAGAACATACATTTATCGGTATTGTAAAATAACAACCTCAGCCGGCAAATGAAATCGTCAATAGTGGACGCCGCTGACCGTTTCTTTCCGGCATAGATTTCTGAAGTCAGATGGTTTGCCAGAAGAAAATAGAGCACGCTCTAATTGAAATTTTGTCAGATGACTTTGCATCTGACTTTTACAGAAGCAAAGTTAAAAAGGTAACACACGACATGTAAGTATTTTGCAGTGGGAAATTTGGCATGTCAGATGACAAAAACATGCCGTGTACGGGCGCCTTTAACCTACTGGCTAAAATTAACAAGCAGTCTCTCAAGTGTATTTAAATAAACAAAAACAAAATAAAAAAACATTTGATTCCGTACGGAAAGTGCGATTAGATTCGCACCTTGATTAAGCAAATGACAGTTTCATTAAACTTAGCAAAACGCTTCATTAAGTTCAATATGGTTTGCCTCATACAATTAACATGTATTTGCACATTTTCTTAAGCCAACTTAAGCACATTCTGGTTGGGCCTTTACTTTATAATTAGTATTGTGGTTATTTTGTTGAACTGTTATGGGTTGTAATCCTTATTTTGATGTCCATATTATTAAGGCAAAAGTTCATCAATTTTAATTTTCATTGAATTATTTTTATGGAGAAAGGAATTTAGCAACATGAAATTAATTAAAATTTATTTGATAATTTTTTCCACTGCCACTGGGCTCGAACCAGGGCTATTACAGACAGGTTACCCTTACATGTTTCAATTGCAACCACTCAATCTCTTCAAAGGGGTTTGCCGTTTAACACTCACAGCCATCGACGACTGCCAGCAGTCAGTAGTCAAACATCAATCTTTAAACCTTAACTTTATACTAAAATTTTCGTTTGATACTGCCACTCTTGACTTATTATTATTAGTGAACTAATAATAAAACGAATGCCTTGTAAGAAAAACTGCTTATTTGAAAAAATCCAACGTATTATACTTAAATAAAATTATTAAGCTCAAATTAGAAGGGGCATAACCATAACCATACAAAACAGATGATTGAAACAACCTTACTTACCATAACGATATAACCACACAAACCTTTTTGAATTTCGGTTTCTATGGTCATCGTAATAAATATTACGGGCTGTTGTCTCTGGAGATATTTAAATTTTACATTATACCGAATCCTAAGTATTGGCTTCATCTGATGTTCCGCGGGGGATATAATACCAAGAGGTAAAATATCCTTAAGATTGTCCCTACAACCACGAAGGGAAGGTTAAGTTTAAGTTTGGTAAAGTATAATTGCTGGACTTAGACACTGATTTGTCGTTTCATACAGACACGTAGGCGCCAAGTTTTTTTTTTAACTTTCAATTTCCTTATTGGATTTTTCTAAATAATAGAAACTCCATTTTTTGTGTCGTAAAGTGTTAATTTTCCGTGCAGTTGAGCGAGGGCCAACGTGTCGACCGTCTTGAGGCGAATATGTCCATTATAATACAGTAGACCCTGTGCAAGAGCATTCGTATGAGTTGCCAGTTTTCGTGCATATTTGGAGCAGAAGGTTTTTATTTCGTCAAGAACAAATGGAATATTGAGGTCCTTATGAATGTTCTCGTTTCTAATATACCATGGGTCACCAGTAATTTGTCGCAATATTTTATTTTGTCGTCTTTGTAGTTTCTCTATATTAGAAGCAGAAGCTGTTCCCCATAGTTGGGAGCAATGGGAGCAAAGAAGCCACTGAAGCTGTAGTGTTTTAAGTTTGAGCTGTGTGGATTTGGATTCAATATGTTGAGACCAGGGGCCTAATTCTGGCAGTCGTGATCGAGTACTTCCTCGATTCGAAAGCAATTTTATTTCAGTCGATACTTAACGAATCGAAATTATTTTTTCAGTATTGTGAAACTAAAATTAATGCTTTATAACACTGAAAAAATTATTCCGATTCGTTCAGTATTGACTGAAATAATTAAATAATAAATTGCTTTCGAATCGAGAAATTACTCGATCACGACTGCCAGAATCAGGCCCCAGGTAAGGCGACGATTCTAAAGGTGGAAGTGACATGTGCACAACACTTTGTTGGATTTACTTTTATTTTCCATTTGTTAAGCCATTTTTCGAGCTTTTTAATATGAGTCTGCAGACTACTAGAAGCAATTACTGGATTTTTATGTACGCTTATAAACGCTGTATTGTCAGCAAAAGTTGTCGTGTGTATTACATATATTATTTGTGGGCATATCTGAAGAATAAAGTATATGCAAGAGAGGACCAAGTATACTGCCTTTGGGAACTCCTGCTGCGATTCTTCTTGGGTCTGAGGTATAATCTTTATATTTTAGAACAAATGAACGATCGAATTGATAATTTCGCAGTAAGTTGTGGGTATTTTGGGGTAACAAGGACCCTATTTTATATAAAAGCCCATCGTGCCAGACCTTGTCAAAGGCTTGAGAAATGTCTATAAAGAGTGATGAGCAATAGCGTTTTTCCTCGAAGCCCTTTCTGATAAGAGTAACTATGCGATGAACCCATGGTGCTATGATCCTTTCGGAATCCAAACTGATGGATTGGAATGATGTGGCGGTCATTTAAATATGGGGCCAATGCATTTAAAAATACTTTCTCAAAGAGCTTTGATAAAATTGAAATTAAGCTTATCGGGCGATAAGATGACACTTGGCTAGCGTCCTTACCTGGCTTAGGTATCATAATTATTTCTGATATTTTCCATGATTTAGGGTAGTAACCAGTTCGCAGGAGGGGATTGAAAATGAATAAAATAAGCCTAAGTGCAGATGTTGGTAGTTCATGAATCATTTTTCCTGAAATTTTGTCCATGCCAGGGGATTTATTTGTTTTAATTTTTTTGATTACTGAAGTTAAGGACGAGAAACGAATTTTTATTGGAGAAACAACACGGTCTTCAAAAGCTGGTAGGGTTATGCCTGAGTTAGAAATATTAGGCGTAACACTGTTTCGAGGTGATCGGCAAAAACTTCAGCTTTGTCGTTATCGGACCTAGCCTATTTTCCATCGCTATAACGAATAGCACACTCGCATTTAAACGGGTCTTTAAGTCTATTGCTGGCTTTCCAAAGACTATAATCCGTGGATTTTGTTGGTTCTAGAGCACTAGGAAGGGCCCTTTGACAATGGTTTAGTTGACTTTTAATGGTAGGAGAGCGGTGTAGTTGCCATTGTCTTCTAAGGTTTCTCTTTTCTTTTATTAGGTTTTAAATAGTTGTTGAGAATTTATTTTTTGTGCCGTTGTAATTTTTAAGAGATGTATCTACTTTAGCTGCGGTTGATAATGTTTCAGAGAAGGCGTTTATAGCATCTTGTATTTCACTATCGGATTTAAGCGAAATATTTTGTGGTACGTGGGGCTATATTTGAGCCAGTTAGTATGTCTATTAGGGAAACAAAAAGGTTTTTCGATGTTTTGAAAATGTTACATTGTTATAATAGTGGGAGAGTGGTCTGAGGATAGGTCGAACAAAGATTCTGTAGAAAGCTGACCGCGTCTGATATTCTTAATGACTGCAAAATCTTTTAAATCGGGGGATTTTTTTTAGATCTGAAGGCAAATAAGTGGGCCGTCCATCAGATTTAACGTTGAGCTTTAGAGATGAGATAGCTTTAAATAGCTGTCTACCCTTCGGAGTAGTGAGTCGTGTGGTTTGCATTGTAATCTCTTGCCGCTATAAATTTATTGCCTAGCGTTTTGTAAAAAGTTATGAATTAATGATCAGTTATTTTGTGTCTTGGGGGACAGTATATTGAAAATATGGTGACGTTTGTGGCCGAGAGGCATAATGTTGAGGCCTGAATGTGATCAGTTTTGTATTCCGGCATTAAGAAGTAGCTTATTTGATTCCTAAGTATTACAGCTGCACCACCACATTCTTGCCACTGGGATGTTTTGTATCGTACGTAGAGTAACCCTGTATTCGAAAACAGTTTTTTAGTGTAAAGCGCGTTTCAGAAACCAGCAATATGCCAATAAACTGAGACTTAAGAAAACTTTCTGCTTCTATCTTGTGTTGGCTTAAGCAGTTTGCAATCCAGTAATATATTCTTATCTGGTTCATTTTTTATAGGCGAATGCTTGAAGTAGCATACCCTGGTTTCTTAACAGTTCCTGCATCATGACTTGCATATTTAATATACAGCTGTTCATAGTTTGTATCAGAAGCTCTATTTAGGTTTCTACACAGAAAGAAAAACACTCGGGATAAATCAAGTTTTTTGGGATTACTTTAAGTACGAGTCGTACTCAATATTTCAAGTACGAATAACACTTAAACGTACTCAAAACAATCCTAAATGGGATTACTTTTGAAAATTAATTTATTTTCAAAGTTTTTTTTTTAAATTTGAACTCATGCTACTCATTTAGTTTATATTTTTGGTTAAATATGTACATAAGATTTCTAAAATAAAAACCATATCGGGCATGATGTTGGTGTTATATCATTCTGTAATGTGTAATACGGGTAAGTAAATCAATCATTATAATTTTTTCTTTGTAATTTCTTTTTTTTTTTGTTTTTTTCAATCATGAATTCGGGATAAAATCAACTTTATATTACTTGAATCAAGCTCATTTTGAGATTGATTCAATCTTAGTTTTACTTAAATCAATCTCATTTTCGGATTATTTGAGGTACGAGTTCGGATTAAAACAATTTTATAATTTTTGAATGAAATGCATTTTGAGATTGATTCAATCTTAGTTTTACTTAAATCAATCTCATTTTTGGATTATTTCAAGTACGAAAACGGGATTGAATATGGATAATTTAAGTATTTTGGGATTAAAAATCCGTACTTGAATCAATCTTTCTGTACTTGATTCAAGAAAATCCGTACTCACCGTACTATTAATACCGCTGCGGATTGATTTGAGTACGGATGGATTGATTTTTTTTTTTAGTGTAGGGGCAATTTATGTGATGATTCTTCAGGAGTTCTAGATTCTGGGATTTTCTGAGCGGCTGATCGTACCAAAGGAATACTACTGGATTGGGCAACTTGAGCATACGACATTTTATTAGTAGAAATTAGGAGTGGGTTGGCAGAGTAATTGCCGGCGTTGATATTGGTTTGACAAGAGGGCCTATAATGTGTGGAGATATTATTATTATTATTATTGTTAGATAAATATGGGAAGTCATTTGACTGGAAGTGTCGATAAGCGGGTTTGTTAGTAGTGTTTTGCGTTATCTGTAAGAATACTGGACATCCCCTGTAATTTGCGGTGTGGTTACCACCACAGTTGCTACACTTTTTGTTTCTGGGGTTGCTTTCATTCAGAAGTTTTATGAACATCACCACAGATTACACATACTAATGGAAGCTTGCAATAACTTTTGGTGTGCAGCCAAGTTAAGCGGGAACATACCATACAAAAAGGTTCTTATTTGAAAACACTTTGGGAAATCCGACATCCCTTAATTTCAAGTCAATACTTTACATTAGGAGGTGTTATATCTTTTAAAATCAATTTTCTTAAATTCTGCAACGCATTCACCAATAATGGGCGATGATGCCAAAAATTTTTTATACATTTCCGGAAATAGAAAAACTGCTGGAATAAAAGACTCTACGACAAATTTACTGCCTGTTCATCAAATGTTAAAACAAAAAATTGGCGGGCCCCTTTTAAGATAAAACAAGTTTAACCATAGCAATAGCTGCTGGTAGTACTAGCGTTTCACCGATTTAATGGGGTTTTTTTAAATATGGCAATTCTATAGGAAACTTGGTGTTAGGCAAACAGTGCTTTTGATGGAGCAGAACTGTTTTTTAAAAGTTTGTTTTCTTTTATTAAGCTCTTCTAGACTTCTTTAAAACAAAATCTATGAATTTATCAATATAATCAAATAACTTGATTACATACTCTCAGACAAACAGACAAACAGACAAAACATTAAAAACTTCCCATCTCCCTTGTGCTTATTACGCGACCCACAGTTTGGAAATCAATGATCTATACCATTGTATGTTTATTTTTTTTTATGCTCCCAACTGTAGATTTCACTTCTCAGAGTGATTTTATTTGAGTTTTCAATACAAAATCCAACAGAACATTTCGTGGTTTTATCACTCACTCACTGTCTACCTTCCTCTCACCTTTCTGCTTGCCGATAGATTGGCTTAAGGGGTTTTTTTTAAATTGTAAAGTATCAAAGAATATAAATGTAATTCCAAGCTGGTATGCAGCTGCACTCGAATACATTTGATTGTGTGTACAAAAATATGTTACTGTATGGTTAAGGATTTTGTTTGCATGAACATGAATTCCTTATAGCAAAACATTTTCATATTCGAGAACCGCAGCATTCTCATCATGCAAGTGCAAAATAGAGTAGCGGCATTGAGCAAAAACAAAACAAAAATCGGGGGAAAAAGAAGAAAATTGTTAACTTATTTCGAAGGTTGCGGTTGTTGTTTGTTATCTCTGTTTTTCTTTTCCCCGCTGTTTGTATTTTTTTTTAACTGCAACTGAGTTGCTTGTTTATTTCTTTTATGATGGCATACTGCTGCAGCCCTACTGCAACATGCCACAATAGTTAACTATGTGGCAACCAACAATGATTATTTTTATTTTGTGTTAAAAATGAAATAAATAAAGAAAAAAAAAAGAATAATGTAGTTTTAATTTTGTAGCGCCTTTTTTGCATCCTTTCTTCTCATCAGTTGGAGTGGGAGATTAAATTGTTGCCACAGCCTTTGGGCAATTGTTGTGTGTATAAGAGTTTGTTTTTAAGCTTTGAAAAGTGCCTGTGCAATATGTTTGGAAAATTAAACTGTGCTACATTGGTTTTATGAGAAGCTTAAAATGGAATGCTGTGTTGTTGGAAGACTTACATGAGGAAGAATATTAAATTTAGTTTTGCTACAGGCAATTCAAATGATGGAGAGAAGACCAGTGATGATATTTTATTTTAAACATAACACAATATATGTGTGTATACGAAACTTTTGTAGGTCATGGAGAGGAATCTAGAATAAATTTGGAACAACCAAATTTTATAAATTAAAAAGAGTAGATACTGAAGCATTTATTTTATTCTAAAGCCTGGAACAAAATAAAGTAGTTGTAGTAGTAGCTGAATCTGACTAATGCTCTGTAGCGCAACAAAGTCCAAAATTTTGAATTTTGCGCTTCAACTTCAACTGCAACGAATACTACAACTACGTATTCTGTTGACACTACTTAGCAACTACCGTTTTTAACTTTTGGCCGCTTCCAGCGCTATTCGTAACGTTGTACTACAATAAAAAACTTGGATAAATTTTGCTCGATATCGTATGCAGTGATTAGAACCTTGAGCTAACCTCAACTAAATATTTAGGATTTAATGCGATATTTGTTTTCTATTAAAACTACACTAAAGTAGACTTTTTTTCTAGGGCTTGGTGCTGTGTGGTTCAAGGAAGGAAGGAAGGAAGAAACAAAACCTATACCATCATGGGACCTAGAGAACACCAGGTCCCTTTCAACAAGTACATTTAATGCCTTAGTTTTATTTAGGATATCATCGACTATAAAAATATATTAGAGTTATATAAAATATACGGACTCAGGCATATACAAAGACAGAAATACAGAGATAGTTAGACAGAGATGTCCTGTAAAATTTCCAAAATTTTGTATTTTACCTCCCACCTACAGATATATGTACACTCTGAGTAATTCTAAGTCGATTTAGCCATGATCGTCTGTCTGTTGAAATTGCGCTCATTTTCAAATGACACTATAACTTGTTTATTTTTTACTTTAATTTTTCTCTTTTGATTTATAAAATTTCATTGCAAAAAGTTAGAGACTGTAATTATTTAGCAAGCTCGCCTTAATAAAGCCCAAGTGACGCTGTGAGGCAATTCATCTCTATTGACCATAGCGCCACCCTGGTCCAACAAAAAGTATTATTGTTTAGAATATTTTCAAAAAACGATGAAGTCGTATGGGATGTCAAATTTGTTTTCATAAAACTTGTCATTTTCATCACACATGCATTCACACTATCAGACTTTTACATATTACTTGAGTTTTTGACATGTATTAATAAAAAGTATAATAGTGTAAACTAGCCTTTAATAGCATGTGAGGAATACAAACATTTTAAAGATGTGTTTGTACAAATTTGTATGCTTTTGCATTAAATTGCAGGCATCGCTCCAAAAATTTCATATGTATGAATGTATTGTGTATACATTTCAGCTAAGAGGTATCTATGAGTTTGTGTTACCACAAAGAAGTATTTAATTATTCATAAGTGTTTAAGTGTGTACTTTATCGGACGGTTAAGTACAAATTTACATGACCATAAATACTTTTGTAATAAAGTGTGAGTGGGTAGTATATTGTTGTCATAGTCTTCATACACAAATAATTTCTATAGTATTTATTCTCATTTATAACATCCTGTAGTTCTCCAAAAAAAAATTTTACACATAAACAAATTTCTAAATATGTATTTGAAATTAAACACGATACGTAAAAAGTTGCCTTAATGGAGAGACTGAAAAAGTTCAATATTGATATAAATAAATTTTTTCAAATCTTAAGGCCGTAACTCAGAGAATTTTTTTCCAATTAACACACAATAAATATGGGCTGAAAGAGGATATACATATTTATTCAATAGTCTACATTTTGTACAATTTTTAAAATTTTTCGAAATAGCTAAAACCACTGCAGAAAATCACGGTTTTCGCGAATGTTTCGATAACGTTTTTTTGAGGGAAATAAATGAATGCCATATTCGGTTTCAAACGCCTCGATTTGCCTTAGAAAACATCTTATTTTTGAGGTTATGGCAAAAAGTTTAAACTTTGTGAACCAGTGTTATAACCCGATTATCACTAAGCTCTATGATTTATTTCTAGTCCTATATAATTTAATTGAATAATCCGCTTATCAGCTTCATGATGAATAATGATATATTAACTGCTTACGGGAAGCACAGCTGAGTGTTATCGGACGCGGCACTAATTGCGGGTAGTTGTACGCACCATAGATCTGCATTGAGTACTGAAAGTTTGAGTAGAGTTGAATCATGATTCATAATTTCCGGTACTTATACCTACTGTGGTTAAAAATTAGAGGCCGATGTTGATTGTCAATTATTTTTATTATGGTAATATTGGTATGGTTCAATAATAGAATAAAATATTAGCCAAATGGACACCGCGACCTCGGCGACAAACCTCCATTCGATGGTCCAAATTTTTGATGACGCCTTTACCTCTTGAATTGTTGCTGGCTTATGGAGGTACACCTTTTCTTTCAAATAACCCCAAAGAAAGAAGTCCAACGTTGTCAAATCACATGATCTTGGCGGCCAATTGACATCGCTACCACGTGAGATAACACGGCCATTGTTTCGTTAGCTGTGTGGCAAGTGGCACCGTCTTGTTGAAAGCACATATCTTCCAATTCGCCTCATTTTGGAAAAAATACGGCTTGATGATGCCGTCAGCCCATAAACTGCACCAAACAGTCACTCTTTGTTTGGGTGCATTGGTTTTTCGACAATCACTCTTGAATTATCATTCGCCAAAATGTAGATATTCTGCTTATTGACGAATTCACTGATGTAAAAATGTGCCTCATCACTGAAGATAATTTGTTTCGAAAATTGATCATCCACTGCTGCCATTTTTTGCCACCATTCTGACCATTGACTACGCGTTGCTCGATTGTGCATCTTTCAAATTGAATGAATATCAAATTGAGAAATGTCAAATGAAATACAGAAAAAACATGACGTTTAGCTGTAGTCAGCGATGCCAGAAGTGCAGATTTATCTGCATTTTGAAAAATTGTCAAAATGCAGATTTGCAGATTTTTGGTTTAACATTGCAGATTTTTTAGCTCGGTGGAAACTTATTTACATTGTCATGATTGTACTATTTCCACTTCTTGCATTGATAAATAAATATATTTTAATCAACCATTCATGGAAGAACCGTGTGGAAATAGATTCATTAGTAGAAAAATTATTCACAAAAGATAACTTAAAAATAAAAAATTCGCATTGTCTTGACACATTTATATCGCGGGACTAATGTCATCCCGCAATTAACTTTTAATTTGTTGTTTAAATTAACAAAGATGTGATTAATCCTTACTCAGCCTGAGTAATTAAATTTGGATAGATATTTTAAATGTAATAATATCCATAAACTATAAGCCATGTTCATAAAATCAAACAAATTTTTATAAATTTTCTGTGTTGAAAGTTAAAACAAAAATATTTCCTTTTTTATACCTCATACTTCGAGGACCACTCATATTTACCAGAATCACATTTTAAACTACCATCGATTTTAAATTCGGGAACCTATTTTAAAATTAATTGTAATATCTTTTTCTAAATAAACTACATAAAAAATGCAATAAATGTGTTTTGAAGGTTTGTTGAAGATTTTTAAAACCTTGACGCAGATTTTGCAGATTTTTTGATAAAAAATTATGGTTTTTTGCTGATTTTTCCTCTAAAAGTTCTGGCAACACTGGCTGTAGTTCACATTCAACATCCGCCCTAATTCGTTGCAATGTCTTCGAACCTCATATCCGCTCAGAAGTTTGATGTTGCTCAGCAGAGTGCATTTCTTCTTGCGTTGCGGGTGGAGAGAGGGTGTTTTCTGTAATTTTAGTATTTTAAAGTGTGGAGAACTTGTATCAATCGTTGAATAGAAGATAAGCTTGCTTCAACACCAATATTTGCCCTGATTTTTGTGAGCCATTAGAGTTCGATGCTTCTCTCAGAACTGCACTTTTACTAGTGTGAAAAAGAACCCTATTATTACTTTTTTTCTTGTGTTTTGAATTACCGTGCAAGAATGCAGTTGCAGCTGTACGATTTTTACCGATTTTTGCAATATTTCGCAATATTTAATCTCCGTAAGGGTCAATTTTCGAATTCGCTTTCACAGAAAGTGATTATCCTTTAGCCATATTGATAACAATAGACAACTTTATCAGATAAGAATATTGGTCTTGATACGCTTTCTAACCTTATAGAAAAACGAAAAAGAAATTGCAGGCGCTAACCTGATGAAGCAACAACTGTGGTAGCTTTAACATCAACAATGAAATAACATAGAAAACAAATGATGTCTACTCACTTATATTAAACATTTCATGAGTGACTATAACACAGCCCAACAAAATTCGGGTCATCGTCGCCAGCCTCAGTACTTGCAACGCGAAATAAAACTAGACTATTGCTAGAGCAAATCTGCAAAGTGTTTTGAAAAGTTTGCTCTGGTTCCCGAAATATCGGCCCCCTTAAGTTTTTGAATTTTTTGAAAATGCGATTGGTATAAGTAAAAAATATACTTAATGTTCTTCTGAGTTAAAAGGCTATTTCAGAGGTCTTCAGTGACCCCTTGAAATGAGTGTTAGAGAGTTAATATATTCTAAGAAAATAATAATTGACATTCTATTGAAGACATCTGAAATAGTCGTTTAGCTCGGAAGTACTTATACCAAACGCCTTTTCAAAATCAGGGACGATCGGTGGTTACAAGGGGAGTGTCTTGCCCGAATAATGGCGGTATAAACACAAAATACTTTCGTAATTAAAGTCAAATAAGGACCAGTCTCATAAATATTTAGCATCAAGGTTAGAATAGGAGTCGTAGATGGAATCGGAGTCGGAGTCGTACTTAAAAATTTTTAGCGGAATGAGTCGGAGTCGGAGTTATAACTTTTTCTTGAAGACGCCACAACCCTGTTTAAAACAGTACAAATTACTATCGGAAATTAAAGAAATTAAAATTCTATGTCTTTTTAGGAATTTAGTTGGGGAAATCCTAAGCCCTAATATGTATGTATATATGTGTATGTAGATGTTTGAATATATGCATTATAATATGTATGTATGAAATATCCTTTTGTGGTTTTAGCAATATTACCTAAAAACAAAAGTGTCTATTGAATGTATTTATGCAAATCCATTTGTGTTTTAGTTGAATTCTATTAAATGCCAAATGCAGTTGTCATATAGAATTTGCATTTACTCTTTTAAGCTTGCAAGTTTGTCTTTGTGGCAATATTTTATAGCTCAAATGCAGTATATTTATTTGGTTGCATTTTAGGTATGTATTAGTTTTGTATCTTAATTTAGTCTTTATTTTTCTTAAATGAGGGTTTTGCACTTTTTGCTTCAAGGAAACAACATATTCATTCCTTCCTTACAAAGTTCTAAAGAAGGCTGAAAATTAACCCATGGAAGTCATGCAAAATAGAAATGCGTTGAAATTTAAATTTAAAAAATATATTAAAAAATATTAAATATCATTCGTTTGGAGCAAATGCGAATCATAAAAAGTCAAGCAAAATTGAAAATAAATTTATGCAAAGTAATGCAAAAATAGTATTTTCCCCAAACCATTTTTTATAACTTATTTTCTGAGCCATATTTAAACGTAAGCCTGCAGCCCGTTAGAGTAAAGCACACGCAACTCGCAACCCCCGTTATAATAGAATAGCATACAACCAACTTGCCTACCAGCCGCACTCTTACCCTACTTTTGTATACCCTTCGCTGCTAGACGTGAAAAACGCATGTACTAAGTTTGTAATTCTGCGTCCTTCATATTGGCAATAGTGCCAATATCTTTGTTGTTCTCCCAAGAAGCAAATTCAACACAAGTGGTTTTATAGGAAAAAAGTGATGACCCCAAATTTGGAACAACTTCCTTTAAAAATTTATATTTTTGTTACAAAACCTTTAATAAGTTGGCGAGAGAATGCACCGATTCTCATTTAATTTGGCATAAATTCGTTCTATACGACTGGTAATCATACAAAAAAAATTTGGTTAGAAATTTTACTTTTTGAATGTTAAAATATTTTGTGCAGATTTCTAATCTTTAAACCAAGGACCGGAAAACGTTTTTTTTATGTTTTTCAAAAAATATTTATCATTGGTGTTCGAAAAATATTTTAAACTGTACAAACAACAAAAAATGATAAAAATATTTTGTTTGATATTGTTTCTTAAAGTTCAAAAAAATAAAGTTCTCATAAAAAAGTTTTCAAAAAAATTATTTTTTTTTGTACAAAAAATTACGAACCGAAAATTTCATTTTTTTCATCCGTACAAAATAAAATTGTTTTCATCACTTTAAAAAAATAAAAGCAAACATAAAAAATAAGATATTTATTTTTTCAGTAAAATTTTGTACATGAAAAGAAAAAAAAGAACCGAAAACTTAAAATTTAATTTTTTTATTTGACAATTTTAAAACTCATGCGTACAAAATTATAGTAAAAATTTATAAAGCTAATTAGTAATAAGTGGTTATACAATTATAATGATTATCCTAGAATTAAATAGTAATAGTAGTAGATGTTGCCATGTCATTTATGGTCACACCAATCGATTTAGAATTATACTTTATTCCAAATCCATCTGTCCACGGTTGCAGAAGATTCTGAAACGCTTGATTGTCAAAAACGCGGAATGACATATGCATTTCTGTTACCGCTTTAACCACTGATTTAACAAATTCACTTCTGTTCATGTTTAGGGAAACTTGTTGAAGTTTTAGTTTCTTTTTTTGCTGTGGCGAATTTGAAGATTCACCTTCTTCCATAACAATATGCCCACTGTGTAATTAGGAATAATGACGCTTGACATTTCCCATATGAGCCTTAAGTTCTTTATTACACAACAAGCACTTTCCTGTACTGTTTTCACCCACCTCTAAGTAAAACTTTATATTGTAACGTTTTTCACGACCCATTTATGTACTACTATAACGTATTATTAAAAAAAACTTTTTTGCAATTAAAATTTTAAGCACAATTTCATATTAAAAATTTAATTAAAATTCACAATTTTAACTTCAAAATTGAGTTTTTATTGTTACTTTCTAAAAAGAAAAACAAAATATTTTCCTCACAAACGTTTTTTTTAAGAACTTTATTATTTTCAACTTTGAAGAACAAATCAAACAAAATAATTTTTATTTTTATTTTTTGTACAGTTGAAAACATTTTTTGAACATCAAGATAAATATTTTTCAAAAAAAAAAAAAAAAAAAACAAAACGATTTTGAATTTTTATTTTTTTGTTTCTTTCATGTACAAAATACAAATTGTACTTTAAAAAAAAATATCTTTTATTGTGTTTCCTATATTTTATTTTAACTGATAGAAAAAACATTTTTTTTGTACGTATGAGTTTTGAATTTTATAAATGAGAAACTTAAATTTTAAGTTTTCGGTTCTTAATTTCTGATGCCTGCTTTAAACTAAATTACATACATGTTGTTACCTTTTTATTTTCGTAAGTTTTACTTTAAAATATATTTTAAATAATTTTTAGATTTGAGCGTGTGTGACAAATTATGTAAGTCACTATTAACAGTGTTTAAAAAACTGCAGTCGAAACCAAAAATTTTCGAACAAAATCTGTTTACATTTAATGAATCAGAAGTAAAAGCAAAAGTTATTTTTAGCCAATGACAAATGAAGAAGTAGAAGAGATTGCAGTTATTCTACTTTGACTGAAGTTTTTTAACGCTGACTTTAACACAACAGGGCCTCTAGACTCTAATACATCTAGACAAATGCCCCGTTTGGTGTGATTTACGTGCTGGTGGCATCATCGGACCTTATTCCTTCAAAAATATAGCCGGTGCTCTCGTAACGGTCTGAGGAGATTGTCACCTCACTATGAACAAAGATTTTTTTTGTTTAAGCATATGGATAACATTGATCCGGATAGGATGGCGCTATGTATCATAGAGTGACCGCAACCATCGACTTATTAAAATCAAAATTTGGCGATTTTGAAGTTTTGACGTGTTTTAGGTGGAACAAGATTTGAGGTTTTGTAAGTGAAACTGGCTTAAATACGTTTCATCTAGAATTGTTTATTGATGTTAAATGCAAACAAGTGGTTATTTTACTTTGTCCTCATACGAATGACATATCCAAATAAAATCTCTTATACGAAGAGGTCATATGTATAAGGGTTACATGGAATTAATTGATCGAAGCATTATTTTATACAGTTTTCGAAAAATTTTTTTATATAACAACTTTTAAATGATTAACTAAGTGTTTAAAATTTGGCAAAATGTGGTAAAGGATTTTTTTTGGAATTTGGCCACATTATTCCACATCTAAATGTCCTCTCAGAAATATAGGGTTTTATGTGGAATATACATATGTATATTAAGACACCGGCTGAGCAGTTACTTTTTTTACTTTATTATTGACTTATCAATCTCACACGCAAAGAAAAAACATGGTTGTGGTAAACATATTCTAAGAGCAACATATTATGATAAGATTCATGATTGTAGTCACCATATTACGATTGTTATTAAATCATATTATTACTGTCATGGTAATCATAATAAGATAAGAAGTAATCATATTGTTGCCATGGTAACCATAAAAAGTTAAGAAGTAATCATATTATTGTCATGGCAATCATAATTAGTTTAGAAGTAATCATATTATTTTCATGGCAATCATAATAAGTTTAGAAGTTATCATATTATTGTCATGACAATCATAATAAGTTTAGAAGTAATCATATTATTGTCATGGCAATCATAATAAGTTTAGAAGTAATCATATTATGATGCAAATTGATATGAACTGTTATACATAAATTTTTTACATCATAATATGATACAACTTTAAACATAATATTTTTATTGGAAAAAAATACTTATGATAAAATAAAAAACATAATATAGTTACTGTAATCTTTTTGTCGTAGGTCGCAATTATTTATAAATTATTTTATGGAGTTTTCATTATTTTTCTCTTAAAATAACACAAAACTTACCAGTAATGGTTAATATTTTGCACCAATATTTCACAAATGTTTCCACCACTTTAAGATTATTAAAATTTTTTAGCAAAGATATTTTATTTTGTGACACTACAACCCTTTTTTAATGTTTTTTCTTTATTTTTTTTTAATTCTTGTTTATTTAAATTGTTATTTTGTTATTTCTTTTTTAATATTTTTTTTTTTTTTTTTTAATTTCTTGTTTATTTTAATGGTTATTTTTTTATTATTTAGCCACTCTCTAACAAATAATTCGATATGTGTATGTAAAACACGACACAACTGAAACAAAATTATTTTACAAATGGCGATACCAAAATATTATTAGAGTAACGATATTTTGATTGCATCTTAAACTTATTATGATAAATGTATATAAAGTTATCATGTTATGGCTATTAAATATCATGTTATGGTTGTGAGTAATATAATATGTTTTGAAAGTTATCATAATTTAGTTATTAGAAAAATAATTATTGTTCGGTCAACAATACTCAAAATTATAATTGCGATAAACATTAATATGTTTACAGTAACTATAATATTGCTGATATTTAATAAAAATAACAATTATTTGTGTACAACAACAATATATTGTTACAATAAACACAGTGTGGTTGCCGTAACCATGCCCAACCATATTTTTTCTCTGCGTGCACAAATGAATACAGGAAGCATATGTTGATCGTATCATCCATTTATATGGTCACCGTGTTATGAAATTATAGTGCAAATTGGCCCGTTTTAAATACTTAACAAATCGGGTATCAGAAAATTCTTTTTTTATGAAATTTACTCTTCCTCACACCGCTACACGCAGAATTACAGTGATTTCGGAGTACAAATGGACATCGCTTAATCGTATTAGAATTGTGGTACAAAAATGTGGTACAACAAAATGTATATATAGTTATATAATATCAGACATATATACATGTATGGCTGAGTGGCAAAACGTTGGTTGCAAAGTCATCGTCCAGACTTGCAATTTTTGTTGCTGCAATTTTCTAAAATTCTGCTTTGCACTAGTATCCAGATTATGAAATTCTTGGATTGCAATTTTTGTATTTTTATCTTTTTATATTTAATTTATATAAAAATACAAAGACAACTACAACTACAGCTAACTTCAAGTGGAAAAGTGTGAGATTTACAAAACAAAACAGAATTGCAGAGTACATAAAACTGAGTACCCCTGCAAGTCTGGACGAAGACACATCAACTCGCTTTTTTAAATGCATTCTTCAATGGAAACGTGTAGAATTTTAGAAGCAAACTTTGCATCGCTTAACTCTATGATACATTTTATACTTTGACTGCAATGTTTTATTATGATGTTTTGGAACTTAGCCTACATATCAAGTATAATCTGGTTGGTGGTAATAATGAAGCAAAATTCCTCGTTTTTGGGTAAATTTTTTCGAATTTAGAAAGATTCAAAATTTGTCTCTTGTTCAAAAACTTGTTTTCTTAAGGGAGCCCCAAAAAATCATAATGACCGTGCACAGCGAACGAGAATGATTATAAAATATAAAGAAGTGCATGCAGGCTGTTTTTTTTTCTATAAAAAAAACGTGAAAGCTCATTTTCACATGTGGTTAGTCGCTTAAATTACAACAATTTAGGGATTGGAAAACCCTTATATATATGATTCAACAAAAAGAAAAACAAAATTACAATCTTAAAACTTTTAAACAATGTAAAAATTAGTTCGAATTGTAAACAAATATAATTTTATTTACTGCTTCTTAAAATTGTATGTACTTATTTATTACATATTATTAATTTAAATTATACTTGACTCTCATAACTTTTAAAATCCTTTGAGTCCTGCACCATTTCTTTTAAAATTCTATTCTACTGGTAACAGTCTTTCGCCTGCTGTTTTAAGAAAGAGGCAAAGAAAATTGTTTTGCACAATGGGTTAACTAGATTTACATTATTACTTACACGTCTGTACTTCCAATTCCAGTATTGTTGTTGTTTTTTTTTTATATGGAATTAAATTGCAATTTTACAAACTTAATTTTATTTAGACATTTTTATTTATGACAACTGCAATTTTTCCTTGTCGTTCTCTCGACTCTTTTTCTCTATTTTCTTTGTTTCTTATTGAAAACCTAAAAATAAATATAAATAAAACAAGTAAGAGTGCTATATTTGGCTGTGCCGAATCTTATATACCCTTCACCATTGTGCGAGCAGAATACATAGCAATTAGACAGAAACTAAATAAAACTGGTAAATATTTTTTTTTAAATTAGAGACAACCGGTTTTGAACTTCGCTTTTCATAAGGGCCCAGAATATATATACTTTATAGGGTGTAGGATCAATATTGTAGAAATTACAGTTATACATATATACCTTTTTTACCTTCGGTGAAGGGTATAAAAAGAGTAATTTTCGGGAAGTTAGGGGTCTAATCACCCCTGCATACGATAGACACTGGCGTATCGAATGAAAACTCGATAAATGTAATGTCGAGTTACTCGATGTCGAATGGTATTATTTCAAATTCAATACATTTCATTCGATATCGAGTTTCAAGATACCAAATAAATAATTTCGATGAATTTTGCTCGATATCGTATGCGGTGATTAGACCCCAGTATTTCGATTATAACTTATACAAATTTCATATCCCTAGGACGTATAGCAGCCCTAAAATTTAGGTTTTTATACAAATTTTGATGTTTTTTAGCCCATTTTTTGAGTATTTTGCTCATAAATTACCCATTGTCTAACCGATTTGATAGTTTTATATACCGACGTGTTAAGGAAGAATTTTACCTTTTACTTAAGTTATATTCATATATAAACATTTATATATACTTGTATACATATATTTTAACAAAGTTAATTATAAAAAAAGAGAAATTTTTGGGGATTCAGTATTTCGGTTGTAACTCAGCCATTTTATAACCGATTTGGCAGATTTATATACCGACGTGTTGAAGAAGAAATTTACCATTTACTTTAGTTATAAAACTTGGACTCGGGGAGATCTATGGTTCCCGAAAGTGGGTATTTAAAAAAAAAAAATTTTATTTTGGTCATAACTTTTTTGTATCTGAACCGATTTTCCCGAGTTTTTTATAAAATATGTTCTACTTAAAATTTCCGATATTTTTATATATAAGTCATATCCATAGGACATATGGCAGCCCTAAATTTTAGGTTTTTATACAATTTTTAATTTTTTTTGTACGGGAGGTACCACGCCCACTTCCCCAATCCCCCCCAAGGATGGTGTGTATTAGCAACCTAAATGTGTGTACCTAATTTGGAAGCTTTGGCTTTTGCCGTTCCCAAGATATACAGCAAAAAGTAATTAAATTACAACAACCACAAGGGATTTTTGGGAAAAATTAGAGGTAGTCGTGCTTTTTTGGTCATATCTCAGCCATTTGTGGACCGATCTGGCTGAATTTCAATAGCAAAATTATAATAAGAATACCTGACATAAAGATACCCCAACCAAGTCCCCATCATATCTGGGGGCTTCGGAAAACCCATTTCAACAGACAGACGGACAGACGGACAACCGGATTTGAACTTCGCTTTTCATAAGGACCCAGAATATATATATTTTATGGGGTATACCCTTCGGTGAAGGGTATAAAAATATGGTAAACTGACAGTCGTAGTTGTTGTGTTGCATTCGTAACAGTGTGTTGTTTTCAGTTTAAGTATTTCAAATGTCAACTATTCAGTTTAACAGAAACTTTATTGTTTTAACATTAATAAGGAACTTTAGATACAATAAGAACAGGCCAATTATTTTTTTTTATAAAATCTGCAAGTTTAAAATGTAAATATAACAGTTAAATTCGAAAGGAACCTTTTTGACATTTGTTTTCTTAAAAACCTAATAAAATATTTATTACTTTTACACAGGATAAAAATATAACTATTTATTTGAAACTTATTTAGTTTCTATTGCAACATAGTGAAGGATAATTAAAATTCACACAAACAATTATAAAATTCTCATTAAAACGTGATCCAATCATCAATAAAGCTGGTAAAAAATAGTGCAAACTAATTTTTTCGTAGTTTTGTTAAGTGAGAGCTCAATGTTGATTGAAATCAATATTAAGTTGACTACACCCAACTATGCTTTAAAATCTTCAATAGAACGTTGGCAACGTTTCCAATAAAAAAGCATTACATTTTTTTATTTTGATGTCAGAACCTTGCTACGGTCAGTAGCCGCTTGTTGCACTTTACCGGACAGAATATTAGTTAGAGGCTTGTTTTCACTATTATACTTTTTATTAATGCATGTCAAAAACTCAAGTAATATGTAAAAGTAGTCTGATAGTGTGAATCCATGTGTGATGAAAATGACCAGTATTATGAAAAACCGTTCTACATCCCATACGACTTCATCGTTTTTTGAAAAATGTCTAAACAATAATACTTTTCATTGGATCAGGTTTGCATTGTATTTCATGCGTAAGTGTTTATATTTAGTGTGATGGTGTGATCACAAACTCATTTGATTTCTATCTCACAAAGTGTTTTGGAATAAGTAAGACTTGTGAGATAGTGTAAACCAGCCTTAAGGACAACTTGCGTAAAATGTTTTCCGGCTTTCGCTTTACCGTTAAAAAAATATAAAATGAACTTTCGGGATCACGTGGTGGTTGTGGTTCACTACCCGAAGTCGCGGAAAGGTATACCTGGAAAAAACCACGAAAGGGCTTAGTTAACTTAAATATGGGTTAGTTCGGCCTGAGGGAAGGACTATCCCTATATGATGATGATTCTACTTAACAGATGCTACTCGAATTTTTCCAAAACAATAGCAGGTTAGATAGCTCTTTCATTTTGGTGTAATATCCTCCGGGGAAATCAGGTGCAATTAGGCAAAGCTCTAAATTGATATCTTTTTTGATTCAAAATAGGACTCCACGGAAGTCAGGAGTCCCTGTAACTTTGGTTCCAGCCTGACTAATGGTGAGGCCCCTTTGGCAAGCATTTGGTGGTTATGGTTCAAGCGTACGGTCACGGGAAGGGAGATCTTAAAAAGTCGGCTTGAAGGGCTTATTTCCACTACTTGGGCAGAACTCCGGATTTCGAAACTTCTCCTTATACAGTGTACCGATCTACCTTTTGTCAATATTCAATTTATTGACATAATTATCTTTCTGTTCACATATACACAATTTAGCTTACTCAATTTATAGTACAACTGCATACAAGATTCAACATCAACAAAAATGTGCATGTATAAGCAAAATGTAAACGACTTTTGACATGTTTAGTGAATAAACATCTTGCTTTTGCATAGATTTAATGGATGGGATTTTGTTTTGTTGTAGTTTTAGTTGCCAAATGTCAAAACACTTTGTTAAGTAAGTTGTGTTTTGCTCACTAAATGCACTTGTAACAAGGTCGCAATTTAATGTTACTCAATATTTATAACAATTTCGTATTAATTGAGCAATAACTTAATTGCAATTTTATATGGATAATTGAGCTCAATAATGTCATTTATTGCGTAAAACGCAATTGAGCAGCATATCTGAACACGGTATTAGGTGTTATTGTTATTCAACAGTTGAATGTTGCCTTAAGGCGGCATCGTAGGTTCGATAGCTCCAGCTTATTAGCAAAGTATATAATCAATACCCTCTTTATGATCAAGTTCGATATCAAAGTGTGCCTAGGAAGGGAAAAGGCCTAAATCCACCACTGCCGATTATCGTGTTTTGGTTATGATTTTAACCAGTGTTCCAAAATAAACAAATTATTATTTTGAGTTCGGCTCACACATCCAGGAACGATATCTATTTTTTAGTGTTTGTGTAGACAAACACAGCCCTTAATACCGTTCTTAACTTTTTTCAAGAAAGAGCCGAACATTATATAGTGTTCTGTTCTTTGTTAAAAAAAAACAGAACAATTTTAATGCTACTGTAGGCAAACATTATATTTTAGTGTTCTACAATATTTCTTTTTTTACATTGATAAACCAACAGCTTGTGTGTTCCTTGTGTATATGTTCTGTTTGTGTAACATTATTTTGCTGGCTTTTTGTTTTTTTTTCGTATGTGTATTTTGATTTTGTGAAAAATTTTTGTTTTTTTTTTGTATCAGTCAAAAGGGCGCTACGCACAACAGAAACGAACAAACATTAATGAGCTGAACCGAACACAATGAAGTTTGTGTTTTGTTTTAAACCTTACTGAATTAACTGTTCTCATCATTTTGTGTTCGAAAAATTACAGACAGAGAAACGTTATTTTTTTTTAATGATTTACTTCACAAAAACTATTAGCGTTTATGTTTTCCACAAATCTACCAAACCAAGCACTAAGGAGCGATATTTAATGTTTAGTTTTGAATACTGATCTTAACGGATTTGTTCCTAAGAAGAAAGACATAATATGACCACGACTCTTCCCTGTGGCTGAGCAGTTTGCATCTCAGGGCACATTAACAAATCACCACTACTTTACAATTTCCACAGATTTTTAAAGGCGTGGAATACATCTTCATTGTAAGCTTTAGCTTAGAATAATTGATATCACAAATAGCAAATGGTATGAAGCAATGCTGACCCCATATGGCACCATTATTGGTAATAGAAAGGCAATTTCCATAACTACTAGATATTGCCTGCGTGTAGACCTTTGGTAAAAATAAGGGGCAAAGCATTGCTGGCGAGTACGAGGCTAACTACAACAGAATCATCTGTCTTTGAAAAATAATAAGATGCTGTTGGCATTAAATTGCAGTGGGGTTTGCGGCAGAGATTCCCTGACATCACAATTGATTTATAGGTTTAAATATGTTGTAAGACTTGAATGTAATAACAACAAAATTAAAACAACTCGAAAACAAAAAAATCTTTTTTTCAGTTATAATGTGAGTTTAGAATGCGAGCAAATCAAGAAAAAATTTGTATCTTAACAAAATGTTGCACAAATAACTAAATGAAAAGAATTAGAATGACTATATAATTGCAAAGTAACCCTAATTTTTACTTAACATAAAAGTCTTTTTACCAAAAAATATCCGCCTAATTATAACCAATCTTTATTCCTTAATCTCTCAAATCTCTTCATTAAGTGGTACCTTGTTAAAGCCACTTTTTACTGATTATTTCTTTAGCTTTTCCTCTTTAAAATCCCTACTTAATTTTAAATGCATTTCCATTCATTCTTTCGAAACAAGTAACAGCAAGTCCTTTTGGTTTTTTTCTTCATTTGGTTGAATGTTATCCTTCTTTGTTCTCTTAATTATCCTGCCAACAATTGCAAAGGATTGTTTGTTTTTCTTTTTTTTTTACTTACACATTTATGTGTATCCTTTTCACTCGGAGTTCTTTGTTTTAATAAATCATTTTTTCCTTTTTCATGTTGATTGTTGTCACATTTTTGTTTTAAATGCATTTGTAATAATTGCATTGAAATGTGGTTGTAGTATTATTTCTTAAATAAATTTCTGAAGGGGAAAAAAGTGATTTATTGCAAGAGGAAAATGATGGCTGCCTTCTTTGGAGTTCTCACCATAGTAGTAATAATGAAAATTAAGAAATAATATTGAAAACAAAAGTAATAGTGAACAGTGGTATTATATGGTCTCGGTAAAAGGATCTTTATTGGGCAGGGTTATGTGGGATTTACATTTCATTGTGACCCTTTGATTATACAGTTTTCTGACGAATAGTTAGCTTCCATACAACTTATTTGAACTGTTTTTTTATCTTCATACTAACGTTAATATGTATGGGATTTTTGACAGGTAAATTAAATATCGGATATACGGTCCATTGTGGATATTATACAAAAAAACAAAGTTTAATCATGCACAATATTTTTTCGGCTGCAATTTTAAGCCCAGTAAATGTCGTAATTGTTATTCTGAGGCATGGACTTGTCTACATTTTGTCATTTTAACAGAGCAGAATTTTATCTTGGTACTAACGGTTTAGTTTCATACCTCTCAGTTAAAGTGGTTTTTGAATTTGAGACCTCAAACCAAAAATACAATGTTTTACCTTGTCAAAACTTATTTAGCCGCAACTTTTATTCTAGCGTTGCTTTGCCTATAGAAATATTATCCCAAGATTTTGCGACCAGGGGTTGTTTTGCTTTCCATAATTGTTATTTGTGCCGAATTTTATTTTTTTACACTTTTTTTCATTTTTATAATAAAACTGATTTTTTTGAGTGAAATATATGACAATTTGATGACAATCAAATACAGCTCTTAATCTACGAACGAAATTTACGCAGAACAGGTACACGTGGAGGATATTTAATAGTTTGGGGCTGCATGTCCTACTCTGGTGTAAAAAATTAAGTCTTATTAAAGAAAATATGAACAAAACAAAATTTAGTTTGGATCTAATTGCTAAAAGATCTTCTTTTTAGCAAAAGTGCAAAAAAAAACGCTAAATTTGATTTATTTAGGCTCGACCAACATGATTTAAAAACAGTGTTCGAAAATCCACATTATATACTGTTCTTAAGTATCCGGTACAGTAGAAAATTGAAACACGAAAACGAATAGTGTTTGTATAGAAAATACCACAAGAAAAATGCTTCTCCGTTTGTGATCTTCGTACACAATAAGAGTAATGTAATAATCCAACTCAACAAAAGTATGAGAACATTTCATTGCGTTCGGTTTTTTGTAAAAAAAACCACAAACTTCGTTGTGCTCGCTTAAGCACATTAATGTTCGTTCGTTTCAGTTGTGCTCAGCGCCCTTTTGGCTGGTAAACACATCAAAATTTTTTTTAACAAAAACACAACATTTTGATATTCATGGGTGTTCAAGCATAATTTAAGACATTATGGGGTAATGTCTTTATGAGATTTTTTCCGATTTTTCGGAAGAGGTTTAGAGGTCGCTCAAGTTGAGTTTTACTGCCTGTTTTTAGAAAACGTAAGCAAGTGAGTGAGTGAGAAATTATATTGAAAACAACAATAAAAAACGAAAATTTGTTTTTGTTTTCAATATAATTTCTCACTCACTCACTTGCTTACGTTTTCTAAAAACAGGCAGTTAGTTTAAAATCGGGTTTGGTTTAAAGAATATATAATTTTCTCCTAGCGAGTCCGATTAATGGCTGCTGAATCTATTTTTATCACCCAACAAGAAAAGACTTAGATGAAGCAATTATTTATAGTCTTCTCTTGGTGGCATTTAGTAAAATTGTTCTAATTTTTACGTATTTGTAATGGATAACCCTTGCATTAATGTCTCAACTTCATAAACTGGTTTTCAAAATATATTGAAGGGCACATAGAACTATATTTAAGAAACCCATTTAATGACTTTTAAGCAAAGCAAAAGCAAAACGTTTCAAATCTTAACTGGGTACAAAGCTGAATTTTTTGGCAAAAACTCGACTTGAGCGACCTCTAAACCTCTTCCGAAAAATCTCAAAAATACTTTACCCATAAGCTTTTAAATTATGCTTGAGCCATAAAAAAATTTATTTTTGGCCAAACTAATGAACGTGTATAAAGGCAAGTATACTCGCGAAGTACGTATTTACGAACATAAGCCGTAACGTCTACAGAAAAAAGCACAACAATGTTGTTGTACAAGCCTAAGCAACATCAATTTTTAAATTCGCTTTAAGCGGTTCTGTTTGAAGCAAATAAACCTTTCGACTTGGGTACTTATCTAGTACACAATATTATTGAGTACCTACTTTATTGTTATTTTTATTGTCATTTTACTCATCACTATTTAATAAGTTGCGCAACATAAACAAATCTAAAATCTCTAGAAATTTTTTTTCTCATTAAGTAGCACAAAAACAAAATTCAAAGAAATTAACATTAAACCAAAACATTATTTCCAAAAAATATTTGAATTATTACGCCATACATATGTATATCGTATGTGCTATATCGCAATAAAAAATTGTGCTTCCTACGAAGCAGGATTATAAGCAAGACATGTAAGTGTTTCGCTTACCATATCGCTTAAGGAAGGCATGCATTTGATATGGTTTGTTTCCACTTAGAATCAATGCATTTTTGACAAAAAAATACGCTTTATTCAACGCATTTAAAAACTGGTCAATGCATCTATCAGATTTACCCATTGAATGTTTTTTACTGTTATTTTTTAGTATTCTCCCTGGTTTGTAACTGCTTCGTAGTAAGGGAATGACGTAGCACTTGAAATGTTATTTTTTGTTTTTATAAAATTTTTCAAGAGTTCGTTCACTTACTCTACTGCATCTCTGTAAGTGTTATTGCGCAGCGCATAATTGTGTGCTTATTTTTTTAAATGTACCATTAGTGCTTCGCACAATGATAAAATTTGTTATTGGGATATGCATGATTTTTGCGGTCCACACATGGACATATTGAGCCTTTGCTGTAATAGAGCCATAACTCAAATTTTAATTTTCTAGCGCCTTAAAATTATTATTCTCTCAAGAGTTGAATATGTATAATATGTATAAATTCAAAAATCAGGTTTTTGAGTTATGACTCTATTGCAGCAAAGGCTGCAATAAGGGTGGGTTCACACTATGAAAGTCTTCTTGCAGAAAGTTTATGTTTATTGTTGAGAGGGAAAGAGAATATGCTATGGAAAGTGATAAAGTCATGTTTTAAACAGCAATTTTGACTGTGATGGAAACTGAAAAAAATAACCAAAACTTAATGTTTGAAACTTAAAGTAAAATTACACACAGATTACACATGGAACTAATTTAAAAAAGTTTGATTGATTAATGGTTTTATTAATTTATTTATTTAGCACGCCAATGCTACAAGAAATACATATGTATGTACATACATAGTTTCAATTATATAATAATAGAGAATAAATTATACAATTAATGACAGAAACAACAAAGTAACATATAAATTTTTAACAAAAAATTTATGTAAATTTGACGAATTGCAACAGGCATATTAATTATTTGTTATGCTCAATTTAAATGTTTGTTTTATAAATTTTTACCAGTATTAAAATAAAAAGTATATACAAATAAAAATCAAAGAAAGTGTTAATTAAGTTTAATATTTAAATAAAATTAAGTCATCATTGCTCCGAAAAATGTTTAAAAATTTCACGTTTAAAGTGCTTTGCATTGCTTGTTTTTTGAAAGTTATGAGGTAAATGGTTCCAAAGACTAATTGTGTGAATTATAAAGTGTTTCTTATGCCCAATGTTCAGGATTGTATTTAAATCTATATTAAGTTAATTTTCATAAAAACTTAAATCGTATTTAAATACGGATTGGTTTTTTGAGTTTTATTTGAAAAGTCTTATTTAATTAAGATAAAAGTATGGTAGCACTACTAAATACAAAAAAAAATATAAACAAATGTATTTATTTACAAGGTGGTCTGAAAAAACAGCTGACTGTTCATGCTTTGCCTGTTGTTGTTGTATTGTTGTGATACTGAGGCCACCTTGCTAAAATATGACAATGGAAAATTAAGTTGAAATTAAGTGTATCACATCGGTGACTTAAGTTCCACTTAAGTTGTGAGTGAAGAAGAGAATTTTGTATTAAAAACGATTTTAAAAATAAATGTGTTTTAATATCAATCCCGAAAATTGGCCATTACGATGTGGAATACTGGTTATCTTTTTCCCTCTATTTGATCTGAAGAAATTAAGTTTACGATACAAGTAATAAGGCTGCTTTGTGTATATAATCTTGTGTAGTAAAATTAACGAACGGCACTTTAACAGGTTATCAAATGATATATTGTATATTATCTTTGAATAGCTTGAGATTCTAGAAAAACGTTTCGATCCAAAAACATATCTGACAATATTGTTATATGTTACATTTAGTTTTCTCTTACTTTACGGATCACAGTTTGTGTAAAGTTCACAACCATAAAGTAGTGTTGGCAGTAGGTAAGATTTTGCTAATAACATTCAAATTTTTAAGGCAGTATAATGCTGACTCATCCAAAAATTACGTAACATTGCAAATGTTCTTCCACAGATTGCATTTACGTGGTCTGACCAATTTAGTTTTTTTTACAGATTATTCCAAGGTTCCTAGCAGTTTCAACTAGTTCAATTGTTGTATTGCCTATTAATCTTTATTGGTGGTATTAAAGATGGAAACCATTTTGGTTTTCCTATTATTATCGCATGAGACTTTCTGGCATTTAAACAAAGTCCATTTCTTGCCCATTGGTTAATCCAGTCCAGATCTTCGTTTAATTTGCTAATACAGTCGAAGACTCCAGATGGCTCGCAGCTGATGTAAAGCTATGCATCGTCTGCATACATTTGGATTTCACAATGTAGGAGTTGGGAAGGTGTGTCATTTGAATACATGGCATATAGGAGAGGGCCAAGTATGGAGCCCTGTGGTACACCTTATTGAACAAATTTTCATAGAAAATTAATTTCATAAATCTGAAATGTTTTTTATGATTATGGGACTTATAATTTAGTGCAGATTTAATTTGTTTATTTTATGTTTGTTTTATCAAAACTGACTGTTTTGTTAAGGCTGTGAATCATTCTAGCTGCAAATCCAAGACAGTATTACATATCACCAAGGACCATAAATAATAGTTATGCTAATTTCAAGTACTTTCAGTAATTTAAGGTACCAAAAAAGTTGACCACCTTTTAAGAAATATTCTATAAAAATTGGGTTTAATTATTATGTATATATAATGAAAATTAATATTTGTTGAACATTACTTTTATATCCAATTAATTTTTTTAGATTGGCTTATAACTATTAAGATCGATAACTATTTATTCCTCTTACAGATAACTATTTATTACTAAAGATTTGTATTGTGTTTATTTACGATAATAATTATTTTGAATATTTTCTTGATATTAATTGTTCTATTTTTGCAGATTATGCATGTGGATATAAACATATTCTTAATTTTTTGTTATAACGGTGATGTTATTTCTTATTCATAACTATTAAAAATAATTAGTTATGTATCTATCGAATAGTAATAGTTATGCTTGGAAACTAGTTTAATTTGATACGGATAATAGTTTTCATCAATTTTTAAAAATAAAAATTGGAAATAATAATTATTCTTAATAAATATAATGAAAAATTTATTCGTAATAATTATTTGCAATTTTTATTGAATAAAATTTATAACTATTAAGTCCTTGATTATTACGCATAACAAAGATCTACACAAGCACATAATATTCCCTCCACCTTAATTAATTAAGCAATTCTTTCTGGTACTTTTCGTTTAAATAATAAAATCGCCTAAAGTCTTCATTTCGTACAAAATCTACATTAATTTGCTTTCAGGTCACTTCAATTTCAATTTCTCTTTTTCACTCTTTCTTACGAAAACAACTTAAATTATTTATAAATGTTTTCTATTCTATCCGAATAAAACATCATTAAATATTTTCTCAACCACATCCGATTTTAAAACATTGTTAATGCCTGGAAACGTAAAACAAAATCCGGTTAATAGATAAATTTTGTCATTAAAATTTATTTAACCTACTTCCCATACGGCCTAAGGAAATATCAAGAAGAGCTTTTGTTTATAATGGCAATGAAGATAATGATGGTACAATAGAAACACACAACATTTTGTGTAAAGATTTCGGAACGCCAAGAGGCTAAGATGCAATGCACCCAAACATTTGCCATATATTATCTGCCTGCAGTAAAACAAACTATTTAAATATTAAATTAGACATTAAGAAATCCCGCTTGTGTTAGTTTTATTTACAATTGTTTGTGATGTTGTAATTGTGTATTGTATTGTCCAAGTTACTTATTTAGTATTATTGCCTTGGTAATTTTCAGATAAACACATACACACGCACACATAAGACTTATTAAATTAAAAACAGAAATACTTTTTACTCCACAAGCATTTTCTCTCATCAGTGTTAAAAAAAAAAGCGTCGTCATAAGGGATCGAAAAATCCCGGATATATTTGTTTGAAATTGGTGCATAAATAGTTTCAGATCCACTCCCAAAAAAAAAATCAAATTCCTTCTGAATTGTTTTAAAGATTTGGCACAGCCGAATTAAGCCTTCTTATAAGTTTTTGCTGAATTAACATAATGTAGAATTAACTGACTACATATTTCACTTAATACGAGAGAACTCTTTCTTACGCCCTGCTACTAAAAAATACGAATTCTAAATACCAACAACGCAGTCAAATCTTTGATATGAAATGACTTTATCATTTGATATCAAGCAGAGTTCTCAAGCCAATTGCAAATTGCAATTGTTTGACTTTAGCATTTGAATTCAAATTGATAATGATTTGAGTGTTAATATTTGACATACAATGTTTTATCAAATGTGATTCTCAAATCAGAAATAAACTTGGC
Source organism: Pollenia labialis (assembly GCA_949318255.1). Classification (NCBI taxonomy): domain Eukaryota; kingdom Metazoa; phylum Arthropoda; class Insecta; order Diptera; family Polleniidae; genus Pollenia; species Pollenia labialis. Next base: position 58,038,050 of record OX439143.1, read on the forward strand.
AATACTTAAGCGAAAAATAAGTGTTAACATCAATAAATGGCGATTAAAGTTACATTTTACAAATTAAAGAAAATTTACATATTCAGGAGTGTCCCGTACCCATGTTCTGTTACTAAAGCGAGAACTTCTCGCATCGAATAGATGTGAAACAAAGTATTCCATCGTTTCTCAAAAAGTGAGAAAAAAGTGTGTCTGTAACTCATGTAGAAAACTATCAAAAGAGATTACGTCGATACGTCATAAATGCCAAAATGTTTCACTCGAAGCGGATGTGACATTGCAGAAGTTGAGAACGCCAGTAACACATATCATTGACGGCGACCAAAATTTACTAAAATTTTAAATTTTTCAACGACGGCGGCAAAATCAACCGTCGGCTATACCAAATAATGTAAAGTGCGTCTTCAATGTTGTAAACTGTATTTACGTTCAAAATGTTTCAAATCATATTTAAAACTAGACCCTCTTTTAACAAATGAATACAAAGCTCAGAAGTTCTTTAATTTTTTTTGATATTGATAAACTGACGGTTAGTGACATTTTATGTAATAAAGGCTTATGACCGTTTTCTTAATGTATCCAGGGCTGGGCAGTATTTGAAATACGTATTTTAATACGTATTTGTATTTTAAATACATGACGTGCAAGTATTTTGTATTTTAAATACGCGTCCAGCAAGTATTTTGTATTTTAAATACATACAATAAATAGAAGTAGTTTGTATTTTGTATTTTAAATACATAAAAATGGGAGTATTTTGTATTTTAAAAACATAGTTAACAAAATATACTATCCAAATATTAAAATAGTATAATACATTTAATACAAGTTTGTGCTCATCAGGACCTGTAGAAAGATTTTTTTCTTCAGCAGGTTTAATTTTTTCTTCAACAAGAAGAAGCTACATTCAAAAATCTGATATTTATGAAAGGAAACAATTGTTTTGTTAATTAGTTTTATCTAATTTATTTTTTGGTTTGAATAAAAATAGTTTATTTCGTATTTAAAATACATACAGGTACATGACGTGAAAGTATTTTGTATTTTGTATTTGAAATACGTAGAATAAATGGAAGTATTTTGTATTTTGTATTTTAAATACATACAGATGTGTAAATATTTTGTATTTTAAATACATAACCTGAAAGTATTTTGTATTTTGTATTTTAAATACATGACCAGCAAGTATTTTGTATTTTGTATTTTAAATACCGCAAACCATGTATTTTGCCCAACACTGAATGTATCGACAAACTGCGTGTTACTAAATGTCGACATAAGTGCCGGTTCACACACGTCAAGTTTGACTCTTCAAGTGTTGATCTTTTAGGAGAGAAGGGAAAATAGAATGCCATTTCTTTTCCCCTCTCTCCTAAAAACTCAAGACTTGACGAGACAAACTTGACGTGTGTGAACCGGCACTAAATTTATAAGTCCGATTAACTGGGTGCAGTTTTTCGATGAGAAAAAAGATAATCGCCTAATGGGGAAACGTTAATTTAACTTATATTAAATAAGTAAGAGTGCTATATTCGGCTATGCCGAATCTTATAAACCCTTCACGATGGTTTCGAAAGAACTAAAGTTTATATATGTATATAAATATGTATACTAGCTGTTTGGTTCCGGCGCTGTTGGGGATTTTCTTAATAAAAATAAAAAATGAAATACTGGAGAATTTTGTTAATAACTTGACCTCACCGCTATCTACCATCAATAAAAAAATTAAATATCACGACAACAGCGCCACCTATCGGGAGTTTTTGTATAAACCATCAGTGAAAGTAGACCTTTCCAACGCATGTACTCGTTGGTTCTCGAGTTATAAAATGACGAGCATAGGACAACCTATTTTTATATAATAGAATGTATATCGCTTAATTTTATTTAATTATGTGCACATGTTTGCGTGCTATTAAATATATTAAAAGTGTTTAAGAAGAAATTTACCATTTATTTGGGCTATAGAACTTGGACTCGGGAAGATCTATAGTTTTGGTCATAACTTTTTTGTATCCAAACTGATTTTTCCGATTTTTTCAGAAAATATATTGTACTAAAGATCTGGTCTTTCGATGTACAAGCCGTATCCAAAGGTCATATGACAGTCCAAAAAGTCAGGTTTTTATACAATTTTTTATATTTTCTGTACGGGAGGTACCCGCCCACTTTTCCAATCCTGCTCACATTTTGTGGGATGCTGTGTATTGATAACCTAAATGTTTGTACCTAATTTGGAAACTTTGGCTCTTGCCGTTCTCCCGATATACAGAAAAAGTAATAAAAATACAACAACAAGGGATTTTTGGAAAAATTAGAGGTAGTTGTGGTTTTTTGCACATATCTCAGCTATTTTTGGACTGATCTGGGTGATTATCAATAGCAAAATTATAATAAGAAAACCTGACATAAATATATATGTACCAACCCATCATATCCGGGGGCTTCGGAAAACCCATTTCAACAGACAGACGGACAGACGGGCAACCCGATTTGCACTTCCCTTCTCATAAGGATACAGCATATTTTTTAGGGTCTAAAATCAATATTGTTAGCTCAAGTGAAGGGTATACAAATATGAGAGGAAATTTTAAAAATGTTCGGGAATTTAAACATTTATTTATTATTATTGGTGTGGGACTTTAGATGCTGCGATGTAACTTTAGGGTTCTGATTAACAATAATAAATGCTGTGTCTGCAAACGTAGAAGTATGTGTGTTCGGGCTTGTTGGCATATCAGCTGTTTATATTATATACAGCAGCGGCCCTAATATGCTGCCTTGAGGAACACCAGTAGATATTTTCTTGAGGGAGGAGTATTTATATTTGGTTTCTTTCACTGATGCCCAATTTGATACTGGGATTGTATTTTCCGGAGTAAGATTTGCTCAGATTACCCGTTTGTTTTTGGTAACGACTCTTCAAGGATCACGTTCTGATTTTCGTGTTGTACAAAGAAAGGAAATTTAGCCCAAAGACATTTATGTCTACAAACGTTAGAATTACATCGGAGCTTGTGCTGCTCTTGCTCCAAAGCAAGGGTTAGAAACTTTTTTTAGACTTTTTTTTTGTAAAATGCCCGAGAATTTGGGAGTTGGTGGACGCTTTATATGAATCTGTTGATCGTATCGTAAATATTCAACACAAATGTCAACTAAAGGTGCTATTTGGGACGCATTTAAAACAAAATCCTCGGCTTGGCATAACGTTGCATTTCTATTTAGCTTATTACTAACACTACTAGCCATGAGTTCAAGTTATATCTAAAACCCCGTTTCCATCTTGTACTCAACTACGATATTTCCACACTTTGCTTAGATACTCCCTGTAATTGTAATTTTAGTGCAACAAAAGAATTTCAAAGTAAGACGAAGACGTTTGTAAAAAGGAAGAAGACGAAAAGTACCATCTCATACAAAATTAACATAAGCAAATGCAAATTTGCAATTCAACCTGAAAACAACTTTAGAGCAACAAAAATAAAATTTGGTGCTTGTTTAAAGACAAATATATACTAAGAAGGTGGAATATGTAAGAAAAACGGCCTTCAAAGAGGCCTTTATTTCTAAACAAAAAAACCTTTTTAGGGTAAGTTTTTGTTTAAATACTTTGTTAGCTTTCTCTATTTAAAATCCACAAGACGAAATATCCCAGAAGGTAAATAAGACTTATGCTATATTCCAAAGTAATTAGCTCTATAATGAGTGTAGAAAGGGTACAATTACGAATGCCAAGATAAGCAGAGGAAACCACTAGGCAGGCAATATTCTTTTTCTTTCTTTCTGGAAATATATGAGTTCCGTGACAAAATAACTGCATCTAATTTGTTGAAGGCAAGAGCAAATCAAGCCATTTTTGGATACCTTATTCCAAATTCAAACTTATTAAAGTGGGATAAATCTGCATCGATCGAAACAAATGACAGTCAGGCAGTTTAGGATACAACATCCTACTACAACATCCTACTTACTCTTTTCTTAATTAATTTTAAATGGTTCTAATACATGTGATCGAGAATTAAAATTATTATGGCTTCATGTCCGGCCATATATGCCAGCTGTTTTGCGGCGAAAACTCGCTTAAACACAGAAAGAAGAAACTCCTACTAAATTTATGCATATCTTCACTTAATTTTAGTACAAGTCGTACATAAAAATTAAGCATTGCATTCTATTTGCGTACAAACGCGTGTGTTTGTAAAAGTTTATTGTATCCACAACAACACTACAAGATTACGTTAGTTTGGTGGCCGTGATCAAGCAAAGCTCACGTGGGTCCATTAATTAGATCCCGTTGTGCTATCATGTTACACCGTCTCCCATGGGTCCTATGTTATCTGGCTGCTAGTAGTCCCATGCAGCCACCCGGTTGATATCAGAGAGAAAGTTTTGTCCCCAAGGGCTCTTCGGCCAAACATTTCTCTGTATGCCGGACAATTACAGAGAAGATGTTCCGTTGACTCTTCCCCCTCCTCGTCGTCGCAACTTCTACATAAGTAATTTTAAGGGAGTCCCAGCCTCTGGACGTGCCTCTCAATGAGCCATTGGCCAGTCATAACCGCAATTGGGTTTCTTAGATGATGTCTGGACAGCTGTACTGCCACCGTGTACTTTTTTCATCTATGATGGGCCAGATTTTCCTGGTTTCCCCACAGGTAGTTTCATCGTGCCACCTCCGATTGGCATTTAGATGAAACTTGTACGCTATATTGATTTTATTTTTAATGTCACGTATAAATTGTATTAAGTGAATGTACGCCATGATCGCCTGGTCCAACTTTAGCAGGACATTCCAGATGGAACCTTTCTGGTCCCACTACATACAGAGAATTACCTTGGCACCATAACAACTAGTTTTCGATGCCTCTCGACTTAAACTCGTGCAATACCCAATTTCCATCTTTTGGAAGATATTTAAAATTATTATTGAAATGGACGAACCATCTTTAGGTCATTCAAATGAAAGGAACAGGGTAAACTTTGTTTTGCAATCAATGTGCTTCAGCCGCTCTTCTTTTCAAATTGATAAAGTTAAGCAAAACTTCCTGAAACATTTTTGTAGCCAACAAGTCGGCTAATGATAAAGTAAAAATCAATGACTGATTTCTACCCTCCAAAATTCCAGTAAAAGCCATTCGTTAAAGATCCGATCTCAGTTGTGAATCCCGCTCATTTTTACGCCATAACATATCTTTTAACGTGGCAAAGAACTTATAATCCTCTAAAGTAGTCTTAAGTTTCTAAAGTGCAGTCAAAATTGTAAATTTTCATGAAAACTTAAATAAATTGAGGGATATAAAACTTAAGACCTTGGAATTTTACAACACCGGATATAAATATATAACATGTGTGATTGTATGAATTGCGACTAATTTTACATACAACAAAAAAATGTGTCTTGTACATTGTAAAACACATACATCCATACGTACATACATACCATGGTTGTATTGAATTTGCATTGTATATGTACACTACAACAACAAAATACATACACAAGCATGCAAATGCCTTCGTATGTATGTGTATGTGTGTTTAATAAGCATGTGTAAAATATTGTGTTACTTGTTTGGTTTATAGCAGGATACAGGATGTGTGAATATTAAAGTATCCTCTACTTTTATACATCCTGTCCATTGTCCACCATGTTTATATGAAGAGATATTGTTTGTAGTTATCTTTATACGCTCGCTTTAATACACATACACATAAAAATACTTATACACTTATAAATATATACATTTGTGTGTATATGCTTACATATGTATGTATGTCCTTCAAAATAAAGAAATCCTTACAGAACAAGCTCTTTATTCAGTCAGTAAGGAAGTAAATTTTGCATGTATTTAAGTTAATTTTTTTTTTCTTTTACTCTTTACTTCGAAATTTTAAATTTAATACAACTGTAATTGTAAGGATTATTTACGAAAGAAACTAGTTTACATATATGTAAAAAGGACATGCGTTCGCTTTTATATTGTTATAAAGGAAACATAAGAAATTTTAGATATTTTGTTAAAAGACTTAAAAGACACTTTAAAAAAAAGTGACTTCACATCTTTTAAATTATTTCTGCATGTATAAATGAGAACAGTTTTCTATGGAAAACTATGGGAAAAGGATTTTAATACATAAAAAATTTTACTTCAAAATTATTTTTGAAAACCTTTATTCAATTAAGAATAAAATTTTAAATGTACTTAAGATCTTTTCAAAATACTTCTATACAATACCTTACACATACATATTTTACAGTTATTTTACACATACATACATACCTTTAAAGGAGATCCTATTTATTTAATACTTTATTTATCGCCTCACTCATAATGAGGTACTTTTTGCAACAGTGTTAAAGCAAAAATTGTGTTAAACTTTAATTTTTCTTTCACCAAAAAAAGCAGCTAGGCCATAGCATAAAAAAAAAATCCGCCAGCAGTCCGATCTCCTCCCAAAAAGGACGGGCAAAGTCAGTCGTTAACCAGTTTAAAGATTTTTTATTGTTAGTATAATCGACAGATTTCGTCCAGTTTAACGTGATCATCGTCCTAAGACCCTTCCTCACGATGCTCTCAACACTGGGTCAAAATAATGCGTTGATCAGCGGTCCCTTCCTCCTTCGCCACAAAGCCGTGATACCAGAGCAAGGGTACCGACTTCGAATCCGTGCATTTGAACACTTCATCCCCCTCGGTAAAGGGCGGAGCCTATCTAACACTGCTACCATTTGATGTTCAAATGGCAACCGGTTGCAGTGCAACACCACACAGAGCAATAACTTGCTCCACCCGCGATATGGGAATTAAACCACAACCATCACGCTACTCCCCAAAAGGGGCCTCACCATTACCAGGTTGGGACCAAGGTCCCAAGGGCGTCCTGGTTAATGTGCTACCGAATAAAGACTTCGGTCAGATTCGTAGCCTAGACTACTACCAGTTTGACCCCAAACGGTACCGGGACTGGTGGCCCACAGCAGCGCAGCAGTAGACTACAATACTGCAACGGCGACAAAATCAAACATACATCCACATACAGGGGCAAAAGACAGTATCAAGGTTACACAATACAATCAACAGCCGCCCTCACGGACGACATATTGAACACACGGTGTGATACCGGCAAAGGGCATCACGCACAACAATGACCTCCTCACGGGAGACTCAATGGTCACAAGTGACCAGCAGTAACCAACGATTCAGCACAAGGGGATCTCGATCAGAGCAGGGGCTCGTTAGGGAGATCAGACGACAGCATGCCGCTTCTCCACAAAGACACTCCCATCTCAAGCCCCAAGAGACCAGAGACACAATTGACCCAGCACAAGCAACAGCAGCATGGGCAAATCACCAAAACCAGCAACCGACCTCCGAGCACCACAGCAATGTGAAGAGCAGACAGTTCTACGATATACGCGAGCGTTGGTTCGCAAATGACTGCGAGCAAGCCCACCTTCACTATCTCCGTCTTCTCCTAGCAAAAACATCATGGGCAAATTGTCCCAGCCTCCCCATCGTTCTCTAAGGCCCTACTGTAAGACCCAGTACGAGTGATGCCCATACTATCTAGGTCCCTAATATCATCATAGTAATGGCTCTCGGCAATAACGTGCCACATGTCCTCAGGTCTAAGCCCACACCCACAGTCTGAAGTGTCCAACAAGGCCCTTCTATGCAAAAATGCATTGAGCGAGCCATGTCCTGTCAGTAAGAACCCCAGACTCAGGCGGAAGCCAAAATCTGGGCATTCACGTACGAAGTCCGCATCACGTATAAAAGCAAACGTGACACGACCCTTGTCAGAGTCCGTCCAACGCGTTCGCCTTGAATCAAGATGGCCGGCTAACATCACCTTGATTTCCCTACGATTCCTATTCATATAAAAGAGTATATAAGAGTGCTATATTCGGCTGTGCCGAATCTTATATACCCTTCACCATTGTGCGAGCAGAATACAAAGCAATTAGACAAAAACTAAATAAACCTGGTAATTTTTTTTTTAAATAAGAGACAACCGGTTTTGAACTTCGCTTTTCATAAGGGCCCAGAATATATATACTTTATAGGGTGTAGGATCAATATTGTAGAAATTACAGTTATATATACCTTTTTTACCTTCCGTGAAGGGTATAAAAAGAGTAATTTTCGGGAATTCAGGGGTCTAATCACCGCATTCGATACTATCGTATCGAATAAACTATTGAATTTTTTTGCATACGATAGACACTGGCGTATCGAATGAAAACTCGATATATGTAATGTCGAGTTACTCGATGTCGAATGCTATTATTTCAAATTCAATACATTTCATTCGATATCGAGTTTCAAGATACCAAAATAAAGACTTTCGATGAATTTTGCTCGATATCGTATGCGGTGATTAGACCCCAGTATTTCGGTTATAACTCATACAAATTTCCGACATTTTGGTATATAAGTCATATACATAGGACATATGGCAGCCCTAAAATTTAGGTTTTTATAAAAATTTTGATGTTTTTTGGCCCATTTTCGGAGTATTTTGCTCATAAATTACCCATTGTCTAACCGATTTGATAGTTTTATATACCGACGTGTTAAGGAAGAATTTTACCATTTACTTAAGTTATATTTATATATAAACATTTATATATACTTGTATACATATATTTTAACAAAATTAATTATAAAAAGAGTAATTTTTGGGGATTCAGTATTTCGGTTGTAACTCTGCCATTTTTTAACCGATTTGGCAGATTTATATACCGACGTGTTGAAGAAGAAATTTACCATTTACTTAAGTTAAAAGCTTGGACTCGGGGAGATCTATGGTTCCCGAAAGTGGGTATTTAAAAAAAAAATTAATTTTGGTCATAACTTTTTTGTATCTGAACCGATTTTCCCGAGTTTTTTATAAAATATGTTCTACTAAAAATCCCGATATTTTGATATATAAGTCATATCCATAGGGCATATAGCAGCCCTAAAATTTAGGTTTTTATACAATTTTTAATTTTTTTTTGTACGGGAGGTACTACGCCCACTTCTCCAATCCCGCCCATATTTTGTAGGATGGTGTGTATTGGCAACCTTAATGTGTGTACCTAATTTGGAAACTTTGGCTCTTGCCGTTCTCAAGATATACAGAAATAAAAAAAAATACAACAACAAGGGATTTTTGGAAAAATTTAGAGGTAGTCGTGGTTTTTTGCTCATATCTCCGTCACTTTTGGACCGATCTGGCTGAATTTCAATAGCAAACTTAAACGGAGTATATGTGACATAAATATACATCAACCTAGTCCACATCATTTCTGGGGTTTTCGGAAAACCCATTTCAACATACACACGGACAGACGGACAGACGGACAACCGGATTTGAACTTCGCTTTTCATAAGGACCCAGAATATATATACTTTATAGGGTGTAGGATCAATATTGTGGAACATACAAACGGAATGACAAAGGTATATATACCCTCTTACCTTCGGTGAAGGGTATAAAAATGCAAAAATTATTTATTATTGGAGGTTATTAGTAAAAAAAAAACAATAACATAACCAACGAAACAATTCTTGGACTAAAACGAGCAAAAAAAAAATAGTTGGAGAAATCGAAAGCAACCCATAATACAGAATATCTTATTATCGGCATTTTTCCAGTGTTTCTCTAAACATATAAAATCTTCCATTTTGCCATTACAGTCCGGTTAAAATTTTTTACAATTGTTTCGGAAAATTCTGTTAAAAGATTGTTTGTGTTTCTAGCGAGAGTTTCCTTAGCTACTGATTTTGTACTGTATTTCAAGAATTATTTGCTAAAAGGAAATATATTGCATGAAAAAATATTTTCTAAACACATACCTTTTGTTTATGAGACGAAACCAATAGTTAAAAACATAAAAAACTATGTTAAAATACTACTTATTTTCAAAATTTTGTAACATCGGTTAATTGATTAACCGTCTGAAATGAACCGGTTTAGTCGTTAATCGAAAATAGCCAAATTTTAATTAACCGGTCAGTTAATCGGGTTGTAATTAATCGGTTATTTTTAGGTTAATTTTAGGTTCCTGGAAGCACGAAAACTACATGAGCGCTGATATATGCGCTACAAAGAAGCAGCATAGAAGCGAATACCATTCAAGTGAATTTTTAATTTAAGTTAATAAAAATGATTGAATAGCTTTGCATTATCCGTTATAAGTAAGCAGGTGGTAAATGAATAATTAAAATCATTATTAAAAAAAAAACTTCATGGACAATGTTCTAAGTGCTTCTGTTATTCCCTTACATGAAAGCAGGTTGTATTGCAGTGATTTTAAAATGTGTTTACGATCATTCCCGAAATGTTACTGAAGATAGAAATTACATTTCTTTATAACGCAATCAGTCATCAAATTGTTTTGAAGCAGAGAGGAAAAAAGTAGTGCTTCCAAGTGGGAATTCGCCGTATAAAAATCATGCCTCTTGTATTTTGTGCTTCTCTCCCTTACAAAACTGCTTACCAGTAAGCTCCATTTTTAACTGGGGTATATACGGAGATGACATAAGTTAATAACTTAGATAGTGCCGATTGTATTTCGCTTAACCATTATTTGTGAATCTTACTAATTTAGTTAAGGTACTAAGATTTACAACACTGCAACAACAAAATGTATTAGACTTAAATTTACTACGCTTTGGTTGAAAATCCAAAAAAAAAAGCCGTAATAAACACGTTTTTTAAATAACCCAGAATAAAACAGTTGAAGAAACTATATCTTTCCCTCACTCAGCGTTCTTCATTAATTTACAATACTAAAGAAAAAGATACTTATGCTTTGTAGTATAAAATCGTATTTAGAAAAGCAGAGCTGTACACTTAATACAAAAGGTGAAAACCGCTGGTGATTCTTTTAACCGTTTTGTTGTTATCATTACTTATTTAAAAAAATCTGGCAACTTTTTTTTAGATTTAAGTAATTTTGTTTTTATTGTCAAAACGAAATCAAAAGTCAGTTTTTTTGATGTTAAACATGTTAAGAGAGCAACATAACGGAAAAAGAAAAATGCTTTAAAATTGTTGTGCTTAATTATGGCATCTACATCATCAAAGCTACCCAAATTGGATCGTCGCGAGTGTTCGGAGTACACAAAAAAACGTAAACTTCAAAGTGCTACAAAAGATATATCTACATCGAATCTGTCAGAAGCATTATGTCTTAAGTATGTAAAAGATAAAGATAAATCAAGGTCTGATATTACTCCTCCGAAAGATTACCCACAAAGTATAGCATAGAAGAAGCCTTAGCGTAATTTATGGACTTGGGATTGTCAAAGGAGAAATATAATATTTTACGAAGCTCTTTAAAGAATCATAATGTGAATGTTCTTCCTGGATATAAAAAGGTTACCTCTGCCAAAAAAGAAGCAGTACCATCTAATGTAAAAGTTACTGAAGTATCAGCAGAAGTTGAACTGCAAGACTATAAAATAAATAAAATACTATAAAATAATATTATATATTAAAATTAGTATTAAAAATATTTCAATAATTTTTATCTGTAATATAAATAAAAAGACTTATATTAATATAACATGTTATATTACAGTTGCATTTTTTCTAGACTTCCCTGTGAGAATGTCATTTAAAGCACAAACAGTTTTGTTTTAAATGTTTGAGAAATTTTAAAAATATCATTACTTCAAAATATATGATTTTTGCGACAAGAAAGGTCAAACGTGTCATCGTGTTCAATGCCTATCACAATAAGGGAGCACTTATTTTGATCCTAAAAGATTTAAAAATCCAGTGTTTTTCCCCCATTACAAATTTCTTGGTAACTTAAAAAATTATGATGTTTTCAAGAAAAAAACCACTGTGCACAGTGCACAGTGCCTCCACAAAGCTATGGCCAATAATGATACTCATTTTTATTAAAATATCTTTCTTACCTCAAAAGTTATGATGTTTGTAATAAAAACAGTCGAAATCAGACACTGTGCACAGTGCCGCGCCTAACCTATGACCTTGCAAATCATGTATATTAAAGCTAAAGAAGTTTCCTTTCAAATGCTTTTTAAAATTTTTAAATATCTTTATCAGTTCAAAAGTTATGATTTTTGCAGCGAAAAAAGTCAAAAGGCGCCACTGTGCGTCGCCACAACAAAGAATGGGAAAACGAGGATTGGGCAAGAGGTAAATATACTTGGATACTTTTGTATTCATATTGGCCTATTTCACCAATTGGCCATACGAGCCTATTTCACCCATTATATTTAAATATAAATTTATGCTTAAGGGCACTGCTATACGTTCAATAAATATCGTGATATTTGGATCGCGATCCATTTTGAAATATTGATGGATCACGAGCGTATGCTACACGTTCAATATTTATCGCGTCAGTATTTATGTATGTTATTTTTGTGTGCTGTGCGGGTCGTTTATCAATGTCGCGAGAAAACCAAAAGAAAGCCTGTTTAGCTATTTTGCTTGCTTTTACATTGAAGAAAAAAGTCGATAGAAAACTTTTGAGCAAAAAGTGGTTGCTGTGGGCTTGATTTTTTTAAAAACTTTTAACAATTTTTTCCAGTGCAGTTGCTCTTTTTACTTTGTCGGAATAAGCTTTAGCCGACGAGTCCCACAATTCCGGCAATGCCTACAAATTAAAAATGAAATCTTTTAAAAATAATTTTTTCACTGGTTAATTCCGATTCCACCGGCAGAACCCAATCGCTGTCACTGTCTTCTGCCATTACCCTTTATTACAATAAAACTTTACACAAATTTTGTCAATTGTTTTACTTTTTATTTGTTTAATTTTTTACTGACGTATCATGATTTAATTTCATGAAAATGCTACACGTTCAATATTTATCACGCGATCCACGATCCGCGATCTGGATTTCATATTTTAGGCCATTCTGCGATATGGATCGCGATCCATCAATTTTTCATATCAAACTATATATGAATATGATTTAATATTTATAAAGAATTTGTAAATTTTTTTAAAGAGAGTTGTGGCCTAAACACACTTTAAAAAATTCTTTAATTGGCAAAAAAAGAGTATATATAAATCCATGATACAAATACATACTTCTCTCTCAAAATTTATTTTTTGAAGTTTATCGGAATTATTTTAAGTTTGTTTCAAGGCCCATCTATCAGGTCTGCTTACTTGTACAAAAACAAAAAACGATTCTTTTTAGTTGTCAAAAATTTACTACCACATATACAAAGCAAAAAGAAAAAACGTGTATGTGTGGCATACCATTAACGTATACATGCATATGTACGCAAAGTGTAAACAACTTTTGACAACTAAAAATAACATAAACAATGATCATAAGGCTTCTTGCGCAGACCTTTTCAATGGGCCTTAATTTGTTTATTGTAAACATTAAAAAAAAACGTTGCCACATACAAAAAAAGGCAATAAATTCCTTTTTGGAAATTATAAGCCAAAATGTGTAATTTGAACTCACAGTTTTAATGTGAATTTCTAAGCGTTTTATAGGTTTTTTTTCGCGAAAATAAAAATCACATTATTTGTATGGGTATTTATCTTTATTTAAGAGATTTTTGAATTTTTTAAAAAGATTTATTTTCCATTTATTTTTTATCTTCTTACTTGAAAAATTAATTTTAGATTGTTTTATGTTGCAATTTAAAAAACGTATTCTGAAAAATAATCTACCCAAAAAAAACCTTTTCATAACGTTTTGATCTAAATTTGAACTACATAATAATTTTTTTCATAAAATTAGGTCCTGTATATAAGTAATCACCATTAATTTGGACAAATATTGAATTTTGACTTGTTAAGTCCGCCTTCAGATAAAACGTTTACAAAAGTAAAATTGTGATCCTTATTTTCATGTGTTCGAAATCCAAATTCTTTCAACCCCATTTTTGAAATTATGTAACCGGCAAAGTTTTCAAGGCCATCGTATTCCACATCATTAAATAACTTAATTTCTCCCCAAAGATTTTCAACTTCATGTTGTTCTGCGAGCTACTAAGAAATTAAAAATTTAGCTAAAGGAAAAATTAAATAGCTTACCTCAATTTGCTCTTCTTTACTAGGAGATATTTCGTTTATTTTTTTATTAATATTTTGGCTTAAAATATTAATTAATTCAATTAATTGCTCATTAGAAGGTGACACATTGGTTTGACTGCCTAGTATACGTTCATTTCGGTCTATAAACATAATACTTAGAGCTTGCGATAAATTGTTAATTAATTATTTGATTTAACCTAATAAATGAGATCGTAATCTGTACTTAAATTCCAGAGGAGAAGGATGGTCATGCAGTCCACCTTTTGAACGTATTGAACTAAAAAAGTTTTCCAGACAGTCTTGATTTAATTTTGACGACAAAATATAGCTCATATTATACTGTTCCTGGACATGTGTTAACAGTTGAAATAGACCATTATTATTTTGCAATATTCCTCTTTGAAATGGAAGCAGATTGGCATTTTTACGAATATAGTTTTGTTGTGAAAGTGAAAGTTCATATGCCTTACTTAACGGACGCGAATCTTTATGTGACGTTTTAGAATTAAAAATATCAAACCAATCATTACATTTCAAATTTTAATAAATGGTTTATGAATACTGCTCTTATGTGCTGTTTCCAACTGACAGGCGATGGACTGAGTAGTTTTCATATACAGGGGTGTGCTGGAAATAGCAAACGTAAAACGCAAGAATTTTAAAAGTCGTTTTTAAATAAGATTTTTGTAATAAAAGAATTTTATGACAAATATTTAAGAAATATTTTCCTATTAAACAGGATTTTAAACGAAAAATTGTAAGAATTAGGTTTAAAGTTTATTAAAAACAACTTCCAAATTCTTGCGTTTGCGATTTTCAGCACACCCCTGATAAATTTTGCTAAATAATCAATCGCCTGTCATTGGGAAACAGCACATTAATGCTTGCGTACGGTAATTGCTTCTCAAAAACTCTAATTTTTAGAAGGCCGTACGGTAATGAAAAAATTAAAGTTAACATCACTGAGTCTTATATAAATTTAGCATCAAGATTACAGTAGGAGTCGGAGTAGGAGTCGGAGTCGCACTTAAAAAATTTCAGCATTTGGAGTCGGAGTTAGTACTTTTTTCGGACGACTCCACAGCCCTGTTTTTTTGTGTGCTTTTTAGAATAGTAGAGGAAAAACGCTCTACTCCTGATGAATTACCCAGTATAATAAGTAATATAGTATGTTTATTGTAACTTTCTGTTAAGTTTTCTATTCAATTCATGTGCAACATTTAATTATCTCTTTATTTAAATAAATTTAATTATTATTCCATACAATTATAAGGAGATGTTTTATTTTATTCCATATCAATTATTTTTTCCATTGCTTGAGGTAAAATAAGTTTTCTTTTGTATTTTATGTATGGGGATTTTAATTCTGTTCGTACTAAAATAAATGCATTCAGGTGTTTTTGTATTAAAATGGTAAATAAATGTTTAAATTTAAAAGAAATTTGTGGTTTTGAAGGGCTTAAAAGAAATTAAAGCTAAATGTTTATACATCGAGAAATGTGAAATTCCGAAAAGATGGCTTATTTTTGTACACATGGTTTGTGTCTTCACTAACTAATATGATATCGTCGGCTTTATATGCAAACCTACTAACTCCCTTTCAGCACATTTTACAGGAGAGACAAAAAACTTTTTATATTTCATATTTGGAACTTGAGAGAAAAACCAAAAATATATTTGGTTTTACACATTTCAAGACTCAAATTGAAGAACAACTACATGCTGGTCGACGAGGTGTATCTTTCTCTACCACACGGCATCAAAATATCCATTTACTTCAAAAGTGGTTTGCATATTAAGCCGACGATATTTTTTCCAACATTCATCTAATCTTACCGATTTTCACCTGCAGAAGATATTCTGTGAAGTTAAGAAGTGATGGGTTTGGCATGAAAGAATATTTTAATGATGAAATTGTGAAAATTTATAAACTATTTAAGGAAAAAAATAAAAACATTAAGCAGAAATCGTGGCCGATTGTATACGTTCATGTTGGCCGATTCTACATTATACTCAGTTTGAGGTATGTTCAGTGGATTCTATGTGATTAATAAAGTGATTTAGTTGTAATCGTGTCAACTTGAAGTGGCTAACAAATGACTTCAATGTATGGTTAATCATCTCGATTGTGATGTGATTAGAGCTTAATCACGTTCGAGTTGCTTAGCCGCGCTTAAGAACCCAAGTGTGAACAAAGTATTCAGGTATGTGATGAAAAACGATTTTGAAAACAATATGATTTGATAATGATAATATTGTTTTTGGTATCGTTAAAAATGTAATTTTAATACATTTTTCTCTGTTTTCTTGTATATATTATTTTAAATTTCTTATTACTTATGTTAATTGAACTGTATTTTGATCAAAAAGTTAAGACTTTACTCCAGAAATGGATTTTAAAATCGGTCGAAATTCATCACACCTGCTAAAAACGATAATTTTGAAAACGATCGTTTTTCATCACATACCTGATTATGCATTGCATTGTGTTTTGAGCTAGAAAACTAGGTAATGTGAAGGAGGATAGAGGGAATGGCGCTTGTGGACATTTATTATTTTTTATATTTATTTATTATTCCGCAAAAAGGTCATTCCACATGCAAAAAGCTCGGCTAAAAAACAAATTTTTTATGTAATACGTTGTACGAAACACCAGCAATCAACCACAAAAGGATGGGATCTTGAGGAAAGCCAGGTCCCTTATTTCATCAGTACACATCCTATTGTAGTTACGATGAAACAGCAAAATACAACCCACATTGGGAAGGTACTTAAGGAAGTCAATAGAATTGTTAACCCTACTATTACCAATGAGAACATTCACGCTCTCCTGCATGTGGTTGAGAAGCTTCAAAATAGACTTTGAAGCACCGGCCAACACAAGCGAGCTGTATTTTGTTCTCGGCCGGTATCATACTTTAATTAACCGCCAAATATTCTATAACGTTTAATTGTTTGATGCTTAGAATAGGCTTAAACGATCCATTATTTGACGTAGTATTTATACAATTTATACAATTCCATTAAAACACTTAACAAATTAACCCTTAAAACGGTTAAATAATCCACAAACGTTTTAGACAGTTATAAATCATTATTGATTACACAGTGCAAGAAATTTCTTTTTTTGAGACCACCTGGGCACATGGCGTTTTAACATAATTCGGGTACGCTGAAACCAGTGGTGCTCGCCAATTTTTTAGATTGGCTCTGGTTTTTGAGATATACCGTTATTTCGAAAATGGAGGAGGTTGCACAACATATATTCGCGTAATTCAAAAACGGTTTAGTTTATTGAAATTACTAAAAAATTACAATATGGCGGTTAAATGAAATTCTTATATTTGGCCCCTGCAGTGCCTAGGATGCCCCTAGATGGGTCAAATTAATGACCAACACCACTGAATTTTTCATCTAAATCATTTATTTCTATACATATCTACCCGAATTATGGTTAAACGCCATGTGGCCGGCTTGTCTAATTTTTCAACTAGCATAGTGTTAGTAATTATAAATCATAATTGCTAATGATTTGACGATATTTATTTTTGATTATCTAAGGACCAACGAACTTTTAAACACCAATAACAAAAATATAGAGCTTCACTTCATTCACCATGCTAAATTACAACAATATTTTAAATGTATATTTTACAGTTTCATTTAAAAAACTGGAGCACAAACTCCCATATCCTTTTCCATTAAACGTTTTTTTATTTTACATTTTAATCAATACCGTAAACATCGAAAATGAAAAGCGTATAATCTGCAATGAAATTTTTGAGAGATTAAATATCACATTAAATTTGGCAGTAGTTGTCTTGACTTACCGCCAAAAATGTTTGCAAGTTCACTGGAGCGATATTACCGGCCAATAGCTTGTTTGTCTTTTGCGAACGTTGCATAAAAATTATTAACATTTTCCGAAATTCCTGATTCTGATCCATCCAATTGCAATTGTACATGGCCGTCGTTAAATAGTCGCTCTTTTCCATTAACACACTGACCATCCAACAACAGGGATAAATTTGTACCAATACTACACCCAAATAGAAAAACGCGAAAAATTGCTGCGCCAAATCGAGATTGAAGGCCATCAGATTAATGGCTGTTAGACACAACACGAAGGCGGTAATTAAAAATTGCATAAATAAAGTGGTCGAGATCACAGGACAAATGCAAGCGAAATAACTGGAAAATCGGTTAATCTTAAATCACTTTATAGCCATATCGATTGTTAAGCTTACCTTAATAAATTTGTATGATCCCGGACACATAATCTCAATTCCCGGATATTTTCCACTATGGAAATTTGCTCCCTTTCAGCTCTTCCAATTCTCTCTATACGATTTGCCATCGATTCCAAATGGGCAATCATTAAAGTTAAATAACATAAGGGATAAGCATCATTGAAGCCATTCTGAAAGACCAAGTAGGTTTGACTTACATATTGAAACATAAATGCTGTGACGTAGTTCTTTCGTTCATCGGTGAAAAATTTTGGAAACCAAGCATTATAAATTAACTGATTATGGGTCCATCCGATGTAAGAGAAACCAGCGGTACAAATGAAATACATCCCTATGTAAGCGAGGGAGTAGAGAAGACAATAATGTGAGCCGTTCAAAATATATTTACGATCTCGGCTATGGCTGTTACTTCTTAAGTCCAATAACTTTAGATATTTATGCGATTTTATCAAACTCTTGTGATTCACCAGTACGGCAAAGTGCT
The DNA here is from genome assembly GCA_949318255.1 of Pollenia labialis. Taxonomy (NCBI): domain Eukaryota; kingdom Metazoa; phylum Arthropoda; class Insecta; order Diptera; family Polleniidae; genus Pollenia; species Pollenia labialis. The sequence goes on from OX439143.1 coordinate 58,056,813, forward strand.
TGCACGTCGCTACGGAAATGGAGAAACTCAAAGAAAGATTTGCTACTAATTCCTGCCAGGAGTTTATAAAATAGAGATTCGTCAATAGGGAGGCTGGAAAACAAATACCAGCAAGAAAATTTAGAACTGCAGAATACATGTAGTACAAAACAGGCCACTTTGTGCCCTTGAAGGTGGCTGATCGGTTAGTACCAACAATGGTTCTAATTTTCCATAGATACTTAAGACCATTGATGGAATCTAATGGTTGTCCCGAATCGATGGGCCGTTTTAATTGCATGGCAGCTTGAGTTTTTGGTGCTGCTGCTTTGTATGTGTTTTCCTTCCGTCCTTTGGCTTTGTAAGTTAAATTGAAATCCCTTTATATCCTGACTGGCTGAATGAGCAAAGACTGAGGTGTAAATTTATAGTGTTAAGGGATTTTATATGGTCTTTAGACTTTTATTTTCTTTTTAGTTTTTTTTTTGTGTTTGAGGGTGGTTTCCGTTAATTACCGCCTCAACTACGCTTGGGTTGGAATGTTAAGTTTTGTAGATACTTTGGAATATTTAATACTTTGAACGCACAATAATTTTTAAAGATTCGTTCGCTACCGAAAGCAGGTCCAGAGCAGACTTGTACTAATTTCGTATTACCATTAATTTGATCATAAAATATTTTAGTGCAAAATTATTGCATTGTCGTTAACGTTAATCACTTAAATGCAATTTTTTTTTTAGTGCATTCGATTTTTAACCATAATAAATTGTATGTCAATTTATGAAATACTTTTGCATAATTATTAGAATTCATTGCATTATCACTAGAGAAGTGCAAAAAAAAAAAGATGAATTATTTGAAGCGAATGGGAACTCCACAGATCCCCTCAGTTTCAACATCTAGTGAAAAAATCTTATGAAGTAACTGCAGTCCCAGAAAACAGCATCTCTGGAAAAATATCTTAAGGATCTTAACGCGACTCCATAATCTGACTACTGTTTAACTATTAACTGCCAGCCGTCATCTGTGGCGGTGAGTGTTAAACGGCAAAACCTCTGAAGAGATAGTGTGGTTACTATCGAACCATGTAAGGGCAACCTGTTCGTGAAAACCTGAGTTCGATTCCCAGGTCAGTCAAGAATGAAAAATTATCAATAAGTTTTTAATAATTTCATTTTGCAAAATTACTTTCTTCATTAAATTGAGCGACCTCTAGACCTTTTTAGAAAAATCTGAAAAAAATCTCAAAAATACTTTACCATATAACCTTTTAAAACTTGCCTGAGCACCTATAAAAATCCAAAAAAAATATTTTTTTGGGACCCACTATATTGCTATTGGTAAGATTTTTTTTTTTTTCTTATACGCGCTTTGGTTATTAGTTACTCTTTAAAGGCTTTATAGTTAAATTGTTGACTTTTCTTATAGTTTAAGTCACGTTTTAAACTCATTGAACTAATAAAGTGCGGAACAACTTACAAGTAGGGTAGCTTTATAAAAGCACTTAGCTTCCGTATTATTACTCTGGTTCTTGCCTCTTTTTTCAGTGTTTTATTAAAATTAATTACTGTATAATTATTACTTTATATCACTACTTTTCTCACAAAATTAAAAGTCTATATTTTTGATTTTTTACTTGTTGAATTTTTCTGTCTAATTAATTTTCATGATAAGTCCATAATAATTAGTTTCCATAATTATCGAGTTTGTTACATTCTGCTTATTTTATTTCGTTAATAAGGTGTCCTTAAGGGAATTTTTTGTTTCACATGCTTTTTTTTCATAGCAATTAGCGCTTCATAACTAAAGCCTTAGGAAGTTAAATGACAAAAAGAAATTAAATGTTATCAACTTACCTTTTTATTGTAATGAAGGGAAATAGTTATGGACCAAATATGAATTGTTCAGTTCACAAAAAATATAGCGACTTCGTGCTTGAGCTGGGCACGTTATTGAGTCACGAACACGCAAGCTCACAAAAAAACGATTACCTTAATCATGCACGAGTAATATCCAAAGTATCATAATCATGCTAGGAACACAATTGAGTCGTACGTCGTATGAACGTAGGACGTAACGCCGTAAAGTTTAAGAAACACGCTTCAGTTAGCCACATTGCCGTCGTAAACGGACATATTTTGTTTCCTTTTGATAAAATGTTATATTAAAAAATTCCAAATTTATTAAAATTATTGTTTTTTTATCCTTTTATTTTGCTATCAAATATTCAATTTAAAAACACAAAAACAAATTTATTTTATATTTTTAATTTTTATTTCTATGGCAATACGGTCTTAACCGGCTTATAAATAGAACTAGATCTGTGTCGACATATGCCGTACCCTATTGTGTGACTTTATTTAAAATGTTATGAAAACGCCAAGAACACCTTGTTGTTTTTATTTTGTAGAGATTTTTGCTTTTCCTGTTAATTATTTTTTATTTAATCAATATCGCATTATCAGCCGCAGAGCTGATGTCGTTTGGCCACCACGGAGTTGCGATTTGACACCGTTGGACTATTATTTGTGGGGTGCCGTCAAAGATAATTGTTACGCCGACAAGCCAGAGACAATTGACGCTTTAAAGGGCAATAATAATTATTCAATAATGTCAAACAGGGGATTTTATTGGATCCGTTTTTCAAGAAAATCTTGTGGCGCCAAAATAACATAGTGCTCGATAACTCTGCGATTGCGTTTTCTGCGCCCGAACTAGGAGAAGATCTCGAAAAACTTGATACACCTTTCAAATGCTTCGAGTACATTTTGGGCGACACTATTATTGATCACATTATTGAACAATCAAACTTATATGCCACTCAAAGAGATATTACAACTTCCTTCGTTACAACCAATTCACAAATTCGTCAGTATATTGTCATTTTAATTTTTAAGTGCGTTTTTCGGTATCCGAGTGTCCGGGCATATTGGGGCGAATATGCGTTCCAAACAATCCAAAACACTATGCCAAGAAATTAATTTGAGAAAATACGAAGTAATTTGCATTTTAATGATAACAATAAACTGCCAACGAAGAATGTTGCAGAGCATGATCCTTTGTATAAAATACGACCAATTGTAAACCATTTCAATGAAAAGTTTCAATCCGTCCCAATGACCCAACGTTTATGTGTAGATGAACAAATATGCGCCACAAAGATGAAGACTTTTCTTCGACAATATTTGCCTGATAAACCACACAAATTGGGAATAAAACTGTTTGTTTTATGTGACTCCTTTGGCTTTTGCTATAATTTCGAAATATATTGCGGCGCAGGAGACAATGTTGTGCGAAATAGCTCACCAGACCTTGGAGCGTCAGCAAATGTGGTTGTTCGATTGTCACGCATTGTTCCAAATTATAAAAACCACATAATCTATTTTGACAACTACTACACTTCACTGTCACTTCTTATGTATCTAAAATCACGCGGAATTTATTCCTTGGGGACTATTCGTGCAAATCGCATTCCGAATTGTAAGCTGCCAACCGACAACGATGTCAAGAAACAACCACGTGGATATTCTACCGAGTTTTGTGATTCTGCTTATGGAGTCGAACTTTCGTTATCAATTTGGAAAGATAATAAGGCTGTGCGATTCGCATCGACCTACGCAGGCACGAAAAAATTTATTGACGTCGATTGTCCCAATATAATCCATGAATATAATAGCCAATAGGTGTCGATCTCATGGATGGTCTTATTGGTCGATATAAATTTCCAGTGAAGAGCAACAAGTATACAAATCGGCTGTTCGTACATTTGCTCGACTTAGCCATAGTAAACGCCTATGTTTTGTTCAACAGAATCAACAAGCCTAATGCTAACGATAGGAGACAGCAGCTACCAATCTTTCGAGCAGAGATTGCATTCGTACTTTGCATGCAGAGTCCTGCGTTGCCAAAAGCTCCTCGACGCCCGCGCCAACATCTGCAAAAAAAGTGTACAGGAAAAAAATCCTTTCCACCGCCTACAGCAAAACTCTCAATAATAAGATACCAGCCCCATGCCCCATATGGTTTTCGTAATCATTCTACTTTAAAAATTTGATGTATTTAATTAAATAATTTAAAAAAATAGAATATAGGAATTGTTGCTTCTTATTATTCATTGTAATCATGAAAATAATGTCAATAATATACAAAATGTAGCATCGAATTGATGTCACTATAGTCATAAAATAGATGACACGTTAAAAATGACAAAATTTTACGAAGACGTTAATCATTGGATTGGTGTGACTTTTTGCATCATTGCTGCCATTTGAAGCATCTTCAATATAAAGATGAATTTTTCTATCAGTGTAGAACTTTTAAAATTTCATTCGAAAATAATTGATAGAATAATAGACATGTTCCACAAATTTCTTTATTAAAATATTACAAATTTCTGATCTCTAAATTTGACTAAAAATTGTATACATTGAAAACGCAAAACGTATTATCTACAAGAAAAACAAAAAACAAAAATTGTTAATTTTTTTTTTCTAAGAAAAAATTACCACAACTTACCGCCAAATAGGTTTGCAATGTAACCGGTGTCAAATTACCAGCCAAAATTGTATTTGTCTTTTGTGAACGTTGCATAAAGATGATTAACATTTTACGAAATTTCTGATTCTGGTCCATCCAATTGCAGCTGTACATGGCCGTCGTTAAATAATCACTCTTTTCCATTAGAACATTGACGTGCCAACAGCAGGGGAACGCCTGCATCAAAACGATGGCCACATAGACAAGTACCAAAACTTGTTCTCTTAAATCATGTTCAAAAACAATTAAATTGATGGCTGTCATGCAGAGAACAAAGGCAGTTATAATGAATTGAAAAAACAAGGTGGCCGAGATTATGGGACGAATGCAATCAAAGAAACTGTAAATTAGGAATTAAGGTTTTAACATAAAATAAATATTTTTTTTAAAAATTTTAATTTATTCGGAATTTTAGTTTGGCAGATTAAAAAGAGCTAAAACATTGTTGTGTCCGTCACGATAATACAGTGGGAAGAAATAAAAAATGTGAATTTCAATATGAGTTTTTTTGCTATGAATTTCTTCACCTTAACCTAAAAAAATTTAAAGTCATACCTGTTCCTTGACGAAAAACAAGTCATAATAAATTATTTGAATTAAATAAACTTTATTTTTATTTTGCTATGATTGGCGTTTTTTGACTCTTTTTCTTGGTAGAGACAGGTCTCATAACACAGAAAAAGTTAAAAACCAAATTCATAGAGTCAAGCAAATAACTTGTTGGCCCTGCACCTATTTCCATAATGATTATATACAATATTTTTAAACCAAACTTATCCTAAAGAGATGAACGCATGAAATGTTTTGTTATAAAATACGGGCGTGTTCTAGAAATCGAAATGAAGTGGATTTAAAATCGAGCAAATTTTAAAAACGATTCTGAAAGTTCGTAAAAATATTCCATTTTATCTACTTCATTCTTTAAGTATCTATTATTTTTGCATGAACAACACTCAAAACCACGAAAAACTGCGATCATTTTGTAAATAGTAATTAAATTTAAATTATCGTTCGATTTCAATTTTACTTAATTTTTATGTAGTACTAGCTTTTCCCGGTGCGCTTCGCTACACTGCTTTAACCATTTTATCGGTTGAGAGATATTTAATATATGCATCCTTTGGAAGGTAGTTCCCCCCTGCGCCTACCCGCTTTATTTTTATTTTCAAAGTGAAGTATACCATAAGAGTGACTTCTACAAAGTTTGAACTTTCTCACTATAACAGTTTTAAAGATATACGATATTAAACATTGGCGTCCTATGGGGGGTAACACTTCCCCCGCTGCTATTTTATTTCAATTTTGGGGCTCAGAAGATCCTACTACCAAAAGTTCAACAAATTGCTTGCAGCGGCTCCTTTTAATATTTCTATCTATGAGGGGTACTGCTCCTCCTCTGGCTACCCCGCCCGTTTCTATATTGAAATTTATAGTTTAATATAATAGTAGCTTTAACCACCTTTGAAGACTATCCCTTTAATTGTTCTTCAGTTGAGCGATACTTAATATATGCATCCTATGAGAGGTATTTCCCCCCCAGCACCTACCTGATTTATTTTTATTTTCAATAGTGTAGTATACCATAAGAGTGACTTCTACAAAGTTTGAACATTCTCACTATAACAGTTCTTAAGATATGCGTTATTAAACATTGGCGTCCTATGGGGGAAACCTCTTACCACGCTGCTACTTCATTTAAATTTTGGGGCTCAGAAGATCCTACTACCAAAAGTTCAACAAAATGCGTGAAGCGGCTCTTAAGATATGCGATATTTAATATTGGTATCCAATGGGGGGTACCAATTCCTCTGCCCCTATCAAAAAATAAGTAGCCTATTTAATTTTTAGGGCTCACGTGATGCTACTGTAAAAATTTCAGGAAAATCGGCTCAGTAGTTTAGGAGTCTATAAGCCAACATGCAAACAAACAAACATACAAACAATTTTCATTTTTATATATATAATTTAACTAGCTTAACCCGGTGCGCTTCGCTACACTGCTTTAACCACTTTATCGGTTGATAGATATTTAATATATGCATCCTATGGAAGGTAGTTCCCCCCTGCGCCTACCCGCTTTATTTCTATTTTCAAAAGTGTAGTATACCATAAGAGTGACTTCTGCAAATTTTGAACATTCCCACTATAACAGTTCTTTAGATATGCGATATTAAACATTGGCGTCCTATGATGCACACCACTTCCCCCGCTGCTATTTTATTTCAATTTTGGGGCTCAGAAGATCCTACTACCAAAAGTTCAACAAAATGCATGCAGTGGCTCTTATTTATATTTCTATCTATGAGGGGTACTGCTCCTACCCTGTCTAACCCGCCCATTTGTTTATTGAAATTTATAGTTTGCCATAGAAGTAGCTTTAACCACGTTTGAAGACTCCCCCTTTTAATAGTTATTCAGTTGAGCGATATTTAATATATGCATCCTATGGGAGGTTTTCCCCCCTGCGCCTACCCTCTTTATTTTTATTTTCAAAAGTGAAGCATACCATAAGAGTGACTTCTACAAAGTTTGAACATTCTCACTATAACAGTTCTTAAGATATGCGATATTAAACATTGGCGTCTTATGGTGGACACCACTTCCCCCGCTGCTTTTTGATTTCAATTTTGGGGCTCAGAAGATTATACTACCAAAACTTTAACAAAATGCATGCAGTGGCTCTTATTTATATTTCTATCTATGAGGGGTACTGCTCCTCCCCTGTTTACCCCGCCCATTTTTATACTGAAATTTATAGTTTGCCATAGTAGTAGCTTTAATAGTTTTTCAGTTAAGCGATATTCAATATATGCATCCTATGGGAGGTTTTTCCCCTGCGCCTACCCGATTTATTTTTATTTTCAAAAGTGTAGTATACCAAAAGAGTGACTTCCACAAAGTTTGAACATTTTCACTATAACAGTTCATAAGATATGCGATATTAATCATTGGCGTCCTATGGGGGGAACCACTTCCCCCGCTGCTATTTTATTTCAATTTTGGGGCTAAGAAGATCCTACTACCAAAAGTTCAACAAAATGCGTGCAGTGGCTCTTATTTATATTTCTATCTATGAGGGGTACTGCTCCTCCCCTGGTTACCCCGCCCATTTTTATACTGAAATTTATAGTTTGCCATAGTAGTAGCTTTAACCACGTTTGAAGACTCCCCCTTTAATAGTTCTTCAGTTAAGCGATATTTAATATATGCATCCTATGGGAGGTTTTTCCCCCCTGCGCCTACCCGCTTTATTTTTATTTTCAAAAGTGTAGTATACCATAAGAGTGACTTCCACAAGGTTTGAACATTCTCACTATAACAGTTCAAAAGATATGCGATATTAATCGTTGGCGTCCTATGTGGGGAACCACTTCCCCCGCTGCTATTTTATTTCAATTTTGGGGCTCAGAAGATCCTACTACCAAAAGTTCAACAAAATGCATGCAGTGGCTCTTATTTATATTTCTATCTATGAGGGGTACTGCTCCTCCCCTGATTACCCCGCCCATTTTTATACTGAAATTTATAGTTTACTATAATAGTAGCTTAAACCACGTTTGAAGACTCTCCCTTTAATAGTTCTTCAGTTGAGCGATATTTAATATATGCATCCTATGGGAGGTATTTCCCCCCCTGCGCCTACCCGCTTTATTTTTATTTTCATAAGTGTAGTATACCATAAGAGTGACTTCTAGAAAGTTTGAACATTCTCACTATAACAGTTCTTAAGATATGCGATGTTAAACATTGGCGTCCTATGGGGGATTCAAATACCCCCGCTGCTATTTTATTTCAATTTCGGGGCTCAGAAGATCCTACTACAAAAAGTTCAGCAAAATGCCGCCAGCGGCTCTTAAGATATGCGATAATAAATATTGGCATCCTATGGGGGGTACCAATTCCCCTGCCCCTATCGAAAAAATAAGTAGCCTATTTTATTTTTAGGGCTCACGTGATGTTACTGTAAAAATTTCAAGAAAATCGGTTCAGTAGTTTCGGAGTCTATAAGCCAACAAACACACAAACACACAAACATTTTTCATTTTTATATATATAGATATAAATTTTTGAAGCAACATACCCCAGTAAAAAAAATTTGGGTTTTTTGAAGCACTACAAAGAAAAAGCGCATAATCAAGCGCTTCAATTAGAGAGCTTTTATACAGCAGTAAATGGTAAAGAATAATATATAAAAAAAAGCTGCTATTTTAGTGCTGAAGAAGAAGGTCTTAAAGCGAAAAAAAATATATTATGGTTTACGAAAATGATTGAAAAAAGGAATTTAAACAAGTTAAAGCAAAACATTAATGAATATGGGGGATTTCATGTCAAGTGACCCAATTTTGAAATCGATGTCTTCCGATTTGGATGAAATTTGCACCAAGGTTAGTCCTATTGGATAGTAGTTTAGACACAAATTTTCAACAAGATCGGTCTAAAAGTTTCTGAGTTAGTGGGAGTCAAAATTTTACATTTTGGCCATACAGGTGTTCTTTCTTATCCATGTAACTTATTACCTATTGGTGTTAGCAAAAGTTGTCCCAAATAGCTTCGATAGCTATTTGATCCATCTTTTGAAAAAATTTTTTTTTGTGTTTTAAAAATTTTTTTTTTTATTTTTTTTTTTAAATTTTTTTTTTTATTTTTTTTTTAGCGGGAATGTTTTTTTTTTTTTTTTTTTTAATCAAAAGAAAGCTTATGTCTTTTCCTTTAATATAGTTTTGGTCCCTTTTTGGGATGCGAGCGGCTTATGTATAAAAAAAAATAATTTCTAACTCTAGACAAGGGTTTGTCAATTTTTAGCATATGCAGTGGTCTTTCCCATGCATGTAACTTTTTACCTATTGGTGTTAGCAAAATTTGTCCCAAGTAGCTTCGATAGCTATTTGATCAATATTTTGAAAAAAAAATTTTTTTGTTTTTTTAAAAAATTTTTTAAAACTTTTTTTTTAAATTTAAAATTTTTTTTTAAATGTAAAATTTTTTTTTTATATTTTTTTTTTATCCGGAATGTTTTTTTTTTTTTTTTTTTTGCTCAAAAGAAAGCTTATGTCTTTTCCTTTAAGGTAGTTTTGGTCGCTTTTTGGGAAGCGAGTGGCTTATGTATAAAAAAAAATAATTTCTAACTCTAGACGAGAGTTTTTCAATTTTTAGCATATGCACTATTTTGAATTTTTTCTTATTTGTGTTTAAGTGTTGCTAAAGCCTTAAAAATAAAACGTATGCAAAGAAACTAGACAAATTAACCTTTCCGACGGTATGTTTCAAACGCAATTATTATTTTATACCTTCGATACTGTAATAATGTTAATCTCAGGAATAAAATCACTTTCTTCTGTAGAAATGTTGACAAATTAAATTCTTTTTATTAATTTGTAATAATAATTAAATTAATATATAATTATAATAATAATAATAAAAAGATAAATAATTTAATAAAATTTTATCCTCATCACATTAGATCCTTTTATATCCTAATTTTTTTTTACATTTGTTGTAGCTGATGAAGTGTTTAAGTTTGCAAATTTTCAAATTTTCAAATACCAAGTCTTTCACCCTCCCTATGTATCGCCCTTATTGTCAGCTTTTTTTGCCAATCCTTTGTTGGAGCTACTTCGTTTAGCTGTTGATTTCGCTGCTGGTTTTGGAAAGAAATCGCATTGAGTAGAGGCAGAAAACTTTTTCAACTTGAGTCTTCCATCGTCAAGCGGTATAAAAGCATGGTATTGAGCGGTGCCATCGATTGTTACAGCGGCATCGAATCTGCTTTTCAGTGTTTTCAATGTTTCCGCATGATCCTCTTTGCTACTAAAAACTATTTCAGTTTCTTTACAATAATTCTTTGCCCAATGGAATAAAGCAGTCGCATCTAAGATGCGATCTTGATGAGAGCACTGGAGACTATACTTCGCTGCATTTCTTTTGAGGTTTGCTCCAACACCATCACATGCTCCTTTACCATGAGCAGTAGGATGAAAATGCCACTCAGCTGGCATTCCAAAATCTTTTTCATGAGCTAAAAGATTTGCGAAGCTACTTTTGTTTTTAAAATGTTGCCGAGCTCCGTCCGAAACGTAGTATACCTTCTCTACTGTAAAATTACATTTAAGATAATTCAGTATTATCTTCTGGTATTCATAAACTGAAACGGTATCATGTTTTAAATTGTCGGATATGATTGCCATTCTTTTGTGTTCCAGTTTTTCATCTTTCATGTAGTAAATAACTACTGTAAATATAGTTGCTTGGTCGTTATTGAAGTGGAATGACTGTATGGCATCCTGAAGAACATATTTATAGTTCTCTGCGAAATCAAATGAAATAACGAATTCACCAGACTACGTTTCGGACGGAGCTCGGCAACATTTTAAAAACAACATTTCTACAGAAGAAAGTGATTTTATTCCTGAGATTAACATTATTACAGTATCGAAGGTATAAAATAATAATTGGGTTTGAAACATACCGTCGGAAAGGTTAATTTGTCTAGTTTCTTTGCATACGTTTTATTTTTAAGGCTTTAGCAACACTTAAACACAAATAAGAAAAAATTCAAAATAGTGCATATGCTAAAAATTGAAAAACTCTCGTCTAGAGTTAGAAATTATTTTTTTTTATACATAAGCCACTCGCTTCCCAAAAAGCGACCAAAACTACCTTAAAGGAAAAGACATAAGCTTTCTTTTGAGCAAAAAAAAAAAAAAAAAAAACATTCCGGATAAAAAAAAAATATAAAAAAAAAATTTTACATTTAAAAAAAAATTTTAAATTTAAAAAAAAAGTTTTAAAAAATTTTTTAAAAAAACAAAAAATTTTTTTTTTCAAAATATTAATCAAATAGCTATCGAAGCTACTTGGGACAAATTTTGCTAACACCAATAGGTAAAAAGTTACATGCATGGGAAAGAACACTGCATATGCTAAAAATTGACAAACCCTTGTCTAGAGTTAGAAATTATTTTTTTTTATACATAAGCCGCTCGCATCCCAAAAAGGGACCAAAACTATATTAAAGGAAAAGACATAAGCTTTCTTTTGATTAAAAAAAAAAAAAAAAAAACATTCCCGCTAAAAAAAAAAATAAAAAAAAGTTTTAAATTTTAAAAAAAAAAATAAAAAAAAAATTTTTAAAACACAAAAAAATTTTTTTTCAAAAGATGGATCAAATAGCTATCGAAGCTACTTGGGACAACTTTTGCTAACACCAATAGGTAATAAGTTACATGGATAAGAAAGAACACCTGTATGGCCAAAATGTAAAATTTTGACCCCCACTAACTCAGAAACTTTTAGACCGATCTTGTTGAAAATTTGTGTCTAAACTACTATCCAATAGGACTAACCTTGGTGCAAATTTCATCCAAATCGGACGACATCGATTTCAAAATTGGGTCACTTGACATGAAATCCCCCATATGTAAATTTAGTTAGCCCTTATAAAAGCACTTTAGGAGTGCTTTGTTTGCATGTTAAAAGACGCGCTTATTGTCAGCGGAAAATAGTCCTCCAATTACAGCAGAAAATAGTCCTCCAAACCGGGAACACCCTATACAAAAATTCGGCATCCCATCAGCAGGTTTGAAGCGATTTGAGGTATGAATTCATAAAAAACCCTGCTCCTGAATTATTAAATTGTGTTGAAAAAATTTAACAATAAACAAAATATCAGGGCTTAAAACACTGCAGTCGAAACCAAAAACAAAAATTTGTGTACAACTTTTCGCTTTTTGAGACGGAATGGCATCGACTGTTTACATTTAATGAATCGGAAGTAAAAGCAATAGTTTTTTATTGGCGAATCACAAATGAGGACGTGAAAGAAATTTGAGTTTTTCTACTTTGACTGCAGTTTTTTAAACGCTGTAAAACTGTATAGGCAAAATTACTTACTAGAAATGACTGTATGTTTTAATTTTAACGGAGTCATACATTTTTGTTTGTTTATGCAACTTAAACCTTTAAAAAAATTAAAAATTTAACAGAAATACTACATATTATTATCATTCGATGAATCGGTATAAATTCTTCGCAATTATAAATTATTAACTAAACACCCTCCTTTTTTGATATAATTATATCAAAACCATGTCCCTAACATTTCTGGAGCCTCGAATATATATATATGTATATATAAACATATATACAAATATTGTAGAATTGTAAAATTATCAAACGTAATGATGTATCCAATAGTTTCCGCCTATTTCAAAGGTTAAAGGCTTTACATAACTAGTTTTTTATTTTTATTCTTAAATACAGTTTTATCCTGGTTGCCACGTTGCGGTAATTAGTAGAGAATTGGTTTATTAGTTTGGTGGTTACAGTTTCAATAACCGCGAACAACTCTAGTCTGGTTTACTTCAATTAAAATATCGCACTCTAAATCATAAACAGCCACATCTCAAAATTCAAAAATGCTTAGGAATAGCAGAAAACTGGTTCAAAAATCTACTTTCAAGAATTTACATAAGACAGTGACCCAAATGAAATTTTCGAGGCCGCTAACGATTTGATTTTTGAACTGGTTTATGAAAAATTTGATTTTGTTTAAATTTGAGTTGTGCCTGTTTATGATTTTGTGGGTAATTAAAAATGTATGTATAACTAATGTGTAAATAAAAATTATTTTAAAACACTGTGTCTTATTTTAGTGCAGATTTTCGAACAACTTTGTGAAGTTAATGCTTTAATGCATTTCGGTGTTAAAAACAAAGTTCTTTGTTTTCGTTGTGCAGATTTGAGTTTTTTTTTTGCATTGCCAAAAACTTATACACATTTCATTGTATTATTTACCCAGTCTAATTTTTTTCTACAATTTCTCTGTTCTTTCCACACTCTATTTTACAGGGTTTAGATATTTAACCAACAAACTGTTAAACAAAGGATTAAACTGTGTTTGAAAATTGCTGTTAAAAGCCATTCGATGGTACATGCTTAGAAGTCTATGTATGGCTGACACCTGTTTTAAATGCTGATGATATGCTAAGTACTTTTACCCACAAAATTTCTCGAAAAATTTTCCGATACAAACATTTTCACGCATTAACAAACAAGCAAGGAAGTACAGTTAGTCAAGCCCGACCTTATGATACCCTACATCTCAGAAGTTTTCAGATAAATTCTCGATTTGGAACCCTTGAACAAACCGGGGCCTTTACTTTACGCACAAGTTTTACATGTAGAGACAATCCTACATAATGCCGAACGATTTAAAAAGTGATTCGTAGTTGATCAGTATTTTAAAAGATTACAGACGGCAGAAAAAGTGCATAATACCCTCTCCACCTATGATGGTTAATGGTATAAAAACTCCAGTGTTTGAGGTGTGTGTTTGCACGTGAGAGTTAAACAATTGTTTCCTTTATGCCACCATTTAAAGTTTGTTTTTCGGATTTGTATTACGACTTTTTTTCTGGTGCTGCTTTAGAACAATTCAAGTTGTAAGTAAGACGACGTGTTGGTTTTTAAGTCTACAAATGTTAAAGTACAGTGGAACTTCCTATAAAAAATCGTAAAAATAGGAAGAAACCCGTAAAATCTTGACGTCGGTTAATTAAGTCTTTATCGACTAAATTGCTGAAATCTTAATATGTAAAAAAAATGTTCGCTTATATTGGAAAAATGCACAAAGTTATTATAACAACGGAAAAACTAAATACGTTGCTTTAATATCGCTTTAATCTATAAAAAAGCTACAACAAAAAGATAAGATTAATATCAATATCATATTAAAAGAAACGTAAAAACCGCCCAACTAAAAATCGTCAAAGTTAAAAAATTATCATGAAAAACCAAATTAAAAGAACATTTTTTTAATGGTTTAAATACCCCTGAAGATGCTCACCGAAATATTGGGAACAACATAAAAATATAAAAAACAAAAATTACCAAAATCTTTAAATTTAAAGAAAAATTGTGTATGAAAAAATCGTTACACTGACACTTAATACAAATGATCATATATTAAGAAAATTACTTTAGTCAATCTAGAGCTTACCTTAATATATTTGACGTAATAAAAACGCCAAAAAACTATAAAAATTGTTAAAAACGTTTAACTTATAACATCACTAGAAAAGGATCGCATAAAACAATAAAAATTAAAAACGCTAAAAATCCTTTGGACGTCGCGAAGTAAGAAATGATTCCAAATTCAACCAACATTAAGCAGAGAATATCTAAGTAGTTAAAAAAAATTACAAAAATCACAAGTTAAAGAACTACAGTTAAACTCAAATAAAGTAAATACAAATTAACCAATCACCTTAACCCAATATAAACATAATAGCAAAAAAATTTTAAAACGCCAAAAGAATCAAAGATTAAATAAAGATCGTTTACAACTTCCTTTAGGGATAAATTTAAAACTTGTTATCATACTAATTAAATATGTTTGATTTTTTTTCGTATACTTTGGCAAATCATCATGCAAAGACTTACGCTCTGTTCGCCAAACTTAAAGAGCATATAATCGTTCATCTGAGCAGATAATATGCAATACTATGGATAGATTCATGACCACAGTTACTCTTTTAAATAATTTTCATTCAAATCGAGCCCGTTCATAAAAATTAAAACACTCGGGATAAATAAGGTTATTTATACTTACTTTTAGTACGAATAACGCTAAAACGTATTTAAAACAACCCTTAATGGGATAACCTTCGAACACCAATCCCGGAATTTCTAAAAATAAGTATAAAATTCGTAAACCATATAAATAAAAGATTGAACTTTTCGTTTATACTGCCATTGAGGGAGTAAAGTTAAGTAAAGTTTTGTCATCTCTCAGCATCGCTCTTTTTATGCGTGCATACGCGTGTGTTTGTGAAACAACTACACGCAAAAAACGATTTGCTTGTTTTGTGTAGAAACAAAACGAACAACAGAACAAAAAAAAACATACATTATATTTATGTTTAAAAAGATAAATAACAAACAAAAGTTCCCATTTGGTTTATATTCAGTAAAATTTTAACTTTAAAAGTCTAAACCATGTCGGTCATGTTGGTTGGTGTTCCATAATTGAAATTATGAAAATATTCCCCATGCGTCTCTGGTTCTCTGAGTTAAGTGTTTAAGGTTAGAATAAAATACGATTCGGGAATTAATCAACTTTATTATAGTTGAATCAAGCGCATTTTGAGATTGATTTAATCTTAATTTTACTTAAATCATTCTTAATTTCGTACTATTTCAAGTACGAATTCGGGATTTAATATGGATGATTTAGGTATTTCGCATTTGAATAATTCGTACTTGAATCAATTTTTCTATGTTTGATTCAAGAAAATCCGTACTTACCGTACTAGTAATACTTTTTCGGAGTGATTTAAGTGCGGATGTATTGTTTTTTTTAAGTGTGCCTTGCGTACTGAAGAAGCCATCTCCGCTGTAAACGTGAGTGTTACAGAGGACTCAAGTTAATTTATCTGACGCCGTGTTCAGCAACTCGGCCACTACTCGTCCACTACTTTGACATTATTGAAGAGAGATCTTGGCCTACATCCACATAAGATACAACTGGTGCAAAAATTAAAGCCAGCAGACCATCAAATGCGTCGTGTGTTTAGTGAATGGGATGAGAATCAACTGGAAGTTCAACAAGATTTTTATCGTCAAATCATCTTCAGCGATGACGCTCGGTGCTGGCCAAGGCGAATTGAACCACAGGTTGTGGCGAAAGGCCATCTGACTTTGACAGTTCGAACCATTTTGTTTTGGTTTTGTTAGATGCGGTTGGCATCAGTGTTGCCAATTTAGCCATTTTTCACCCTGTTTAGCCATTAAAAATGCATTAGCCATTTATTTTTTAGCCATTTTTCAACTTGTTTAGCCGTAAAATTTTTCTTGCCGTTTTTCTTTTAACAGAATAATTTTTATTTTATTATAAAAATTTATAAAGCAAAATAAACATTTTTAACAATTAAAACGCCTTTAAATTAAATCACAACTTTTACAAATGTTGAAAATCGCTATAAACGATGATGATGAAACATCTTTCAAAATAAAGGAACAGTATTCCAATATTAAATTTATAAAACGGATCAACAAAAACATCGGTGTTTCTTTCTAATTGCAAGTATTTCAATAAAGAGATGCAGGCGGCAACAAATTTTTTTTAGAAATTTCAGAATTTACTATAAAGTTGCTCTCACTTCCATGGTCTAATGCTTAAGTAGAGAGGGTATTTTGCCAAGTAAACATTGTTAAAAATAATTTGAGAAATAGGTTACATTTAGCAACCGTTAATTCGATTTTATCAATGAAATATTTATACCAACACTTGGTCCTAAGCCCACCTTTTCGTATGCCGATTGACTCAGAACCACTTTCAGAGAAGAATTAACAATGTTTGTCCGGCTAGCTGGCTGTCTTTGTAAACCTTGTGCGTAAAGTACAGATCACAAATGTAAGGAGAGATAAACTCACTGTTTATTGTTAATGATTTTGTTTAAACTTTGATATTGTTACAAATAGAACTGTTTCTATAATTCTTAAACGCTTAACAGTTTTATTTGGTTTAATATCTTAAGTTTTTCTAAAATCTTTATGGATGAAGTTTCCTGATGATCTGGCCTAAGCAACCAGTGAAATGCGCATAGAAATACCTTATCCCTTCAACAATAAATTTCAGTGTTTTTATCAAATAATAAAAATTGGAAATTAAGCACGAATAACAAAATCATTTAAATTAAAAAAAAAATGAACTTAAGCCTGATTAAAATATTAAAAAAGAAATTTGGATTAAAAACCATAAATAGTTCAACAAAATAACCACAATTCTAATTATTGTTAAAGCTAAGGCACGAGCTCTATGTGTACATTTGTCCTTCAAGTTGTGCTGAAAAAGGTCAACAAGAAAAAGAAAGACAAAATGAAAAAAACAAAAAATGTACTTTGGACATGAGTACGTAAAAACAGAAGTTAGGAAAAACATGTAAAAATCAAATAAAATGGATAATCATTCAAAAAAGCAAATTTCGATCTACCAAAGGTTAAAATACAATTTGGTTTAAGGATTGATGTTTGACTATTGACGTCAGCAGTCGTCGATGGCTGCGAGTGTAAGACGGCAAATCCATCTGAGGAGATCAAGTGGTTGCCATCGAAACATGTCATGGGAACCAGCCGCCTGGGTTCGAATCTCAGGTCAGTCAAGAATAAATGATTATCAATAACGATTTCAATTAATTTTCATGTTGTAAAATTCCTTTCTACATAAAAATAATTTAATGAAAATTAAATTTGACGAACTTAAGTTCAACAAAATAACCACAATTCTAATTCATTTTGAATTCCAACGAATAATCTTTCAAAATATTAAATAACGTTTATTCTTTTTTAAAAAATTGATCTTAACTTACGATTTCATCGTAAACAACTTAAAATTAATTATTTTTGTTTTGTTATTGAATTTTAATGTGTTTTTATTTAAAAAAGCTTTAGCCATTTTTTAGCCCATTTTTAGCAATTTTTTAGCCATTTTTCCCGTAAATTTAGCCATTTTTGGTCCCTAAGTTTTGGCAACACTGGTTGGCGTTTCGAACCGTAAATATTTACAATACAATGCAAAATACCTCTTTTCTCTAAATCCGAAACCATTTTTGTGGGGTACCTGATATCTCTAATGTATCCTGATAAGCAAGTAACGATTAACAATTTAGTAGCCAACATTCCCCGCACTATTGATGAAATAATGGCGATCATAAGACGTAGTCGCAGATGCCATATGCTAGAAGTAATTTTCAAACATTTCAAACATTTGTGAACTCATAAAGCCAAAAGTTTGGTTATTCCTCTGAAATTATTGGCTTTTTTATTAAAAAAATGTCTATGCCTTTAAAAAAACATACCTTGCCGGACTTCAAAAATTAAAAAAAAATTATATTTCCGCAAATAACAAAATTTAGAAATTAAGCTAAAAGCTTATTCCTACTCAAAAATAACAAAATAATAGAAAAAAATTGCGAGCTAATTCGTTTTCAGTTTCCTAAAATATTGACTTTTGTTCCACTGTCAACCACTACTTCTAATTCCTGTTCAAAACAAATACTGAGTTTTTGTTGTTGGACCTTTCACTCTATTAACCATTCCTTTCATTTAAAATCCATTTACCATTCATACTAGGAGGTGCAGTGATGGCCACATTCCTCATTTCTAGAGACACTGGCTTTCATACATTTCGGAGGAACGCATGGACGATAATGAAAATGTAAAACATTAATTCACACCTGAAACACCCAACGTCTACTATCAATCAAAAATATCAACATTTCTGTAAAAAAAAAATTTTTTATACAAATTTTCATATTATTCGGATGTGTATTCTAAGTCAAATTACAATCCTCAACATGAGAAATAAATTCCAGATTCTTTTTGTTAAAACTTTTTTTAATTCTTTTTTTCTACAAAAGTGCCAACATTTTAAGAGAAAACACCAAAATGCATTTGGAATTCATTTCCAAATGGTAACGCTGCTTTCAAAACAAATACCATTTTGCCAGGATTCCACAATAATAAATAAACTTATTTCTACTTTTCTAGTGGCGCCACTAAAATAATCGGAAGATGCAACTGAGAACGGAACATCTCGAAAAGATGTTGATTTTTACCTCTATGTTCATATATCTTATGGGGAAATTTCAACATCTTCGCAAATTGAAGCGTGAAAAGGCTATTAGGCAACAAAATTCTTCCTGTGCTTTGTCGACACAAGTACAGTTGTAAGTGCCTAATTTCTGTTATGTTTTTTTTTCACTTAAATTACAAAACATCACTTTGGTTTTGTTTGTTGTTGTTGTTGTTTCTTTAGAGTGGTGCTAGTGCCGGTTCACACACATCATGTTTGGCCCGGCAAGTCTTGAGCTTTTAGGAGAGTCAAACTTGACGTGTGTGAACTGGCACTTATAGTTATTAGAGAATTTATATTCAAATAAATTTTTTTTTTTTTAATTGGTGGGAAAAAATAATTTGGGTAATTTTTTGGGAACATTTCTAAAGTTTTGGGGATTTATTTTTACTTTTTTTTTACGAATAAATATCAGCGTTTTACTAATTTTAAGCTACTTTTGAGCGGTGAAACAATCTACATATTTATAATGTATTAGCCACACTTTTAAAGCAAAATACTAATTAAGTATATTTCGTATACCCTGTTCTGAAGTAAAGCGTATTCTATTAAAAGCATACAGCACCAATAGAAACAAATTTGTGAGTTGAACGGAACAAAGTTTGAGCAATAAGGTGGCCGTTGTTTACCTTAACATCTTTTATTATACCCACTTATGAAAAAAACTTAATGTGAAGTGTTCGTTAAAAGGCGTTTTCGAAACTAATGACTTTGTTGTATATTTTCGTCAGTATGTATCACCCTTCAAAAATTACAAAGGAAACAGTTTTAAAAACGGGCCAAATGGGCCAAAGTTCCATATAAAAAAAAAAAAATATAAAACAACATCAAAATTTCAATATTCATCAACTTCAGTGGATGAAACGTTGAATTTAGAAAAAAATATGTAAGCATTCAAAACGGATATATCAAGTATATTGGCAAATACAATGTTGGCCATCGATTTGTTTTGTGTTTTGTTCTGTTGGAACTAACCATTTGATCAGCAGTATCTACGCCACCTTTAAACCCTAAAATATATCTTTAGACATAATGGATTGCCACTCCAAACCATTTTACAGAGCTAGATGCAGCTATAACGAGTTTCCGTTCAGTATCTGTGTCAGAAGAATTTATTTCGTCAGTTTCTTAAACAACCTTGTTCCGTTCAACTAACATATTTGTTTCTATTGGTGCTTTACTTCAGAACAGGATATCCGAAATATACCTAATTCGTATTTTGCTTTAAAAGTGTGGCTAATACATTATAAATATGTAGATTGTTTCCCCGCTCAAAGTAGCTTAAAAGTAGTAAAACGCTGAAAATTATTCGTAAATAAAATGTAAAAAATAAATCCCCAAAACTTAAGAAATGTTCCAAGAAAATTACCCAAATTATTTTTTCCCACCAATTCGAAAAATAATTTAATTTGAATATAAATTCTCTAATATAAGTTCCGGTTCACACACGTCAAGTTTGACTCGTCAAGCCTTGAGTTTTTAGGAGAGAATGGAAAATAAATGGCATTCTCTTTTCCTTTCTCTCCTAAAAGCTCAAGACTTGCCGGAACAAGCATGACGTGTGTGAACCGGCACTAACAACACTGTGAGCTAAAAAAAACTAAGTCAGTAAATATCACCCTTCAAAAATTACAAAGGAAACACTTTGTATGGGAGGTGGGCGAATCATTTTGATTTTTCCATTATTTTCTTGATTCAAACAAAAAATTCCTATGTGCCAAGTTTCATTGTCCTTCGACAACTTCTTCTATTTTTAGCCGCTCGTTCCATGAACTTCAACCAATGTGAGTTGTCATGAAGGAATCGCGTTCGGCTGACCCGATTTCAGAGGCTCGTTATAGGTGAGACCCTTTTGTTCGTCCCACCAAATACACAAAGTACTTTGACATTCGCCTTTAGTTAACAATAGATTTGTTGGTCGGGTCTAACAATCTTAAATGTCCTTATATGTGTGTTGCCCACCACTACTCTCTGTTCGAAAAAACTGAGTGAAAAAAAAATAATCAAAGCAGAACAACTCGAAAGGCAAAATTAAAAGAAACTTTAAATATTTCTCTTAAGGAAAAGTCTTTGTCACACACAAGAACACTCCAAGTAAATGGTCGGCCAATGTGACGTGTTCAATGTGACGAAAGGATTTTCTGTGAAATTTTTGTTAAGTAGTTTCGAAATGGGAAAACTTTTTTCTCCTTTTCGTTTTCTTTTTCCTTGGCAAAAGACATAAGAGCCTTTCAAATGACGATGATAATGAAGGTGATGACGATGTAGATGAATTAAAAGCACAGCACATCACCAATGGCAACCAACGACCAAAGTTCTTCAGAGTAATGGGAGTTGAAAAGCCTGGTTAGGCATGATTTGCATGCTAATTAGGAAAAGTATTTGATTATTTTAAAATACAAAATAAATATTTAAAGGAAAAAAAAATTTTATATAAATCTACAAAATTAAGAGTTTTTGGACTCGCAACAATTTTATTTCAAGAAAAATATTTAAAGGAAATTGAAAATTTGTAGTTTATTTTCCTCTAAAAGGCATTAAAGGACTTGATTTTATGAGGAGGAATTGTAAATGTTGGTACAACACTATCACAGTGACTAAAGAAATGCTTTCTTAAGCCGAATTAGGGGAGATTGGAAATATTTTTGGAATAGGTAAAATAGTGGGGCGAATTATCCAAGTTTTGCTAAAGCAAAAAGATCCTTCCGTATGGTCATTATCATGTAAAAAGTCTTAAGACGTGGGGACATTTGGAAGGGAGCTAGGTAAAATTAGGGCGGATTTTGGCAATTCTTATAACAAACGAACCTGCCTTTAAATGATTTTTATAAAATGTTATCTTCTACAGGCAGAGAAGACAATTTTTTTCTTAATAAGATCAGGGTAACTTTAACCATATAATTGTCACCGACATCAAAATTATGCTCAGAAGCCAAACGTGTTATAAACAATAATAACAATAATTTATGTACCACATATAACAGTATGATTTAGATTAACAATAACATTTTCCCATATTCCAAGAACAACATGTTATGTTTGAAAACTACAATATTATTATTAGTGCTAATCATAGTATTGTTATCATTAACAACAGCATGTTCGAAGCAACCAAATTCTGGTTGAAGTTTCTTCAGGGAGGGCTAATTTAAATAATATTATTGCCATCAACAATAATATGGTCAAATTACCCATAATATGTTAAAAAACTTTCGTTAAAAAGAGAATTGCGTTGGAGGTGACCATATCGCAAAATAAATGTTCTTACAGATAGTTCAAAACAAAGTATAATGTTTGAAATTTCAAGTACAAATACTTAGGCACGTTTTCACAACTTACCGATATCTAAAAGTAAACTTTAACCGGCCTTATAAAAAGTCTTCCATTATTAAAACTTTACTTCAACCTTAAGGGAGCAATAACGTAGATTACAGTTTATCCTACCTGATAGCTTAAAGTAAAGTTGTAATAATGCAACAATTTTTATACGCCCCATAAAATCCTACCTTTAGCTATCGGTAAGTAGTGAAAACGGGCCTTAAACTAATTAAAACAAGTAAGAGCTATTTTTTGACATAAAGATCAGCGATTATCTTTTTCCCCAACGAAAAACTGCACATTAAAGAAATTTGGTTTTCTCAATGTCTCATTTGCTTCTATTCTGTCGTAAGGCAAACCAGCACTCAGCTGCCAATTAATTATTTTCCTTTTATTTGTCGTACAGATAAATTCAATCAGATGACTCCCAAATTTTTACTGAATTTTGACAGGTGCTGCCAACTGAAAACAATGTTTTTTGTCGGTATATTGAGAAACCCAAAATCGTTAAAAGCCTTATGACACTAAATTTTTAATGCATTGTTTAAGTTTTGGTGAACAGTACAAAAATAACGTAATAGAAAAATTTAAAAAGTGCAAAGAGTACAGCTGTATTAAGACAAATAGCAAACTGTCAAAAATTTTAAAAAAGTTATCGATAAAAATGAAGTAATGTCAGAAAAAATGTAAAATTGTTCAACTTAAAATTGACATTTTAAGCTTGAAAT
Source organism: Pollenia labialis (assembly GCA_949318255.1). Taxonomy (NCBI): domain Eukaryota; kingdom Metazoa; phylum Arthropoda; class Insecta; order Diptera; family Polleniidae; genus Pollenia; species Pollenia labialis. The sequence continues at coordinate 58,080,006 of OX439143.1, forward strand.
ATTCAAAGTGTTGCAGAATCAGCGGTTTAACCAAAAGTTGACAAAATTAAGAGCCATTATTACCACTTGCCAAGAGTTAAAACTTTCATTTATTATGATTTCATCTATTAAATATTATTATTATTGAAAATAACAGCAATAAAAAATGGAAGTTGTAATAATGCAAAGCTATTTATCCGTCCAACAAAATCCGACTTTTAACTATTGGCAAGTTGTAATAATGGCCCTTAATAAAACAAACAAAATCATAACAAGAGAAAAACTGAAAAAAATGTTTGTTTACATTTTTTATAGTTTGCTCTTTCCAACATCTACTGCTTCTTTCTATCAATTCTGCAGCAATTCAATTACCTAAACAATGTAGTGTCATAAGGGCTTAACGGACAGTTTATCGGTCTAACAAATTTATGTTGACATTAAGTACCAGACACTTTGTCGATACGTTTAGAAAATGATCATTAATCTTTGAAATTCGTTTTTGGATATTCAATTATTTAACTTGCAGGCTTAAACTTGCGACAGAACTTTCAAAAGAAAGAACAGCTAATAAAAGGAAATATTACTTAAGGCTAGTTTACACTATTATACTTTGCATTAATACATGTCAAAAACTCAAGTATTATGTAAAAGTCTGACAGTGTGAATGCATGTGTGATGAAAATGACAAGTATTAAAGAAAACATTTTGACATCCCATACGACTTCATCGTTTTTTGAAAAATTTCAAAACAATAATACTTTTCATTGGATCAGGGTTGCATTTTATATCATGTGTGAGTGTTTATACTTTGTGTGATGGTGTGATTACAAACTGATTTTTTGACAGTCGCAATAAAACTCTTTAGATTTCTATCTCACAAAGTATTATGGAATACGTAAGGTTTGTGAGATAGTGTAATCTAGCCTTTATGAAAATACATAATATAAAACTTTTGTATAGAACTAATAAAATGAACTTTTTAAATAACGAAAAAGCCTTAGAAATAGTTGAACATTTAAACAACAAAATTATTAGTAAAGCAAGGGCCATATTTTTTTTTTATTTAATGAAAAGCAATTTGTTGAAAAATAACTGCCCGTCTACAACTGACATGACTTGCGTTGTTAAAACATTTGCATTAACAACCGTATTATAACATGAGAAAACTTCTAACATGATGAGTCTATACTTAACACTAACATCATATTAGTGTTAAAGTTAAGCATTTTATGTTAGTTGTAGACTGCATGCAATGGTTGAACAAACGTTAAATGTTCATGTTTTCATCAACAAGTTTTATTAAATATTCCACCTCGTTAGATAAAATATTGCTTGATTGTTTTGCTTCGTTTTCGATTTTACTTATTTATAAATATATATTTTTTTTCACACAATACAAAATGCTCGCCATTTCTTCTTCTTTTTTACGTTAAGAACCGTAATTTGATGATTTTTGGCATTTTTTTTTTAAACTGCTATACTTATACATAAAATATTGTCAATTCATGTAGCAATGCTAAAAGCTTTAATCTTTCACTCTAAAACGTGAGAGAAGATTAAAAGAAGATGAATATTATTATAAGATTAACTAATCTAACTATTAATCCTGGCTTAATCTTTCAGTTGAAAACTCACTCTGAGTGCTTTAAATATTTTTTGAGTGTAGACTTTATATGTGGCCTACGGTTAATAATGGACCGATCTTCACAAAATGTTGTGGTATGATTTCTAGTCATAAAGGACGTAGAATATTGAACTTGTGCAAAATTTTTTATCTATTTATGATATTTGTGCTAGTTTTTGTAACAAAATGATAAATTTTTAGGGCGGTTGTTCAAAATTTTAATTTATAACTCTTTTGTTCACTGAACCATTTTTGATGGGTGTCAATCCCAAACTGCTTAGGAGAACTTGAAACAATTTGACACCAATATTGTTCTTTGCTTTTAAGTCTTCACTCACAATATTATTACAGTTACGGACTGTAGCCTATTGAAGAAGTATTCCGTTCGGTTATTTTTAAATAATTAAACATTTTCAATTCCAAGCAAATTTTTTTTTAACTGATTCTAATATTCATTCAAAAATACTAAGTGTACTAAGTACGGATTAACAGTTGCAGTGAATATTTTCCGCTGCTTAAGTTAAATTCACCGGTATGTTAAATAAAATGACACTGTAATTTAAAATAACGAAAAGTTCATTTAATTTTTACTGTCAAAAATTTAAAACAAACGAATTTTTAGTTATTTTATATAATTTAAATACCAAAAATTAATTTTAAGTTACATCTTTAAAAAACGATTTGATTGTTTTGTGTAAAAAATTCCCATTTTCTATTTGCGAAAATTATTTAGGTAAATACAAAAAATTTTTAAAGTAAAATAATTCCGTAACCATATTTTGTGAATTCCATTAAATTTCACTTACCCCAACAAATTTTTGTGATCCAGTATACACAATCTTAACTCCTCGATATTTTCCTCAGTCGTAAGAGATTTTATCTCATCCTTTCCAATTCTCTTTATACGAGCCGCCAACGATTCCAAATGGGCAATCATTAAAGTCAAAAAACACAGCGGATAAAAATCATTAAAGCCATTTTGAAAGACTAAATAATATTGACTCATACATTGAAATAAAAGCGCAGCGACATAATTTGCTTCAGCACTAGCGAAAAGCCTTATAATTCGCGCACTATATACCAACTGGCGATTGGACCAACCAATGTAGGCAGAAGCACAGCACCAAAGAAAATATGTCGATAAATAAATAAGACAGATAAGACGGCAACGATGTGTAGCATCCATGATTTTCCTGCGGTCCTGCAAATGACGATTACTGCGTTCATCCAGAGCCTTTATATACTCCATTGAATCTAATAAGCGATAACGATTCAGTAGCACAGGTAATTGTTTGCATAAAGCCATGGAAACGGTAACATTCAATGAAAGATTTGCCACTATTTCTTGCCAAGTGTCAATAAACCAAAGATTAGCCCAGATTGTGGCGGGAAAACAAATACCAACCAAAAAATTAATCACTGCGGAATACAAATAGTAAAGAACGCGCCAGTGTTTGGACATGGTAGCCGCTAATGGTTTTGTACCAATAATAGTCCAAGAAATCATTAGATATTTGAGGCCATCGAAGGATTTTATTGGCTGTCCTAAATCTTTTTGCCGTCCTAATAACATGATTGTTAGTTAAGATTTTTTTTTTATTTCTTTGTCTCCTTTTTAACCTTTTAACGTTTGTTGTCTGGTTTGAAACTTTTTTTAAGCTGGTTTCAGATGTTCAAACGATTGTGGAAAGACTGAGGTGTAAATTTCTATTTAAGAGGGTTTTATATAGTTTTACGTTTTGTTAATTCGTATAACAAATTTATTCATACCTTAAAGGGGTTCTGAATGGTTTTATTGCAAGTTACATATCAAAGGCTTAACATTAACATAAATTAATTATGGTAAAACGCTACATTTTGGTTAGTCAAAGGTTTGTGTTTAATAATAAATTCCAGCCTAACACCCAAAAAAAAAATGAAATACCTGGCATAGAGTCTAATTAATTACACTCAGCTAGAAAATTTTTTTTGAGACAAGTTGGGCATTTCAACCTAATTTGGGTATGTTGTATCCGGTTGTCCTAGCCGTTTTTTTAGGTTAGCTCTGCACAGAAAGAAATAACAGCAGGTTTTAAGTTATTAATGAATTTTTTTTAAGTTTTTCAAATTTATTTAACAAATTTCTTAATTAACATGTTTGTAAATTTTCATATTAACCCTGTCGGACTTTTAAGAGCTACTTTTAACTAACTCATTTTGTTTAACTAACTTTAGAAATAACTCAAATCTGATACAGAAATAACCAAAAATTAAAAAAACATGATTAATACTTAATTTTGTTGAAATATTTTTTTTGTTTCCATTAAACAGAGAAAAATTTGTCAAGTTATTTCATAAAATTAAAAAAATTGAAAATCAAAGTGCAAAATGCAAAAAATGAATTGGATAGATAATACTCAATAATAAAATATAATTAATATTATTCCTTCAATATTTTCCAGAAATATTTTCTATGCACTTTCAGAATTTTCGTTTGTATATTTGAATAAGACTATTAAAGTATAAAAGCTTTTGAGGTTTGTAATTTGACTGAGAATACACATTCGAATAATATGAAAATTTATATAATAAATGTACTCACCATGAGAAATAAATTCCCAGAGTCTATTTGTTAAAATAATTAAGTAAAATACATAAAATTTATAATAAATATTGTAAGAAATCCAAATTTTTAATATTTTATTCAGGCTTAAGTTCATCAAATTTAATTTTCATTAAATTATTTTCTTATGAAGAAAGGAATTTTACAACATGAAAATTAATTAAAATTGTTATTGATAATCATTCCTTCTTGACTGACCTGAGATTCGAACCCAGGCGGCTGGTTACCATGACATGTTTCGATCGCAACCACTCGATCTCCTCAGATGGATTTGCCGTCTTACACTCGCAGCCATCGACGACTGCTGACGTCAATAGTCAAATATCAATCCTTAAACCAAATTGTATTTAAACCTTTGGTAGATCGAAATTTGCTTTTTTGAATGATAATCCATTTTAATCGATTTTACATGTTTTTCCTCACTTCTGTTTTTTCCGTACTTATGTCAAGAATTCTTCTTGAAGTCCAAAGTACATTTTTTGTTTTTTTTTTTTTTTTTCATTTTGTCTTTCTTTTTTCTTGCTGACCTTTTTCAGCACAACTTGAAGGACAAATGTGCACATAGAGCTCGTGCCCTAGCTTTAACAATAATTAGTATTGTGGTTATTTTGTTGAACTATTTATGGTTTTTAATCCAAATTTTTAATATTTTATTCAGGCTTAAGTTCATCAAATTTAATTTTCATTAAATTATTTTCTTATGAAGAAAGGAATTTTACAACATGAAAATTAATTAAAATTGTTATTGATAATCATTCCTTCTTGACTGACCTGAGATTCGAACCCAGGCGGCTGGTTACCATGACATGTTTCGATCGCAACCACTCGATCTCCTCAGATGGATTTGCCGTCTTACATAAATAATAAAAATATATAATTAGTTAATAATAATATAAATATGAAGGGTGGAGTGAGTGTTGACTTATGCTGATGAACTACAAGCTGCCTTATAAAAGCCAACTATAAGTTAGTCAATTTAAATCTAACTCACTACAAGCTAACTTATAATCAGCTAGCTTGTGGTGAGCTAAAACTTATGCAGAGTGAGTGAGTACTGACTCGCTCTGATGACACTACGTGTAAAAACTGAATAGAGTTTAACCTGGGAAATAAGCTAGCTTTTCAGTCACCTGTGACTCATTTCTGGTTGACAATAAGTTAGTTTTAAGTCAACTCAAAGTCCGACAGGGAACAATTAAAAAATAAATACATACACACATATAATATATGTAATTTATTTTGTGTCAAAAAAAAAAAAAAATTTAAATACAATATGAAGAAAATTTTAAATATTTTTTATCAATTTTTGGGATAAGTAAAGTTGTGATTTGAAAAATTAAGAGATTTCAACGGATCCTTTGTTTATTATAGTTTTCAAATACTAGTCGTTAATTGAGTAAAGATTCCGTATTATGCAGATGTTAAAACATTACTGTGCATCCAGTTCTAAGTCTGAATAAGTATGTTGAAATAAATATTAATGGTGTTTGTGATGTAGTTTTGAACGCATATGTATTTATTTCAATAAAAAAGAATTAAACAAATAATTTAAATGCATTTCATTCTTTCAAAAGGCAATAAGCTAGTTATTAACAAAACTAATTGTTAACAAATATATTATTCAATACTACAACTTTGTTGTTAAAAATTTTTTTTTGGATATCAATTTGGTATTCAATATGAACATTGATTAGTCGTAATTTTTTCTGTGTGGCTTTCAAGATACAGTACCAGCTCGCTAATCCGTAGGTACACATCCGAATTAAATTTATGACGAATTACATAATCTATAGTTCGCATTGATTCCAAGTTCGCTTAACCGAAGTTTTATTTATTTTATTTCTCTGCTTTTTTATAATTTTAAGAACCGATTTTCTGTGCAAACTTTGAAAATTTGCAACTAATTTTACCGCAATAATGATGTGTGAATTTCTGAAGAGGAAATTCATAGCTGGATTATTAAATCTGATAATACTTCGTGGGAGCATGTGCACTGCAAGAAAAGCAACCCTACATCCAGCGATGCCAGAAGTGCAGATTTATCTGCATTTTGAAGAGTTTATCCCCAAAATTGTCAAAATGCAGATTTGCAGATTTTTGGTTTAACATTGCAGATTTTTAAGCTCGGTGGAAACTTCTTTACATTGTCATGATTGTACTATTTCCACTTGTTGCATTGATAAATAAATATAGTATATCAACCATTCATGGAAGAACCGTGTGGAAATATATTCATTATTAGACATTTTATGCACAAAAGATTACTTAAAAATTAAAAATGCGCATTGTCTTGACACATTAATATCGCCGGACACATGCCATCTGATTTTACGTATATATTTATATGCACTTATGTACAAATATCTTCAAAAGTAGCAATATTTGATCTCTTCTAAATGTTCAATAAGACCCTTGATAATTTAAATAACATGTCAAACAATTAACGTTTAATTTGTTTTTTAAAATAACAAAGATTAATCCTTACTCAGCCTGAGTAATTAAATATATAGATATTTTTAATGTAAAAATATCCAAAAGTAATTAGTCATGTTCTTAAAATCGAACAAATTTTAAAAACTTTTCTGTTGTGAAAGTTCAAAAAAATATTACCTTTTTTATACCTCATACTTCGAGGACCACTCACATTGACCAGAACGATTTTTAAATCTACCACCGATTTTAACTTCGGGAACATATTTTGAAGTTAATTGCAAAATTTTTTCTAAACAAACTACATTAAAAATGTAATAAACTTGTTTTGAAGGTTTATTGACGATTTTTAAAACTTTGCCGCAGATTTTGCAGATTTTTTGAAGAAAAATAATAGATTTTTGCTGATTTTTCCTCTAAAAGTTCTGGCAACACTGCCTACAAATTATGTATGTTAAAAAAACATAACATTTAAAAAAAGCTTAACTGCCGTATTCATTAAAAACTAAATTGCTCTTCAAATATATTTTCAGAAATATTTGTATAGAAATTTTGTTTGAAAATACGTTTGATACAAGGCAAATTCATACAAGGTGGTCTTATTTTGAAAACGTTTACAACACCGTAAAATATTTTAACGTTGTGTCAAATATTCAAACAAATATTTCATTTTGTTTTTAATTTTAAATTGTGTGTTTTGAAATATAATAACTTAAAAAAATTTTAAATTTTATAATTTTAATAGAACCAACAGAACGGTATACCATTTTGACACAAGGTTAGTTATCAGCTGTTGCTTACGTAGCAAGATAAGGTCACCTGGTGTAAATTCACCTTGGTTTGATATATAACTTATTTTTTTAAGAATACGAATTCATTATTGATTAATAAATACAAAATAAATTTGCTTTAAAATCCTAGTCTGTGTTTTATTTTCGGATATAGTGAATTATAAAACATAATTACAGCACATCCAGTAATCCGAATCAGGGTCTGCAATCATTAACTCGAATATCGTTATTTCGAAAATGGAGGACGTTGCACAACATATGTTCGCGTAACTCAAAAACCCTTTAGCTTATTGAAAAAACTTAAGAAATTCCGCAATAAAATTTCGTTTAAGGTAAAATTTTTTTCTAATATGCGCAGTCGTTTAAGGGCTAAAAAATCAGAGCAAGTTTAACTCTCTTTTTGGTATAAAATCCGTTTAAACCAACAAACCTATAAATCACTAAACATATAAACCATCTTTACGGCCAATTTCATCAAGTTCAGTTAAAACTAACCTTTTATTAAAGTTCCATTTACCAATATGTTTTGACAGCTATAACCGATAGTTAATTGTAACCGAACTTGGCATAAAATTGGGTACTTAAACAGACCATATGAATTTGATAAGATTTATCGTAGTGCTGCCACATGTTGTTTTTTTAACATCATATAATACATGGGAAACTGATTTATGGTTTCTATTTTTGTTTTATGATCAATGTTTTATTTAATATTATTATGATTGAGGTTTCTTTGTTCTCCTCACGGGCTAATCATGATCAATCGTTTTTTTACCAAATGTAACTAAAAGTTAAGTTTAAACTACATATAAATTCAAGTATAGTTCAACTAACCAGCGTTTAAACCATCAGTGATTTATTAGCCATTAGAAACATAATTTTTTTTTTGGAATTAAAAATTATTTTTTTATCAAAATTTCGAAAATTTTTTTTTTTTTAAATTTCATAAAAAATTTTAAAATTCAGTTAGGCTACTAATTTTTTCCAGACGTATAAAAACAAAATTGGAAACAAAATTTTATTTAAATACAAATGACCTTGAAAGCCTGTTTAGATAAATTCTAAGAATATAATAACAAAATGATTAAAATCTGTTAACAACTTTTGATTTCATTTACAAAAGACGAGATATTTTAATTAAATCTAAGACTTTCATAAAACGCAACATTTGTATGGAAGCCGTCCTAAAAGGTGGACATAAAGGGAAAGTATGATTTGAGAAAATGTTAAGGACGAAAAACTAATGGAGGTCCGTCATACATATTATCCCCCTAGGAATGACTCCTAGGCTTTAGAAACAAATGATGTTGATGAAAATAAAGTTCGTTTGGTCATACATTTTACTCGCCTAGGGGTATCTCAGGCGCTGCAGAGCAAAAACTTAAGGCAAGGGTTATGCGCGTATATAAAAAAAACTTCCAACCAAAATAAGCCATAAGTGATTAAAATCTGTCTAAGACTTTTGATTTTGTTCAAAAAAGATAAAAATTTGTTTTTATCTTTAATAAAAACCAGACGAAAATATTAATACATTTACTTTTGTTGTTAATTAAAGTTAAAGTTTTTATTTAGAAATGTATTCTTCTTCCTCCTGCAGATTCCAACAAATGTCTCCTGATAGCGAATTAAGTTGTTTGCCGCTATACCAAGGCTCTAGCCGGGCTGTTACTTGTTGAAATCTCTCGCCATGTGCATCAGACTCGGTTGGTGATTGTTTATTAAATTTTTCTGCATGGTAAAGCAAAACATGTATTTTCAATGGCATTCTAACTTTTAAGTTTTTAAATGCAGTTAGCATATTTTTGATTTAAATTCGCCAATTTTCAGACCGATGATTTTCTAATACATTTTCTATGGACTGACGGTTGATACATTGAAGTACCTGGTTCACACGCTTCAACAGAATTAATTATTGAGGGAATATGTTCTGTTGGTATTTGCCTATCCGGAACAGGAATTTCATCAGAATGTGGCAGCGGAAATCGCGCATATGCTGTTGCAGTGCAATATATAGAAGTCATTTTTCTTTTGTTTATACCGGCTGTATTATTTATGAACGCAAAACACTCATCTTCAACATGAGGTATGGGATCTCCCCAAATCATTGGAACACTAAATGGCATGGTGTCTCCATTTTTTCCACTTATTTAAATGGTAAATGCAGTGGTGCCCAACTCCGACCACATATAACACTTAAAGAAAAATATGTTTCAAAGAAGTTATTTGTTTCAATAGTATTTTTATATTTCTCACACACATAATACAAGTAATTTAATTTGTTACACGCCTCCATCTTAGATATTTCAGTATAACTGATTAGATACAAGACTGTCAAAGGCTTTAAACTTTACTAATCACTTTCTCAAGCAATTGCCATATGACAACGAAGGGGTTGAGGAACTCTTATTTATACTGTTAAATAAAAAATTTGATAATTAAAAAGAGTCCATGAAAATCTCCATAACAATTATATTCTTTATATACATATATCGAAGAAAAGGTTCCACAACTGCCTAGGAGTCACTCCTAGGGAATAAAATGTGTGACGGGCCTCGATTGGTTTTTCGTCTTTATCCTTTTCTTAAATCATACTTCCCTTTATCACCACCCCTTAGGGGGACTTCCATACAAATATTGCGTTTTATGAAATTCTTAGATTTAGTTAACGTTTTTCGTATTTTGTGAATAAAATCAAAAGTTGTAAACAGATTTTAATCATTTATGGCTTGTCAATTTCTTTGCTACTTTAAAATCCATACTTCAGTTTAGTTTTGTTCCTTTCTTAACCATCGGCTGAAAAATCTGTAGGATAACCGATGAAACCAAATTTTTTTTTTTCAAAATTCGACTTTATTCCGGATCATAGTCTCCTTTAAACTTTCAAAATTAATCTGTTGAATCGCTTGCTCTTAATTATGTCAACTAAGAAAGTCTTCAATTTGTGCTCACAAAAATATAAAATAAATAGTCTCCTTAAGAGCGGTACAATTACTCCAACGTCTTTCTAATATTTCGATATACGAGGCCATTTTTTGCGATCGCTTCTGATGTTCTGGCCTTCTTCAAGCAAATCAAAGTTACACGTTTCAGCCCCATTGCATAAAAGTTCAGTGTCTTGTACAATTTAGTCTTTTGTCTGCAAAACCAAAAGCTAACCTCTAGTCTAGCAATATCAAAAAATATTCCTTTATTTAGTCTTTAGTCTTTCTGCAAAGTAACGTAGATCTTACTGAGCCCGTTTACTGCAGAAAATACAACGAATTTTCCTATTTTTTGATTTCAAATCTAAATGAAAATTTTCATTTCAAGGCAATAGGGTATCGTTTCAAATCGACCAAACTTCTGATATATTTATGTTAACACTTTCTTTTCTATTTAGAAACTTTTATGATTTTATTATTTATGTATTCATTTCACAGCTCCAACATACAACAAATTTCTATAATTTTTCTCAGTTACTTTTTCCCTTTAATTAGTTTTCATGTCAAAACCTTAATAAGTAGTTTTCATAATTATTGATTCTCTCACAACTACAAAAGACAAAAAAAAACTTATAAACCGTTACTTATGTCCTTAAGGAATAAGTTGTTTTTTCTCCATTTTGTTTTTTACATACATTTTCTCTTTACAACATTCGATTAACATCTGCGCATCACATTTTAATCCTTGGGATAATGAAAAAAAATAATAATAATAAAACTATATTTTAGATACAACTCAATAATGGCAGGAGTAAATACAAGTCGAAAACAAAATACAATTGTAAATAAATATAAAAAACACACACAAGGAGTATTAGACTTATAATTTGTTTCAAATAAATCTCAAGGTATTAAAGATAGAAAAAAAGTTAATCTCTACCTAAAATAACAAAAAGTTAAGAAAAAAAACTTTTTTGCAACCTTTTTTTCATCCACTCGAAATATCGAATGCATGAACTCAGTGTTGAAGATTATTGGGAACTGTTTTCGGATCTCAATGTTTTTTCATAGACATTTAGAAAAAAAAAATAAATAAAAAAACACACGTTTCAGTAGTAATTTATTACTTACTGAAGCACAAAATTCGTAAACGTAAGCGAAAAATGTTTTTTTTTTCTCCCTATTTATTTTATTTTGTACAACAGCAGAACTTACAGTTCAAGACAATGGAATTGTAGAAACAAAACTTGAAAACTCAATTAGGCCTACAAAATCCCCAAACAATAAAAATATAGGATTATTTTTTTATTGTGGCTTTATTTTTTTATTGCAAACAATGGAGGCTTTTGCTTAACTTTTCCAAAAAGGTGTAGGTGATTGTTTAAGAAGCAGGTAGATTATACTACTAAACACTATCGCTTGGTGTGTTCTATAAATTGTGATATATTTTAGACTGCGTAGTGCCTGCATAGAATATTTGTCTTTAAACTGGTCCATTATCTATTCTAAACAACAGTCTAGTCTATGGCCTAGCTCTATAGCTCACATTTTGTTTTTAAAACAAATTAATATATTTTAGTCCATAGTCAAACATTATTTACGTCAAAAATTTATTCCAGTCAGTTCTCTAGAGTATAATCTAGTCTAAAATTTACGCTTAATTTAAAGGTATAGCCCTGTCTATAGTCTGGTCTATATTTGAGACAATATTCTGCTCTATGGTCTAGACTATACCAAAGCAGTAACCCAGGCATTATTCCAGTCTATTCTCTTCACACAAAAAATGCCTATCCAAAATTAAAATGGCGCAATGCTGATTAGAAATCCTAAAAAGTTTTTCAAGTTACACTGTGTAATTTTTTAAGTCAGGAAAAAATAACCATATACGGACACCGCTACGTGATAATACGATGCCCCAAATCATTGGGGGCCCATACAAAAAAGTGCATGACTTTGGGCAAAACTGGGAGACACGGGTCTTTTTTTTTGCTCTTTTATCACGTAGTGGTGGCCGTATATATATATATATATATTATAATATATTTTCTTTGTCGAAATATGTTAATGCTTTAAATACTAAAATCAAATATAATTAGGTTTCATATAACACAATATTTGCGAAAAATTAAATTTCATAATATCAATGTTAAGCTTTTCATGAATACAATGATAGCTAAGAAATGAAAAAAATTATGAAATAAAAAAATTCATTACAGACATGAAATTGTTCATTCCATCAACGTCACAGTTCATTCATACAGTGAAGAACTATCAATGAACCCGTTTCATTAATTGAATGAATGATTTTTCTCTTAGTGTATGGTTATGGTTATTCTATATTTGAGTCTATAGCAGTAAGTATATTCTAGTCTTCACTTCTGTCTAGACTTTATTCCAATCTATAGTTTAGGCGAAATGCGAGTAAGCAGTCAATACTTTTTCTGATCTAGATTCTTGATTGCGTTATTCGGCTCAAAAGTATGGATTGTATTCTAGTTCTTAGTCTGGACTTTATTCTTAACTAAGAGGATTTTTTTAGGTTATATTCTAGTCTTTAGTCTAACATATAAGTATTCCGGTCTTTAGTCTAAACTATATTCCAGTATATGGTTAAACCAATATTCTGGTCCTTAGCCTAAACTATATTTGGGATATATAGGCTCGATATCCTTTGGTGCAATATCGTAGTAACTCAAAATTTAAATTTTTTGAGCTGGGTATGCAGAAATGATCTTTGGGGAAATATCTATCTAAAGAAAAAAAGATTATGATTCCATCTCTAACTGTTCAGATTTTACAGCTAAAAATGTCTTTATAACCTCTAGCTATTTCCAACCATATTGATATTAATATAAAAAAAATATTTAATATTATTAATAATTGTTCACCTTTTTTTAATTACAAAACATTCCTCTTTATTTAAAAACTTGTAACAACATAACTTTAGTAAACAAAAATGCTATCAAAAATATGGCTGAAAACTTCAAATGCATTTTTCTCAGTTCACGATTTTTTGAATTACTACGGTATTGCACCAAAGGCTCGATATGTACATACCAGACTATACTCTGGTCTACAGTACACATTGCAGCCTCTAGACTAGGTCTAAGTCCTTATTATATTATGGTTTATAGTCGTAACATTATTGTACTGTTGTGTAGATTTTTTTGTTGTTATTGTAGAGATATGAAGTCTTTTGTTTGGTTTCATTTGTATATCCTTCTGTAATAAGAGGGTCGGGGCTACCGGGAATCTTCCTTTTTCTCATATCAGAGAAAAGAGAAAAAAGGTACGGTATAGTTGATTTGTCGACCTCAGCTCTAGATATTTTTCTGGCCTAAAGTCTAGACTTTATTCTGATGTAGAGTCCAATCTATACTATACACAGAAAGAAAAAACTCGTACTAAAATATATAAGTACGGAAAGTAATTAAAAGTACTTAAAACAATCCAAAATGGGATAACTTTCGAAAAACAATATGCTTGCATACGCGTGTGTTTGTAGAAGTTTGTTATATAGATTATTTTAATATTTTAAAAGTAAAATAAAAATAAAAAGCAATAATTCTCATATTCTTCTTGCTAAAATTATTTATTTAAATACATAAAAATGTTTAAGTAGAATGATTACGGAAGCCATATTGGGCATGCAGCTGGTGTTTTATAACTGAGAATTCTTCTGTAAAAAAGGGCGGTATACAACAAAAGTGAAATGAAAATGTGTAACGGAAAATTAAAATAATAATGTTCTCTCTGGTTCTGTGGGATAAGTGTTTAGGTATAGGCCCAAATACACTGAGCAAAGTACTCATCAAGCATTATGGTAGGATAAGTGAAAATGTGTTGTGTGAATAATCAAAAAATTTAGATATGACGGCGAATATTACGTCCAGCACACGTACACGTTGAATTCGCCGGCTGGACAAGCATTTGACAAGTGTAGTTGGCCTTAAGAATCAATATAATCTCACTTTCCGATTTTTTCAAGAACGGATCGAGATTAAACCGTCTTAGAAATTCTTCAATCAAGCACAGTTTGAGATTAAATTTTATCTCCATTTTAATTATGTCAATCCTGTTTTCGGATTAGAATCCGGAATTAAATTTGGATAAGTTAAGTGTTTCGCACTTAAACAATCTGTACTTGAATCAAGCGTTCTCTGCTTGATTTAAGGAAATACGTACTAACCATACTATTGAAACCGCTTCGGCTTGATTTAAGTACGGATGGATTGATTTGTTTTTTCAGTGCACTAGACTATTTTATTTACATTTATCTGCCTACGTTTTATAGCTGTGCATAAAAATCTATGTTTTACACCATATTTTAAAGGAAAACTGTAGGTAAAAACACGTAGGCAAAATACACGTTGAAGTAGGTAAAGATAGCTGTTAGGTACGAACACGACCTGCTTTATTTTTGTAGAAATAACGGGCATAAGCTATGTTTTATTCTATAAATATATTTTAGTCTTTTTCCTGGGCTACACCCCAGAGTGTGTATGAACTGGAATGTAGTATAGACTAATAGTCCATAGTGTAGCACAGACTCTTAACTTAGTCTGGCCCATATTATAATCTTTAATAAAATGATTTGGGCTATAGAATAAAGGCAATTTACAAAGTGTTCTATTGTGTCATATTGATTGTATATGCTTAAATTTTATAAATGTGACATTAATAACAATATAGCAAATACAACCGGTATGACACAATAGAACATGCTTTGAATTGTCTAATAAAAAAACAGTCTAATCTTCTGTATAATTGTAAGTTATAAATAGTATTGCATACCATTTTTTCTCCTAAATATTTTATTATACTATCCATATAAATTTTACATTTTCTCTACAACATTGGTTTTCAACCTTTTTTAAGCCGCGTTTTTGCTCTCAAAGTTTACAAATATTATTATAAAAAGAAGAATATTCAATGAAAATAGAGCAAAAACATGACACTGATTGCTTGCTTGTCATTGAGGTAATTTAGACTTGATTAATTTTTAGACCGTTTATACTTATATTGTTACAAGTAAACTGATGCTTATGATTCTTGTTCGCTTAACAGTTTTATTTGTTTAATATCTTTAGGTTTTCTAAAATCTTTGGATGAAGTTTCCTGACGATCTGGCCTAAGCAACCAGTGAAATGCGCATAGGAATAGCGTATCCCTTCAACAATAAAATTCAGTGTTTTTATCAAGAATAAAAATTGGGATTTAAGCACGACTTACAAAATCTTTCAAAGCATTTATTTTAAAAATTAAAATGTGTTCAACATCTTTGAAACAACTACAATTTGATTCTTTCACTAGCTTTGAAAGTATTGCAACATACATTTCATCCGATAAATTGGTGGGCGATTTTATTCCTACCATGATAGAAGCGCTGCAAAATTTAAAAAAGGAACTACACAGAAAAAATTATTTTTCGAATTCAAACAAAAAATTTGTAGTATCAAAACATTTTTTGTCTGAAATCGGTCCTACAAACAAATTCGCATATTCAAACAATTTATTTGCATTTTGTTTACTGAAAAAAACACTGATTTTTTCAAAAAAATAATTTACAGAATCAAACAAAAAGTTTACTGAAATTCATATAAATTTCAAACAAATAATTTTGTTGAATCAAACAAAAATTGTTTGCACAAGCAATGACGCGCACCCAAGCTATCACTGAAGGAGAAGATGAAGGCAGAAGCAGAGCGGCGGTGGCTTTGAGACACATGTTTTGTTGGAATAATTTTTGAACGAAGTCTTGTTTATACACACAATGTTTTTCTTCATCACTCACTGTTGCTGTATCCTTTCCTTGGCTAAAGAAGAAGAAATGTAACAAACAACGGCAGCAGACCGACTCGATATGTTTTTGTCATCATTTTATTTTTGTATTTGATGTATTTAAGTAAACAGTTTTCAAAAATTGAATACGGGATTTTGTTTTTCATTCTTTTTTTTCCAACTTTGAAACCAACCAAAAATTTATTATGTTTCTTATAATGTTGTTGTTGTTTCTGTTGTTTAAAAAAGAATGAAACCTTTTTTTTACCTGCTATTTTTTTTTTGTTTTTTTACTAATAACCTCGTCGCGCTATTTTATCATCTTTCTTCTTGTTGTACTTTTTTAAAGCGTCCAAAAATAAACTGTATGTGTTTTGTGTTGTTGTTCTTATATTTCACATAAAGAAGTGTTGCTTACGATCAAATAAAAAAATGCAAAAAACGACAACATTAAAGAGCGTTAAATATTTCATACAAAATTATGAAAAATTGAAACCAATAGCGCGTATAAAATATAGTTTTGAAAAGTTGTCAACATTTTTGTTGGTTAAAAAAAAATCAAACAAAAATATTAATTGAATCAGTAAAAAAATTTGTATAAATTAAAAAAAATTTCAAACAATTGTTTGTTTGAAAATAATTCGGCAATAATTTTTTCTGTGTACACCGCTATTTTTCAAAAGATCTGCAAGAAGATAATGGTGATTGCTGGGTATTAAATCCATTCATAACTAACTGCGTTGAGTTCGCCTATCTTGCCAATAATTTGAAAGAAACTTTATGTGAGCTGGCAGCGGACAGTATGCTCAAAATGGAATATTTATCTTAAAATAATTCTACATTCATTTCTGTACGAAACGACTTTTTCACAAATGGTGATCCCAGGGGGTCGCGACCCACCGATTGAAAACCATTGTACTACAGCAAAAAACGAGACAAACAGGAGTCATAAAAATTTAATAAAAAAAAACAAGTTTAACACAATCAAACCAATAACATTATTACCAACGGTAGGTGATGATGGCAACAAAAGAAACAAATAAAAAGTAAACTGAAAAAATAATTTTAATTTAACTCATTTAAGCCTGTTTTATTACAAACGGAAATTGTGCTCCCCAAATCAAATTGTAGCAGACAAATAAATAAAAAAAACAATAAAACAACTCTAACGTAAACCACAATTATGACCCTGCAGCAATCCCTCTACTCTGCTGTGGCAACAGGAAGATGCACAAACAATTGATTTTAGCTGCAGCAAAGAAGTTGTGCAGTTGACGAAGGGAATAAGAGTGGGAAAGAAATAAATAATTGTATTTACGGATTCCCTTAATTTAATGTTTTAATAAGGAAAGAAGAAAAATAAAGTAAGATTTTTTTTAATTATGAACAACTTTAATATAAAAACGTCGAAATCAAGTATTGGTAGTCAAGTCATATGGGTTAAGATATAGTCGGGTTTAAGTATAGTCTTAATCAAATTTTATTTTAGGTTATAGTCAAGTGATAGCCAATTCAAAGTCAAGTCATAATTTAGTTAAAATATAATCCCAGTCCTGCCATATTTATTGCCTTATTTGGAATCGCAGTGCAGACAATGATTCATGCCATAAACTGATAGAAAAATACATCTTCATATTGATGATGCCTGAACATCAGAATTGTGAAATCACTGTTACTACAAATGGCATCAATGATGCAAAAAGTAACATCAATCCAATGACTAACGTCTTCGAACAATTTTGTCATTTTTTACGTGTCATCTATTTTACGACTATAGTGACATCAATTCGATGCCACATTTTGTGTTTTATTAACATTATTTTCATGATTACAATGTATTATAAGAAGCAGAAATTCCTATATTCTATTTTTTAAATTATTTAGTTAAATACATCAAATTTTGAAAGTAGAATGATTACGAAAACCATATGGGGCATGGTGCTGGTGTCTTATTATTGAGAGTTCTGCTGTAAACAAAGGTCGTAATTCAATAAACGTGAAACAAACATACATATGTAACGGGTAAGTAAATAATAAAATTCTCTCACTTTGACTTAAGCCAATTCCAATGACTTTGAGTTAATGACAAACTGTCGTTAAATTGATGCTAATGTGTCCTTTCTCCGATGTCACTTCGCCATCGTACTGAGGACATGTTCATCATTTCTGTGATGCCGATGTGTCATCCCATTGATGACATAATTTCATTTTGACCCTGATGACACTTTGGCCAAGTGATGTTAAGGTTGACATCACAATGATGAAAAGTGTCATTGGGTCAAAAACGAAGACTCTTGTCATAGTACTGATGTCAAAATACATCAGCGTTATGACGCCTTTTCTATCAGTGTAGTCATACTCAAAGGCAAAGGTCAAATTCAAGTTTAGCTGGCTGTATTAGTACACTTTAGAAAAATCAATCCATCCGTACATGAATCAATCCGAAGCGGTATTAATAGTACTTGAAATAATCCCAAAATGAGATTGATTTAAGTTAAACTAAGATTGATTTGCTTCACAACGGCAACGCTGGTTACATCCGATTAAAACTCTCACTTTGTAATAATACTCTGAGAGTGGCACTACCAACGAAAAGTTCAACCTATTTTCTAGATTTAAGAATTTTGTACTTTTTTAAGAAATTCCGGGATTTATTTTCGACAGTTATCCCATTTACCCTTCGTTTCCATATGCAAGTACATAATTACTTGAAATAGTCTATACGTATTATCAATGAAAAATCGAGGAAACAGCCGATTGGCTGAAAGTACAAAAATAGTGTGAATGTTATTCCGTGTTCAGATCTACATTTTTTATTAAATCAATATTCAGTTTATTGACATAATTATCTTTCTGTTCTTTCTGTATACACAATAGATGCATTCGAAAACGCAAAAGGTTTTACTATTTTTTACTTAACTTTACTGCATTTTACTAAATTGGGTTTGCGTACACAAAATACAGTAAATAAGAACACAAATTGACAAATGTTTAATGCAGAAATTTTTGCAGTAAAATTTAGTAAATCAAAAAAACATACGTTTCAAAAGGTAAACACAAAAGTAACAAGCAAAATGCTTACAAATTGTGAAAAAAATTGTTAAATAAAAGAAAAGTTGAAAACAAAATTAAATAAACACAAAAAGTGAATAAATATTAATTAATTTAACTTGTTTGTGAAGCATTAATTTGGCTAAATACCAAAATTTCAAACTTTTTTGTTATGTTAATTTTTTAGAGTTGTATAAGTTTGAAGTACTTGGGTACATAAGTAATCAATAGCAAAATATATATTAGAATAAATATTCTTGTTCTTATGAATAAATTAACCCGCTAAAAATTAGTAACATCAAATTAAATAAAAAACAAACAAATATGAAAGATTACATGAAATAATTTGTTTGTATTTTCTAAAAATTTTCGTGTTTTAAAAATTATTTAATCGAGTACCGATAAGAAAACGAGATAAGAAGTCAAAAGTGTAAACATTGTTTAACACTTCAATTATTTGACATCAGCTATTGCCTTAATTTTACGAATTTTTACAAATTTTGCGTTGGCGAACTTTTTTGGACAACAGCTTTTTGTGAGAGCAAATTTTACAATTTTCTCATTTACTGCATTTTACTGTAAAAGTAATCAAACGCACCTTGTTTAGCTTTCTCAATTTATATTACTACACTCACAATATTATTACAGTAACGGACTGTAGTTTATTTAAGAAATATTCCGTTCAGTCATTTTTAAATAAAAAAACATTTAAAATTCCAAGCAAATTTATTTTTAACTGATTCTAACAGTTATTCAAAAAACTAAGTGCATATTAATACGGATTTTCAGTTGCAGTTAATTTTGTCCGTTGATTAAGTTAAATTCTTCTTTATGTAAAATTAAATGAAAATGTAATTTAAAGCAACGAAAAGTTCATTTAATTTTTACTGTCAAAAATTCAACCGCGAATTCCGTAAAAACAAATCAATATTCAGTTATCTTTTATAAATTAACTGTCAAAAAATTAACTACATATTCCGTAAAAACAAATAAATATGCAGTTATTTTATAAAATTTTACTGTCAAAAATTCAACACCATATTCAGTAAAAACAATTAAATATTCAGTTATTTTATATAATTTTACTACCAAAAATTAATTTTTACTTATCTATAAAAAATGAATTGCTTGTTTTGTGTAAGCAATACCCATTTTCTATTTGTTAAAATAATTTAGTTAAATACCTACGTCAAATTTTAAAAGTAAAATAATTGCGAAGCCATATCGGTCATGCTGCTGGTGTCTTATAATTGAGAGTTCTTCTGTAAACAACGTGGTCAGTACAACAAAAGTAAAACAAACGTGTGTAACTGGGTAAGTAAATAAAAATATTCTCCCTCTCTCGCTTATAAGAAAAACAAGCGGACAGGTGTCTGTCTGGTATTTTTAGAAATTCGGCTCTTTTGTGGAGTAAACGAAAATTTAATAAAATAACTGAATATTTAATTGTTTTTACTGAATATGGGATCAATTTGACAGTAAAAAATTGACAGTAAAATTTTAATAAATAACTGAATATTTAGTCGTTTTTACTGAATACGGTGTTGAATTTTTTACAGTAAAATTTTACAAAATAACTGAATATTTATTTGATTTTACGGAATATGGTGTTGAATTTTTGACAGTAAAAATTAAATGAACTTTTTGTTAAAAATAAATGAAAAATAGGTAGACCGGTTTTTAATTGAACTTTGATTTATTTTATATTACAATTTCAGTTAATTTTACGTACAGAATATTGTGAGTATACTATATACAGTGAGTGTATTGAGTTTTTCGAACTTTTGCTTGCATGTGGAAGCGAGGGGTTAGGATTGTTTTGAGTACGTTTTAGTGTTATTTGCACTTGAATTTTTGAGTACGACTCGTACTTAAATTAAGTATAAAAAGCTTAATTTATCCCGAGTGTTTTTCTTTCTGTGTATTTTAAATATTAAAACATTAAAAAGAACATTACGTTCTTCAGAATTTCTCTTGCTCATTAAAAGATTTATACTGCCTTGGCAATCAATTGTGGTTTCAGATTGTGAACGTGCATTGAAAATTCCATTACCAATTATTAAATGAATATTATATAACAGTATGTATGTAAATATAGCACTTAAAGGTAAATTAAGTGAAACATTATTTCGCTTTTAAGTTTAAGTTAATTACGAGTTAAATATAGTGTCTAAAGAAAATTTTTTTTATTTAAAACAGCGGCCAGCATAAGCAAAGGAATGGAAAACTTTTGTGATATTAAGCAATATAGAAAATATAAAACGCATATTACGGTGAAATGTTATTAACTGTTTAATTAATATTTAACAAATTTTCAACTCATAATTATTACCAAATTACACATCAGACATGCAACAGCAGTAGGTGACAAAGAAAATTAAATAATTATATTACAAATAGAGCGTTAATTAGTTATTGAAGAATTTTCCAACGATTTAATGGTTAAATAATGAAAAATATTCCCAGGAATGGGAAATAAAGATTTTAAAATGGTACCGAATGCGTACCAAAATAGTACCTACTTTTTGGAAAGTTAAAAATACAAAATTGTATATGGCTGTAATAAAATGAAATTTTAAATTAAAATGATGCCACGAAGATTAAGATAACATTTTTATACCCTGCACAACTAGTAGCGAATTAGGGTATACTAAGGGAGTGGTTCCATGTTAATTTAAGAAACTTCACCCCTTTTTTTACCAAAATTGAAATTGAAATTTTATCAAAGTTATTTTTTTTTGCTTTAAAATAAAAAGATAACAAAGTAAAAAAACCTATTAACATTTTCGACAAAATTGAGTTTTTGTTACTTATTTGAATTTTGCGAAAGGTTCTAATAAAAGTTTATTTAAGTAGTGTTCATTTACTTTGCCGGCAGAAAATTTAAATTTTTAAAATTGTTCTCCAAATTACTCCAAAAATGAATGAACGCTTTACCAGCAAAAACTAGCCTGTCAGGCATATCGACTTTTGAACATGCTACCTTTTGTCTTTTCACGATGTCTTTCCAAACTCGTCTGTTTTCATGTATAATAGTCTAATACACATATACATACAAATTAAAAACATGAACATTCATATTAACAAACATGAAAACTAATTTCGTGTCTCTCTTCCCTGATGGCCTAAAAACAAAACAAACATGTTTTACTAGTTATAAATATTGCAATCAATTAAAATTTATAGTTTTTGGAAATTAAAAAATAGAAAATAATGTCAAAAATGTATTAACAAAGTGACCTCAATACTACAACAATAGAAAAAAGAGCAAATTGAGACGGCAAATGTCAAAATACCTTTATAAAAAATGTAAATAAACAAAAAAAATTACGACAAACGTCACACACGAACAAAATCACTGCAAACAGGTGCGCTTGTGAGGCCACTTTATGTACACTCACAATATTCTGTACGTAAAATTAACTGAAATTGTAATATAAAATAAATGAAAGTTCAATTAAAAACCGGTCTACCTATTTTTCATTTATTTTTAACAAAAAGTTCATTTAATTTTTACTGTAAAAAATTCAACACCATATTCCGTAAAATCAAATAAATATTCAGTTATTTTGTAAAATTTTACTGTCAAAAATTCAACACCATATTCAGTTAAAACGATTAAATATTCAGTTATTTATTAAAATTTTACTGTCAATTTTTTACTGTCAAATTGACCCCATATTCAGTAAAAACAATTAAATATTCAGTTATTTTATTAAATTTTCGTTTACTCCACAAAAGAGCCGAATTTCTAAAAAATACCAGACAGACACCTGTCCGCTTGTTTTTCTTATAAGCGAGAGAGGGAGAATATTTTAATTTACTTACCCAGTTACAGACGTTTGTTTTAGTTTTGTTGTACTGACCACGTTGTTTACAGAAGAACTCTCAATTATAAGACACCAGCAGCATGACCGATATGCCTTCGCAATTATTTTACTTTTAAAATTTGACGTAGGTATTTAACTAAATTATTTTAACAAATAGAAAATGGGTATTGCTTACACAAAACAAGCAATTCATTTTTTATAGATAAGTAAAAATTAATTTTTGGTAGTAAAATTATATAAAATAACTGAATATTTAATTGTTTTTACTGAATATGGTGTTGAATTTTTGACAGTAAAATTTTATAAAATAACTGCATATTTATTTGTTTTTACGGAATATGTAGTTAATTTTTTGACAATTAATTTATAAAAGATAACTGAATATTGATTTGTTTTTACGGAATTCGCGGATGAATTTTTGACAGTAAAAATTAAATGAACTTTTCGTTGCTTTAAATTACATTTTTATTTACTTTAACATAAAGAAGAATTTAACTCAATCAACGGACAATATTAACTGCAACTGAAAATCCGTATTAATATGCACTTAGTTTTTTGAATAACTGTTAGAATCAGTAAAAAATTAATTTGCTTGGAATTTTAAATGTTTGTTTATTTAAAAATGACTGAACGGAATATTTCTTAAATAAAATACGGTCCGTTACTGTAATAATATTGTGAGTGTATGATATGTCGGTGAATACATCTATGTGATCGATTAAATGGGAAAAATTAAAATGACCTTAAGATGAATGAATTGTAAATTTGTTTACACTGACAAAAAATTGCTTCCACTGCATTTCGAATAGATTCTGCCTCATATTCGCTAAGCTTATTTGAACATTTTTTTCTAGGTTGCAAAAAGGTATTCTTTGGCAAGCTGGACTAAAAATTCCTTTTTAAAAAAATAATTGAAGAAATGGCAAAAATGGCATATGCCAAAAAAAACTTTCCCTACTCGACAGTAATGCTACGAGAGAGCATTACCCGTCGTCTAATAAAAACATGGCTCAGATCAACAATGACAGAAGAAAGACTGTACTATCTAAATTTGCCTCACAAGGAAATCATAAATTGCTTATTTAAAAAAATTAATTTATATTGAACTGATCTTATATTTCATTTAATCTTATTGTTGATTTTTTTAATATAAAATACACATATTAATTTTAATAAATTTTTAAAAACAAATTTTTTACTTTTTTGTATCAAAAAAAGTTAAACAACATAAAACGTAAAGTTTATACATGTATTAATCAAATGTAAAACTAATACACAAAAGTGTATTTAAACACATTTTTAACGAATAATTTTTCAGCTATTTATTACTGCATGTCTACAAACAATGAAAACAAGTAATCGTCATACAACTTTTTCGGTTTTTTTTAAAAAAGTTTTCGTCATTCAAATTTTTTCCAGTTTCTTTAACGGAAACAATATGTTCTGTATGTAAAAATTTAAGAGGGTTATACATAAAAGAAATAAAACCGAAATTGTAACCCAGATGGTAATTAAATTAAAGTAATTAAAATGTAAAAAAATGTGAGACTTAAATTAGAAAAACGACTTTTTTGTGCGACTTTTTGTTTTAAAAACGACTTTTTGTGCGACTTTTTCAAAATTCTCAACGGCAACCCTGACTCCATAATAGTTTTCTAGGACATACAAAAACCGTTTTCAAAAATTTTGAAACACCCTCAAAATTTTGAGTTATTTTCAAAAATCTGTTTTAGGGTAGGTCGTAGCACTTTAGTACCTCTAACTCACACATTTTCTGATCGATTTCAAAATTTTAAACAGTTTTGAAAAGGCAAAGAAGTAAGCTTTTATGAAATGTATTCATAAAAAATATATTCCAAGAAATTAGGTCAGTGTTTATCAAAAGTTTCTAATTTTTTTTATTTTTTTTCATAATTTTTCAAATTCAACAAGAGTTATTTTAATTTTTTTCTATGAAAACCTATCTTTGTTTGCACTGTTTTTTTGAGATAATTTTGTGTAGAAATCGTTAAAATCGGCTTATATTTACAAAAGTTACTAAAGTTTTAAATCACGCACAAGATCGCAAAAATATGCATTTGTCACAAAATGTGGCTCAGCCGATTTTGGTAAATATTCCATATCACATTCCTCGTTTTCAGATTCATCATCACTTTGTTTATGTTAAGTTTCATTACATTTAATTGCACTTAATACTGGCTTAGTTAACAGTTAACACATTAGCATACTTAATGCTATCACGATTTTTATATTGATAACCAGTGATGTTTGTTTGGCAAAAATAACAGTCTTGTGGTTTATGGAATATTTGATGATGCCAAATCATTGGGAAAGATAACGGTAATGGCTGCCTTATAAACTTTTCGGACTTAGTTTTCTTAAGCATACTGGAACAGCTTGTACAAATACTTTCGGGTTCATAACATTTGCTAGAACTGTACGAGCAGTTAAAAACTGTATTGAAGGCATTTACCAAGGCTTTATTTTTCTTCAGATCAAAGCGAAGTTTTTTGTCAGCGAATAAACCGCAAACATATGTCTGTCCGTCCGTCTGTTCGTCTGTTGAAAACACGCTCACTTTCGAACAACTCAAAAGAAATGAACAAACTTGGTGCCAAATTGCTTGTAGTTATCCTAAGCAGTTTGCGATTGAAATTTAGCAAAATCGGTGCAGTAGGACCAGAGCTATGAATCAAAATGTGGAACCATCACCTAAAAAAAAATGATAATTTTGTTATAAAAAATAACATAAATGGTGGAACAAGGCACGGAATGAGATAAGATTTTGCAAAAATTTGTTTTATTCGACTGGAAATCACGCTGTAAAATTTCGTGAAGACCCGTCCATAATTTACCCTAGGCCCCATATAAACACTACTCCCGGAAAATAGTTTAGTACGCCTAAAACCGATAAAAATAATGCTATCATAACAAAATTTGAATTGAAACTGTTTAAATTGCTAAATAATTTAATATAGATCTAAACCTCAAACCAACCAATTTTAATGCTGATGTCTGTTTTTATAAAGATAAATTAATAATAAATAGACATCATATAGATATCCCTCCTGAAATATTCGAACAGTCGGTGGAGAGTATTAAAGATTCGGCACAGCTAAATATATCACTCTAACTTGTTTTTATTCATATGTTTTGCGCGGTGGGAGAAAATACTAAAAACAGGTGTTAATGATAAGTTGAATAACTTATACAATTTTTATCCGATTTGAAAAATTTAAACCATGTTTTGTTAAGAACTAAATTTTCTTCATATGCTAATATAAATTTTTATAAGCTTTCATATTCAAATAAGCAATGAAAAGCTACTAAAATCAAAAAAGTTTATAATTTTCGTTTTTTTTTTTTGTAGATATTCTTAACAAAAACAATACTTATAATTTACAAATGTATAAAAAAATTCACGTAATTTTAAAGCGTAATCAGTTTTCTTTCCAAACCCGTTAAACAAATTAAAATCGGACAAGAACTGACTGAGTTACAGGTCGGTAAGTTGACGAACATCACTGAAAACGGTTTTTTTAAATAACTTCTGAATTTGAGGGTGTTTCTGAAATTTTTTGACACAATTTTTAATGTACTCAACAATACCAATAACCCACGCTAGGTCGTTTTCCAAGTTTTTTTACACTGTAGCACCGTGCAATTAAACGTTTATATTACTTTTGTATTTTTTTGTTGGCAACAACATGCTAATTTACTTGTAAAATTTGTAATAGTGATGCATACAACTAGGGATGAAACGATACGAGTAAATACAAGCATCATACAGCAAACGAATTTTAAGTGAATTTCTGTTTTGTTTTCAATTTAAAATTAATTTCTGTTTTTTAAAACGTAATATTTTAAATAATTTTACGTTTTTTCTGTTAATAATATACATACTATTGAAATAGAAGCGAAATATGTATTTCAATCATTTAATAGCAATATCAAATTTTTACTGCTCAAACTCTGTAGATTCCAAAAGTGATTTCAAATCACGTGTTTTCAAAATCACAAGTGTAATTTTGTGGTGTTCTGAAAATCATACCTTTTTTGGTGTTTCTAGGTGTGGTTTCCGTAATTGAAGATCACACCAAAAAAACACACAAAAACGAGACACTTAAATAACACACGTGTTATTTTAGTAGGCACTTGTGATTTGAAATCACGTGATTTTATGTGCTGTTTTCACAACACAAGTGATTGAACGTGTAGTAAAACAGCACATTAGTTAAAGTGATTTTCAGAACAGGCCTGATAAACAACGTTTTTGAGAGAGTGGAAATTTTACGGAGTAAAAGCTTTATAATAGAAGACTTTCCAGTTATAAGATACAAAGAATGCTTACGAAGGCCGTAGCGGACCAGAAAATGCATTACATTCTGCTGATATCTAATAGTTGTATACATTTTCTGTAAAATTTACTTCATTGATAGCCAAAGGTTAGCTAAAGTAAGCCTCGTAACAGAAATATACAATCAAGAATTCTGATAGTGCATTCAAAATATTTCTGGAAAATATTGAAGGAATAAGACTTTTAGGTATAAAAGCTTTTGAGGATTGTAATTTGACTTAGAATACACATTCGAATAATATAAAAATTTTTTATAATTTTCTTTTAAAATCTGAGGTTTTAAATAAAATAACCCAGCTAGCATTTTTGGAAATTTTTAATCACATTCGAGTCTTTTTTGACTCTTGAGCGCGATTCAAATATCAGAATATACGCTCATTTTCTGATCATAAATGATACTTTTTTCGGGAAAGGGACCCTACCCGCGACTCTTCTTGAAGAGTCATATATGATTCGTTTTTTTTTTATTAGTTTTGAGACATTTTCGACTCTTTTTTAATAATTTTTGTAATTGAATTTTAAATCAAACACTTTTAAATCATAGGCGCGAGTCATTTTTGTGTCGATTTCTAAGCGCGCGAGTGATTAATCAGTTTTTAATCACCAAAACTCATACCGCTGATTTTTAAAAAACGATCTTCCAAATGCTAGCAGGGAAACTGAAAAAAATAAAATACTTATGGGGAATTTCATGTCAAATGACCCAATTTTGAAATCGATGTCTTCCAATTTGGATGAAATTTGCACCAAGGATAGTAGTTTCAACAAGATCGGGCAAAAAGTGTCTGAGAAATGTTTTTTTTTTCGGAAGACATCGATTTTAAAATTGGGTCACTTGACATGAAATTCCCCATATGCAGTTAACATAGAAATACAAAAGTTTTCAAAAATATTTTTATTAATTTAGTCTTCCGGGATTTTGCTCGGGCAAAAACATCATTAAATCTTCATAGTTTACTTCTTGCATCAGTTGGGCTTCAATAGGCAATATTGCAAGAGCGTTAATCAGAATCAGTCACACACATGCAAAATAAATAACACACTCACATTTTTATTTCGTTTCTCATAAATTATCATTGAAAAAGGGGAATCACCGAAATATTATTTAAAACCTTTTGAGCAGTTATGGGAATTTAGCTATTTTCCCGTCAAATCTAGCGATTTTGAAGGCAGTGAAAAGAAATTATTCTAGCTATGTATGTATTACGAAAATAAAAAGTTAAGATATACAGGTTTTTTAAGAATATTATTTTATTTCCTTTCTTCAATATGTGATCAGTAGTGCGATTCTCTATTAAAATTTAACATAATTTAAATTATTAAAAATATTTAACAGCAAAGTTAACGTAAATTTTATTCAGTAACTTTTTTAACAAAAACGTTTACTGCTATGTTCTATCTTTACTCCAGATACAGTCGAACTTCCTTATAGTGAACTTCTATACAATGAAGTTCTCCTTATTATGAACTTAAATCAAGAACACAACTTTTTCGTTCCACTTTGAATGTATTTTGATCTCCGTATAATGAATTTCCATACAGTGAATTTTTCTTTACAATGAACAAAATTTTGGAACCAAAAATACATTTTACGTGTGTTTTTGTCTCCATACAGTGAACTATTTTTTGCAGCTTTATTTTACACTTGTTAGCAACACTATTTATTAAGAAAATAAGAAATGTACCGTAAATGAAAACAAAAAAGTCGCCCGAGTTCAGTGAACGAAAATGACGCACCGGAGTAGCATTTCTTTTGAAAATAGTTGTTTGTAATTAATAAAGTTGAAGAAGGGACATCAAAGAAAAAAGATATAGGTAGCTAAAGAGTTTGGAATTCTTCCCAGTACATTATCAAACATTTAAAAAAACAGGTCAGTTATATGTATGTAGTTAAAACAAAAATACCTGATTATTTTAAATAAATAAAAAACAAAAAAAAAATTTCTTTATAATGAAGTTTCTATATAGTGAAATAATTGTCTGTCCCCGTGGAGATTCATTATAAGGAAGTTCGACTGTATTTAAGTTATCTTAACGGCAAAATATTTTTCATTGTTTATTTTTAAATTCGTAGTTATTTTTCAAAGAAAAAAAAAACAAACAAACACAAAAATTTTGGCAAATAAAAGCCACATTAACATTTTTAAAATTCACGTTATTTACATACATTTTGCCAAAATAATATTAGAAAAATATCTTTTTTTGCCAATTTAAAAATATCATTAAAAATATTACATTTTAGATGCAGCTTATGGAAATCACTAATAGTGTTTCCTTTTTTACACAAAAAATAAGTGGTAGACTTTCCAATCATCCCGCTGTTAGGAAATTTTTGCGAATTTCCCCTTATTTAGCAATTTTAACCGAATTTTTGCGATTCCTTATAGTTTTAGTTGCTTCAATTAAATTTTATGGTTTGTTTGAAATATTAAACAATTTCGCGAATTTCGATATTTTTGCAACAAAAAATATTTTATATATTCCAAGAATTTGTTTTAAGCGATTAAGCGATTTCCAATTAATTTTACGTTTTTTGCAAGTTTGCAATTTTTCGCGAATTTTAGCAATGTTCGCAATATAAGCGATTTGTTCCTGTGCTTCTTTAGAGTTTTAACGATTTTTAATAAATAGACGCTGTTTGCAAATTTTTGGGAATTTCCGCTAATTTAACAATTTGTACCGAATTTTTGCAATTCCTTATAATTCTAGTGACTTTTAATGAATTTTATAGCTTGTTTGATACATTAGAAATTTTTGCTATTTTTGCAAATTATCAGAATTTTCGCTATACTAGCAAAATTTTAATGGCGTTTCGTTAGTGTCGAAAGTACTTTAAGTCGTTCCACACGATAACTAGTTTGCCCTCGATGACAGTGCTCGCTAAATATAATAATTATTAAACAAAGATGCCACTTGCTTTGTTGTTAAAATTGAGTTACTGTGCCGGTAAAATTAACGTTAACGTTTATAATCAATTTTCGATTTTGAATTCCCCTTACATTATTTTACCTTTAAATTATGCTGCCCTGGGCCCGGGCCTTACATGCCTAGGCCATAAGCACCGCGACCCAGATGATCTTTTGTGCAGCCAATGAGCTTCACCATGTCAGGTTGAGGCAACATATAAAATACAACTGTTAAGCGAATAGGAATTATAAACACTTTAAAGTCTTACCCGTAATAATATCAAAGTTTTCTTTTCTTACAATCCCGATTTTTTGTCAACTCTAATTGCGGTTGTTAGGGGAAACAAATTACTTTAATTCATTGTTGCCAGTTCAGTTTTTTGCACTGCCCCTTGCTTATTTGCATATCAAGCAAAAGAAATTTCTAAGCCTGTGTAATGTGTGTTAGTGGGTGTGTGGTCAAAATCGCTGCATTATGTTTGATGAAGGGTATTAAAGATGCGGCACAGCCGAATCTAATACCGTAGGCATAATATTCTGGGTATTTGATCAATTCTTAGTAGATTTAGCCATGTCCGTTTCTACTCGTCGGTAGAAAACACGCTTCCCTTGAAAGACTAAACAGAAAACAGCAATTTGGGGTCGAATTGTTTCTATACACAGAAAAAAATATCAATGTTAGATTAACATTGCACAATCTTGATTACAATTCATAGTTAGTTTTAATTTTAAGCGAAAAATTTAATTATAACATTGTTCCATATTTAGTCCAGAAAATCCTGTTTTATTTGTTTTTTTTTTTTGTAGAAATAATAACAATAAAGAGAAAAACATACATAAAATTTTTTATGATAGTAAGAAAAAAATTCCCATATTATTTTTGTTAAAATTATCTCTCCATTCTGCTGGTGACTTTTAATTGTGAGTGCCTCTGTAAACAAAGGGAAAAACAAAAAAGTGAAACATGTGTTACAGCAATATAAATAATTATAATCTCTCTCTTTCTAGTTCCGAGAATAAATGTTTAGAATTATTCTTAAATAAATGCATATGTTGTCTCTAAAGCTTCTTCTCGCTGTTATTTCAAACTCAAACCAATTCGATTCTACATGAAATTCACGTTGTTTCAACTTAAAATAACTTTCATTCAACGTGATTCGGAGTGATATTTCAATATGTACGTCATTTTGCTCTAACTTTACGATAATGTTAAATTAACATGAATTATAGTTATTTTAAAAGAAAAGAATGTTGTTCGCAAGTTATTGTAAAATCACGTTAAATTTATATGAAGTAACTGTATATGAAGCAAAATTACTACCCAAAAATGTAAAATAAACCTTGTTTTCGAGAATTTTACATAGATTTTTTCTGTGTGTAATGTTTCTAAGAGTCTAGATATGGAATAGATCCCAATACCTCTGAGTAACACCTGTGACCATAAGAGAGTCCCTCATTAAAGGTGCTATCAGACGGTATGTATTTTACATATGTACTGTCACTTTTCTTACCCATATGTAATTGCGTATGTATGTCAAAATTCCCATTTTACACACGATTCATAATTTTTGCTATCACACCTGCTTATGTTTTTCCGTATGACATAACCTATAAATGTAAACAAAAGCTGACTTTTTAAAGTGTATTAATTGTTTTAATTATAAAGCTGCTGAAATTATAAAGTTTTTAAAAGTAAAATGGATGTAATAACTGCTAATAAAATAATTGTAGCGTCAAGCATTATTGCAGTAATATCTGAAATAAAAATAAAAAAAAAAAGAAACAAAAACAAAAACCATCTGTTTTGTTTATGTTTGCCACAGGAAAATAGAGCGTGTTCTAATCGAAGAAATTACATATGTATTTCCACATGTATTTTACACATGCAAAGTTTCATATGTATCACACGATGTTTACAACTTTTACAGATGGAAAATTTGACAGTACATATGTAAAATACATACCGTCTGATAGCACCTTAAGTCTATTGAATTATAATTTAGTTCATACAGGAATTTAATATTACACGAGGAACAGTAATTCCCTGTATAACATTTACAAATATTTTAAATATTAAACCATCTAATTAACACAAATATTTCTTACTTAAGCTTTTTGAATAATCTTTCATTTTTTTCAACTCTGTCATAAAATTTTAAATCATTCCATTTTAATTTGCCATCCTTGCAGGGATAAACATGGGAGTTACTTTGCCATTTATTAGCACACAAAAAAAAATCAAGTGAACTTTGGAAAATGTTGCAATTAAAAGTGCTGAATTAACTTTTTCTCTTCGCATGTAGCAGGCAGGCCGTAGAGCAGGCATATAAACTAGAAAAAGATTGAAGAGATTTATGTGTCTAAATGTGGTTGGTCATTATGGCCTCTTCTTGTTTATTTAACACAAAATTTATGTCTTCGACACAGACATGTTACGAGTAATTGTTTTTTATTTTCTCTCTTTTTGGTTTATCTTCTTAATTTTAGCAGATTTAGTAGCATTTTAAAATTTATAATCATGGAGGTAAATGTTTGAATGTCCACAACTAATTTGAGGGCAGTGATTTGGTGTTGAGCACACGGACTGTTATAGACAATGAAGATTTAAAGAGTTCAATGACTCAGGGTTTTATGAAAAATGTTGTAAAATAATTAATGGAGATGATATTTTGAAATAATGAAAAAATTTCTTCCTGAAATAAACAAAATAATAATGTAGTCATAGTTGGATTACAATATAGCGAAAACTAAGTTCGTAGAGGAAATCATAAGCATAATTGGGCATACCGCAGAGTAGAGACAGACTCTTCTAAACGTCCAACGTGCAAGGTTGAACACTATTTTAAATACTTGTATTTGAAAGTATTCGGAACAGTGTTCGAAAATAAAAAGTATATTATTTAGCGTTCGGCGCACACACCAAAGAACTATATCTATTTGTTTGGTGATTGCTCAGACGAACACTACCCTTAATACCGTTCGTAACTACTTTCAAGAAAGAGCCGAACACTATAAAAAAACAGAACAATTGAAGTGGTTCTGTAGACATACATTAAATTGGAATTATTTATTGCAGTGTTTCTCTTTTCACATTAATCATGATATGAACATACAACAAATTTTAGCAGCGAGCGCAGCACGAACAGCTCGTGTGTGTATGTATTGTGTATATGTTTTGTCAGTGTAAAATTATTTTGCTAACTACGCAAAACAGAAACGAACGAGCTAAACCAAAAAAAAAAAAAAATCGTGTTTTTTTAAAAAAGCCGAACGGTACTAAATGTTTTCATCTTTTGTTGAGTTGGATAACAGTATTATTTTTGTGCTCGAAAGTTGGCAAACATGATTTTCTACACAAACACTTTTAGCGTTTGTGCTTTCCAAAAATCTACTAAGAAGAGATACTAAGTGTTTATTTTCGAACACTGATTGAAAATACTAAAACGTATTTTGTGATTGTAGTTACATTACACTTTCAAAATGTATATTGTATACTTCATACCTGTTACCGAGTATTTTTTGTTTTAAATATTTTTAAAAATGGTCTCTAAATGCATTGAATAAGGTGGATGCACCCATTTTGTTTGGTCAAAAACTTTCATATTTTTACTGAGAGTATTCTGAAGCACGATTCACTCGTTTTGGATTTGTCAGGAAAATCAAAGCGGTTTTACAAGGTGGTACTTCAGTGTCGGATAATGTTTTGCTTTGGTTTTTTGGTGTCATACTACACTTTTTTTAAAATTGTGTGTTAATTGTAAAGGAAACAAGATGAAAAACCACAAATGAATATCACAAACACAAACTTTGTATGAAAAAATTTAACATCCGTATTTAAATCAAGCCACAGTGGTTAAGTAAAGAATGCTTGATTCATGTACGGATTATTTAAGTGACCCATATCTGAAATAATCCGCAAAATGGATTGGCTTAAGTAAAAGTGAGATACAAATTCAAGAATTTCTAAGTTGGATTGATCTAGAATTCATACCTTGAAATATTCCAAAAGTGAATTTGATTCTAACCTAAATGGTGGCCCAACCATAATGCACTATGTTATTGGATGTCAAATTTAATGTCAAGTTTTTTGCCCAACTTAAATTGTCATTTCTTTGTTTCATTGTTTGACAGAGGTACATAATTGAGCAGCGCGTTAAGCTTGTTGAATCCTTTAACGAAAGTGGCCGTTTAAATCAAAATGCAATTCGTGCACTTCGTAATTTTTTTTGATCAGCATAATCGACCAAATTTGTACACAATAAGGAGAATTGTGCGCAAATTTCAGCAAACAGGGTATGCGAGAAATTTGAAAATAGCGGCGGACGCACGCTTAGTTCGTACTGCGAAAAACATAGCTGTTGTATGGCAGAAGAGCCGTCCACCCCGACTCGTCGTCATGACTTATAATTGAACATCTCACGATTATCACTGATGGCACAAATTAAGGATATTGACCTGAATGGTACCACTTGCCACTCAGCCAACAAAACAATTGCTATTTTTCTCGAGAAATTCCATGGCCGTGTTATCTCACGTCGTTGCGATGTTAGTTGGCCGTCACTATCATGTGATTAGACACCGTTGGGCTTCTTTCTTTGGCGATATTTAAAAGAAAAAGTGTACGTCAGTAAGCCAAATACCATTCAGGAGCTAAGGTATAGATAACTCAGCACATTAACGACCTGAACCCTCAATTATGTCTCAGAGTCATTGAAAATATGGACCACAGGTATGTCACTGAAGCCGTTGCGACCGTTTGACCGATATTTGGTTACACACATAATTGTCATAGATCCTTCCACAATAAAAAACAGAATTTATGGTCTACCTAAGATACACAAAACAGGGACACCCTTAAGACACATAGTTTCCTCTATACAGGTTCCTTGCTATGGACTTTCCAAACACATATGTAGTTCAAGTTATAAAAAACATAAAGTTTCAAAAGATTTGAATATTAAAAACTCAAACGGTCTGAAAGAGCTTAAGAACATCACTCTCAATGATGGAGAGATTCTAATTTCGCTAGACGTCATATCACTATTTACTAATATACATACCTATCAACAAAGTAATAAACATAATTATTAAAAAATGGAAAATGATAGAGAAACATACAAAAATGTCTAAACCAACATTTATCAAGATCCTTCGATTTTGCATTAAAGAAAAAAACTATTGCATTTATGATAAGGACATTTATAGTCAAATTTTTGAAATGCCAATTGGCAGTCCAAATTCTCCTACAATTGCAGATAAAATATTAGACGACTTACTAGATGAAACCCTCACAAAGTGAAAAACAAAAATATTGAAATTAAATACATAAGGAAATATGTAGATGACATACTGGCCATAGTTAAAATGGACGACAAAGAAGAAATTTTGAAAAATTTCAACAATTATAATAAAAAAATACTATTTACCATGGAAATTGAAACTAGTAGCTCTATAACATACTTAGACACCAAAGTACATAGAGAAAACAACAAAATAATCTTCAATTGGTACAAAAAGACAATGCATCTGGAAGAATGATAAATTACAACTTGACACAACCTAAAAGTCAAATAATTAATATAGCAAAAAATTTCATCGCCATGTCCATGTCTTACATTTACATGGACTAGCCCTATTATTTGCAGGGTATACAAAACGATTTGCTTGCTTTGTGTAAAAAATTCCCATTTTCTATTTGTTGAAATTATTTAGTTAAATACATTAAATTTTAAACGTAAAATAATTGCGAAACCATATTTGTCATGCTGCTGGTGTCTTATAATTAAGAGTTCTTCTTTAAACAACGTGTCAGTAGAACGAAAGTAAAACAAATGTGTGTAACGGGGTAAGTAAATAATAATTGTCTCTCTCTCTCTCTCTAATTAAAAAACAAGCGGGCAGATGTCCTCCTGGTATTTTTTAGAAATTCGACTCTTTTGTGGAGTAAACGAAAATTACTGAATTTAATAAAAAAAAACTAAAAAATTCCTTTTTTTTACGGAATATGAAGTTAATTTTTTGATAGTTAATTTATATAAAATAACTGAATATATTGAATCCCAAGAAAAACTATGATAACTTATATGCATGTGGCAGTGTAAATAAACTGAACTGGCAAAATAAAATAAAGTAATTTGTTTTTATTTTTGTTTTTCTTTACCCACTTACAACTACATTTAGAGTTGACAAAAAATCAACCAATTGTAGTCGGGACTGTAAGAAAAGATAAACTCATTGTTTATTGTTGTTGTTTTTGTTTAAGCTTTGATATTGTTACAAGTAAAACTGAGGTTTATAATTCTTATTCGCTTAACAGTTTTATTTGTATAATATATTTACTTTTTCTTAAATCTTCGGATGAAGTTTCCTGACGATCTGGCCTAAGCAACCAGTGAAATGCGCATAGGAATAGCTTATCCCATCAACAATAAATTTCAGTTTCTCAATAGTATGAAATGGAAATTTGGTACATTTAAAAGAAACCTTGAATATTCTTATGTTTTTTAATATTAAGTTGATTTTTTGAAAGTTATTGATATAAAATAACTAAAAAAAATTCATTTGTTTTTAAAAATTAATTGAACTTTTCGTTAAAAATAAATAAAAATAAGTAGACCGGTTTTTAACTGAATTGACATTTATTTTATATTAAAATTTCAGTTATTTTTACGTACAGAATATTGTGAGTGCATAAACAAGTAAGAAAGTATTGTCATCAAGACCGACCATTTGATGCCCTACACCACAGAAAATGAGAGTGCACAATATCTGTGACCCATGGCCAATCATGGACCCGGCAAAACAAATTATGTTATGAGGTTAAGATGCACATAAGAGTTCTTTTGTGCCGAATATTACCTTAATATCAAGATCAATATGAGATGTGTTTCCGTTAAAGCGAATTAGGAGAGGGAGTTTATAAGGTCCGTTTGGTCAATTGTGGAACTGCTAGTACAGAATTTCCCGTTACATAATAGATTTTATAAAAATAATCGTTTCAGTTCTAACATTTATAAGCAAGTTTTGGCATTTAATGCTTATTTCGGGAATGCTATTTGTATGGGATATTTGGATAATTTGGTAGCGCTTTTAAAGCCTAAATCTATCCATGATGATCTGACAAAGAATACTTATCATAAATAAAAAAGTGAGTGCAGTATGAGAGTTCGTTTGACAGCTAACACTTTCGTAAGGTCTTTCTAAAAAAAACCTCATCATAATTCACGAATATAGTACTTAAATAATAATTCATGCTACAATAATGTCCAACTGTTATTGCTTTCATCTGTTCTAATTTTACTATTTTAATTTTTTTTATTGTCTGTATTGCAGTATCATTTCCTAAAACCAAAAATAAGGTCATTTATATTAAATTCATTGCATTTCATATCAGTTTACGTACTCAAATTAACATGTCGTCCTCTGGCATACCTTTTTTATGTTCAAATCGTTCACTTAAAGAAACAAAAACAAAAAAGAATTAAAGTAAAGAATTAAGTTGAAGGACATGTGATGTCACTTTCTACAAATAATTGTATATTTTATACTCTGAATTACTTAACAACATTCATTTGTCAAATAATAGTTTTTTTGTTAGGATTGTATTCTGAGGTCACACTGATTTGACTCAATTATAACTTTTTCCTTTTTTTTTTTTGACATTTTGCAATGGAAGGCAACAAAAACATGAGGTTTTCTCTTTTTAGATTTTACCATTTTAAACCAAAAAAAAAAAAATTAAAAATTGTGGCAAATGGCAAATTCATGTTCTTTTAAGTTTATTTTTTATTTTTTGTTCGTATGCTTGTGTGTAAATGACACTTAAGACTTGAAAAAAGAAAACTAGTGACATTTTTAAACAGGTCAAAAGTTTATTTGTACAAAAATTGCTGCAATAATCAATTTTACAGATCAAAGCTTTGTAAATTGTTTTCAGGAAAGCAAATATGTATATCATAAGTATAAATAACTGACTGAAAATAGTTTGATTAAATATCTTTAAAATAAATTATAGGATAAAATATCATGTTTTTGCATTAATTTAGTTGAACACTATGAACTTAATGAATGGGCCATATTGTACTCCATGTATAAAGTGTCAAAAAGTATTAACATGAAAGAAGAATGCTCATTTTTATTTATAATGCACAAGAGGTAACAAAAAAAATAACGAAGCAGCAGGAGAAGATGGCATATATGAAGTTATGCTACTACTTCATCCCGAATGGGCATGAGCAGGAAGAGAACGGTCCCTCAATGTGAATTAGCTTTGATTAAAATTCCAAAGAAAGGGGATCAACATGACTATGGCATTGGAATAACAAATAACTGCCCGCATAGGACAAAAACGTATACAGGAAAAGCCGGAAAGTAGTCTATTAGAAGAATAAGCTGAGTTTCGCCCTGACAGAAACTGTATCAACCAGTCACTATTCGTAATCGTTCATATGTTGTGTTTGTTGATTTCAGTTAAGCTTTTGATATGATACACAATATGGCCGTGTCTAACAAAGAAAGCGTTATACGGTGGCTCTGAGATATCAGTCCTGCACGATGGCATCTATAGCAACCCTTTCGCAACAGATGCTGGC
The DNA here is from genome assembly GCA_949318255.1 of Pollenia labialis. Taxonomy (NCBI): domain Eukaryota; kingdom Metazoa; phylum Arthropoda; class Insecta; order Diptera; family Polleniidae; genus Pollenia; species Pollenia labialis. The sequence continues at coordinate 58,118,869 of OX439143.1, forward strand.
GTAAAATAAGGTTGCCCACTCTCACCATTACTTTTAACCCTAGTACTGGATGAGATAATGAAAGAGAGGCGTTTCATTATGAGAGACTTTACATGGACGCATATAAATAATTTCGAAGACTTGGATTTTTGAAGACGACCTGTGTTTGTTATCACTAGGGACCGGATTTTTATGCAGTTAAAATCGAGTTTTATGTGCATAAAACATACACTTAAAATAGAAAAATATGCGCTTTAAATTGAAAAAATATGCACTTTAAATTTTTCCTATCACATTTTTTAATCATAAACAAACCATTAAAATAACATAAAAACCCTAAAAATTCAGTCTCGTTAACGAAAATAAGGTACACCAAAAAAGCAGAAGTAAAAATATAGTAAACCACAAAATAGTAGGTAAAACAATAAAGTAAATTAAGTAACTTGTTAGATAGATATGCGAACCTTCATATAAAATTTGCATATACATTCATTTTCTAATACGCTGTTTTCGTAAAAATTTAAATTAAATATGCCAGCAGTTTGTGTTATTGTTTTGTGTCCTTCTTATTTCTAAAAACTTTATCAAGTTTGATACGAATTTGTATACTTAAGTTTCCCTTAACTGCATATTAATTTAATTTGCATTCTCAATGGATTTGATTTCTCTAATTTTACAATAGTCTTAGAGATAAATCCGTAATTTGTAGACTTAAAAATTTTCCGAAATTTTATACTTTGTAAATTTGTTATTTTTTTTTTTTTTTTTTTGTACTGCATAACCATCGTTCCATCACATCCTTGAATTGTTCAAAATTTTCAGCATAATACACAAGTGATTTCAACCACATTGTTGTTATAGGATACTTCTCCCAATATGCGACAACCGCGATGTGCTTTGCAAAATATTTTTCCCCATTTTTTCCCAAAAATGCACCAAAAATATGCAATGTCAGCAATATATGCAAAAATATGCATTTAAAGCATAATATGCAAAAATATGCACTAAGAAATCGATGCCATTTTATTTAAAATTTCTTGATTCAAAAAGATATTAAGTTTCTGTTGATCTCAGACTGACGACAACAAATATGCATTTGCATAAAAATCCGGTCCTTGGTTATCACATTATATCAGTGATATGCAAGCAAAGCTAGACGATCTCGGACAACTTGAGAAACCGATAGACCTAGAGATCAACGTTGCAAAAACCAAGGCTATGAGAATTAATAACAACGATATATTCTATTACACCTCCAATTGGACGCAAAGAAAAAACATGGTTGATGCAATCACAATCGCAAACTATCATTAATGTTTGTGGTTATGATTGTTTCAAACACGTCTTGAGTAACAATATATGTTCAGGCATAATGTTTTTAGCCTATTATTGTCTCAAACATATTATTATGCTCATAAGAAAAACGCAAACGACCATTCCAACCATGTTTTCCAAAACCATGCAAAATGTCTATTTCAACACGTTACATGGTTCTCACAATAAAAACAATAACAAATTTATTCCAAAAAATTTATTTTTTATCAAAAATACAAATGTATGTACATAAAATTTGTTTTATAGATATATACATTAAAGCATTTAATAAAAAATAAAATTAAATACATACATAACTAACGAAAAACTGCACATTAAAGATATTCGGTTTTCTCAACGTCTCATTTGCTTCTATTCTGTCGCAAAGCTTACCAGCACTCATCTGCTAATTATTTATTTTCGTTTTTTTTTTGCCGTACAGATAAGTTCAATCAGCTAACGCCCAACTTGTTTCAATATTGTAGGTGTTTTTGGCTGCAAGAAAGACAACGTTTATACATGTTTGTATGTATATTTTAAATAATATATAAATAACTTACCTGTTTCAATAAGGCTCCACGAAAAGCCCCCCAATGAAATAACACCCAAACGAGAAATGAAATATTCCCCAAATTTTTTTCATACATTTTTGGGTGTTATTTCATATGAAATAACACCCAATTTTTTTGGGCCCTTTTACATTTTTTTTTGGGAATTATTTCATTCCTCATTTGGGGTTTTCAAATTATGAAATAATCTCCAATGAAATAACACCCAACAAATTTTTAAAATTCGGGGCTTGTTTCATAGCGTGTATAATTTGGGTGTTATTTCATTTTTTATTCGGGGTTTATTTCATTTTTAAAGCTGTTGGTTTTTGGGGGTTATCCTTGCTGAAACTGACTCTTTTATGAATTTTGGGCATAATTTCATTTTTGTTGCTGATGGGGTTTATTTCATTGGGGTTTATTTTCATCATTGGGTGTTATTTCATATGAAATAACTCCCAAATATTGGGGGTTGTTTCGTTTTCGCTTTGGGGTTTATTTCATTTATTTTTCGATGTTATTTCATTCACTGTTTTTGGGTATTATTTCCTATTTTTTGGGATTTATTTCATTTCATTTTCGTGGAGCCTATTTTTATCCCTCGCGTCCACGTGCATGTTTTCATAATTAAATAATTTAAGCTTTCATAAGACGGAATAAAAATTTGGTATTCATTGCTTAAAGAATATCTAAAGGCCCAACCATAATGTGTTTAAGTTGGCTTAAGGAAATGGGCGAATACATGTTATTTATATGAGGAAACCCATTTTGAACTTAAGGAAACTTTTTGCTAAGTTTAATGAAACTGTCATTTGCTTAAGCAAGGTGCGAATCTGATCGCACATTCCATACGGAATCAAATGTTTCTAAATACATTTGAGAGACTTTTTGTTAGGCCTTAACTCTTAAAGTAATACATTCAACTGTTGAAGTTGCCAGTTAGTTTCTTATATTATTTTTTATAATACTAAACTTTGAAAATGTTCGCTCGACAGTTGAGTTCGATAATGGTAGTGCCAGTATCGCAGATGCTATCCTACTAATATTTGAACATTTACTTGTAATGAAACTTATATTTAATAATCACCTTTCAATTCATTTGGTTTTTCCATTCTTTTTTGCAATTTTGAAAATATTTAATAATATCAACCCTAAAATATCCCCAAATGCTATTTATACACACTTAATTTCACCCTAACTACTTTTTAGTCCCTAAAACTGACCCTAAACGCAAACAAAAACCCCAAATTTGGGGTGAAAATCCCTAACTTGGCAACACTGGCTCAATTAGAGAATGTGTTTGAAAGCAAACAAAAATTGTGGTACTTAACATACCTTTTGTTTGCAACTTATGTTATGATTTTAATTGTATATTTGAATATAAAAACAGTTTAGTAGCAAACATTTCACATAATTTAATATGTTTAGCTAGATCAGAGTAACTTTTTTAGTGTAAAACACCATATAATATTATTATAGTGAATTTAAAAATGTTAAGGACAAAAAATATTTGTTCATGTTATATTAGGACTATAATTAACTTATTAGGGTAAACATATTAGGCAAATATGAAAAAAATGTTCGTAGTGACCATTTATTAATCATGTTTTTTCTCTGCGTGAACGCATTGAATAAGTTGAAAAATTCTGCTACTTCGGTAGTATAATAGCAAGATCTGGTGGAACAAAAGACGACGCAGCCAATTGAATCGACAGGGCATGAGCAGCATTTGGAAGACAAAACTCAATCTGGTGCTCTATACAAATATTAAAATAAACCAAAATGAGGATTTTCAAGGCGTGCGTGAACTTTATGGTTGTAAAACCTCATTGGTATCCATAGGAGCTCCCAAAAATGTACAAGCTTTTTTTGATAAATAAAGGCAAATAACACTGCTCTCGAAATTTACACTTTTTTTGTGAACCTAGCGTTTTACCCTAATTCGGGTACGCTGAATCCAGTGGTGCTAGCCGTTTTTTTTAGGTTAGCTCTCCGTTATTTCGAAAATGGAGGCGGTTGCACAACATATATTCGCGTAACTAAAAAACGGCTTAGTTTATTGAAATTACTAAAATTAAATATAGTCCGTTTAATAAAATTCTTAAATTTGTCCCCTGCAGTGCCTACAATGCTCCTAGATGGGTCAAATGTATGACCTAATTTTTCATCTAAATAATTTATTTCTTACAAACCTACCCGCTATCTTCATTCTTTATAGGGGCTCCCATACAAAATGTTCAATGCAGACTAGAAATATATTGAAATACCCATAAATGCCCAGGAGTCGCCCCTAGTAAGATTAAAATTATGGCCGACCTCAATTAGTTTTTTGTTTTTAACATTTTCTCCAGACATACTTGCCCCTTATCCCCACTTTTTAGGGGGCTCCCATACAAATATTGCGTTTTATGAAATTCTTAAATAAATTAAAATTTTTCGATTTTTGTGAATAAAATCAAAAGTTGGCAACAGATTTTAATCATTTGTGGCTGGTTTTGTTTGCAGCTTCGTTTTTTTAGAAGCCTCGATGTTTAATGAATTTTTAAAAAACAAAAATTTCGAAATTTTGATAAAAAATTGGTTTTTTTCCAACAAAACAATTATGTTTCTAAAACGACTGAGCATATTAGAAAAAAAGTTTTAATTTTCTAAAATTGCGGAATTTCCGTTTTTAAGTTTTTTCATTAAGCTCAAGCTTTTTTGAGTTACGCGAACATATGTTGTAATTGTAATTTGTATTTACCTTATCGTATCAGAACTAGATTGTCGTGGGCCTTGTTAATATCTCGAATATTTTATGGGTTTGAGGTTTATTCTGGCACATGTGCGGTGCACTTGAATAGAAATAATGGCTTGATAAACGTAATTGTACGTTTTGTTTATAGTATTCGGCGTCGAGATCATATTTCTCGTTTTTTAAGGATTTTTTTGCTTAACTTTAGTGCACTTGATTAAATTTCGTAGCTTTACATTTTTCTAAAAAATTATAAGAGATCGTATACCACTTTTTTAATTCTTTTGTTTTTTCATGTTCGAGTAGAAACCCACAAATTCCTAGAATCCTAGATCAGGACTGCGAGGTGGTGGAATCAACTGCCTTTTTAATTGCGTATATTTTCCCACTCCGATAATGTGTTTCCCTTAAAGCTCTTGCGATTTGTTATTACTGTATGATTTTTTTAATGCAGGAATTAGCTTTCAAATATGTAGACATCCATATTTATCTTTATGCTTGTGTAAGGATATGTACGTGTGGGTAAGCATAAAGATTTGTCATCAAAGTTTTTCTTGGGATTCAAAAATTAATTAATAAGGATTCTTTCAAATGTGCTAAATTCCCTTTTTATACTATTGAGAAACTGAAATTTATTGTTGAAGGGATAAGCTATTCCCATGCGCATTTCACTGGTTGCTTAGGCCAGATCGTCAGGAAACTTCGTCCAAAGATTTTAGAAAAGCTAAAGATATTATACAAATAAAACTGTTAAGCGAATAAGAATTATAATCCTCAGTTTTACTTGTAACAATATCAATATTTGTCGTATTTTCTGTTTTGAATTGGACCATTTCTTTAATTTAATTTTTATAATTTTGTTTAGTGTATATATTTTTAATAAACTGGCATTTATTTAAAATTTATACGACATCGTCTGCAAAATTGTTGATATTAACTTCATTAGGTGTTTTTATGTCAAGACATTCATTATACACTATATTCCGCATGAGTAGCCCTTTAACCAGGGCCGGTGGAACTTCATCAGTGACAACATAGGTTTGTTAACCCGCATCCGTGTTTAAGAATAACTCCTTATGAGAAAAATATCGCTGGCTTAACATGTAAAGGCTCTAAGTCCAAATTTGAAAATTTTACAGGAGAGACAAAAACAATCAAAATACATATGATGGAACAATTTGAGAGAAATGGTTAAACTGTACTTTTAATTAGGACTTAGAGCTTTTTCATGTGATAAACTGGACTTAGCGCTTTTGCTCATCACTACAAAACAACAACAAAAAATGAGATTACTGTAATTTTTTCTTTGTAAACAATATGTTTTTACTTATTGCATATTACTGCATTAAAATCTTTATTTCTTTAAAAAGTGGACTTAGAGCCTTTACATAGAGCGATATGTACTTGTTCAAACTTACATAGATAACGAGTATAATTCTCCAGTTTGCGATATCAAAGGCATTGTTTACATCTCTGGTAAGTACTCTCTGTTTACACCATGGCATTTTTGCTTTGTGTAAAACCACATTTATTGCATATTTGACTAACCGAATCCATATTGGCGATTTGAGAACCTTAACATGTCCCACAATTGCCAGCAGGCGCTTTCCAATTGCATTTGTATCGAGTAGACGATACAAATTTCTTTATTTGGTTTTTGCATTATAACAAATTTCTGTTTCTTTTTTAAACGCTTTGGAGAAGATCCGTCTTTCAGGCAAAAATTAATTGTGACGAATATTCCTAATGAACTAATAGTCCCCACCGTAAATGCCTTATTTCGAATGGCATCGGGTCCTGAAGACTTGTTTTCTGTAACTATAGTGCGAACTTCTCGCATCGAAAAAAACAACCGTCGGTCGGCTATACCAAATATTGTAAAGTGCGACTTGAATGTTTGTTGTATGCAAACGAGCTTTGAAAATATTCGTTTTATAAAAATGTTAAAAACAAAATAATTAAGCAATGAAAAAATGTCCCAAGAACAAAATATTATTATTATTATTATTATTCTTTGCATTTTGCATTTTTAATTATTTTTTAGTGTTAAAATTTTTTCTCGCCCCATTTATATTTGTAAGTTAATTTGACAGTTCAAAGCGGGAACTTTTCTTACAAAAATGTTACAGAGACACTTTTTCTGTAAATTGGCGAGAAAATTCCTTACGTGACAAGCTAGTACTCGTCAAAAAAAAGTAAAAGACATAGTTTAATAAGTAAGTTTGTTTCAATATATGGCATTTTTGTTTCTTTTCACACATTTTAATCGAAAAGTTTCTCGACGCCAGAGTTACAGAATACGGGAACTGGTGTTCATTGTTTAAAGCTGAGATCACACGATTGCCGCAAATGCACCAATATGACCCAATCTTAATTGTGCTTTATTGACGCACAATAATAAAATTGCGCCAATCAAATATTCTGAAATCACACGATTGCCCTGTTTTATACAAATTTAATTGCCGCTAATTGCTACAAAGTGAATTGGGTAGAATAAATGCCGCATCATAGTCATACGATTGTTCTAACTTGACAACTGCGAAAACAGCTGCTGTGGCAGCTTTTTTATTTGTTTGGCAGTTCTACTTGGCTTGTTCATTAAAAAAAGGAATTTGTATTATATAATTAAACAAATTTTTGTGTTGAATAGTTTTAGTTTTAAAGGTAAATATATGAACTTCCAAATATTAACAATAAAAACTTTCAGTTTCAAAATTTGTTTCATATAAAATTCTAAGCGAACGTTTACGTTAGAAATTGTTGAACAAGCAGTAAATAAAGTTAAACTCTATTTTAAAATACATAAGTATAGCACTTGTTCAACAATAGTGTATTAACTCAAAATTAAAAAAATCAGTAGAAGCAAACCAATTTTTAATTTTACATAAAACGCATATGTGCGAAAGAATTCTTAAACCAACAGTTTTATTACCAAAAAGTAAATTAAATAGCATGATATTTTTACAGCGGTTAGATATGAATACAAATAAAACGTTTCGTTTTTTTTCCAAAAAAAGAACAGAGACAAATTTTGAGTTAATACACTATTGTTGAACTAGTGCGATATGTAAAAACAAGAAAACATTTGAATACACTCACAATATTCTGTACGTAAAATTAACTAAAATTGTAATATAAAATAAATGAAAGTTCAATTAAAAACCGGTCTACCTATTTTTCATTTATTTTTAACAAAAAGTTAATTTAATTTTTACTGTCAAAAATTCAACACCATATTCCGTAAAATCAAATAAATATTCAGTTATTTTGTAAAATTTTACTGTCAAAAATTCAACACCATATTCAGTAAAAACGATTAAATATTCAGTTATTTATTAAAATTTTACTGTCAATTTTTTACTGTCAAATTGACCCCATATTCAGTAAAAACAATAAAATATTCAGTTATTTTATTAAATTTTCGTTTACTCCACAAAAGAGCCGAATTTCTGAAAAATACCACACAGACACCTGTCCGCTTGTTTTTCTTATAAGCGAGAGAGGATGGAGAATATTTTATTTACTTACCCAGTTACACACGTTTGTTTTACTTTTGTTGTACTGACCACGTTGTTTACAGAAGAACTCTCAATTATAAGACACCAGCAGCATGACCGATATGGCTTCGCAATTATTTTACTTTTAAAATTTGATGTACATATTTAACTAAACTATTTTAACAAATAGAAAATGGGTATTGCTTACACAAAACAAGCAATTCATTTTTTATAGATAAGTAAAAATTAATTTTTGGTAGTAAAATTATATAAAATAACTGAATATTTAATTGTTTTTACTAAATATGGTGTTGAATTTTTGACAGTAAAATTTTATAAAATAACTGCATATTTATTTGTTTTTACGGAATATGTAGTTAATTTTTTGACAATTAATTTATAAAAGATAACTGAATATTTATTTGTTTTTACGGAATTCGCGGTTGAATTTTTGACAGTAAAAATTAAATGAACTTTTCGTTGCTTTAAATTACATTTTAATTTACTTTAACATAAAGAAGAATTTAACCCAATCAACGGACAATATTAACTGCAACTGAAAATCCGTATTAATATGCACTTAGTTTTTTGAATAACTGTTAGAATCAGTTAAAAATAAAATTGCTTGGAATTTTAAATGTTTATTTATTTAAAAATGACTGAACGGAATATTTCTTAAATAAACTACAGTCCGTTACTGTAATAATATTGTGAGTGTACAAATCAAAAATATTTGAATCGCTGTAGTTGATTAAAATTTAGAATCAAAATAATATTATTTAAATATAAGTAACTAATCATTTAGTAATGAGGAATTCTCGTTTTTAAGTTAACAAATATTAACGGCAGATATATGTAAAAGAAAAATTAGTTAAGTTTTATTAAATATCTTGAAAAAAAATATTAGCACTACATATGCTTGTGAACAAACATATTTTGTTAATAGCAATAATTTAAAAAAAAATTAAAATGCATAATAAATAACAACATAAATATTTATCGTCATTACCTTTGGTGTTTTTTTTCTACAAAAAATGTGCATTTTTTTAAAAAAAAAAACCAATTTGGTGTCTGTTTCTTAAAAATTTTGCTCCCGAAAAGCATGAGTTTTTTAGAATAAAACAAGCCACCCTTTCGGGAGCAAAATGTTTAAGAAAAAGACACCAAATTGAATTTTTTTTAAAAAAAAGGCACATTTTTTGGTAGAAAAGAAAACACCATTAGTAAAAGAAAAACCAAAAAAACGTAAATTTATTAAAAAAAGGCAAATTGTAGTTATTTTTATTGATACCGCACCAGGGTTGCATTTTATTGGTAAAAGTAAGCACAATATTGTCCTCGATTGTGCAGTCACACGATTGCGGCATTAAAAAGTGTGAAAATTGGTGCATTGCGGCAGTCGTGTGATCCGAGCTTAATTTTAATCGCAGGCAATTTTGTAGTCTAAGTAATAACCTTTCATAGCCTGAGTCATAGTCTTTTTCAAAGTCATATAAATAAACTCACACTGAAAAATTACATTATTCTAAGATCTTATCACAAATAAATTTGAGTAAATCAATAGAAAATTGTTAAAAAGAAAGCTAGAGATTGATCAAATTAGTGGTTACGTGTTTTTTCAGATTGTTTGGTCAAATATTTGTTAATATTCGTTACCTTTAGTTAACTCTAGCCTGAGTCATAGTCTTTTTCAAAGTCATATAAATAAACTCACACTGAAAAATTACATTATTCTAAGATCTTATCACAAATAAATTTGAGTAAATCAATAGAAAATTGTTAAAAAGAAAGCTAGAGATTGATCAAATTAGTGGTTACGTGTTTTTTCAGATTGTTTGGTCAAATATTTGTTAATATTCGTTACCTTTAGTTAACTCTAAGTCCTTCATATGTTATACACCACATGTTAAGACAAAGTGTATGTCCCGAAAAAATAATTGATGTAGTCATAATAGTAATCAAAATCTATGTCAAATCATGGTCAAAATGTTTGTCATTAATTAAGTCACAAGTAAGATCATAGTCACAGTTAAAAAAGTATTCATAATGGAAACCTAATTCAAAGTCGAAGCCGTTGACTGCGACTTGGCCTGATTCCCAATCTCAGGTATAACCTCTGCTATGGCCAAAGTTATAGCCTAAATAACAGTCTACAAAGTTATTTTTGGGAAAACAAAATTTATTATTAATAACGTGTTATATAATTCCAATTTTTTTGTTTGTTTTCTGTTTCCTACTTACAAATACAATTCGAGTCAGAAAATAGGCAACCAATTGAATGTAAGAAAAGAAAAACTCACTGTTTATTGTTCGTGTTGTGTCAAAGCTTTGATATCGTTTGCAGGTAAGACTTGAACGTTTGTAATTCTCTTTTTTTTTTTTTTTTGTAAAATATATTGAGCTTTTTCAAATTCTTTGGCAACCAGTGAAATGCGTATAGAGACTAGCTTGCCCTTAACAATAAATTTCAGAGTATTTATAAAAATTATAAATTGGGAATTTAGCATGTCATAAAGAAATCTTATTGAAAGTCTAAATTTTAATCCAAGTCATAATCAAGTAAATCGTCTAAGAGCGAGTTTTTGACTATAAGATTAAACCATGATTAAGAGTAAGATAAGGTAATCTTATTTTATAATTAATCTACCTTAAATCTTCTTGCTCGCTTATGTGTAAAAGATTAAGATGATAAGAAAAGTCTTGCACTCGAAAGAATAATCAATCTTTCTGTACTTAAATCAACCCGAAGCGGTATTAAGAGTACGGTGAGTACCGATTTTATTGAATCAAGTACAGAAAGATTGATTCAAGTACGGATTTTCAATCGCGAAATACTTCACTTATCCATATGCAATCCCGAATACGTACTTGAAATAATCTGAAAATTAGATTGAACCAATCTCAAAATACGCTTGATTTAAGTATTATAAAGTCGATTCAATGCCGAGTTCGTACTTTAAATAAACAAAAAGTGATATTAGAAGGAGAATTTAATTATTTACTTACCCGTTTTACACCATACAGAATTTTAATTATAAAACACCAGCAGCATTCCTGATACAGTTTTTACTTTAAAAACTTAATTAAACATGTATAACTGAAAATATAAACTAAATGAGAAGCAAGAGTTCTCAATTTAACTTATTTAACATGAAAATAATGTGTTTTCTGCTTGTTCAGTTGTGTCTGCAAGGAACATTGATATGTTCAATGAGATTAAAACGCTCACTTTGTAACTTTACTCTCAGATTGGCACTCCCAACGAAAATTGTAATCTTTTTTTTTTTACTTGGTTTAAGAATTTTGTACTTATTTTAAGAAATTCCGGGATTGATTTTCGAAAGTAATCCCATTTAGGATTGTTTTGAGTACGCTTTAGTGTTATTTGTACTTGAATGCTTGAGTACGACTCGCACATAAAGTAAGAATAAAAACTTAATTTATTCCTAGTGTTTTTCTTTCTATGTGGATGTTGGCTTACTCTTTGATAGTCAGTGTCCTTGTCATAAAATATATAATAATCTAAGCTTAAACTTTAAAAAATAAGTACAACACCTATAAATAAAATAGTTGTTAACAAAAAAAATTTGCAAACAGCCGAAAAATACATTTTGGTAACTTTTTTATTTTGTGCCTTCAATTCTGATCTCTTTTTGGCATGAATGTGTGAATGTATGAATAAATGAAAGGATTTTACCACTTGGATTTCACATTGTCGTTTTGTTGTGGCGATCAGGTTTTCTACTTTTTTTTAATTTTAATTTTTATATTTTCTTTTTTATTTTCATTATTGCTTGTTGCACCTTTTCATTTCAGTGTTGCACCATTGTTGTTATGTGTTGGTAAAATTGTTAAATGTTCTGCAGGTGTGTACTTGTGTGAACAGTTTTTTTTAATTAAAAATTTATTTTGATTTTTTCCAACAGAAGTGCTGCACAAAAAAAATCTTACAAAAAGGAATATAAGAAAAAACTTTTATTCACAGTTTTATAACACACAATTGGAGTGTTGAATTTTAGTTGCGTTATTGTGTTGCACACACTTACACACACACACACACACACACATACACACACATAAATGTTTTAATACAAATGCACATTTTCACGTCCTCGTGTATTTTTTTACACTTTTGGTCACATTTTATTGTTGGGTAAAATGTTCGATACAGTTCTTTTTTCATACGCTGACTATTTTTTGGTTCTTTTGTGCAACATGCACGTAAATTGAGTCACACTTTTATGGTTATTACTTTTAAGGCTTGTTCATTTTAGATACCGTGCCGCATCAGTTACTGTTGTCTATTGCGACAGTGATTAGAGAGATAATTAAAAATTTACTACAAAAATATATATTTCTTTTACGAATTTTATTTAAAAAAAAGTATTATTTATATCTTCTTTAAATTTTAACAAATTATTGTTCTCGGACAAGTTACTAAAAAAAAATCTTACTATACGATTTGAGTGTTTGTACCGATTACAATGAGGCTGTTTAAAAATAAGATTAGACCTAAGTTTTCACAATAATTTTATTAAACATTTATTGATTGTCTAACCACTGTTTGATTAATGCAGTTATTCGCGTTTGTATTTCTCTATTCAAAGTTGACTACTAAAGTTTTAAAACTACTAAACAAAGAGAAAAAACTTTCACAACTGTTATAAACGCATTCAACTTTTAGCCAATTTAAACATTTATATATTTCAAAATGGTTAAGAAAATAATTACTAAAATATAAAAACATATATGTATGTGCATATGTATGGTGATTTGCATAACAAAACGAAACAATTTATTACGCCCCTTCCACATGTGGTTAAAGTCGAATTGGAATAACGTAAGTGTCTGCCGTGCTGCTCTTTACACTCTGTTAAATACAAAGCGTTCTACAATGCTATCAAAAAGCTGTGACACAAAGGGTTATGTAACCCAAGCCGTAACAGGGATGGCAAGAGTACTAATTAAAGGCATACTGCATTTCTCTTTTGGCTCCACAAAGGCCAGGACAGCACATTCACAACATATGGATGACAAACCACACGTGAACAACCCCAACAAAAGTTCTGACGCTCCCAGCTAACCAGCCCGATCCACGCTGCCCGAGAACCCTATTTTATAACAACTCCCATTCAAAACCTTCACAGAAAACTCGCTAAGCCTACCTCTCCTAGCATCATTAGAAGGAACAACACAAAAATTTCACCCAGCGTTTGCACGGATAACACCAAAAGCATCCAAATCATAAATCGAACACTGGCACAATGCCTTCAAGTTCTATGGGGCTTTAGAAAATTATTTAAAGGAATGAGCCAAAATACTTTATTCAGTTTTCAAGTATTTTAATGTATGCTGATGATGTGAAAATTTTCTTGAGTATTAGTGAATACTCCAACCATGTTTTACTTCAAAATGACTTAGATTCGTTTTACAAATGGTGTAATTCAAATTTAATGGAGCTGAATCTAAAAAAGTGCAAATATATGCGTTTTGTCCGCAAGCGACCGATATCTGTAAATTATATGCTGGGCAATTATCAACTAGAAAAAGTGGATAGCTTTTTAGATCTTGGTGTTTTATTGGATCCTAAACTAAGTTTCATTAATCATATAACAATTATGGTAAACAAAGCCAGAGGAGTTCTTGGTTTTATAAAACGGTGGGCTAAAGAATTCAATGACCCTTATGTAACTAAAACTTTATACACATCACTTGTGAGACCTATTTTGGAGTATGCTTCCATTATTTGGGACCCTATGTACCAAATTTATATCGACAGGATTGAAGCTGTGCAAAAACAATTCCTGTTGTTCTGTCTTCGAAGTTTAAATTTCAACCCATTATGTCTTCCATCATATACCAGCAGGCTCGCCCTTGTTAAGCTGCCAACCTTAAAAAGCCGACGATCTATGTTAAATGTCTCGTTTCTATTGAATATTATTAACGGTGATGTTTGTTCTGGTTTTCTGATCAACAATATTTCGTTCAACATTCCTCAACGACCAACACGATACTTCTCACCATTATCCGTTCAATTTTTTAGAGCTAATTATGCAAACGCTGATCCTCTCAGGAGAATGTGTATTCAATTTAATGAACTGTATAGATTTATAGATTTTTCTTTAAATACTAATGTAACTAAAAGTAAAATAATAATTTTTTTTAATTCATAATTATTTATTTTATGTGAGTAATTAACATTTGTGTTGTATAAATAGTCTGTAAGGATGAATTCCATAGACTAACAAATTAAATAAATAAATAAATTCCCTGCGGAATATAAGACTAGCGCTGGAACTGGGTTAAGCCAACTAGAAGACGCATATTCCCCGAGACGCCTAAGAGAGCCAATCGGACAAGCTGCAGATCGTTGATCAAATTCATTTCCATCTTAAAGAAGATGGTTCCCGGAGAGCATCACGAGGAGATCACTACCTAGGCAACGGGATAAGCAAGCTGATATACAAGCCGACTTGAAATGGTTTATTTAGGGTAATGGAAAGGCTTTCCCTTTGCTTGTGTTCCGTAGATATACATATATCTGCTAATAGTAGCAGTTGTGGACAAACAGCGATTTCAAGAGGATAGTATCAGATGGTCTTCGAGCCCCCACAAATTTTGATTCTACCAATGATCCTTGAAATGCTATCGCGAGCAATTGGCACCATAAAACCATAATTCTATAGCAGGTCTGGATAATTAAATCGGTAGCCGCGTTACCGGACTCGGATTCAATCGGCTGATTCCCGTTTCATATTAAACAACTTTTATTAATTAACTACATGTGGCCATATGTTCCCCGATGGCTTTAACTTTTACATATGGCTTTGATTAGCATCAACCTTTAAAGTTTAGTATGACAAGACAATTACAATTTTTGACTCTGACCTTCCAAAATTCATGCAAATTTGCTTATCTTCTCCTCGATTTATATTTAATTTCAGGTATGAAGATTTTAGTTAGCTGCTACTTTTCCTCTGAAGACAAAATAACGCTTTCGGGAGCGTTTGCATACCCAACTATATTGTCTATTACACACACAGAAAAAAATCAAGTTAAAAATGTCGAAAACAAGGTTGATTTAAAATGTTTCCGTGTTGATTTTGCTTCATACGTTTTTCATTTTAATTCAACCTGATTTTACAATTACTTGCGAACAACATTATTTTCTTTTAAAATAACTATAATTCATGTTAATTTAACATTTTATAACATATTTGTCTTCATTTTATAACATGTTTATTTAACAAGATAAACTTTTGATTTTAATATAAAACAGTTTTTTATGGATTCAATATTGAATCCATATTTATTTATATTTTAATATTTTTTTTATTTATTTTAACAGTGAATAATATTAAAATAAGCGTGATTTAAGATTATTTTAATATTTTTCATTTAAAATTAATATGAAATAATGATAAATTTAAATAATGCCCACTTTTGCAGAAATTTACTATGATTCTCAATCAACATTTTTGCATGTTAATCTTACATTGGATTTTTTTCTGTGTGCACGTCTACACTCTTCAAAACATGGGTCACCTGCAAATAAGATGTTTTTCTAATAAACTCCAAATAATAAATAATTTTTGCATTTTTATTTATTGTAATTACTTAATTTATAACAAAACTTTAGTAATCGGTTAACCGATCAATAGCAATATTAACTGATTATTAACCGATTAAACCAAAACCTCGGTTAATTAATCGAGCGATTAACCGATTAAAGCAAAAGCCCGATTACTTACAAGCACTGCTTCAGTTTTGTGGTCTTTCCAGTCACGATTTTATGATCCTAATGCTGTCATTGGAACTAATTTCAATTTAGTCAAAGAACCATGCTCTACCAACTATAGCAATTTCGTCCGTTAATCCGATAATACCGCCCTGTTCGAGTATACTAAGTACATCAGTTTTTTACCACAGTAAAGTAGTTCCCGAGTTCCCTTATTCAATAATTGGAAGCTCAAAAAGTTAAGAGGGATTACATACTATGACTCCATCCTGTTCTATTTAATGTATTCTTAATGTCGTGGTTATGATTGCGCAATACTTTCTGTTATCCCCCTTGTCACTCTGCCATTATCATCACTATTTTGTTAGCGCCAACGTGGTTTTCGAGATCCGTACTGCTTTTCCGCGATACCTTTTGCTGTTTCCACTGCTGGTAGTAGTCTGTTATAGATAATTCACTCTAGAACTTTTCTCAACAGATCGGTCTGTAAGATGATGGCTGCCCGAGTCCTTTATTGGCTTTTGGTACTAAAACAATACTATGAAAGGATTATTATAGTCTAATCGACTATGATTAGACTAAATCTATAATATGTTTTACAATTTTAGCTTTCTATTTTTTTTCGCTCTTTTCTAATTAACGTCGACTTTTTTTTTAATTTTGCTGATATCTTAAGCTTTTTTTGTAAAAAAAAACTTTTTTTTTTTTTTGGTTGTGGTTTTTTCTATTTCATTTCTCTCGCCAGGGTTTGTTGAACTTTAGTTTGCTTTCAAAAGTCATGTTAAAATATACTTATTTTTTAGGCAATCAAACACCAAATACTTTTGCAACGAATGAACCAAAATGTGTATTAAAATCAGTAGTTTTTCAGTTTATTTTTTTATTATTTCGTTTGCAGCGAACTAAAGAGCAGTAAAATTACAAAACAATCAAACTTCACAATGGCCAAATACAAGCACCAGTATTAAATGAAAAATCTCAACTAAAATGATGGGATTTCCGCTGTCATAACATTTCAAGCTAAATGAAAAATTCTAGGCAGTTGCAAAAAAAACAAAAAAAAAAAAAATAACAATAATTATGGAAAAGTAGGAAAAAAAATCACAGCGAATGAAAAAAAGAAGTACCCACAGCAAAAGAAAAAACACAGAGAGAAAAAAAATTTTAAGGTTATTTTTACAAACTTCCAAAACTTTTTGTTAATATTGAAAAAAAAGTTTTAAAAAATGTTTTTTAACATTGGCTCTATTTTCGTATAAAAATCTTGCAAAATTTCTTGCAGTGTTTGTATTTAAAGTTTTTTCAATATTTTTCCACTTGAGCATCATATTACGTATACGTTCAGTTTAACTGTCAGTTGGTTACAACTACTACAGAAAATGAATCTTTGCGCGGATGTTTATGGACTTTAAGCACACTGCACAGTGGGCAGCCTTGGAAATAAGTATGCTATTAACACCTCTTCTTTGAGATCACAAACAAGTATTCCTTGGATTTATTTTAGATTTTTGTCCTTGCAAAGGTCAATCAGAATACCAATCATCATATCATTATTATTAAAAATCGGCTTGAACTTATTTATTTCTCCAATACTAAAATATTTCCTTAATTTCGAACACCAACAAAGAAATTTAATAAAGCTTTCAGTTTAGGAGACATACAGGCATGTCATGGAAATCAAAAACGTAAAACGAAAGAATTTGGCAGTTCTTTTTATTATACTTTTAATTTAATTTTTACAAATTCTTGTTAAAGAATTCTGTTTAATAGAGCATTATTTGTATAATTTTTTTGGTGTTTTCATGGAATCCGACTCTTAAAATTCCCTGATAATATTCTATTAAGAAAATTATGAAGTTAAATGTTTAATTTTGGTCTAAGGATATGTATGTTATAAGGATATGTATGTTATAAAGGGTTGCTTAAAACAGAAACGAATGGAATTAAATATAATTTTAATTTATTTAGCAATTACAACCTCTTAAGTGTACAGCTTGGTATGGAATATCATTCGAAAGGATCCATATTTCTTTCTTTCCGATTTTGACACAGCGTTTAATAGTAAAGTTGTCCGCTATTGTTAATAAATAATGGCAATTTAGTTATTTCTTGTCAATCTAGCGGTTTTTCTTTTCTTTTTATTTCTATTATGTGGATTTTATTAAACAAGAAAGTTAACAGTACGCTAAGCTAAGCAGAAGAAAACGTCCCGCCTTCCGCTCTTGTTTAGGTACGGCTGTTAGATTTATAGTTTACAAAAAACAAACCAAGAAGAGTACTGCTGGTGTTTGTGAAATGAGTAGATATACTTTGACTTACAGGTACAAGACCAAGTTTTAGCATATCATCTTCAAGTTTATTATCTTCCAACAAGTTTGTGTTAAAATTGCCAGCAATTGATAGTTCCGCATATGGTTCAATTGAATTAAGTTTGAAACGAGAACTTTTCAAGGTCATTTATGCATATTGTATTATGTATATTGTTATGCATTAATGCGGCTATTTTAAATACCAAACTATAATTATACAAGATGGGATACACAAAAGCTTAAATACTTAAAACCGGTGTGCTTTTTTTTGAACATAGCGCTTCAACTGTCTAACTGTCCGTTTGGTTGTTGAAAGCGGTTTACCAACAAACGCAGTGACACTAGGGAACATTTGTAAACTACAATTTCCTTAAATAATTCACAAAACTTTACTCTTTGAAGCCCCTAATAACACAACTAATTTACTAATTTGAGTTCGCTTATTTTTAAAACTTAACTCAATTTTTTTCCATCAGCTCACATTTTTACGTTACAGGTAAGTTTCTATCTAGATATTTGTACTATTGAGGAGAGATAACAGGGTCACTGTGATGCCCATATAATTGCGGACTTTTGTTGAGCATTCAAAATAAACTCTGTAAACAAGATAATTTTATAAAAGAAAATTTTTCGATGAGCTCATATTACATTCTAAAATTCTGAATCCAAATTTTGATATTTTAATTAGGCTAAAGTTCATCAAATTATATTATTTTTATGAAGAAGAAATATTTTTACAACATGAAAATTTATTAAAATTTATTGATAATTTTTCATTCTTAACTGCTGCTGGGCTCGAACCCAGGCTTTTACGGACAGGTTACCCTTACATGTTGCGATTGCTCAATCTCTACAGAGGGGTTTGCCGTTTAACACTCGCAGCCATCGACAACTGCTGGCAGTCAATAGTCAACCATTAATCTTTAAACCAAATTATATTTAACCTTTGGTAGATCGAAATTTGCTTCTGTTTTTTCTTCCAACTTTTTGTCAAGAATTCTTCTTGAAGTCCAACGTACATTTTTCTGTTTTTTCATTTTTTGTCTTTCTTTTTCTTGCTTCAAAAAATCCTCGATATTTCTGAAACTTCTAGGCAGATTTAAAAAAGAAGTAAACAATGCTTACAGATAATTTTGTTTACGAATTTTGTTTATTTTAATACTCAAATTAAACTAATAAATGTCGAGCAAGTTTCTTAATTTTTGACACAACGGTGAATCTCGCAAACTAAAGTTGATTTGGCAGAGTCCACATTCTAGCCAGCATCTTAAATAAAGCCTAGTACTCTGTTCAAATTTGTGAAAAAAGTTGAGCAACATTAATTATTTCACACGAAAATTTTGGCATGTGCCAATGTTACCTATCATGCGAGTTTGTATAATTAAACGTTTTTATTTTTGCAAAGAAAGCGGCATTGTTTTGCGTATGTAAGTGCCGGTTCACACACGTCAAGACTTGACTTGACTTGTGTGAACCGGCACTTAGTCTGGGATCACACTATGCAAGTTTTCTTTCAGAAAGTCTGAGTTTATTGGTGAGAGGGGAAGATAACATGCTTTTCTTTTCTCCTCTCTCACCCATAAACTCAGACTTTCTGAAAGAAAACTTTCATAGTGTGAACCCAGACTAAACAAACCCCACAGGTATTTTACTAAAAATTATTTTTTTTTTTTAAATATAGTTTTAAATATAATAAAAAAGAAAGTAAATATGGATTAGAAACTGTTACCGTTTGCGTTATTTTAATTTTTTATTTCGTATTTAATATTAAGTTCATCCATTTTTGATTTTGCTTAAAATTTCACGTGAAATATGTGCAGCTTACATTATTTCGCAGTTGTAAAAAAATTTTACCAGGAACATTTCGTAACTTGTTGGCCACACGATGTAGTTTTGCCTTTCAATTTGCAATACACTCTCACTTTGTTACTAACACATTCACACTTTTTAAATTGACCACGAGATTGCTTTCAATTTCACCTTTCCATTAGGTTGGAAATTTTGCTTTCAATTTAACAGCTGGTTACATGCTTGTCTTTATAAATTGTTTTTTTGATGACATCATGAATGTAAATTGCTTACAAATTGAGTGCAGCCGACGTCACAGCTTTTAATTTTTGTAAATTTTGACAAGCAGTATATGTTAGAGACTATCAATGATAACTTGATCGTGTGGCCGCAGGGTAACTTTTTCACGAAATGAACAGAGTACAACTCTATCAACATTATTTCATAGATATTCTGCACAAGTTTTTTTCGTATGCGTTTTGACAGCATTTCACTTTAAATGTTGAACAGAGTACCACACAGAAAAAATGTTTGCAAAAAATTATTCAAATAAATAATTAATTGGTGTACATTAATTATTCAATTAATTTTTTGTTTGCTGCAATTAATTTTTTTAATCAAAACTCATAAAATTAAATGTTTGTGTATATGTGGTGTATTTTTTAGTTTATGCAAATAATTTTTTAATTAACTAAATTTGTGTCCCATGACTCGTAAATACAAATCCGTTAATTGATATGATCAATTCCTTTGCAGAGGTAAAGTTAGTTAAATATTAAATGTCTGAACGAATTGTTTAATTAAAGTCGATTTTCTATTTTTTCTGTGCAGGCCTAACCTTAAAAAGAACATTCAGGTTTTGCACAACAGAAAGTGTTTTCCCTTGTAAAATTTATCGACTTTATTGTTTCACTTTGGTGAGCCTGGTGGAATACCGATAGTAAAAATTTTTGATAACGGTTCATAAATAGCCTGCAAAAAAATTTAGCTCATTAGCGTATCTACCATGTTAGCTTAAAAGACAAAACGTGACTTGAAGATTTTTTGTACTGAATACATTCATAGTAGCGAAAATAAACAGCATTGGTTTATTATATCACTTGAACTGTAAACAAATATCCAGCAAAATTTCTAAAAATTAACGCCAAGAGCTGTTTTTGCCAGTGTTCGAAAATAAACACTAAATATCGCTCCTTAGCGTTCAGTTCGGTAGATGTGTACAAAACACAAGCGCTAGTAGTATTGGTGTAGAAAATCATTAAAAACAATAACGTTTCCCAGTTGGTCATATTTCAAACACAAAAATAATACAGTTTTTGTCCAACTCAACTCCGTTCGGGTTTTTTAAAAACCAAAAACTTCATTGTGTTCGGTTCTGCTCAGTAATGCTGGTAAAAAACAAACATCTTTTACAAAAACAAAATGCACATACGAAGAGAAAACAAAAAGTCAGCAAAATTATTTTATACAAACAAAACATATACACAATACACAGACAAGCTGTTCGTGCTGCGGTCGTTGCTAAAATTGTTTGTATGTTAATTTCTTTATAAATGTAAAAAAGAAACACTTCAAAAAATTATAAAATAATAAATGTCTACAGAACCACTACAATTGTTCTGTCTTTTAACGAAGAGCAGAACACTTTATAATGTTCGGCTCCTTCTTGTAAATAGTTACGAACGCTATTAAGGGTTATAGTCTACACAAACACTAAAAATAGATATCGTTCCTAGGTGTGTGAACCTAAATAATGTTCTGTTTATTTTCATACAATGGTTTTTACAATAACTATTTCTGGGACGATTAAGTTATGCTTACCTGGGGATTTCAACGATTTTTTTCTCGTATAATATGAGCCATAAGAAAACAACAGTTTTCTTTCTGGCACAACTTTAAATGTATAACACCTCAGGAAAATTTATATCCAACGGTTTTATTTTCTAAATTATTCGGATTTCGCCCCACTGTACACTCGTAAAGTGTAAGTTTGTGCAGTTTTTTTTATGCAAAAGTGGGTGGTATAAAAAAAAAAGAAAAACAGCAACATCATCAGCGTCTAGCAAAATGAAAGCTTATGATTTATTAAAATTTTACAAAGCCTAACAGCCCTATAGCTCTTTTTTCTTTCTTATTTCCGATGTTTGTTTGTTGCAACAGCAACAACAACATAAAATAGGAGTCATCCTGATACACATACACACATATTAAATATATATACCAGTTTCTGTTAGTATATGCAAGCTCCGGCATTAGTATGGGGTATAGAAGTGTCTCTGAAGACCAAAGATTATAAAAAATAATAATAAAGATGAAAATTAAAAATCCTACAAAAGAAAAAACTTTATAAAAAATAGATCCTTTACATTCCCATACACACAAGCACACACACAATGAATTGGAGTATAGTGAAAAAAAGGTTCTACTTCCGCTTCTCCATTATTTAGCCCAGTTTAAAAATGCCTTTTTTTAAATGACTTATTTTCCATGAAATCTAAACTGCTGTAGAAACTTTTTCTAAACAAATTTATTTTAAATTTAATATCTCCTGTTTTTCCAATAACCTTAAAAT
Organism: Pollenia labialis; assembly: GCA_949318255.1. Lineage (NCBI taxonomy): Eukaryota > Metazoa > Arthropoda > Insecta > Diptera > Polleniidae > Pollenia > Pollenia labialis. The sequence continues at coordinate 58,141,348 of OX439143.1, forward strand.
ATTTATTTAATTTGACTTAAACTCATTGGAAACCATGTTAAACTAAATTCGTATTTAAGCACAAAAATTGCTGGATTTTATTGCAACTATTTTGAAAATTTAGTTTGCAGTCTCTTTGTAAGCAAATAAATGTACTTTTTATTTAATTTTTTATAGAGGTTTTCTAAATAAAAATTTCCGCACATATAAATAATTTCATTTTAATTCCCTGGTAGAAATAACACAGATTTTTTTATTTGTTTTTTTTTTTTTGTTGGTTGAATTTTGTTTTTGGATTAAAAAGTTTATTTTTTAAGCACTGCATTGAAGCGGAAAGGTTGTGATAAGCTGTAATACAGGCTTCTAACGGTACAGTCGGCATTTTTTTCCCCGCTACACAGTCATAGTCATGTTTATTTACACTCAAAATTAAATTTAAAAAATTTCACTGCACTTTTTGTTGTCAAAAGAAAACGAAAAAAAGTCAACAGAATGGATAAAGAAAGACTTAAAAATTCACCGATAACGGTAATCGGTTCGTTTGCATTTTCAACGACAAACAGCTGCTTTGCGGTAAAGGCCATGTCAGATAAAAGTTTTGCCTCGCGTTGCGTTAGAGATTCGCTTTGACATCCAAGATGAAATATTCATACTTATACGAAACATGTCACATAAAGTACTTTTAACGCAGAGCGAAGCGAAGAGTTAGGCAACTCTCATCTTTTTGCGCGCTTTGACAGTCTGCTAGTTTTTTTTTTTTTATTATCAAAATAATTTTCGTGGGAATAAAAAATTTTATTTAAATGATTTTGTTATTCGTGCTTAATTCCCAATTTTTATTATTTGATAGAAACACTGAAATTTATTGTTGATGGGATTACCTATACCTATGCCCATTTCACTGGTTGCTTAGGCCAGATCATCAGGAAATTTATTTGGATAATAAACTGGCAAGTGTTTTTTCTTGACTTACTTACAACTACAATCAATGTTGGAAGAATTCCAATCAATTGTAGTTTTGAATGTAAGGAGAGATTAAAGGCTCAGTTAGCCGGGAGTAACAGTAACCTCACCGTACTCACTGTTTATTGTTGATGATTTTGTTTAAACTTTGATATTGTTAAAAGTCGAACTGTTGCTGTAATTCTTATACGCTTAACAGTTTTATTTGGTTTAATATCTTTAGTTTTTCTAAAATCTTTATTGATGAAGTTTCCTGATGATGTGGCCTAAGCAATCAGTGAAATGCGCATAGGAATAGCTTATCTCATCAACAATAAATTTCAGTGTTTTTATCAAATAATAAAAATTGGAAATTAAGCACGAATAACAAAATTATTTAAATTTGTATTTATTTATTTTTAACAAACAATTCGTCTGTGTTGTCAAAGTGTTTATTGCGACAAACACCTTTTGCGTTACGTTTTTCTGTCAAAGCTAGAAACGTCACGCAAAGCGATGAAGTTTTATCAGACATGGCCTTAGGAGTTTTCTAACATAATTGCGACCTACTAACGGCCAAATTCACCAAGTTCGGCTATAATTATAACTGTTAAAACATATTGGTAACTGGAACTTTAATTAAAAGTTAGTTTTAACCGAACTTGGTGAAATTGGCCGTAAGAAACATTATGCGACCACAAATGTCAAAATCAGTCGCTTCTGTTCAGTCTTGCCAATTTAGCTAGATTTAGCCATTATCAGCCTGTTTAGTTTTCTTAACACACCAACACTAAATATTTATTTATAATTATATTTTTCTAAAACAACAAACAACTGCTTACTGTTTGAAGCACAGAGTTGTACTCCTATGGTTTAATTTACATGTTTGGTCGATTTTCATTTGTGGAATTTTTTATATGGCAATATAGTTATTATAAATAAATAAATGCATTACGTTCGAAACGTAAAGCCTGTCGACCAAGAAGTCGATAGCTAGTGAGGCCGCTTAGGAGAACGATAATGAGTGACTTATGGTCGCTCGCTAAAGTTATCGACCGACTTCGTCCGGGCCAGGCTGTTTATTTGCTAAATAATTTTATATTTCAAAAATGTTTGGTACAATTTTCCAAATTTTGTTTAGTACCAAAACAATAAGAGTACTATAATTAAATATTTAATGTAAAAATTTATATTTAATATTAATTGACGAGTAAAAGCAAACATTCAGCTGGGGAAAAATATCCGCAAACCTCTCACTTGATCGACTATCTAAACACCAACTCGCCTACCGGGGCACCCAGTTTACATAGAAAGGTGGTTTTTGAATCTCGATAGAATTTTTGCAAGGGTAATTTGTGTTGTACCGAGTATTTTCTGAAAAATTATTATGAAAAGTTTCACTCTTAAACAACACTACCAAGTAAAGCAAAAGGTATTTGTTAGAAGCTTTAAGCTCTTTTTAACAATAAATCACAAGAAATTCAAATTGTTGACAAAAATTGCATGGCATTAAATGTTGAAAACTAATTTCTGGCATATGGCGTCCGCGACTGAGCCTTATGAAGGCCATCCTGTCGGTCCAATTTTGTATCACTTTTTCGAGAATACCCGGTATTATTTCGTCAACAGTACGTCGAATGTTTATCAGCGTAGATCAGATGTTTGGCGTATCCCTACAAAAGTAGTCCAAAGGTGTCAAATCACACAATAACAGGTCGATTTCTTGAGAAATGTTGGCCACCAAACGTTCGGCTCAACAAAGTGATGGTTTCACATGTTACCATTTTCCTCTAAAAGATTTAAAATAACAATAAGTGTTAGCCAATTAAGGTAATATTGGTACCAGTTTCTGATTTAAAGGCAAATATATAGGGTATGTAAATAGCAGTGATTTTCTCGAGATGCAATGGAGTCTCACGACGATGTGCTCTATCCAAAAACTAGAATTCAGCTAGTTTACAGACCCATTAGGACAGAAATGAGCCACATCGCCGAGGATTATTTGACGACAAAAACATGTTTCAACTTCCAGTTGATTCTCAGTCCATCCACCAAACACACTATGCAGGTTTTGATTCTTGCACCAGTTCGATCTTATATGGAGGTAGGTCAAGATCTTTCCTCAAAATTTACGAAGTAGTGGCATCGATAAATTTGAGTCCTCTGTCACAATCAAGTCTACAAGGGCTGCATCTGTACGCACGGTTCGAGCCCGATTTGGATGAAAATTATCGAAAAGAATTAATATGGTCATACATCGACCCATAGTATTGCGTATAAGCTGCTCAGGTCAACGATTGTGTGCACCGTAAACTAGACAAAGCGCGAATTGTGAAAATAAATTTCCACGATTTAGCAAAGTAGTCATTTCACTAATAAGATAGTTTATTTTACAGTTCTCTCTATTGGAAGTTATATATGTACGTCTAAAAGCACCTTTATATAAATTTACTTAAAAAATCTGTATTCGATTCGCGCAACTTATAGACGACTTACTGATTTTTTTGAGTGTGCCCAATTCACAACAAATCCTAAAGACCCATCGACATCTAGAAACATGCACCGTTTGGGGCGGCTTAAACGCTGGTGGCACCATCGGACTTTGTTTCGTCAAAAAAAAAAAAAGCCTGAGCTCGCGTTGCGGTCAATGAGGCTCGTTATCGCTCCATGATAAATAGTTTTTTGTTTAAAAATATGGACGATATTGATCCGGGCGAGATGAGATTTTACCAGAATGGCGCTTAGACCACCCACAACCATCGACCTCTTGAAATCAAAATTTAGCTAAAAATTGTCTTCGAGAAATAAACCTTTCAGTGAAGTCGTGGTGTACGTGAAGTTACTGTTACACCTTTTTGATGTTATTCGTGACATGGTCAGTAGTACTCGAAAAAGTGGCCCTAGTGGCGGCGGTGGCCATTTTCCCGAAATAATTTTTAAATGATAATGCCATGTATTCATCTTTCTTTTTTGAATGAAGAAAATCAGCATCATAAAATTTAATTGCACGGCGCGGCGCTCAGACTTTTCATTAAACCATGTTTGTAGTCTTGCAATTTTGCAATTTATCTAGGTGATGCCAAATTTTCTTTACGTTTCTTGCTGATCTTTGCTTATAAATATCTCTTTATCAGTTCTACAAAAATTTAAGATTTTGCCAGCGCGCTTGGTAGTAAAGTTAGTAAGTAATGGCAAATTAACTATTTTTAGGTTAATCTAGCGGTTTATGTTAATTTTTTATTTCTATTATGTGGATTTTATTAAACAATAACGTTTGCACTACTGTTCGTGATACAACGTAGAAACTACATAACATACAATTTCATAGAGCCGACATTGTCCTTACAATATGTACATCGATAGCTTGGCCTTGTAGCGATTCCCTTTAACGATTGTTGGTTTGACGTTTTCCACTAGTAGAGTTTTTTTTATTTTAAATTTCCTAAGCTAATCCCGCGAAGCTCTTCGCTTGTCTGCAGGAAAGAAACCAGAATCTCTGGCGGGAATCGAACTCGCAACCTCGGCGCTGATAGACTAGCTCGCTTCCAGCTAGCCTACCGGGACACTAATCCATCGACACAATAGTTTCGTCGACCGAAACTACACAATAGAATGAGAACTTTAATTAAATATGTATTAATTTAGAAGATTGCATCTCTCAATAAAAAAATAACACAGATTAGACCGACTTTTCAAACTGTAAAAAAAGTGCATATCCAACTTCAATCCTATTCGAGGACTGTCAAACAGAGAATGCGTTTTACCTACTGACATTTTTTTTCTATCAATTACAGTTTCTTTCCATTTCAGTATCTTTGAAATAACTTTAAATACTATCTAATTAAGTCATAACTTAGATAAATTGTTTTAAAAGAAAAACATGTTTAATATCAGTTTAAAATATTTGCATAATATTCGTTCAAATTAAATCGCATGAATCACACTTTACAAGTAAAGCCATCTGTCGACAAATACTGAAAACTTATTTATGCTTCTTTAATAATATTATACTTTTATGTATATAAATTCTACAAGTAGAGTGCTAAAATAATATATTTACAATATTGTAGACCATTTTAAAGTCATACTTTACCAACATACAACTATTTCCACAAAACTGCTGATATTTTGTATTTTTGTCAGAAGAACGTACAGGAAAAAATCGCATAAAAAAATTCATTTTATGATTAAAATTAAAATGTAATTTTCTTCTTTTTTTTTGACACAAAGTAAAAAAGAGGGAAAATATGTCATTATACATGTAATTTTCCCACTTTTTTTTAGTAGCCTTTTACTTTTTTTGCGTTGTTATTTTTTCTGCACAAATAGAAAAAAGCAACAAAATATTTTTTCAGCAACCTTTTTATTGGGTTTGTTTGTGTTGTATTTATGTGCTTTTAAGCACACAAAAGCAACATTATAACCAACATTATTGTTATGAAATTTAATTTTATATTTATTTTTTGTTTTTTCATAGATTCTTTTACAAGCTATGCCATCATTATAGATGAAGATTTTCGTCACAACTGCTCAAAAGGCATCTTGTTTTTCAAATCTTTTCTGATTATGTACTGCCTTGCAGGCCAAAATGTCAAATAACAAAAAATATTAGGGGAAAATAGTATCATGCATGAGAGGCGAAAAAAGAAACTGTGGCGTGGTACAAAAAGGACTTGAATTAAGCTCTTCTTTAGGTAAGCTGGAGAATGTGAAACGTAAAACGGTTTGAATATTTACTATTAAACGAAATGTTTGCTTAAACAATCCCGAGAATAAAAATATATTTTCTAATGTACATATAAAGGTGTAAAGTATAAAAAGAAAAAAGTATAACAGTACATAACGTAAAAGTATATTATAAAAGTGTAAGTGATATAAATATATGTACATATATAAAAATATAAAAGTAATAATGCATAAAAGTATAAAAAATCCAACAGTGATAAAAAAAAAATAAAAAGTATAAACAGTATAAAACTATAAGAGCACAAAAGCATAAAATTATAAAATTATAAGAGTATAAAAGTATAAAATTATAAGATTATATATGTATAAAGACATAAAAGTATTAAGACAAAAAAGTATAAAAATATATAAGAGCAAATGTGTAAACTTTTAAACGTATTAAATCCTAAAAATATAAGAGCATAAAAGTACAAAAGTATAAAATTCTAAAAGTATAGGAAGAAAAAAAGTATAAAAATTAAAACTATTAAAAAATAAAAGTTTAAAAGTATAAGAGCATAAAAGTTTTAAAGTAAAAATTACTTATATTAAATTTAAAGGGCCGATGTTGAATGTAAACTACACCTAAACGTAAAGTTTTTTCTGCATTTCATTCGACAATTCTCAATTTCAGACTAAGTCAATTTGAACCATGGACAGATAATCAATCGAGCAAAGCGTTAAAGCTTTTGAGGCTTATTATGAAAATGGGCGTTCAAATCAAAATGCATATCGTGCATTTTCAAAGAAAATCAGCTTCAGTGATGAGGCACAATTTCAACTCAGTGGATTCGTCAATAAGCAGAATTGCCGCATTTGGGCAAATTTTCGGTGCGGTTTATGGGCTGGCGGCATCATCGGGCCTTTTTCCAAAATGAGGCCGGTCAGGCAGTTTCTGTAAATGGTGTTCACTATCGTGAGATGATAACGAAATTTTTATGGGCCGAATTGAAAGATGTGGATGAGGACGATACGTGGTTTCATCATGTGTTTTGGGGCACCGTTGGACTCCTTTCTTTGGGGTTATTTGAAAGAAAAGGTGAACGTCTATAAGCCAGCAACAATTCAAGAGCTAAGGGATGAGGCAATTCGGCACGTTAAAGGCTTAGAACCTTAATTATGCCTCAGCGTCATCGAAAAGTTGAACCACTCGAATAGAGGTGTGCCGATCGGCCATTTGGCCGATATTTTGTTCCATACATAATTAAACCATACCAATATTATCAAATTAAAAAGAAATTACAATGATTTCCTAAATAATTTGTGTTTTATTCAAAATCAGCATCGGCCCTTAAAATTTAACCACCCTTTACTTATACATAAAACTGGCTCCTTTTGGAGCACATTTTTTACTGGGAAAGTATTAACAGTATAAGAATATTAAAGTCAAATGGTATTAAAGTATAATATTTATAAGCATATAAAAATGTATTAGCATATTTAAAAAAGTATAAAAATATAAAACAATATAAACGAACATTTTTGTTTTTAAAATGAAAGCAAAATATATGAAATACTTTGGGAAGACATAAGATAGAAGACAAAACGAAATTTTTGCTCTGATTGTGAACAAGGCTTAAGATGTTAATTGTATAATGTAATTTAGAAACTGTTAAATAATGTTTGCGTTGGCCAAACGTTTTGCAAAAGCGAAAAATTGTTTAAGAAAACATGCTTTTTGTATGAAATATTTGTCAACTCGTCGATTTCAATTAAAAACCTTCCATGACATTGTTTGACTCCTTCAATTTTGTTTTAAGTTCTTGGTGATTTATCAAAAAATAAAACCGATGAGTTTTTCCATATCGTTGATTCTGCCTGTATGTTGTAGTTTTAAGCATGAAGCAATGCTTGAACTACTTAAGAGCTTTTCATTCATTTTTGGCAGCATATTTTAGTAAAGTATTACAGTCGAACTTCCCTATAATGAATCTCCACGGGGAAAGACAATTATTTCACTATATAGAAACTTCATTATAAAGAAATTTTTTTTTTGTTTTTTATTTATTTAAAATAATCAGGTATTTCTGTTTGAACTACATACATATAACTGACTTGTTTTTTAAAATGTTTGATAATGTACTGGGAAGAATTCCAAACTCTTTAGCTATATCTTTTTTCTTTGGTGTCCCTTCTTCAACTTTATTAATTACTAATAATTTTTTTCAAGAAATTGCTACTCCGGTGCGTCATTTTTGTTCACTGAACTCGGGCGACTGGTGGTAAAAGTCAAATCATTAACTTTTTTGTTTTCATTTACGGTACATTTCTTATTTTCTTAATAAATAGTGTCGCTAACAAGTGTAAAATAAAGCTGCAAAAAATAGTTCACTATATGGAGACAAAAACACACGTAAAATGTATTTTTGGTTCCAAAATTTTGTTCATTGTAAAGAAAAATTCACTGTATGGAAATTCATTAAACGGAGATCAAAATACATTGAAAGTGGAACGAAAAAGTTGTGTTCTTGATTTAAGTTCATAATAAGGAGAACTTAATTGTATAGAAGTTCACTATAAGGAAGTTCGACTGTATTTGAAATCTCCTAAGAACTACTTGGAACAGAGTCAAGTTTTACTTGGCATATATTTAGGTTAAGCTTGTGGTAATTAATAAGTCGCGACGTTGAAGAACCTTTGCAAATTATAATTATAGGGCCCTTTAAGCACCACTATCTTTTAAATCAGTTCGGAATATCACAAGAGATGATATCTTTATAAAAATATACATATATAAAATTTAGAATACTGTTAAATTGCTAACTACTTTTTAAGCTGAACAACTTTCGTAGTATTTTGAATTGTTTTTGGTTTTTCTTTCAAGAGCACACGCTTATTTTACATTGGTCATAATGTTTTTTGACTTTTGTTACATTTTGTTTTGCCATTTTTCATAAAAAGTTTAAGTTTGCCCAATATTCAATTAGAAAAATACTTAAGTTACGGGAACATTTAGAATAAAAGGAAGGAAAACACATATATTTTACACACTACTAAAATAAAAGGTTTATTTTACCAAAGTACCCGTTTTATTCGATATTCGAAAAATGGACATTTTAAAATTTCATTTTGACAATGCTCGTTCTTAATAACTGTACTTTTTATCCTTTGCTCAAAAAAAAGGCTTCGACTTGTCCCATTACAGTACAAAAAATTTAACAAATATACCCAAGAAAAACTATTTGATTTTTAGTGATAGGTGGTAGCTATTTCATACGTTACCTAGTAAGTTGTTGCCGTTACAATTGTCATTATTCTGACAACTTCAATAAGTACTTACTTGTAATGACCTCAGCAACTACTTATTACTTCTATTATTTTCAATACTGAGCATTTGCTTACTAATAATCAGCTCAATAACTGCTTATTAGTTGTGTTGTTTTCAGTACTGAATATTTACTTACTGGTAACGTACTCAATAACTACTTATAAGTTCTATTAACTAGTGATGTTTTGGCTTCTAGTAGATATATTGTAAGTACTTACAATTCAACTTACTCGTAGTTTATTAATAACTAGATATTTTTTGACGTCTAGTATGTGTATGGTAAGCACTAAATTATGTGGACACCTCGAACAAAAATAAGTAGTTATTCAGCCGAAAAATAAGTAGTGTTTATTTTATCCAACATTACTTGCTAACTTACCTGGTAAGTAAAGTTTTTGCTGGGATATTTATGGCCCCAACAAAAGAAGTTATTTCGGAACGGATTTCACCTATTACTCGAAAGGTGGAAAAGCGCCATTTAGTTATTTAGTTATTGCGGAAAAAAACACAACGTCCCATCTTCGTTAACTTCGGTATTTATTAAAAGTTTCAGTCTGTCAAACGAAACACTTCCGAACATGAATCCGAAAGAGAATTTAACAACGTACTGGAAGCATATTCTGCCAATTACTATTTTCCTCATGCTTACATTATATATTTATATAAAATATGGAACACCCAAAAAAAAAAAAATTAATAATCAAGATTGCTGCCGGTCCCGTCTGTTATCGATAATCGAGGACTCACTGAATTTTCAACCACACACTTCAAAGTAAGAAAAAGAATCAAACGTAAAAAGAAAAAGGTAAAAAATAAATTTAAAAAACGACATGAAAAACACAAAACGAGTCGTTTTGTTTACCCCTCTATCTTCTACCCCGCTCGCCGACAACCCAAAAGACACGTCGACAAAGCGACGTCGTAAAAGCCCCCATGTAAATTGGCTGTTTGAGTAGTAGGGGTTGGTGAAAGTAAAACGAATCGACTTTTTTCTAATATGTTTAACGTGTATTTGAATATTGATTTTAGTTTAACATTTTCTATTTCTAATTTAATATAGTTACATAAAACGCAAAAGGCCCTTACTAACCAAAAATTTTAAATCGACTTTTTTATATTGATTTGGATGTAATTATAACTAATTTTTTAATGCTTTTTATGTTATTTTTCGACAATTTGTTTATTAATCGATTTAGCGATCTCAAATTCGTTTTAGATTTTGTTTCAAATTTTGCAATTTTTTTTTTTTGTTCCTGTAAGTTTTCTGATTCTTTACAACTTTAACGATTTAAAATAAAATGTAGACTTTGTTATCATGACGCTGTTAGCAAATTTTTTGCGAATTTTCGCTAGTTTAGCAATTTTAACTGAATTTTTGCCATTCCTTATTGTATAGGGAGTTTTAATAAATTTTATGGCTTGTTTGAAATATTAAAAATTTTCGCGAAATTTCGCTATTTTTAGAATTTTTTCTAACCCATTTAGCGATTTCAAATAAATTTTAGTGTTTGTTTAAAAGTTTGCAAAGAAGTGATTTTTTCCGTTTATTCTTTACAGCTTTCACGATTTTTAATAAATATTAGACTTTGCTATCATGCTGCGGTTTGCAAATAAGCGATCTTTAGTTCAACCAAATTTTTTTTCGAACAAAAACTTCGAATACACAAAAATATGTGGATTTGAGAACACCAATTTATGAATTATGCGGATTCAAGAAATTTTTATTTTCCAAATTTTTCTTTTTGGGAAAAAGTGTATTTTTTTTAAACTAAAATGTATCTTTCTCGAAATTACACTGGCAACACTAATACCAACACAACCCTTAATGCGTACGTAACTATTTTCAAGAAAGAGACCCAACAAACACGAAGTCAAACCTTTGATATGAAATGACTTTATCATATGACATCAAACGCAATTCTCAAACGTTTTTCAATTGTTTGATTTAACATTTAAATTCAAATTGATAATGATTTGAAAATAAACATTTGATATCAAATGTTTTTTCAATTTGATGTCAAATGTTTGTCAAAGTTAAAATCAAATCAAAAATAAACTTGGCAGTACTAAAGCGAAAAATAAATGTAAGCATTAAAAATGGCGATTAAAGTTAAATTATTTTTCCTTGTGGTTACATGTGTTTTACTATTAAAAATAAATTTTAATATAAAGTGAACAGTTTATTTCTAGTGAAAAATTAAAATTATTTGTGAGAAATTACAATGTTTAAAAATACGAAAAAAAAAGAAAAATAATAAAACAGGAAAGTGAAGAAAGATTGTTGAACGATTGCGGTGCTACAATCCTCAAAATAAAAGGGAGCCAAGTATTTTGTCTTTCCAAGAATTAGAAGACGGAAAGAACACTATTTCATCTTTTTGCTATGGAACCGAATGTTTATCTCAAAGTTTATTTAAATAAATAATAAATTTAAATTAAAAAAATTAAATAGTTTAATTTATATTCCACATTCTATTATAATCCACATTTGAAAAACATTTGAGAATTACGTTTGAAAGCAAGTTGAAAATAAAGGCATTTTTCAATTTGAAAATAATTTCCCCTTTTTGTTGAGAACGCTATGATTTACAAATGATTTTCAAATCATTATCAAACGTTTGTCGTTTGAGAAAACGTTTGATTTCAAATCACTTTCAATTTGAAATCAAACCTCCGTGTTTGTTGGGAACGACCATTATACTTATATTGTTCTGTTCTTCGTTATAAAACAGAACAATTGTGGTGTTTCTGTAGACATGCATATATTATATGTTGATGTTCTGTAGTATTTATTTTTACATTGATAATGAAATGATTAAACAAAAAATTTTAACATTGACCACATCATGAATATTTTACCCATGTTTTGTTTGTGGAAAATGTTTTCGCTGGCTTTTTATTTTTTTTCGTATATGGGGAATTTTATGTCAAGTGATCCAACTTTTGAAATCGATGTCTGCCGATTTCATGAAATTTGCACCCAGGTTAGTCCTATTGGATAGTAGCTTTCACTTAGTCACACTAAAATAAGATCAATCAAAAATTTTCTGAAAATTTGACATTTTGACCAAAAATTTGTTTTTTCTCGTCCATGTAACTTATTACCAGGGAAATCAAAAATATGCAATTGCATGTTTTACCTTGTGCGACTAATGACGGCAGAAACAATATATTTTTCAGATTTAGTGCTTTTTATGAATTTTGGCATCGATTTGTTAGTGCATATTTTTGCATATTTTACAGTTTGTAGCATTTTATTGCATAATTTAGTTGAAAGAGCGTTTTTGCAGCATTTTCTTAGTTCTTAGCTCATATTTTAAATTTGTTTAGATGCCTACAAGATTTTTGCAGCAAATAAAAAAATTTGTTTCCGATATTCTGGCAGATCTGACTGATCGACTGCCCATCCGTACGTCTGGTTGGTTGCCCCACCATGCAAACCTTGTGAGCAAAGTAGAAAGAATCGATCTAAAATCTTACATATTTCTCAAAAAAATTTGTTTTCCAATTTAGACTCTTGGTGTGTGTAAACCACCTAATTATGTAGGTATTTAGATTAAATTCGCGCCAAAAACATTTAACTGCAAATTAAATCCTTTTCGAATCGGTTCACAATTGGCCAAAACTTCTATCCTTTAACAGCCTTAACTTCCTTTAATATGTTTACATTAATAAACAATTTAACGACCGCCCATAAAATCCCTTTAAGACAAAAAAAAATCTCATATGGATGTTAATATCTAGATAATATTCGGCACATATAACTCTTTAATTCATTTTAACCGCTTAAAATAACTTTGTTTTTGAGCGCTGATGACTCCCAATCTGAAAATTCGTCTGTAAATACTATGGTGCTTGGTCTTTACCGGTTATAATTTTAGGACTATTTTTATTAAATTAAACTGTTATTAAATTGTTTAATATTTTATTTTCAAATTAGCAATTTCAATTTTTTGGGGCGTATTTTTAACAATTTTCAGCTCATATTTTCAAGTTTTTACTGCATTTTTAATGCGCATAAACCGTGTTTTTTATAGCATATTTCTGGTTTCCCTGCCTATTACCTATCAGTGATAGCAAAATTTGCCCTTAAGAAAGATATTTCTGTAATCATTAATTAGCATTGTGTTTATTTTTTTTTGAACTATTTATGGTTTTTAATCCAAATTTTTAATATTTTTTAATCAGGCTTAAGTTCATCAAATTTAATTTTCATTTAATTATTTTTTTATGAAGAAAGGAATTTTATAACATGAAAATTAATTAAAATTGTAATGGATAATCATCCATTCTTGACTGACCTGAGATTCGAACCCAGGCGGCTAGTTACCCTGACATGTTCCGATCGCTACCACTCGATCTTCTCAGGAGGATTTGCCGTCTTACACTCGCATTTTTCTTCATAAAAATAATTTAATGAAAATTAAATTTGATGAACTTAAGCCTGATTAAAAAATATTAAAAATTTGGATTAAAAACCATAAATAGTTCAAAAAAAAAAATTAACCACAATTCTAATTATTGTTAAAGCTAAGGCACGAGCTCTATGTGTACAGTTGTCCTTCAAGTTGTGCTGAAAAAGGTCAACAAGAAAAAGAAAGACAAAATGAAAAAAACAAAAAAAAATGTACTTTGGACTTCAAGAAGAATTCTTGACATAAGTACGAAAAAACAGAAGTTAGGAAAAACATGTAAAATCGATTAAAAAATGGATAATCATTCAAAAAGCAAATTTCGATCTACCAAAGGTTAAAAATACAATTTGGTTAAGGGATTGATATTTGACTATTGACGTCAGCAGTCGTCGATGGCTGCGAGTGAAAGACGGCAAATCCATCTGAGGAGATCGAGTGGTTGCGATCGAAAGATGTCATGGGTTCGAATCTCAGGTCAGTCAAGAATGAATGATTATCAATAACAATTTTAATTAATTTTCATGTTGTAAAATTCCTTTCTTCATAAAAATAATTTAAGGAAAATTAAATTTGATGAACTTAAGCCTGATTAAAAAATATTTCTGTAATCTTTCGAAAAAAATATATAATATTATAAATATCATCCAAATTGGAAGACATCCATATTAAAAGTTGGGTCCCTTGACATAAAATCTGCCATATGTATTTTGTTTTTTTTTACCTTTTGTTTTTTAACCAGCCAAAATGGTGCTCAGCACAACTTAAACGAACGAACATTAATGTGCTCAACCGAACACAACGAAGTTTGCGGTTTTTAAAAATAGAACAGAACGCAATTAAATGTTCTCATCTTTTTGTTGAGTTGGATTAGTACAGTATTATTTTTGTGTTCGAAGAACAAAAACAGAGAAACGTTATTTTTTAATGATGTAGTAACACAACACTCTTAGCGTTTGTGTTTACCAAAAATCTACCGAACCGAACACTATAGAACGATATATAATGTTTAGTTGCGAACACTGAAATGAGGTGATAAATAAATAGCAGCCAATGTTTTGGAGTGGTGTTTACAAAGATTTTTTGTATTTGTGTAGTGTACTAAATTTGTTTTTAGGGTTTTTTTCCTGAATTCCCTTACCAAGATTTTCCGATGTGTCTTGTAAAAATTTTGCAATATTTTGACTATACATTATATAATATCGATCAATTAAGCTTAAGAATTTAAATAAAAAATAAAAAAAAAGTTGGCCTTATTAAAGTAAAGGTTCGTTGGTTTTATTTCCAGGTATCTTTTTCTTGTAATGCTGGGTGGTGGTGACGATGATATTTCATTGTGTTTGTCATTGTTTTTATTTTGCTTTTGTTGTCATTATTCCCTTATACAAGAAACCATCATAGAAAATTTATAGATCATGTTGACGTTTTGAGGCTCAAAGTTGTTGCACATTTTCTGTTAAGACATTCAAACAATTGCAAAAAAAAAAATATAAAATAAAATTGAAATGAGCTGACAAAGCTGCACAATCATTCTCTTTGGCTGGTGTCATTTGTTTTTGTTACACGGTTTCAAAAGCCTGTGTTGGCTGGCTGGTGTTCATTTCTTGTTGCTGCTGTTAAAAATTCATAATATTTTTGTGCCCCAAAGTCAAATTGTTTGTCAAGTCTTTTGTTAAATTGCTGTTGATGTTGCCGTTTTCTTTTTTATTTTCTATTTTTAGTTTTTGTTGTGGCATTTAGTTGTTGTTTCCTTTTTGAAATTTTTCTTTTCCTTGTTTTGTTGGAAAAATAAAACTAAACAATTTTTGCTTCACATTTATTCTTATATTCATTCATCTTGCTTAACATCTCTTTTTATCTAAAGCTGGAAAAATAGTTGCTGTAGAGAGAATGTAGTTTCTAGAAATATTTAACGCAGTTTTGAATTACTACTTTACACACATACACACACTTTTCAACTAAAATAAAAATATGAATTGTTTTGTTGTAGTTTGTTACTGTGACAACCCACTGTAAATCGTGTTTTGCTTAAAGTCCCCATTTATTCTTAACAAGCAAAAAACTCTTTCTTTCTTTCATTCATTTATGTTGGGTATACATATGTATGTATGTGTGTTATACTTGTATGTATTGTATATTGCCTGACATTTTGTTTAACTTTAGTATGTGCTTTTGTAAAGCATAAGGATGTGAAATTTTAATTAACCCTAGAAATACTCAAACGCACATACCTACACCCATTTCTATTCACAACTTTAGCATCAGTTTTACCTTGCCAACCAGCATTCATTATTCATACTTACACACACTTACTAAAAAGAATCCTTACATCCTTATCTTTAATTTTAATGTTGTTTATAGTATTTCGGTTGTTGTTTTCATTTTCTCCATTTTGAAGTATTTTTTGTATATAAAACAAAGATGAAATTCCTATATTAGTTTTTACAAACGAGAAAATATTATAAAAGTATAACCCAACAAAACTTTTAGATTTTAAGTATATAAAAATAATCACTCATTAAAATTTTTACGAAAAATCTAGATGATTTTTAATTAAAGACCAAGCAAGTCTCTGAAAAATGCAAAACACTCATTTGGTGCAATAATTAGAATATGGAAGTCACCGCAAATACATACAGGTACTAAGCTGAGCCTTTGTTCCATAAATGTTCGCTATACCCCGCTTTATAGATGTGAATCCTGAAACCATTGCTTGCGGAAAATATTGTATATTTTTGGCCGAGCGGTGAAGGACAGATACTTAAGGAAACATGAGAAAAATCTGAAAGAATCCGAACCAAGCAAACCAGGAAAAAAACCTAGTCTGAAGTAGAAGTTATGGCACTGCGAAAATTCCGAAGGAGTTTTGTTACCGTCTTTTGTTTCAAATTGGAACGAAAGGAATCAATATACACATAAATATAAGTCTCTGAATTTTGCCTTAATGCCACTCCTTTTCTATAGTAAACGGAAATAGAATTTTAAATTGTAAAAAATAGCACGAAATATTTGATTATATCAAAAAAAATTTTTTTTTTTCGAAAGATCAATACATGGCATTAACATTTGAAAATTATTTCGGGTGTTCTTGATGACGCACAATAGGCGTAAACTAAGGATAAATCCAGGGAAGCCTACTACACTGTGCAAAAAAAAACCAGCCTCAATACTTGCAACGCGAAATAAAACTAGACTACTGGTAGAGAAAATCTGCCAAATCGTTTTAAAAAGACAGGACAAAAAAGACCCCAGAAAATTTAGGTATAGGGTTAATTTTTCTTAAAAAAATGCCATAAGATTTTTTCCTAATATACCAGTTAGCTCAGAAATACTGTTTTGACTTAATTACCACTGCTTTTGTGAAAAATAAAAAAAATATGCTACTTTTAAATTTTCCTTAATTAAGAATTTTGCATATATTGTACGAACTTTTAGTCTTTGAAGATACCTAGTGAAATTTGATGCAGAATAATTAGTAGAAAATGTTAAGCCTCTAAAGTGCCGTTTTAGTATACTTTTGTGTACAAGTTGGGAAAAAGGTTAAAAATACCCCTAAAAATGATAGTTAGAAGGTTAATATATTTGAAGAAAAGAATTGCCATACAATTATAATGCAGACATCTGCAATAATTTTTTAGCTCAGAGGTACATTTAGTATATTAATTTTTTTTGATTTATTCTAAACGCCTTTTCAAAAAATGTAAAAACTTCAAGGACCGAAATTTCGTAAGTCCGCGCTAACTTTTCAAAACACTTTGTCAGATTTAACCCGCTACTTCGATAGCGTCTTCTTTTTCTTCGTTGACAAATATGTCAATGTAGAAGTGGAGTAGTGGAGTAGTACGTATATGTCAATGAATGGGAAAAATGTTTTTGTTTAAAATATAGATGGCGTGACAAAAAAAGTTTCAAAATATGTACAGGTTTTACACATTTACTTTCAAAAGGACCAAATTTCAAAAACGTACCAGACACCAATACAATAAGTGTTAAATTTGTTGGATCTCTTTTAGTTTTGGACTTTTGAGGCTGGCGGGATCGATTTGGCAAGAGGCAAGCCTCGGTCCTAAAGTCAGCCTTCTAGTCTCAGGAGTTTAGGATGTGCGATATTGAATCAGTGAATAGCTTTAAAATTTTATATTATATAGATAGATGGAGAAAAATGTTTTGAAAATAGTAACAAAATTAGGAAAGATTTTCACACCTTAAACGTTCAAATTTCGAAAAAGTACCAAATCTGTATTTGTATATTTTAGATGAGCTACGAATGTGATATAATTTTTTTTTACCCGTGTACATCCCAAAAACGCCGTACCTCAAAAAAGTACCAGACATCTGTCCGCTTTTTTATTCAATTAAATTTTTTTTGTATCTCTATTAGTTTATGAGATGAGATAAGTGAATTTACCTGTTTATACCGCATATTTTTTTAGGAGGTATGAGGTATGTGCGATGAAAGATAAACAGATGGAGAAAAAATCCTTTGAAACAATAACAAACGTATGTACAATTTTCACCCCTCAAACGTTTGAATATCAAAAAAGTACCATGTATGAATTTGTTTTTTTTTTAGATTAGTTACAAATGTTATATAATTTTTATTTCTATGCGTATTGGTTCAAAAGCTAGATGGTGCACAAAAAGTTCCAAAATACAGGATCGGGTAAATTTGACTACCTAAAAGGGCCGAATGTCAAAAAAGTACCGGCCACATATTTGCTTTTTTAATTTAATGAACAACAATAGGTATTAAATTAAAAAAAATACCAATTTAATAAAAAAAAATTACCACTTAGAGAACAAAAAAGTACAAAAAATCCCTCTTACAGATTCTCATTCACTCACGAACTTGCATGTTTAATTTTATGTTTCAAGGGCAAT
This sequence comes from Pollenia labialis, assembly GCA_949318255.1. Classification (NCBI taxonomy): domain Eukaryota; kingdom Metazoa; phylum Arthropoda; class Insecta; order Diptera; family Polleniidae; genus Pollenia; species Pollenia labialis. The sequence continues at coordinate 58,159,555 of OX439143.1, forward strand.
AACTACGGAAACTCAAAAAGTACCAGATTTAGAATCACCAAAAGTACCAAAAAGATCCCTCTACCAGATTTAAAATCAAAAGTACCAAAAATATCCCTCTAACAGATTCTCATTCACACACACACGATCTTGCATGTTTAAGTTAATGTGTCTACGAAAATTAAACAAGTACCAGTTAAAATACAAAAAAGAACCAAAAACTTCCCTCTTATAGATTCTTATAGCTCACTCATAGATTCGTATCCACTCAGTTTTGAATTTTATATTTTAAGGTCCAATATTAACGATAATTGAAACAATACCAGCTGTAGAACCAAGAAGCTGAAGAAAGATATACAATTTTCCGTATTTCCCATTTTGGTACTATTTATGCCCCCCATTAAAGTATCAAAAATTGCAGTATTGTAGTGGGGACCCCACAATTTACTTCAAATATGTCAATGAATGGAGAAAAATATTTTGTAAAAAAAAAGCCAAAAATCGTTACGATTTGACCCCTTAAACGTTCGCATTTCGAAAAAGTACCAAATTTATATTCGTACTTTTTTAAATTGTTTCGAATGTGATATAAACTTAATTTCTAGGTTTATTGGTTCAAAAATAGATGGGGTGACAAAAATAGTACTTAAACTCAGATTTTACCCGTTTTCTCCCTAAAATGGCCGAATTTAAAAAGAGGGCCAGTTACCTGTCCGCTTATTTTTCTAAAGAACAACGATAAGTATTGAAGTTTTTTTGTATCTCTTTTAGTTTTGGAGATATAAGGTTATAGATTTTACCCGCTTTTAACCTTTTTTACCCCCTAAACATTCGAATTTCCAAAAATCTCATCTTAGTGGATCTATTTTAAGTTTTTAGCTTTAGGAGTTAAGGCTGTGCTACGATGAACCAGTCAGTAACGTTACAATTTTATATTAATAATTAGATTATTAATTTTGTTTTTCCAACAGCCTGTTCATCGATTTCGAACGTTAACGTTCGCATAGAAAATTATATGTAAAAGAAAAACAATATTCGAAAATTTGTTTTTGTTTTAAATATAGTTTTCGTTATATGTATTATCAAAGTAATTTTTGGAAATACAATTTTGGTGTATACATTATTTAGAAAAAAATGGCTTTTGAAAATGAATTTATAGAAAATAGTTTTTACTTAAAAGGTAAGTTTAACAAACTGGAGTTCTTTTACAACAATTGAAAAACGCAGAAAATCCGCAGAATTTTTTTAAATATTTAAGCTGAAATCTCATATTAGAAGTACAATCGATAAAATTAAATTTTTGAAACTCAATGTAATTATCGAAAATACCTTTAAAAAAAAAACAGTAATAATATTTTAAAAATGTTTTGCGTTTGACCGTTTGACCAATACCAAACATGATCGTAAATGATAAAGTTCAGCTTTTGAATTAATCCTCGCTTGCAGTCAATGTCAATCCCCTGTGCGGCGCGCTTTGTGAAAGTCCAAGTTCGGACCACTTTTTTCAGTATTTCTGGAAGTGTTTATGACTTCTATGACCCCCAGGCCGTCAATTGTTGGTGTTTTATCGAAATAAGCCAGTATTTGGAGGCCAATAGAAAAGTCCATTTATCGAAATTAACTTATCGCCAAATTTTTATTGCAATAAGTCGATGTTTGCGGTCACCGTATGTTAACAATCCTATTAAAACCATCTTGCCCAGATTAACGTCATCCATATTTTCCAACAAAAAATCATTGATCGTAATGCGTTAACTATCTCCATTGGCCGTAACGCAAGATCAGGGTTCATTTTTTAAAAATAAGGTCCGCTGATGCCACCAGCGTTTAACTACACCAATAGTTGCAACTTTCTAGATGTTGTCGATTGGTCTCACTCCATATGCGGCAGTTTTGATTATTAGTAAATCCTGTGCTCATGTTCTGTAACTCTCGCGTCGAGCAACTTTTCGATTTAAATGTGTGAAATGAAACAAAAATTCCATAAATTGAAACAAACAGCGGTTTTTCTTACTAAACTGTGTCTGTAACTTTTTTGGCGAGTACTAGCTGTCACGTAAGGAAATAACTCGCCAATTTACAGAAAAAGTGAGTCTGTAAAATTTTTGTGAGAAAAGTTCCTGCTTTGAACTGTCAAAAGACTCACGAATAAAAATGGGGCGAGAAAAAATTTTTAAACTAAAAAACAATTAAAGTTAAAATGCAAAGAATAATAATAATAACATTTTGTTCTTGGCACATTTTTCCATTTTTTAATTATTTTGCTTTTAATATTTTTACAAAATAAACGAATTTTTTCAAAGCTCGTTTGCAAACAACAAACATTAAAGTCGCACTTTGCATTATTTGGTATAGTCGACGGTTGTATTTTCGCCGCCGTCGTTGAAAAATTTTTAATTTTAGTATATTTTTGTCGCCGTCAACGATATGTGTTACTGACGTTGTCAACGTCTGCAATGTCACAGCGGCTTCGGGTGCAATGTTATGACAGTTATAACGTAACGACGTAATCTCTTTTGCTAGTTTTCGACATGAGTTACAGAAAAAAATTTTTTCTCATTTTTGGAGAAACGATGGAATATTTTGTTTCACATCTTTTCGATGCGAGAAGTTCTCACTAGTAACAGAACATGGGTACTGTTCAGATAAACGATTTTGTGCGTCATAATTAATAACAAAGAAGTCGTAATAAATAGCGCAAATCAAAGACGAATTTTCAAAGTTATTTTGGATAACTTGGTAGCATTAGTCAAGCGGGAATCGATTCATGATGATTTTTCGTAGCATACTGATCACAAATGTCGAAAGGAGTGCGCAGTATGACAACTTGTTTGACAGCTGAGCCTTCTGTTAGTTCTATCGGGGTTAAACAAACACCCTTTATCATAGCAACTTTAGCCAATCGTTTGCCCAAATATTTCGCTGTGCAAAGCACATTTTAAAGAAAGCAATATTTACTTGTTTTTGTTTACAACTCATTTTCTTGTTTATGAGAACCTGCTTGGAGTTTCGCAAAAATTCTTTCTTATAGTATGTAAACAATTTTTCGCATTTCACATCATGTTAAAAGACACTTAAGTTCAAAAAATATAAATCTCAGAAAGATGGCAAACAAACGAGCAAACACCCCACATTTAAATCACAATGTGGCAAAGAGATAAAACCCTTAATCACTTGTTGACTTAAGTTCTCGTTTATTTTTCACTTTCTTTAAAATTTTACTTTTTTTTGTGGAAAAAATAAAAAAGAAATTAAAGACAAAATTAAAAATAAAATTGTTTATTAGTTCTGCTTTCTTTTACAGAGTGCTGTAAATTATAATCTGTAGGAGATGTGTAATTCATACTGGCTTCGGTGGTAGTTGGGGTAATTGAAATTAAATATTTGCATTTCAACAAAAGAGAAATTTATCTCCGACAAATAAAAGAAATAATTACTTTGGTACTTTTTTATCTCTTTTTATCTCTTAACAGAGAGCTGAAGAAAAAAATTACTTTTCATCAAAAAAAATTATTTATATTATGATTAAAAATTTTAGGTGGCAAAAAAGTTTATAAATAACGAATGACTGGGTAATTCTTCGCACTTAGAAAGATTTTTAATAATTTATTAGTAAGTTCTTTATAGAGATTTAAAAAAATTAAAGAAATAGATTTTTTAGATTAAATCAAATCTTTAATCGTTGTATAATTTAAGGTATTCCTATACAGCTTTTTAACATCAGATTTATTCCGCTTTAAGCCACACAGGAAAAAATAAAAATAGATGTCAATTGAACACTTTGTGATTCTTTAATCGGGAGAAAAAAGTACCAACAAGAGACTTGCGCAAGTAACTTGCCGAGTGTGAAAGTGGTGTAGTACTTTAAGCGGAGGAGACTCATCTTACATTCAAACAATATTAGTTATTGTTTACGAAGAGATCTATTTAAGCAATAATTTCCGTACTCAAAAGAAAAACAAAGCCATTTTAACGTGAGTACGCTGTTCACCCTCCATTCCGCCACCAGTCTATTTCTCCGCTCGGCCGTAACCTGACCGGATGCGAAAGTGACTTTTGCGTTTGCTACGCTGAATAGGCTTAGTAGCTGAACAAATTTTGATGAAATTGGAAACAAAGGCTTTTTATATTTTTAGGTCTAGGACCAAGAGGGGCACATAGGGATATTATCTACCTCTCCAAAAATATGCAACTAATTTTGACGAAATTTGAATCATAAAAAGATCAGCTTTAATAACAGGGTTTATATCTGTGGCATTTTTACAAAACATCTTAAGTCGAGATAAGATAGCAAAAAAAGTTTTAAATAAAACTCGATTAAAAAAATCATTTTTATCAAATAATAAAATAAACCGAAATTAAGAAAAAATTTCGTTTATAATACAAAATTTTAAAATCGTAAACAAAAATGTTTTTTGAAGGTTTTTTAAAGCTAGGAATATGAAGGGACAGGACAGATGGTTAATTTCTGCCTATCCGAAACAATCTTACCGATTTCGATGGAATTGTAAGCCTATGAAGATCAAGACACAGGCCACATACTTCTTTATAGTTAGTCAAACATTAATTCTGGACCACCTTTTTCTCATTTAAAATTTTTGGAAAATTGACGTTTATTTTTTTCGCCACCTTAAAAAACTGATTTAGCCTGGAAATGGTAACAAGGCTTTAACATACATTGTGCAACAAAAAAACAAAAAAAAAACATTAGCTCTAAGCTTATGATTCCGTAAGCCCGTCATAAGTTCTACTTTTTTCAGAGCATCAATCTGGGTTTTAATTTTATTTCCTGTGAAATGACAAACAGTGCAGACGTCTGATGCCGATGATGAAAATCCGATATTGAAATCGTTAAATAGTTTGACTTACTTTTGAACTGCCTAAACTAAACTGATTTTAGGATGGTGTTTACTTGAGACTGAGAATTACGGTGAATTCTGTTATGGAAGTTATCGTCGCCAATTTTATATCAATGCCAACATTTACACGGAATTTCTGGAATTTGAGGCTATTTTCTTGAGTAGTATTTGTATGGGGGTCATGGTCAACTATAGACCGATTATAATATTTGGTTGAATGATTAAGGTAACAATGCACCATGCTATGTGAAATTATGAACCCATTCTCATCCTTTTCAATATGCTTAGTCCCTATACTAATTCAAATGCACAAGCTAAATTTCTTGAAATTATCCCAAAAATTGCGACCTGTATTTCTCGCACAAGAAAACACAGGTCTTCGGAGATGGTTTGCATAAGTTCAGAATGCTCATTCGTAACGTTGAATGGAATGTATATAAAATAGGTACAGCCAAGACCAAAAACTGCCAATGCCATATAAATTTGCAAACTTCACAATCTAACCAAGCGTTGTCTGGTACTTTGGGAACCAGACGACATCAGATATTAATATAATTTCTGAAATAGTTATTGGTAAAGTCCCTATGGGTACAATGATATGGCTCTTATTAAAATCAAAATAGCAGGGAGAGATTACATTATCTGATTCATTGTATTTATGTAATATTTATGTGTATGGGACATCGAAAAGAAATAAAATAAAATATAAAAAAATAATAAAATGTCGTGTCAAGGGGTTGATTTTTGCCGGTCACCTGGGACGGATTTCAGCTGGAAGGTGTTACTGTATGTCATTTTTATTAAAGAGATGTGTCGTCTGATTATTTCACACGCTCAAGTGCCTAGGCAAATATTAAATATATGTTTATGGTCCAGGAAAACACATGCTTTAATTACCACCTTTGTGTTGCTGTCTGTACTTGGGGTCAACTTTGTGTTGGTGTCTGTACTTGGGGTTGAGGGGTCTAAGTATATGCATTTTTTTATTTTGTTCACTTGTGCTCATCTTAACAGAAAGTATTTTTGCGTGTCACCCCATGTCTACACCAAAGATAAATATCTCAGGAATTTGGCAATAACGTCGGTGTTGAAATACTATCCTTTTGCTATTATAATTGATCTTCTTCACGAAATAAAAACACATGCGGTTTTAAGTAATTTACAAAAGAGAATAAAAAGAAACTTTATTACAAGAAATAGAGTTACCAGATCTCCAATATAATAAGGTTGGTAAATATAAGTGTTGCTTACTACTGTAAATTAATTTTACATTTTCAACATCCTCACTAAAAATTGATTTACATCTTCTTTAAACCCATGTTGTTCATAAAATGACCAAGCTTAGTATTAGCGAGGGGTTTAGTCAAAATATCTGCTACCATCTTGTTAGAGCTTGTATTCTGCAAATCTATTTTGTTAGAAAGAATGTTGTCCCGTATAAAATGATGTCTTACATCAATATGTTTGGTTTTAGGGTGGTATGATTCATTTAAAGCAAGCTGAATTGCACTTTGGTTATCGCAAAATAGTTTGATTGCTCCAAGTTGATTTTGCATTAACTCCTCTTCAAGTCCTTTCAACCAAAGCATTTCCTGAACTGCCACGCCCATTGCCATGTACTCTGCTTCGCAAGTAGATAGCGCTGTAGTTTGCTGTTTTTTGGAACCCCATGCTATTGCACCACCTTTTTTTATTAAAACATAACCGCTGACAGATTTTCTCTCCTCTGGGTCAGCTGCATAATCTGCGTCACAAAAGCATACAGTTTCAAAATCAGCATTCTTATCAAATGTTAATTTGTAGTTCTTTGTACCCTTTAAGTAGCGTAAAACACGCTTAGCTGCCTTCCAGTGTATAGCTTCATAGTTGTTGTTAAAGCGACTAAGTAGATTTACACCGAAGCTTATATCTGGCCTGGTCACTTGAGCTGCAAAGAGTAGACTGCCAATAAGTTCCTGGTATGGATACTTATCATTTTCAAATTTGTTGTTTATATCTTCATTGTTGTTGTTTTTATAAAATTTTACGTTCTGATCCATTGGTGTTGAAACCGGATTACAGGAAACCATATCAAAACGTTGTAACATTTTATCTATGTATGCTGATTGGTCAATCGTTAAGTTTTTACCAAAATTGTAATTGAGCCTCATCCCAAGGAAAGATTTTGCTGGACCAAGATCTTTCATCTTAAACTCATCTTTAAGGCCTTTGATCAAAGAGTTTTTTGTTTTATAATTTTTCCATAAAACGATCATATCGTCTACATATACTGCCAAAATAATCAAATCGTCATCATTCATGTTCATTATGTAGACACATTGGTCGGTTTTTAACTGCCTCATACCAAGGTCTTTCAACTTTTCACTTAGCTTTTTGTTCCACATTCTTGAAGCTTGCTTCAAGCCATAAAGAGGTTTATTCAATTTCAAAATTTTACCTTTTGGAACGGAGATTCCTTCAGGAGATTCCATGTAGATATCTTCGTCCAAATTACCCTGAAGAAAGGCAGTACACACGTCCAAGTGATTTATTTTCAAATCGAATTCCAAAGCTAATGACAATAAGTATCGCAAGGTATTGTACCTCATCACTGGTGAATAAGTCTCCATATAGTCAACACCGCTGCGTTGCGCGCAAGCTCTCGCAACCAGTCTCGCCTTGAATTCTATTTCGCCATCTGTATTTTTCTTCTTCTTGAAAACCCACTTTGTTGATAACTTTTTAACATCACCTTTATCATCAACTATGTTCCATGTACGATTTTCTAAAAGCGAATCATGTTCACTTTGTATTGCCTTCAACCAATATTTTTTCTCAGAACTATTTACTGCATCTGAATAATTTTCAGGATCTTCGTTATTACCAGAAGTTAAGTACGTAATATAATCACCCAATGGTGTAGGTTTTCTTAATCTTGACGAACGGCGTGGTGTATCTTCTATATTTATATCATTATTTTGTTGTTGCTCTTCTTCATTAGTTTGTTGTTGCTTTTCATCATTATCTTGTTGTTTTTCTTCTTCCTTAATATCATCATCATCGCTGCTTTCAGCAGATTCAAATTCGGATTCAATACGATCATCAAGGTCTGAATTTTCATCAACCATTATCCTCACTAAATTCGGACCTTGTTGTAAAATTTGTGTATTGTTTTTATTACCAATACCTGGCTTTGGATAATACATTTCGATCTCAATAAAAACTACGTTGCGACTTATGTGTAATTTTCGTAGTACTGGATCATACAGCCTGTAAGCTTTCGAATTTGTACAATAACCAATCATTATGCATTTTTTTGATTTTGGATCCCACTTTCTTCTCAATTCTTTAGGTATCATCACCATAGCAGCACAACCAAATACTCGTAAATGTTCTAAATTTGTTCGCTTGCCAGACCAAATTTCCTCTGGAGCTTTACCACAGGCTCTTGGTGTAAGATTCAACAAATATGCTGAGGTGCTTATGGCTTCCGCCCAGTACATTTTCTTTAAATTTGCATCATAAAGCATAGAACGTGCCTTTTCGACCAACGTCCGATTCATTCTTTCAGCTTTCCCATTTTGTTGCGGAGTATATGGCGCTGATGTTTGATGCAGTATGCCGCTGTCATCACAAATCTGTTTAAGCTGATTGTTGCAATACTCTAAACCGTTGTCGGACCTAAGTATTTTTATACGTTTGCCACTTTGATTTTCCACCAAATTTTTAAATTTTTTAAATATCTGTGGAACCTCCGATTTGTTTTTCATCATATATACAAATACCTTATTTGAGAAATCATCTAAAAACAGCACATAGTATACCAAACCACACAGAGAAAACAGATTCGTGATCACAACCGAATTTGGCGCCAATCGAATTTCGTCGGTTGCATGTACTATCACACAATTCGGTTACAATTACTGAAAATTTCGTTGCTAAGCATATTATTTTTGATAGCAACATTTGAATTTTAGTATACTATCAGTTATAACAACAGATATTTTCAGTTGTTAGTATGATTATTAGAAAACAAAAATGTACTTATATCCGAATATATGATAGATGCAACTGAATTACCATTTAATTGGTGTTCATAACCAAAGATTTGATTGACTTTATCAAATTTTTTTAAAGCTGTTACATAAACTATTTTCCCGACTATTAAGATAGAAAATCGAAATAATTCCAATAAACTTCACGTTTTGTTAGTATATTTATTTATTAATATTTTTATGTACAGTTTACAACTTATTTACAAACACATATGTACATGCAGCTTTCCACATCATCATTTGGCTCCAATTCGATGCAATTTCTTTCATCAATGTCGTCATGTTCTAGTGTCTGAAGTAAAACAGAATAATTTAAATGTGGTTTTTAAAATACGAACAGTGATTTAAATTAATATGAAAATCACTTAAATACTGAGCGATTTTCATATAATGTATTTATAACATATTTGTTTGACCAATGTACACGCGGAGGAAAATATAAACATTGTGTACATGAATATATATTTTACATATGTATGTATGAATGTCTGAGATATTGCCGAGAAAGCATCGTATGCTTGTTAGACGATTGTGTAACTCCTCAAAGAATCTTCTGATGAGTAGCAATAATAAAAACATCTAAATTTTTTATTTATTAGTTTTTTATACATTTTCTGACACGCTTGCCTTTTAATCTTGGAATCAGTGTTGCCAAAACTTGGAGACCAAAAATGGCTAAATTTACGAAAAAAATAGCTAATGGGCTAAAAAATGGCTAAAACCTTTTTTAAATAAAAACACATTAAAATTTAATAACAAAACATAATAATTCATTTAAAGTTGTTTACGATGAAAATATTAGTTAAGATCAATTTCTTAAATAAGAATAAACGTTATTTAATATTTAAAAAGATATTTAAAAAATGTATCATCGATAAATTTTATGTCGTTATTGTTCATCTCATAGGAATCACTCGTGCGTATTAGTTTAAAATAATTTGAAGGTAAATCATAATCACGACAACATTTACCCAACCTTTTGATTCCAGATCTACAATAAAAAACAAGTAAGAAAATATAGTCGGTCAACCCCGACGATATGATACCCTACACCTCATTAGAACCTGTGTACCAAATTTTATTAAATGATCTGCAAATTTGCGATCTGTACTTTACGCACAAGGTTTACATGGACAGCCAGCCAGCCGGACAAACATCGTTAATTCGACTCAGAAAGTGTATCTGAGTCAATCAATATACGAAAAGGTGGGCTTAGGACCAATATTTTAAGGTGTTACAAACGCATAGTACCCTCTTCTATTTCTCAAATGACTTCTAACGATGTTTACTTGGCGAAATAACCTCCCTACTTCAGCATTAAACCATGGAAGTGAGAGCAACTTTATAGTAAATTCTGAAATTTCTAAAAAAAATTTGTTGCCGCCTGCATTTCTTTTTTGAAATACTTGCAACCAGAAAGAAACACCGATGTTAGTGTTGATCCATTTTATAAATTTAATATTGGAATACTGTTCCTTTATTTTGAAAGATGTTTCATCATCATCGTTTATAGCGATTTTCAACATTTGTAAAAGTTTTGATTTAAATTAAAGCCGTTTAAATTGTTAAAAATGTTTATTTTGCTTTTATAAATTTTTATAATAAAATAAAAATTATTCTTTTAAAAGAAAAACGACAAGAAAAATTTTATGGCTACACAAGTTGAAAAATGGCTAATGACTAAATGCATTTTTTAATGGCTAAACAGGGTGAAAGCTGGCTAAATCTAGCCACTAAATGGCTAAATTGGCAACACTGCTTGGAATGAACCTTTTGCGGCTCTCCTTATGAGTCATATAACAATTACTGAGCTACCTAAATAAGAGCGTTTTTAAAACATGAAAATTCACTAGTTAATACAATTTTATTTAAACAAGCCGACGTAAGGATCTGTCAAATAAGATTTTCAAACAGGATTGCTGTTGAATACCTGATCTTAAGGTTTGTTTCGTATAAATTGTATAAAAAAAAGCTTGATGCTCTTGTTTAGGTGGCTCAGTTATGTATATGTGTAAACATTACACAAGTTGTAAGTGAATTCCTGCAAGAGTCTCATAAGATTCTTGATGTGCTTTCTGAAAGCCTCATTAGAAAATCTTTACAGAAATCTCAAACGAATTCCACTACGATCAATACACTGTGCAACAAAAAAAAAACACCCACAATACTTGCAACGCGAAATGAAGCTAGAATATTGGTAGAGCAAATCTGCCAAAGTGTTTTGAAAAGTTAAGTTGGGTTCCTGAAATGTGGGCCCCTAAAATTTTTGAATTTTTGAAAAGGCGTTTGCTATAAGTCAAAAAAAAAAACACTAAATGTACTTCTGAGCTTAAAAGTAATTTTAGATGTCTTTAGTAAAATCGTATGGCGATTCTTTTCTTAGGATATATTAACCCTCTAACACTCATTTTAAGCTGTCCTTTTTGTCCTTTTTTTAACTTCCCAACAATAACGGCACTTTAGAGGGTTAAAAAGTTCCACGAATAAATATTCATCAAATTTTACTAGTGGTCTTTTAAGATCAAAAGTTCATGGAATTTATGTAAAACGGGGTTTCAAGAAATTCAAAAATTTCAAGGCCAGGAATTTCGAAAATCCGTTTTACATACATTGCATGAACTTTTGGTCTTAAAAGACCACTGGTAAAATTTGATGCAGAAAATATTCTAACTTAACTTTTCAAAACCCTTTGGCAGATTTGCTCTACCGGTATTCTAGTTTCATTTCGCGTTGCAAGTGTTAAGGCTGGCGGCAATTACCCGAATTTTTTTGCACTGTCATATAAGTGTCTTTTGCTGTGTTGTAGAAGTATCTAGCAGAGGAATCAGCTTGTGTAACAGTTTCTCCCGTGCGAGGAATCTTTTACGATTAAAAATTGCGCTCGTCGACGATTAATGCTCTTCATGAGATTCCCAGTAGATTATTTCGATTGAAAATGCTAGCTGGGTACATATATGTATGTATTTATGAGAAATATAATATATACAAACATACATATGTACGTGTATACCATAATTATAAAAATACGTTAATTACTTACCCCTATTTATTAAGTTCTTGCACCTTTTTGCGTTTTTGAACGCAAACTTATTTATTTTAATATTAATTTAAAATTATTTTATTATATTTAATGTTTTGACAGAAAATTTAGTAAACAATTGGGACATATAGCTTTTTTTTGGTTGTGAATACCAAATAATTATATTTTCATTTCTTGTACTCGAATTGAAACTATACTAGCAATCGATAATTAGCTGCAATAAATGAATTAACATTTATATTACAAAATTTGTTGACGAAAGCAAATTAATAATTGCAAAGACCAATATTCAGTATTGCCCTGTATTAAATTCGGTTGTGATTCTTACCATTTGTACTAATTTTTAGAACTAAATTAAATTAGTTATCATAACTAATAAAAGAATTGAAGGAATCATATTTCAGTTAGAATAACGTTTTAATAATCAAGAGAATTAAAAATCAGTTAGAACTATACATTTTTAATAGTTGCAATAATAAATTATATTTCTTGATCAATATTTTATTACTGCAATCGTTTTCCAACCAATTTGTTTTCTGTGTGCACTCATCGACTTTTGTTCCATTGGCCCGCAAACGTCTGTATGCACCAGTTGTAAAATTTCATTCGTTGCTGTTGTTGATGATTTAAAAAATTTTTGCATTTGTTTACCTTGTAAACATGATGTACATACACTTGAGTCCGAGCTTTCTGTATAATTAATCCCGGAGGATTCATCAGAGTGTAGTTTTTTAATATTTATGTCAGCGGCATGACCCAATCGCTGATGCCAAATTTGTTTACTAACGGCTGCAAAATTTTCCGAAATTATATTCAATTTGAACAAGCCTTTTTCTAAAAACGCCTCCGAAAAAATCATGTTGTCTTTCTGTACAATACATTTTCCACCAACAAATTTAACCTCAAAATCTTTTTCTATGAGTTGGCTTACTGAAATCAAATTTGCACAAATATCTGGCACCAACAAAACATTTTTAATCGTGATGTATTCTATTTCATTATTCAACTTTTGTTTTATACGAATGTCACCAATACCAATAGCTTTGAGACTGTTGTTGTTAGCTACAGTTACATACTCCTCTTTAGCAAATTCTTTAAATTTTACAAATATACCCTTGCAGTTTACCATGTGTGAAGTAGAAATCTATCAACCATATGTTGTCAGCCCTGTCGAATTTTGCTGCAAAACTTGTTGCTAAAATTTTTTCATATTTGCCGCCATCTTGATTTTTCTTCTGCGCCTTGCAGAATTTGGCAATATGGCCCATCTTTTTGCAATTATAGCAAATCACCTTTTTACCTTTTTCATCAATTTTTTTTCCTTTTGGTTTGGTATAAAACGCTGATTCTGTTGTAGATGATGAAAAGTTGTTGTATGTATCAAAATCCTGTAATAATTTTGTTTTAATGGTGTCTGCAGTAACTTTAATATTACTACTCTCGATGGCCATTATCATGGGAGAAAAATGTTCTGGCAGACCACTTAACAGAAGACTTCCAACCCATTCTTCGTTTACCTTGAAACCAATTTGATTCAGCTTTTGGGCGGTATCTATTACGGTGTCCACATACTCACTAATATTTTTGCAATTTGATAATTGTGTTGTTGTTAGTTTTCTAAGTAATCCACACCGGCGGGTTAAGCCAGAGTCATCATATGTGGATTCCAACTTATCCCAGATACCTTTTGCTGTTGTTACATTTTGTATGTGTACATACAGATTTGATGAAATGTACAGCACTAGTCTTGAAGTGGCCTTTTCATTAACATTATCATTCTCCTCCGTGCCTAAAACCGCTTTCCAGAACCCTTGCAGTTTCATTGCGTGTTCTACTGCAAATTTCCATTTATGGTAGTTCTCCCTTCCGGTCAATTTTTCGATGTCAATTATCTTCTCCATAGCGTATGCGAGGGCCCATAACCTGTTGAAATACTATCCTTTTGCTGTTATAATTGATCTTCTTGACGAAATAAAAACACATGCGGTTTTAAGTAATTTACAAAAGAGAATAAAAAGAAACTTTATTACAAGAAATAGAGTTACCAGATCTCCAATATAATAAGGTTGGTAAATATAAGTGTTGCTTACTACTGTAAATTAATTTTACATTTTCAACAGTCGGCAGAATAACAGATCAATATTTTTTACTGCTCAGCTTATGTTAAGGGCACGGGAAAACGTATTTTTGTTAGCTCATAATTTGAAAAAAAAAATCCAGGAAGAAGGTGCAGTGTAAAAACTGACGGCATCTCTCAAAAAACTATTTTTGTTAATATCATTTTTTTCTTATTCGATTTTTTTTAATTAAATGTATATTAATTTGTTTCTATATGAAAAAGAACTAACGCTTAAACAAATTAATATAAATTTAAATAATAAGGATCGAATAAGAAAACAATTATATTAACAAAAATAATTTTTGCTATTTTATTTTAGTGTTTTTTTTAAATTATTTTACTTGAATTATAATTTGCTCCAATTACACAAACTTAATTTCTTTCGACGATTGATCATATTAGCCCGTGAGGAAAACAAAAACCTCAATAAAAATATTAAATAAAACATTGATCATAAAACAAAAATATAAATAATTTCTTTCCAATTGACAACCAAATTTTATGTTAGCAATAATTGTCAACGAAAATTGAGTAACAATTATTACAACATAAATTGCCGGCAAGTCCTGTCTACATTAAAGGTAACATAATTTTAATAATATTTATCTCTGGTATAGACGAGCAGTTAATGACTGAACAGAATCTGTTAGTAGTTGGTCAGGAGTAAGGATAACAATGAGATACGTTTTAATAGCCGTACTAAGATTTCATTGTATTTATCAAGAATAAAAATTGTTAAATTCATCACATTTAAACAGAATCTTATTTATGAATAATCAATTACCGATTTCTTAACTTTTTTCTTCCAAAAATGAATTGAACAAACTTTTATATGTTAAAAATAATCATAATTATGTTTTGATGGGCTACACACTCACATATTCCCATTACTTTATTAACTTTTATTCAAAGTTCTAGATATTTTTCATTCAGAAAATTAAATAAAAGTCTGCTTTTTTTGTTTAAAACTTTTATTCATTTAAAAGGAGGCGCTCAGCGCCAAAACGGCCTAAGCCCAAAAAAATGGTTCTGAGAAAAACGAATTTAAAAGAAAATAAGTTTTTAAAATATTTTTATTTTTTTTTTTATACATCGTAAACAAATATTAGTTTTAATATTTGTTTTATGTTAATTATTGGGTCTTAATTAAACAGTTAATACAAAAATTAAAGTGGCTTAGGCCATTTTGGAATTCATTGATATATTGATATATTGATAAGAACTGAGGGTTAGGCCATTTTGGCTCCATTTATTAAAACATACAAAATTTCTTCAGATAAATAATGAAAATAATTTTTAGCCTTTTAAATAATACAAATTAATAATAATAATTATTCGTCTTCTTCCTGAATATCTTCTTCTTTGGCTCTCGAATTTGTTTTTAAATTATTATAAAATGCATGGTTTATAGGAGGTATCAACTCTTTGAGTTCCTGTAAATCCTTAAACTTTGCAGCTCCAATGAATCTTCCTCCAGGATTAAGCGGTTCCAATTCCAAATTTACGAACTTGCTGGATTTCCTCTTTGAAATATCAACTTCTTGAAATAAAACATCTATGTTATTTAAATATTTGTATTGAATTACAGTAGTTTTGACTTAGCTGCACAATCTCCTTTGCACGATTTTTTGTGCAGGTAAATCAAAAATGCAGCTATCTTAAATGCATTTACCTGCCTTAATGTGCAGGTACAAAATTGTGGTTACCTGCACAAAAGTGCAGCTAAAGTAAAGTTTTTGATTTAAAAGTAGAATAAAAAAATTATTTTTTTAATACATAAATTTATATTTTATTAAAATTTTATTTCAACCCAGGAGCTTACTAGGAATCTCACAAAGAGTCTTTTTGATCGTCGACGAGATCATTTTTTAATTGTAGACGATTCCTAGCACGGGAGAAACTGTTACACGTGCTGATTCGTATGATAGATTCTTCCATAACGCAGCGAAAAATGGTTATTTTAATCGTAAAGGGAATCGTTTATGATGTATGTTGAGATTATCTAACGAGTCTTTCAAAAAGCATGCTAAGAGTCGTTTGAGACTTATGTAGGTATTATTTTACAACTCGTGAAATATTCAGCCGTATGACTAAGCTACCTAAATAAGGGCATCAGGCGTATTTTTCATGCCAAAACTTCTAATTTTCATACAATTTCTATAAAACAAACCTTAAGGTCGCGAAATCAATACCATCCTGTGGGAAAATCCTTTTTTGCAGATCCTTAGACCGGTTTGTTTTATTAAAATTGTATTGTCAATAGCATTTTCATACTTCAAAAACTGTCTTATTTAGGTAGCTTAGTAATTGTTATACGACTCTTAAGCCTATAGTACAAGGAATGTAAAAAGCCACATACGCATGCGGTTCTGACGTAATTTTGACGTCACTACAATACCCACAATAGCAAGTTCGTGTTGTGTGATGACGACAAAATTACGTCAGAACCACATGCGCATGTGACTTTTTACATTCCGTGTACTATAGGCTTTACAGAGAGTCCCAAAAGGTTCATTTCAAGATTTACAGACGAGCGTGTCAAAAAATAAATATGTAAATTAAGAAAAGATTTAGATGTTTTTGTTGTCAGATAATCACCAGAAGATTCTTTTAGGAGTTGTATATTAAACATAATCGTCTAACAAACAGCCTATGCTAGCTGGGAAATAGCAGATCATTTTAAACATGTATGTATGTTTATTTAATATAAAAGAAGCATTAACAATAACAATGAGAATTTACAAAGAACATAAAACATAAAAAAACAAAATAATTGCGATTTATATTTTTATAAACAGCTTAAATTGGATATTTATGTGAAAAAGTGGCCAACATATAGTTTTATGTGTGCAGCTAACTTTGATGTTTTGTATGAAAATATTTTAAAGCTGCCCAAAAATATGAAAAATGTGCAGGTATACAAAATGCACGTAAACAAGGATTTTGAAGAATAATTCCAGAAAATATTTATTTTGGGCAGTTAAGTCAAAGTGCAGCTAACTTTGATTTTTTGTATGAAAATAATTTTAAAATGCCAAAAATTTTGTGCATTTATCTTAAATGTGCAGGTATAGAAAGTGCACTTAAAAAAGGAATTTGTATGGAATTAGAAAGAATAATTCCAAAAATTATCAATTTTGTGCAGTTAAGTCAAAAGTGCACGTAATCAAAAGGCAGTTAAGTCAAAACTACTGTATAAATGACTTCACATTTTGGAATCGAAGCCACAGAATCTTAAGCCATTCAACTTTTGAAGTCTTGTCTGTGGAGATTTGTCTGTTCTAGTTTCTAGATTATCGATCTAGTATCGATTAAGGATATGCTTTTAATATCATCTTTACCAAGTGAAATGGTTCCCTTTTTTTGCCGTGATGATTACACGATCCCAATCATCAGGCATAAAAATGTCCGTATAATATTTTTTTCCTTTTCAATGAGACCAAAACCTTGATCGTATGGTAGGAATGAGTGGCCAGATACTAAAAATTTGTGGTCTATCTGTTCCACTAGGAAGGTCGAATTATTGGTTGATTAAAATGCATTTTGGAACAAAATCGCAACAGGTGATGGCGTAAATAAACTTTATTACTTAAACTATGGTTTTTACTTTAACATACGTTTTTGGCCTAACCCACACATATTTTTTATTTCTAGGATTCGATTTGGCCTAAGCGGCTTAGGCCATTATGGCATCCACATTTTTTTGAACTTTGCATAGAGGAAAAACAGTTTTCAGCAGGTAGTATAACCTAGTGTTATACTATGCAAAAGGGAGTTTTTTTTAATATTAATTTCAGTAGGTTCCGGTTACATCAGCATAGTCAGTTTGATTTGTTTGAAAATGAGGGTTAGGCCGTTTTGGCGCTGAACGCCTCAAATATACAACAGCTTTTTTCTCTCTATAAAATTTTACAGTGTGTCTCATAATTATTGTTCATATTTGAAAAATAAACTTTTTAGAAAAAACTTGATTGACATCCATTTACTTATTATAAATATTAAACAGAAACTTCTTTTTATTAACGTGTGAGGAGAAAGACAAACAATTAAATTATAAAAACAAATTTGGAATATCTTATGGTATTTTCTTTTCTTAAAAATAATAATGCATTATAATTGTGTAATATATTTATCTGGTTACACGCTCCCTTATAAAGTGATACATATGTATTTCTAAATTACAATGGAATAAAATAATAGCTACGTTTTACACTCAACACTAATGTGTATTGAGCGTGTTAAATATGCAAAGTTGTGATATTCACCACGGCTGTAGCAATTTCCAACATTCAATTTTCTTTGAATTCCAATAAGCGTTAACAACACTGATTTCCAATAATAAAAGTCAGCTGTTGTTAAAAATTTTGCGCCAGAAAAACTTAAAAATTAAATAAAAGTAAAACCAACGAAAAACAAAAACTTTTTATCTTTCAATAGATTTTGTTATTCGTGCTAAATTCCCAGTTTTTATTATTGATAAAAACAGTTGAAATTTATTGTTGATGGGATAAGCTATTCCTATGCGCATTTCACTGGTTGCTTAGGCCAGATCATCAGGAAACTTCATCCATAAAGATTTTAGAAAAACTAAAGATATTAAACCAAATAAAAATGTTAAACGTCTAAGACTTATAGCAACAGTTCTACTTGTAATAATATCAAAGTTTAAACAAAACAACATCAACAATAAACAGTGCGTTCATCTCATCTTACATTCCCCGCTACAATTAGTTGAAATTCTCTCAACATTAATTGTAGTTGTAAGTAGGTTGAGAAAAACAAAATAAAAAACAACAACAACTTACAAAAGATGTTGTCAATTAAGTGTTTTTAAGGCCGTACACCTGCCTGTTTATTATCAAAAAGTAATTTAAATTTTTGGGAATACTAAATTTAAATTTCAAAAGATTTTGTAAGTCGTGCTTAAATCCCAATTTTTATTCTTGATAAAAACACTTGAAATTTATTGTTGATGGGATAAGCTATTCCTATGCGCATTTCACTGGTTGCTTAGGCCAGATCATCAGGAAACTTATATCCATCACAATATTACCAAAAATCACAATACAACACAAATTGTACGCAAACACAAGAAACAAGTTAATCACCCCTATTATTTTAGTCGTCGTCGACATTAATTTTAAATTGTTGTCACTACATCACTCCGACGTTAATTTGGTATTTTATAAGAATGTTGTGTCGACGTCGACTTAATATCGAAAATTAAAAAAAAAATCCCATCTCCAATTATTTTTGATCTTTACTCACTTTCTTACGTTATTTATGCTATTTTCCGACACATTTTTGTAACCGATTTAGCTTTTTAAAATTAAATTTTTTACCTTGTTTCCAGTTTTGAATATTTTCGCAAATTGTTGCCATATTTTCGATAACAGACACTTTTACTGTAAGTTATCTGATTTTTTATAGCTTTAACGTTTGTTAATAAATACAAGACTATTTTATTATGCCGCTGTTAGCAAATTTTTCGAATTTCCGTTAATTTAAAAATTTTCACCGAATTTTTGCCATTCCTTATAGTTTATATTAAAAATTTTCGCGAATTTTGGCTTTTTTTAGCCGATTTAGGGATTTCAAATCAATTTAAGGGCTTGTTTGGCTTCGTCGTGGTATAGATTCAACCAAATTTTGGAACTTTGCTTGAGGTATTTTTCCCCATTCTTGAAGCAAAACTAGTTTCAACATAGTTTATTTACTCTTTTCCTTTAAATACGCTCATACATTTTCTATTGGGTTCAAGTCCGGGCTTTGAGGAGGCGTTGGCAAATGTTTGGCGTCATAAAGCATCCACCGTTTAACATCTAAGACTGTATGTTTGGGGTCGTTGTCCTGTTGGAAATAAAAACCTCTGGGTGGAAGTCCCATTTTATCAGCACTCGCCGTAAGGTTTTCTTTAAGAATTGACAGATCCATAATTTTATCTAGATTTCCAACTCCTGAGGCTGACATACAGCCCCAAACCATAACAGAACCCCCTCCATGTTTTACTGTCGGCTTGCTATTTTTATATCAAGGGACTGATTCGGCTTTCTCCAAACCATGCTTCGTCCATCAGACCCAAAAATATTATATTTGCTTTAATCGCTAAATATTACGGGTTTTCAAAAGTCAAAACCTTTGTTTATACCTTTGGTGTTTCGTTGCTAACATTGTTGCATAGAGTTCCTCTCAGCTTATCATTCTGTTTTAGAGCAGATAAATGCGGCTTTTCAAGAATTTCTTTAGGTATTTTCCTTTCATTTCTGACTATAATAATTTTTAATATTTCCAGGTTTTTTTCTATTGTTTGACGACACATTTCAAAATAAACGGTTTTACCTTGGTGCAAGATTATTTTCCTCTCGACAAAACTTAGTTAATTTCCTTTCGGCATTTTAATTAGATAAGTAGTAGCAAAATACCTTGAAAATGGTATCTTATTTGAACGAAAATATGATTGAGACGTATAAACGAAGCAAGCCCATATAAAATGTATTTGCAAGGATAAGACGATTTTTTTATTGAATAAAAAAATACGCGAAATATTTATGAGTAGGGATGAGATTTTCATGCACTAAAAAATCGAAAATATGCGCATAAAATATGCACTAAAAACTCCAAAACATGCCTTAAAAAAAATCAAAAAAATGCACTAAAATTTTAAAAAATTTTCATTAAAAAGGCGGTTTTTTTTAATTTTTTTAAAACAAACAAAATAAAAAGTTCAGTCCAATATTTTTTAAAACTTAGTTTAAGGAACTAATTAAAATGTTTGTTTGCATCAACATATAAATACTTTTTTATATTATCAAAAGTAAGCATATGTCTGTTCGGCCGCAAAAAACTTTTGTACACCGAAAATGATCGTCCAACGTTAACCGAAATTATAGGAGCACTCTTGAAGGATACCAATTCATTTGGAGAATATTAATTTTCTAATTCCAGATCAAAAATAGTTTAAATTTGTATTATTTTTTAAAATCCTTAATTTTTTTGCAACACATTTCGATTTTTTTTTTAATTGGTCGGGCTATTCTTCCTTCCACATTGTTAATATTACTTTCTTCATATCAGTTAATTTGACTTGAGTTGTCTCAAGTGAAAAATATTCCTCAAATTATGTAATTGTTACACCAATATATCCGTAGTTGAAAATACAAATGCTAATTGACTCTTAATGTTATTTAAATTTAATATTTCTTTTACATTTTTAATTGCATAAGCAACGGTAGCAACAAGTTCTTTAATAACAATTTTTAATTGCTCAAAATTGTCAAAGTAATTTTTGGGAATACAAAAATACACAATTTGTATTTTTGATAAGAACACTGAAATTTATTGTTAAAGGAAATATTTTGAATAGTATTCTACAGCATCTATCCCGGTTAGTACTGACTGCGGTGGTACGGCTACCAAGGGATACATTTCATTAAAAATTGCAACTCGTAAAGAAGCCTTTAAAAATATATTTTTCACGTATGAAACCAATAAATCAATACTATCGAATTTGCTTCTAATTTCCTCTACACCTCAGTACCACCCATATTCCAAGCAAGTATGATGTCAACCGTTTTGGTAAAAATATTTAAAGCTCATTGGCAGCCTTAAACATGTTAGGTGCTGCATCGGTTAAAAATAGAACCATCTTCTTTCTAAATTTTGAAAATCTTATTCCAACAAAAATTTATTAATTGATCTTAGAATTTTTTTTGCAAGACTTTTTGTCTATTTGGAAATTTTTTGTAGAAATTTATTTTATAATATAAAAATTTATAAGAAATATCACTCAAAAATATTAAAATATGCAAAAAAACCTAAATATGCAAAATTATGCATTTTCACAAAAAATGCAACAATATGCAAAAACAAATCGATGCCATCTTAGCACAAACTTAATGATTCGGAAAGATAATTGGTCGACATCGATCTTAGACTATCGACAAAAAAACATGCATTTGCATGTAAATCGCATCCCTATTTATGAGATTCACTGTAGCTTGTCTTTATCTCGATTTCTTTTAAGGAACAACACAATTTATTTAAATTATTTTCCAAAGAAGTCTATTTTTGTTCACATAATTCAAGATTAATTTCCCAATTCTATTATAAATTTTATTTGAAAACTTTTCAATTTCTTGTTATTAAACCAGCAACGACAACAACAACATGAACTACACCAATTTGTTTTTTGAACTGCAATGTTATATTTTCATAAAAAAAAATGTTAAATGAGAGTAAAAACAAAAACTCAACGAACCATGACAACCCCAGAAGTAGATGAGAAATGGAAAAAGAGAATTAAGGGACAAACAAGTAGGAATGCTTTATTCGGCTGTGCCGAATTTGTATTACTCTCCAAAAGGAATAAGAACTTTTTGAAGTTGAAATGGGATCCGTAATAATCTAAATTAAAGCTGGCATCAAAATTGGCCAACTAAAATAATATAATCAAACAAAATTTCTTGTTATAATAAAAAAATTAAATTGGACCAAATTTTAACACTGTATTCGTTATAGTTTTAGCAGCATTACCATTTTTTTTTTAATGAAAATGGGATTTATTAGGGACGTATGGAGAATTATTAACCTATTAAATGGAAACTGATAGTACGATGTCGAATTTGTACCGAACTCCATTACCATAACTGCATACCGCCAACGATTTAATGCTTATAAAGGGGGTTTCAGTAAGAACTTTGTTTTTTAACCAACAACATGATAGTTTTGACATTTAGTTTTTGATGTATTCGTAGTAGATGCATTGGCAATTGTTACAATGAATTAAATTTCGCTTGAAAATTGCATTAAAAAATTAAAATCCACTATGAAGATGGTGGTTTTGTTAAAGTAACATTCATACAGCCAATAAAACGATAAATTTATTGCAGACCAAATTTCCCGATCGCATAATTTCACGCACATCAGCTATTGTTAAGTGGCCAGCCAGATCGTGTAATTTAACACCACTGGATTATTTTTTTTTTTTTTTTTGTGGGACTACGTTAAGGACGGAGTCTTAAAGGAGCCAATCGAATCGATTGCAGACCTAAAACACAAAATCCGTGATAAACGAAATAGACCTGCCATTTTGTTAAAATGTGGTAAAAAAAACTTCGATGAAAGAATCGACATCTGTTAAAGTTAATTTTTATTCATAATTGTCGCACTTTGTTTCTCTTCGTAATACGATAAAAATTTTAATTATCTTCATCTAAATTTGTTGTTTTATTTTGTTTTAGAAAACAAATTCCTTGTTGAAAACCCCGATACATATTTGGAATTTCGTTACATGACATGAAATCACAGTGCTTATGAGGCCAAGCTAGAGTTTCTAGGTGTGAAAAAATTCCCGGGAAATATTTTGTAAATTAATCCCGGACAATTTTTTCCGGGAATTTTTGGGAAATTTTTGAAATTTTAATTTGTTAGCATCGTTAAAATTAAAAACGAGCAATAAAAATATATTCTTTACTAAAAACTACCTACAAATCGAACCATTTTTCCACCGCCAATAAATCAATGGCCTTTTAAATTGCTGATGAAATTTCTACACCATCACCAACACCATCTACAAATTCTAAAAAAAATATATGTAAAGAAAATAAAAAAGTCTGAAAAAATCTTAAAAAAAAGAATTTGATGTCTATGAAGTCACGGGTAACAGGCCAACCAATTTTCTAATCTTTGCATGATGAGCTTCTTACCATAAAACCAACGTTAGTCGAGAGCGAGAGCACATTTTCGGTAGCAGGCAATATACAGGTTAGGTTAGGTTAGGTTCAGAAGGGTTATGTGCCCAAGGGCACACCTCCACTCGGAGACCAGTACGGTCCATTGTGAATCCCTTCAATATGATAAGAATAGATAAAGAAGATAGAAAAAGAGAAAGGTTAAGAAAAGAAGTATGAGGTAGATAGAGTATAGAATATAGGAAAGTTAGTAGGTGATGTGAAGAACAAAATTCCCTCTCTACTGTCCCCTCAACAGAAACAACCGCACTATTTCCCTGACAAACCCCAGTAGATCAGCTGGACTACATCCAGCGATGCACCCCAGTTCGTCGTGAAACCTATTTCCTAGCCACTTCTGTCTGAGGCCCTGCACCCTGGGACAATGGCAAAGTACATGCTCGATCGTCTCCAGCTCCTCCGAATCCTCGCACAATCTGCAGAAGTCCGGTATGGTATTGTCCCATCTGCCTACAAAAGCCCTGACCGGACAATGACCCGTCAAGAACCCTATAAGCGTTCTAAGACTACTCCTATCCAATCCCAATAGAACCCTGGTTGCCCCCGCGTCCAATCCGGGCCATAATGCCCTAGACACCCTGCAATCCACTCTGTCCCCCCAGGATCGGTTAACGTCATCACGGAATTTCTCCCGTATCACACCATAGTAGTAACATAGGGGAGGCTTTACCCCCCTGTCCCTTACCACTAAGTCCATACTCGAACCCCCTCTCGCGAGTTCGTCCGCCACCTCATTTCCCCCAACCATGCAGTGTCCAGGTACCCAACACAGTCTCACATTGAATGCCTCCATGAGTCCACCAAGAGCACTCCTACACCGAGCGACCAGGCACGATCGCACCGTATAATTCGTCAATGCCCTAAGCGCCGCCTGACTATCGACGTAAATTGTCACCTCAGATCCACCCACGATGTGTTCCAGTATCACCTCCGTCGCCCTCCAGATCGCTAGGATCTCAGCCTGGAAGACACTGCACTCATCGGGGAGTCTGAATGACCTCTTCACCTCGGTGTCCGCTATATATACACCGGCACCAGTGCCGGTTTCCATCTTGGATCCATCCGTAAATACTGCCCACCCCTCAAACAGTCCATTGGATCCACACCAAACTTCCCTATCCGGGAACTCTACTGGTGGTGTTGCACCGAAGTCCAGGGTCATAGTCATATAGGCAATATACATATCAATAAGGATTAGAAATAGAATCTCTGATGAGCTTTTAAATGATTTAATAATACTAAACAAAATGAATTTTACGAAGTTGGTTTTTATAAAAACTACTAAATATTAATAAATTTTAATAATTCGCGATCTCCAAAAAAAAAAAAAAAAATATGAATGTAACAATTTATTTGGTTTTCAGTGGAATTAATAAAGCTAATTTTTTAGACTGTGTTGTATATGTTTTTAACTCATTTAATGTCTTTAACTCATTTAATGAAATCATTGTTTTATTCAAAGAATCCCGGGATTCCCGGGAATAAGATTTTTTTGTTCCGTTTCCCGGGAATAAAAAAAGTCCGGGAAATTAGAAACCCTAGGCCAAACTTCAATTTTTTAATGTTTGATATTAAACAGTAAAAACAGTATAAATGGAACAATTATTAAGCGAGGATCGCATTGCTGGATTTTAAACCTGAACTGCTACAAACATTTAAACACCAAAATAATTTTTTCTGTTAAATTCCTTGGATGGGAGACTGCCAGAAAGACAGACAGACTAGGCTTAAACGACTTAGAATTACTTCAGGAACCAGAAAATATATATATTTATATATTTTTTGGTGTTGCACACGGAGAGATAAACCTAATACACTTGAATTCACTACTTGGATTTGTGAATCTTTAAAAAAGCAAAATCCAGCTTTTAAGTTACTCAAACATTTTCAGACAAAGAAACACTTTCACACAAACAGCTAGAAATTCTATGGCAGAGTAATGAAAGGCCTTCATTTTAATAAAGGATTTTGATTGGCCTTTTAAAATCTTATTACTCTTTGTCTTTTAAGGAAGATCTTTCAGTGCTATTTTCTTTGCGCTCTTTTAAAAAATTAATTGGCTTCAATCCCCCTCTTAATGGTCCATCCAAGAATATCCCTGACGCCACTCCCCCCACCTTGCCCCCTGGCAGCCACCACCTCCTGGAGAAAAAAGTAGGAATCAATGATTAACAAGGTTTACCACCATAACCATAACGACAAATGTCAACCCCATTATCCTAGACCAGCTACAGCAGACCAATCATCTATTTAGCTGGAACAATAACCGTTTAAGGCGACCGTACACGACATGTATTTGTCATCTGACATGTCAAATTTTCCACTGCAAAATACATACATGTCGTGTGTTACCTTTTTAACTTTGCTTCTGTAAAAGTCAGACGCAAAGTCATCTGACAAAATTTCAATTAGAGCGTGCTCTATTTTCTTCTGACAAACCATCTGACATCAGAAATCTACCGGGAAGAAACCGGCAGCGGCGTCCCCTATTGACGGAATCATTAGCCGGCTGAAATTAATTTTTAACAATACCGAGATATGTTTGATCATCTTACCATTGAATAGAATTTATGTGAATATATATATAAAAACCGTATTATAATAAAATCCTAAATTGGTATCTTTGAATTAAAAGAAAAAAATGTTAAGATGACTAAACTAATTTACGGCGCAAACAAAAAATTTCATGGCGGCAGCAAGCTGTTTTAAAACCGAGCACTACTTTGGTTTCTGCAATAACAATGCGAAAAAAAACAGAGACAATGTCAGAAGCAAATTACATGTACGTTTGTGACCGAATATTAAAAAGCTTATGTAAAACATCGATTTTGACAGACATGCACAATTACATGTGACTTGAAAATTTGACATGTCAGATGATAAAAACATGTCGTCTATATGCTCCTTTAAAAAGACCGACAGAAATGCCAATACTGAATGGATATATACTTCAAGGACAGGAACAGTTAAACAACTGCAACAAATCGTGTTAGATGGAGATGCTTTATGAAAGCCGTTTGCTCCCAAAGAGAGGAAATGGAGAAATTATTCTTTGCTTTCTAAATAATTTGCTACTTATCTCTAAACGGATTCGTACAATCTCCACAAAAAGTTTTGAGTGAATCTATTAGCGCTTAAGTAAAGCCTTGAAGTTAACTCCATATACACTGAAAAGAGTTTATAATGGGACTCGAATAAAGATAACTGCAATAAAAGGCCTAACAGAAGGCCTTTACACTCCTTCTTCTCGCAATGTTATTCATACTTACACATGTTCACGTACACATGCATAAGCATAAACTTTTCTATCTTTCCACAAATACCACTCATAATGCAAAATGTTAAGCGAAGCATATTATTGCATTATGTGCCTAAGCAATCATTTTACAAAGTAATCACAGTCTTCATCCTCATCATTATTGACATCATTAGAATTCTTGAAATTCATGTATATGTTGGGAGCTACAATGGCACTGAAACGAATTATTAAGACAAGTTGTTTACTACATCTGGAATTGAGCCACAGTTTGTATTAAAGTCAATGGAATAAAATCGGCCGATTGAAGTACCTAAACCCAAATTTTACATAAGTATAATTGTTAAAAAAGCATCCCACAAGAGGGATCTGTGGTCGGAAGCTTTTGGGTCTTAAGCATTTTTTGGTTGATTGCCAATTTATAAAAACTTCACCGACGTACACTGCACTTAAAAACTAGTAAAGCGAAGGTGCATTAAAGTTTAATTATTGAAGATGGCCAACACAGCTTCATTAAGACCCATATGAGATATTTTTAGTTAAAATAAATGCAGGTGCTATTTCTGAATTGATGGTGCAATAAGCAAAAACTTAGGTACAACAGGTACATATGTCTGCTTTGAGGTCTTAATAATGTAAAGCATAAATCTTTCTTTGTCATGGTTGTATATCACAGATATGTAAAAATTATTTATTGTGAAGATTAACATTTAACGCGATTAGTGATTTTTAAGATTTTTAAAATTATTGTTACCCGAATATATCCGGATAAAGTGCAACATGTTCCACGGAAATGATTTCCCACCGATCATTGCTTTTTTTCTTTCATTGTTTTAGTCAGAAGTTTTATTCAGTTATGTTAACAAGAAGAAAAGCTGTAATAAAGAAAATTCTAGGTGGCATATTCTAAGAATTTTTCGTTGATTTTTGTCTTTAAAGGTATCAATTGTTGGTTTTAGTAGTCTAAAGTAGAAAAGGCCCTTTCAATATGACCAAATACAAAGCATATTTCAATTGATATCATACATTTGAGTTTATTTTGCTGACTATCCCCCTTTTAAGATTTCGTCTTGCGAGAAATAAAATAAACTGGCGTTATTTTATTTCTCGGCGCCATTTCATGTCATGTCCAATTTCCCAGCATATTAATAAATTTCAATACTTTAACATTTAATACAACTTTTCGGTTCCACCCCTTTCATTTTAAGGAGTAACCATATCTTAAATTTCGTTAAGACTAATCTGATCAGTACCTCAGCATCTCACTTCTTTCGGGATTTAAAAGTAGTTAATGAATAAAAAAAATGGAGCTAACTGGTAAGCAGATTTGTAAGGAAGCGAAGTTGAACACCCCCTTACAAACCTGCTTACAAGAGGCATGAGTTTTATATGGTGAATTCCCACATGGAAGCACTACTTTTTCCTCTCTGCTAAAAACAATTTGATGACTGATTGCATTAAATAAATTTAAATTCTAATTTAAATATTTCGGGAATAATCGTAAACGCATTTTAAAATCATAAAAATTCAATTAAATGGTATTCGCTTCTCTGCTGCTTCTTAGTAGTATGTAGGGCTCATGTAATTTTTCTGCTTCCAGAAATCTTAAAATTTTTTACTGGGTACGTCCAGAAAAAAAAATGTTCAATATTTTATTATCGAAAGATTTTTTCGAATGAGCTGCTTTAGGATTAATTTTATTTATAAAATAAATTTCAATTAAATTAAATCTTATTATAAATTTCAATAATAAAATAATTTATAAGAAGTAAGAAAAATTCCCAGATTCTATTTTTGAATATTGTAAACTCCAACAAAACTGTCTTTGACGAAAATTTAACGAAAAAATTATTTATTATTGTTAGATCATCAGTTCACAACTAGACGATGTTAACACAACATACATATAATAATAATAGAATTTTTCTGTTTTTTGTACCTTAAAAATGTTGTTAGCCCAGAAGATGTTTTTAAGGAAAACCGAAATATCGGCACAATTATGAAAATTATTATAAAATAAAAGTTATAATTTGTTAATTGTTAATTGTCACCGGAAACCATGTTATGGTTAGATTAATCCTCCATCAAATAGCTACAATATAATGGGGCAGCCTCCGAACATTTTATGGTTAATAACAACAAAAATATGTTGATCATATAATATCAAGGTTGTTTTTCAACCATAGAACGTTGCTCTTGAAAATGAGAAAAATACTGTTGTTAATTTTTAAACCAAACAATTATAAGATGGAAACAAATTGCATTATTATCATGTTTAACAATAATATGTTTAGATGCAACCATACTATGTTTGTGGCTTCCAGCAGGAGGACCTATTTAGCCATAATATGATTGCCGGTGACAATAACATGGTTAAATTAACCATAATAAATTGAATCATTATGAATACAAATCTGTGGCATTTATACAAAACATCCTAAGTCATATTGAAAAAATTTAAAGTAATGTTGTTAATCAGACGAATTTTCATTCAAAAAACATTTTTGTTGACCTGTTTAAAATTTTGTATTATAAACGAAACTTTTCTTAAATTTTGGTATATTTTAATATTTAATAAAAATGCTTTTTTCGCAGAGTTTTTTAAAAAACTTTTTTGCTATCTTATCTCGACTTCAGGATGCTTTGTCAAAATGCGACAAAAATACTTTTGCTGGAACTGAACATATTGAAAATTTTTTTCCATGCCAAAACACAAGGTAAGGGGCAGATTTTTATTCTTAAACTTGAAAGAATTTCGGTCACTGCGTGATGTTGCTATTGAACAGTAGCTGATGTTTGTTGGTGACCAGTCATGCGAAAGGCCAACAAAGGGGGAGACGCAACAGATTTGCTCGGTATTAATAACGACGTAGTTAGATTCGGCCGAAATTATGGATATCCACGATGGTATTTAGCACCAGTGTTGCCAATTTAGCCATTTAGTGGCTAGATTTAGCAATTTTTCAACTTTTTTTAGAAATTTCAGAAATGACTATAAAGTTGCTCTCACTTCCATGGTATAATGCTGTAGTCGAAGAGTCGAATTAACGATGTTTGTCCTTGTGCGCAAAGTACAGGTCGCAATTTTGGAGATTATTTGATAAAATTTGGTACACAGGTTCTAATGTGGTGTATGGTATCATATAGTCGGGGTTGACCGACTATACTTTCTTGTTTTTTATTTTAGATCTGGACTCAAAAGATTGGGAAAATGTTGTCGTGATTATGATTTTCCTTCAAATTATTTAAAAATAATAAGTACAAGTGATTCCTTTGAGATGAACCATAACGACATCGAATTTATCGATGATTTAATTTTTTAAATATCTATCAAAATATTAATTTACGTTAATTCATATTTAACAAATTGATCTTAACTTACAATTTCATCGTAAACAATTTAAAATGAATTATTTCTATTTTGTTATTGAATTTTAATGTGTTTTTATTTAAAAAAAACTTTTAGCCATATTTAAGCCCATTTTTAGCGATTTTTTCCGCAAATTTAGCCATTTTTGGTCACCAAGTTTTGGTAACACTATTCAGCACTTCTAATACAGACTGTGTTTTTCCCAATTGCTCTACAAGTTAATCTTTTGGAAATTGATTTTTATTGAGAAAATCAACATCCATCCTTTCTCTCTTCGGAAAATCTTCTTTTTCAACATGAGAGTTTTCTTTTGTTAATGCTTTTATTGCAAAAAAATCTGTTAAGTTTTAAATATTAATGCCAGATGTCTAATTTTTGTCGGCGCAATTAACAGCTAATATGATTGATCTTTAATTTTTCAAAAAGTTTTCTATCTTTTCTATTTATTTGCCAAGTTTTTGCACTTTTAGGCAATGTTTATCAATGTATAGCTTTTTTTAATTTTGCGTTTTATTTCATAGAGTTTTCTTAGAAATTATTGTAGAAAGTTTTTTCGATCTGTATAGATACATAAATCATTAAACGAACTATTCTTGACCTTAAAGAATGATAACTGTTTGTCGAATCGACGAAGCTCATTTACTTTTTATGATGACAGTATCTAAAAAAATCTTCATTAATCTCTCGTGACTGCCTATTAAAGAGGCAAATTCAAGACACCTACCTTGCAGACCTTAAGTAAGGAAAAAAATTCATAATAAAATTCCTAATCGATTAGATTCCGTCGCAAATGTTGTCACCTCAAAATGACGAAAAGTACATGTAATAAAGAGTGGTTAAATTATAAGGACCGATGTTGATTTTCAATAAAACACAAATTATTTAGAAAATTACTGTCATTTCTTTTTATTATGATAACATTGGTATGGTTCAATTATGTATGGTACAAAATATCGACCAAATGGAAGCCGCGACCTCGGCGGCACACCACCATCCGATGGTCAAAATTATCGATGACGCTGAGGCATAATTGAGGTTCTATGCCGTTCATGTGCCGAATTATCTCATCCTTTAGCTCTTGAATTGTTGCTGGCTTATCGACGTACACCTTTTCTTTCAAATAACCCCAAAGAAAGAAGTCCAACGACTTTGTTTCGTTAGCTGTGTGGCAAGTGGCAACGTCCTGTTGAAACCACAATCGTCCTCATCCATATCTTCCAATTCGGGCCATAAAAAGTTCGTTATCATCTCACGATAGCGAACACCATTCACAGTAACCACCTGACCGACAAAAATACGGTCCGATGATGTCACCAGCCCATAAACCGCACCAAACAGTCACTCTTTGTGGGTGCATTGGTTTTTCGATAATCACTTCTGCTTATTGACGAATCCACGAGGCAAAAAGGTGCCTCATCACTGAAGATGATTTTCTTCGATATGCATTTTTATTTGAACGCCCATTTTCATAATAAGCCTGAATAACTTTAACGCGTTGCTCGATTGTGTATCTTTCCATGGTTCAAATTGAGTTGGTCTGAAATTTAGAAATGCCAAATGAAATGCAGAAAAGCATCTGTTGTGAATATAATATGGAACTTTGTGTCCCATGAGTAAAAATAGGCTAATAACCAATTTTTTTTTTTGTAATTTTTGACTGATTATCTTTCAGGGCTCAGTAAGAAAAAGTTAATGGTTTTTCCTTTTTAGGTTTTGTTGTTTTAAAAACTTAATTACATATTTGAATTACAAAACAAAAAGAGTTCAAATTCGTATCGATTTTAAATAATTTGTTACTTTAAAAATCGTTTCGCTAGAATTTATTATGTAAAAAGTTAATGAGTAACCTTCCAGGGTTAAAAGTCCCAAGTGCTTTTTCAGCGGAGGCAAAAGTTATGATTCAAAAATTTCGGTTTGAGTTTTTAACGGTTCTTATTCTAGTTAATGATGCTTACTTTAGTATCACTGTCTTCTAAGGATATAAGGAATAAAACAGAACTTTACAAAACAATTAAATTTACTTTTACCCATATTCTCACTGTCTATAAAATAATCATCCGATTATTATAATATCTGATTCACTGCATGTCTAGGATAGCTAAAGTAATTATTTGAAAAGAAAACTGACATATCAGGTCCAGTTGTCGAAAAATAGGTGTAGTCATATGACGACGCTTCTGTGATTTGAGATGTTTTTCCTCCCAGCTTCCAAATAATTAAGTTTTGCTTTTTCTCATGTAATTTTTTCTTTTGTTTTCTTATTGTTCGTTGGTTGTAGAAAACTCTTCATTGATTCTTCGTATTTCAGCACTTGCTTAAAGTTGGTTACGAGACGAAGAATTTATATTTCTTTCGATTCCCTCATTTGAGTCTTCATCAGTCAAGACGTCGAAATCTGGAGGTTCGATTTAAAACCCGTTTGATTCATTTTCTTCCCCTAAAACATCCAGAATGTCCGCGACACTAAGAAATTAACTGATAAAAACCCGAAACAAAAAAAATTAGAATCAAATTGTACTCGTTGTACAGTGTTGCCAATTTAGCCATTTAGTGGCTAGATTTAGCCATTTTTCACCCTGTTTAGCCATTAAAAATGCATTTAGCCATTAGCCATTTTTTTAGCCATTTTTCAACTAGTTTAGCCATAAAATTTTTTTTGTCGTTTTTCTTTTAAAAGAATAATTTTTATTTTATTATAAAAATATATAAAAGCAAAATAAACATTTTAAATAATTAAAACGGCTTTAATTTAAATCACAACATTTAAAAATGTTGAAAATCGCTATAAACGATGATGATGAAACATCTTTCAAAATAAAGGAACAGTATTCCAATATTAAATTTATAAAACGGATCAACACAAACATCGGTCTTTCTTTCTGGTTGCAAGTATTTCAATAAAGAGATGCTGGCGGCAACAAATTTTTTTTAGAAATTTCAGAATTACATATAAAGTTGCTCTCACTTCCATGCTCTAATGCTGAAGTAAACATCGTTAAAAGTAATTTCAGAAATAGGTTACATTTAGCAACCGTTAGTTCGATTTTATCAATGAAATATTTATACCAACACCACAATAGTGGAGAGGGTACAATGCGTTTGTGCTGATGTTTGTAACACCTTAAAATATTGGTCCTAAGCCCACCTTTTCGTAAACCGATTGACTCAGAACCAGTTTCTGAGACGAATTAACGATGTTTGTCCGGCTGGCTGGACGTCCATGTAAACCTTGTGCGTAAAGTACATATCGCAAATTTGCAGATCATTTAATAAAATTTGGTACACAGGTTCTAATGAGGTGTAGGGTATCATATAGTTGGGGTTGACCGACTATATTTTCTTACTTGTTTTTTATTGTAGATCTGGAATCAAAAGGTTGGGTAAATGTTGTCGTGATTCCTATTTACCTTCAAATTATTTAAAACTAATAGGCACGAGTGATTCCTATGAGATGAACAATAACGACATAACATTTATCGATGATTTTATTTTTTAAATATATTTCAGAATATTAAATAACGTTTATTCTTATTTAAGAAATTGATCTTAACTAACAATTTCATCGTAAACAACTTTAAATGAATTATTTCTGTTGTGTTATTGAATTTTAATGTGTTTTTATTTAAAAAAGCTTTTAGCCATTTTTTAGCCCATTTTAAGCCATATTTTAGACATTTTTCCCCGTAAATTTAGCCATTTTTGGTCTCCAAATTTTGGCAACATTGTCGTTGTATCATAATGTCGTCATTTAATGCCACCAAATAAAGAAATATATTGTCGAAAAAAATATATTTCTTGTACAACTCGAATAAAGATTTGTAGCAAGAATCTTGTAAACTAGTATTAATTTGATATTACTTTTGGGGCACTTTTATATAAGATACTAAGTTTTTAAGACTTTCTTTCTAGCCGAACTCATAATTCTGGACTTCTTTAAAAAACTTTTACAATAAAAAATTTACCACTCACGAAATCTCTGAATCATAACGCAGTGCCAAGAACTAGTAAGTGGTTAAAGAGGACTAGTCGCTAACAGCTCCCCTCCGGTGCTACGATACGTGCCGGTTGTATGTTGTAGTCTAGTCCATGTACGCCTTCACTGCATGGATGGTCCATCCCCTTACGTGCCTACTCGTGGGACCAAAAATTAAACAAAGGAAAAAACAAGGAAACAAATTATAAAGAAAAACAAAATGAGAGCAATCTCCCATCTGAGGACGATCTCCTGGCCTCTAGTCAAGAGACCTTGATCAGTCTCCGCGGCAGTGTGGGTGACAGCTAAAGCACGCCACTGCCCACACAAAACAAGAAAAAACCCGCTCAACCGACCGTTAAGTCTAATGGACAATCGGGCGAGAAAACAAACAAAAAAAGAGGAAAAGTGCAGGTGATATCCTCAGACAAAAGTACCATAAGGCGCATTTCATTATCGGCACGCGATGAGGGAGATCGGGCAAATCCCTGGCTGTGGGATAAGAGTACCTTATAGTATCATCCGCCGAAGAAATTCCAATGTGACCACGGGCAAAATTCGGTTACAGAAGGTAGGGTCTGACGCGCAGAAAATACTGGGATGTCTGAAGAGACAGAACCCCAGTATCCCGATGGATGAGTGAACTGTTATC
Organism: Pollenia labialis; assembly: GCA_949318255.1. Classification (NCBI taxonomy): domain Eukaryota; kingdom Metazoa; phylum Arthropoda; class Insecta; order Diptera; family Polleniidae; genus Pollenia; species Pollenia labialis. The sequence continues at coordinate 58,194,586 of OX439143.1, forward strand.
CGGGCTGATGATCACGGGGATAACAGTACTTTTCTTACGCTTGCCATCACTGAGGAAGGCTCAATAGAGCTCGAGAAGGCTATTCTTTGGAGTGCGGGACGCTAAGGTAAAACTGTTTCTCCCAACAAGCTCGACAAGTGGTGAAAAGGATGAGGTCGAGGTCCCCACAATCTGCTCACCGGTATGCAGCTCTCCGAATCGGATAAGAAGCCACCCGATGGCAATGATAGTCTTGCAGATTAATCTGAATCACTCGAGATGTGCTTCCGACAATCTGGACCCCTCTCACTACTCCGTTTGCCGTCCAGGGTTCCTGAATCAGCGCTAAGTCGGGGTCCTTTACGCAAAAGACAAAGAGAGGCCAAGAGCATGTCTTGTTGCGAAAAAAATACATTAATATCTTCTTTTGTTCACAACTTACCTCAGCAGACCTCTCAGTCGCAATGGTCGAGAAAGCGGATAAGAGAAACGAGAAGGAACGAATGAGTGAAAAACTAAGTGAAAGAAAAGAAATTATTTTTTAATTTCTACCCGAAAATATAAAGGAGGCTAATGCTTGAAATGTGACCGTATCTTAAAATATACGAAAAAGAATAAAGTCAAGAAAATAATGGCTTTAAAGAACCAACACGATAAAAGTTGTATAGTTATGAAGCTATTTTAAAGAATGAGAGGTAATGCCTCCAAATTTATAAGCTTGTGACTTCAGTAAATTTCGTTAAAGGCTTTTTGTTACTAAAGAAATATATTTACAGCTGTGGAAATCCGCACAAATGACTATTAAAGATGAAATTATCATAATTCGATTTTCCGTATTTATAACGATATGAGAACACTTGGAGTAGTAATGTGCCATAAAAATAAAGATTAACTTATAATAGTTATAGCTCGGATAAAAAGTAGAGGAGCTGCTTTATGCTTTAAGTTAACTCCTGATCAGAGTTTTTTTATACAGCGCAGTTGAATATATTTAAAATACCTTATTTTTTAACGTCTTTACGACTTTTTTGAAATTGTTTGTGCTTTAACATGAATTTCTTTTTAGTTATTATTCCCTTACGTCATAAAAAATACTCCCAACGAATGAATATCAGCATACAAGGTTAAATAGAGCGTAGGCTGTGTCCAATTAAAAGCGATATCTCGTAAATTTGGGTTTTCAAAAATCACTGTAGAAGCTTTGCTTCTGGCTCTTTCCTGGAGATTTGTGTGGATACATTAAGGGTTTTATTTAATTAAAAAAAATTAAAAAGACTGTTAAGCATTAAAATAAATACATATGTATGTATTTATGTACACATGTATTAAAAAAAATGCGTAAAAAATCACAACGTCCCATCTTCGTTAACTTCGGTATTTTTTAAAAGTTTCAGTCTGTCAAACGAAACACTTCCGAACATGTCGAGTGCCGATGTTCTTTGTTGTTTTCAACTTTTCGTTTTTTGCTTTTGCCTTCACTATGACCAGGGATGTTAGATGTGACGATTTTACGTCATTTTGACGATTTTTTTCGATGAATTTACCAAAATGACGATTGACGATTTTTGATGTAGAGTCACTAACGTTTTGACGATTTAATCCCATCAATAAATTTACTTTAAACTTTAATCTGGCATCAATTTTATAACACTTTAATCTGGCAAGCAGGTTTGGTAGATGTGACGATTTTTCGTCATTTTAACGATTTTTTTGAGAAAATAGTTCCGGTTCACACACGTCAAGTTTGTTTCGTCAAGTTTTGAGTTTTTAGGAGAGAGGGGAAAAGAAATGGCCTTCTCTTTTCCCTTCTCTCCTAAATGCTCAAGACTTGACGAGTCAAACTTGACGTGTGTGAACCAGCACATACAATAATATGACGATCGACGATTTTTTGACTAAAAGTAATAGTTATGACGATTTTCTGGCATCGATAAAACACACAAGAAATATATATTTACAATTATATTGAAAACAGTCCAAAACTTAAAAATCAATTTTTCGAAATACAAAAATTTTTGGAAATTAAACAAAAAAATTCCTCCCCTATTACAAACCAGGTGGATTTCATTAGAAGCATTAGTAGTTCAAATTCTACAATTATAGAAATGCCATCGGTACTGCAAAAAATATACACTAGAGCCCCGATTTGCGTCAGTCCTATCTGGTCCGCTTTTAAAAAATTGGTTAAATCCGCTTTGCGTTTTTATGATTTCCACTTGCGTCGCCACATACGAATGCATTTTTCGATGAAGTCATAATCACATGTGAAGAATTTTTCTATTTGTGTGTAAAAAGGCAAATCCCATTTAATTCTGTTGGGTAAGTTATTCTTAGTAAAATTGCGTGTTAGGAAGTAAGAAGTTACTTTTTAATAAGATGTTGTGTAGAAAAATGAGTGCAATGAGAAGAAAATTTATTAGTTTGGAACTAATATTGGACGTAATAAAACGTTTCAAGTCGGGTAAAAAGACTGTTGATATATACAAAATCCTTGGTTTTTAGCACCTTTAACAGTTAAAACAATTTGCAATAGAGATAGCGCTAAAAGTTAATCATTTAAAAATAGCTCGAGTTAAAAGCAAATGAGAGTTTATTTATTGTTTAATATTTTTCTGAATATGGATAAATCAAATAAAAAATATTTTTGTTATGCATTTATGCAAATATTTTTTTTCTTATGTTTTCTTTTTATATGATAAATATATATATATTGCTGAAATAAATAGAATAAAACTTTCTTGCTAAAAATTTATATTTTCGAACCAATCCATGCAATAAATTGCCTTTAATTTGTAAAATTTATATATTTGACGTTTTGTTGACGATTTTGTTAAATTTTCGTGACGATTTTGACGAATTTTGTTAAAACTTTTGACGATTTTTGAGGAAAAAAGTCTAACAACCCTGACTATGACTGTTTTCATTTAATGAATCAGACGTAAAGGCAACGGTTTATATTCGTCCAATGAAAATCAGACAGTGGAAGAAAAAGCAATTTTTTGATTTTGACTGCAGCTTTTTAAACCCTGACCGTAGGTATACAATTGCAGTGTATGAACGTAGAGGCGTACGACGTAGGTAAGTTTTCAAATTAAAGCGTATTACATTTTATACAAAGGCACACAATAATTGACGAAGAAGTTTGAATTTAATCACAAATTCGTTTGCACTAATCCTTAATAATAACGTAAATAAATTAATACACAACTGTGATATTAAAACACTCAACATTCACAAACCTCGCAACAAAACTCCATATATTTGTCTCATAGTTCTGAAGAAGAAATATACAACATTCTAGAAACCTTAAATGCTAAAAAAGGTCCTGGTATTGACAACATTAGACCAACGGATTTAAAATATAATGATAAAATAATTACACCAATTATTACAAAACTTATAAGCAGCAGTTTAGAAAGTGCAATTGTGCCAGATATCCTGAAAACATCTATCATTAGACCAGTAGTGGGATTATGTAACTTTTAACAATTACAAAAGTTGTTATAATTGTCAACCTGTTTTGTTGTTTGCACCAACGATTATGTGATTCTGTAAATTGTTGTTAACAACATAGATAAAAATTAACGTGAAGTGGCATCACTGTCAAAAAAATGGCAAAATAACGAAAAACACAAAGAGGAATAAAAAAAACAAATAAAATTATTAAAATTAAACAGAATTTTTTTTGTTTTTTTTAAGAAGATAAGCCAAACATTTTGCTATTAAATTAAATGCAAGTTATTTAATTGCCATTTACAAGTTATATTATTTCTTTAAACTAAATTCTTTTATTTTTTCGACATTTAACAATAAATAAACAACACTACAAAAGTTGTCGTTTACTTAACACAAACAGCTGACTTAACGATAACAAGTGTTGTTTAAAATGTTACAGAATAGCAATATCGTTAATTTGCTTGTTAAATTTTTTAACAATGACAACTATTGTTTAAATTAATTACAGAATCGCACTACAGTATACAAAATTGGTACTACAAATGATTATAACAATTATAGACCAATAGCATTGCTTTCGTCGGTTGAAAAAATATTGGAAGAAATAGTTGCAAGGAGGTTAAGTGATTTCTTAATCATGTATGGTTTTCAAAAAGAAAAAAGCATTAACAAACTGCTTGGAAATTATGCAAACCATAAAAATGACTGCTTGAGCAAGAACCTACATTGCCTAGTGTTATATATAGATTTAAGCAAAGCTTTTGACACACTTTCCCACAAAAACCTTATAGAGACACCACCCTTAAATGGTTCAAAAGTTACCTTGAACTAAGAACTTTTCATGTCAAAATCAAAGATAGTATGAGCGATAAAATGACATCGCAATACGGAGTCCCACAAGGATCAAAACTGGTCCCAATACTTTATATTATATATGCCAACGCTATGCTCAGTACACTTAGGGAAAGTACTACATTCGCTTATGCAGACGACACTGCAATTATTGTTGCTAATAAAAATATAAAAACCGCTACTCAAGTTATGCAACATCAACTAGATATTGCAACAAAATGGTGTCACGACAATGGGTTGATTATCAACGCATCTAAGACAAAGATTATGCATATAAAGCCATGGTATCTAACAGACTCGCCCATATATATACAATTCCTTAACACGGAGTGTCTGCATGATCAAGTCTTAAAACCTAATAGTCACAACGAAAAATGTAACACAACTATCGAACTTGTGCCATCGTATAAATACTTTGTCGTTTATGTCGATAGTAACTTTAAATGGAAGTCTCAAGTTGAAAACGTTAAGAAAAAGCTAAGGAAATCAGCATACGTTTTGTATCATTTAAGCAACTGTGCAACATACAATGTACTTCGACAAATTTATTTTTCTCTCGCTTATAAAGTTATATAAGGCATGGAATTTCTGCATGGGGAAATGCTACACATTGTAAAAACCTACACAAAACCGAATTTTAAAACTACTTTGGAACAATCAGCGAACCTACACAAACACCCGCAGCATAAATAACAACAAACAGCAATCAACAAGCAAATACATACATCACCAGAATACGTCACTCAAACAACGTTTATACCAACAAGAGCACAACACAACAAACACTAGCATTAACAACAACAATCTACTAGTAAACACAAACAACACAAGAACACAACATAGGAACAACACTTAAAGCACAATTAGCACCAGCATCAATAACATCCAGCTAATTAACACAAATATCACAACAACACGTCATTTGATCACTGGCAACATGGCAAAAGATCTGAAAGTTCTAAATGTTAATAGTTTATATTATGCTACTCTGGCAAATGAATTCTTTAAAAACAAAGACTATTTGCATGAAATAGATCATGCATATAGCACAAGACGTATGGAAGGAATACCCTTAGAGTCACTCTACCTTCAATACTCAATAAACTCTCAAACTCATCAAAAACTTCTTTATAAGTTCGCAATGAACACATAGAAAATTTCATAATTTGTTAATCCTTTATATAACTACATACTTATGTATATATCTAATATATATTTTATTCAACTAGTTTTATTTTTTTTCCTGCTGACAAGCCAATGGCTTAGCGGGGTGAGAATTAAAAACGTTGTAAAATTATATAATATGATCAATAAATGAATTTTGAATTTTGAAAAAAAAAAATAAAATATGCCCTCTGTTTTTCGCGGTATTCGTGCCACGACTTACTGGCATAACCACTGTCGAAATTAAATTGATCATATACCAACAACGTGAAAGTTTTGATCATGAGAAGAAGTTTCTTAATTTAAGAAAATTTTACAAAGTACGAACAAACAAAGGGAAAACTAAGATATTTTTTTTTTTGGATCAAGGATTTTCTTGTTTTAAGAAACGAAATTGATTATTTTAGAAAATTAACCTCTTTCCGTGTAACAACTAACAAACATTTTCGTTTTTATAATAATTTTAATTAATAATGAAATTAAAAATGCAAAAGGCAAAACAATATCTGAATTTCCACTTATGTATTTCGAAACTCGTTCGGGTATTTGATTTCTTCTTTTTAAAGAATTGGCACACGTGTTGTATTCATTATATTTATGTAATTTGAAAATATCATTAACACAATTATATTGCATACTTTACAGAGCTAATACAACAATTTCATAAAGAGGTACTATACGGCGTATGATTAATATTTATGCATGTGCAGTTCACATAGGAAAATCATGGCGTATGAGGGTTTGTGATTATTTATTTAAAAAAAAGACAAAAAGTGTAGTCTACTTTAAGGGTTTTTAAAAATTGAATGTAACTAACACAGCGATAGGCAAAATGCCGCACATGGGCGCTTTGTTATTCTTAAGCACACGTACAGAAGAAAAAAATTAAAACAATTCAGTCTCGCATGAGCAGCCGCACAGGTATGTTGTGTTAGATAATATTAAGGAATCTGCCAGACTTAGCAGAGTTTTGGCCAACGGTCACCTGGTCGGAATCATCGGCAGAAACACTTGACATTCTACTTAACACTCACTTCCTTGGTTGCTTGGACGCTACTGGGGAGGAACCAGTATACGATGATTCTTGCATAGAGATTGGCGAATATATCATTTCTGAGGAAAGAATCCTATGGGAAGTTTTGCCCCCGGGACCTGATGGCTTTTTTCCTAGGATGCTGCAGAGCGCAAGGAAGTATGTCACTCCCTGGTTAAGGGTAATAAATATTCTCTGCCTATCCCTCAATTACGTGCCGGCTAATTGGTGGAGAGTAAAGGTGTGTTTATACCCAAAATTGGCAGGAGTAGTCATGAGACTTCAGGGGACTTACGTCGAATAAGTTTATCAACATTTCTGCTCAAAACTCTGGAAAGACTTCTGGACTCACATATAAGGCATCGACATGCCTACCTTAAGGGTCGGTCTACGGAGACGGCGCTACACTAAGTAGTAAGGGCTATAGAGCGATCACTGGAATATAAACAATTCACCACCTTCCTGGACATTGAGGGTGCCTTTAACAATGTCACGATCACTGTGATCGAACAGTCTCTAACTGATCTAGATGTTCAGGAGTACATCATTAGATGGTTAGTGAACATGTAAAGACAAGGACCGTTATATCATGTCTTGGTAGCAGCTTGAGGTCAAAGAATGTTAGAACGGGCACACCCCAAGGTGGGGTGATCTCTCCTCTGGCTCATTGTTGTTAACTCGATTCTTACTGGCCTGAATCAAGACGGCATCAAGACGGTGGCTTACCCGGATGACGTGGTGTTATTAGTATCGCGTGCGTTTCTGGATGTGATGAGTGATATTATGTCCAGTGTTTTGGGGGCGCTTAGCAAACCGAACAAAACGAAACTGGTACTGTTCACCAGCAGGATGAAAATCTCGACTTTCAGGCTAAGACGGATGAGGGGTTAGGAACTTCCGCTGTCGGATCAAGCGAAATATCTGGCAATAACGTCGTGGACCAGCTGGGCGGAGTACAAAGATCGGCCTGTCCTTCAGAGGCTCTGAATACTATGCTGCACCCTATTCCAATAGAATTACACTTTATCGCCATATCCGTCAACAATTCAAATTCAATGTCATATTTCCGTCAAGCCGGAAATGGAGCAGGGTAATCCTGGCCGGGGCACACCGCATGAGGGTTTACACAGATGGTTCAAAGATTACTTGTGGTTTTATCTCTGGGGTTTTCTCGGAGATTGGGCCAGCGTATTTCAGCCTGAAATACTGACGATTTGAGAGACATGTAGAACACTGTGCGGTGGGAACATCAGGCGAAAAATTGGAATTTTTATCGATAGCCAGGCGACTCTGATGTCACTAAGGTCACATGAAACAACGTCCATTCTCGTCAACCAGTGTAAGGAGGAAGTCTCCAGACTAGGCAGCCTATCTGACATTACCTTAATTTGAGTCCCATGGTGTGCAAGTCGCTACACCCCTGGAAACTATCAGAAGCGAAATCTACAGACACTAGCTGGATTTAGCTGACGATAAATGAAGTCTGCAGGGCCACCAGAGTAACGTGGTCCACATATGACATAGGTCGCTCTGAGCGAGTTCTCAACTTTAGTCGGGGAGTAGTGTCGAGTCTTATATTCGTGCTTACTGGTCACTGGAAGATCGGTAAGAACGCTATGAGACCTGGAAATGAGGAGACAGTATTTCAGCCCAGCGTTTAATTCAATACAACATGGATTATTTGGGAATTACCTTCTACAAACACTCAAAAAAAAAATTAACTAGAACTTAGAAAAATTTACTAAAGTTCAGTAAGCAATGGCTGTCGTATGGCGCCAAAGACATTTTTACAGGAAGTTAGTACAAAAATTTCTTGGTATTAAGAAATAAATTTTATTCACTGCTACATCAAAATATCAAAATTTAACCAAAATTTTACTCAATTAATGTAACTGTTTACTAAAATATATAAACTTTTGTTCTTATACTTAGTTTTATAATTATCTTAAGATTTCCCTCAAATATGTTAAAATTTCCTTTAATTTAGTTCAGATAATTTTCATACGCTATAGGAAATAAGAAATCTTTTCCAAGCTTTAAGTTAAATAGATTAAATTTTTAAACTTAAAATAATGGAAATTTTACCTGAATTAAGTAAAAATTTTCCAAAACTTGCCACCCTTAAATTTACTTCGATTTAGTAAATATTTTTGCAAAAGCCAATAAAAAATACAGCTTTCCAACCCACACATTTCACAAATTCTATAAAAAAATATCTAATAATTGGAACATACATTTATTAAAAATTGGAAATATTTACCCGTTTTTGATTAGAATTTTTTAAAATTTTATAAATTTTTCCTTTTGAATGGGAACTATATTGTGCCATTCAGTAACATTTTTCATAATTTTAAAGAACATGATTACTTTTCAGTAGTATGTATTTCCTAGAAATAATAAAACCAACCGTTTCAGTACCAGAAAGTAGATAATACTGCACGATATTTTTATAGCAGGAAGATATGATTTCTACGTGTCGCTTATTTTCACAATTTGAAAAATAAAAATTTGGAATAAATATTTACTCAATTTTTCAATATGTGCGGTATACGCAATTATCTAATTTTTCGGAAACATATTTGCTTAATTTGTATACGTTTTCTTAGTTTTAAAAAAATATGCGTTGCTGATAAATTAAAACATTTATATGTTTATATCGTTAGTGAAAATGCAAAAATGCGTAACAAACAAAAATATAATTTTACAGGAGAAGCAAAAAAAGTTATAAAATGGAAACTATAACCATCCAGAAAACATGCACTGATAAGTCATTCATGGAATTCTTCAAACAATTTTAAAAGAAACTCATTTCATTATATTTTGTTAGTAATAAAAATGGGTTATTACGCAATTTTGCATTTACAAATAAAACACTCTTGTAGTTACGTCCCTTTGTTTTTTGTTAATAAAAGCGTAATTTTTGAGCAGGAGTTAACAATTTTGTCAAGACATGTAGTTCAATGGCGTTTATAATAACCAATCAAAAACATGATTTTGAATTTTTTGTTGTTAGTTACGCCTTTTTGCATTTTTTCTAACGATACGATGTGCCATTTTTTTCTTCAATTACAAATAAAATATACAAACTGAGCATTGAGGAAATTATATTTTTTATTACACATACATTTAAAAAATAACATTAACGGAGAAGTTCACCAAGTCCAGCTATAACTTACTATCAGTCAAATTGTTCACTAGATGTTAAAGTAATAGTAAGTTTTAACTGAACATGGTAAAATTGGCCGTAAGAACAAAAGATACAAATCATAAACATAAACTAAAATACATTACATACCAATAAAAATGCTACTCATTTCAAAACGAAAAAACAAAATATCTTAAGTATAAAAATTATTAACATAAAATTTTAAATTAATAAAATAACTTATAATTACCAAGTGTTTTTAGGTCTTAAATAATATTTTTTAATTAATTCATGGATGTGAATTGGAGGCGATTTTAAAGATTTTATAGATATTATGCTATAGTCTAACAACTTAGAACCAACAGAATACGATGAAAAAGATTTGACATATGATAAAATCTTTATTGTTTGACACAACAAAAATATATTTCCATTTACTTCAAAAATTTCTAGAATTTTAGATGCATTAAAATCGGGATCGTAATTATAAATAATAAAGCCATTTTTATATAAAGTTCCATAACGTTCAAAACTTTTAAAACATCCCTAGAGGGAAGCGAACTGACACCAAAGTAGTCCCGTGATAGGTCTTTGGTGGTAGGGACCGGTTCCAATTCTAACACCTTATATGAATAAGACCTATCACTTTTACATGGGGTTGTCATAGGAGGGGGTCAAGTGACACCATTTGACCAGTCACAGAACTAACCTCAATGAACGTACTTAGTGTCAGTTACTACAATGTAGTATTATTTCAATACAATGTAGTAGTTTTTTCATAAAACAAGTCCTAGAATTATATTCAAGAACCAAATTTTAAAAAGTACCAACAAATGTGTCACAGCACCGCTGTAGACTGTACTGTAATTCATTACTTTTGCTACCTTTTCGTTCTTCATAAACCAGTTAAGGGATTGGTTCTTCTTTCACTGGTCATGAGTCCTTTCTTTTTGTACTTGTTCTATTTTCACAAATCCCAGGACCAGTCTGTTGGACCAATTGACACAAATTTCCCGCAGGGATGTGCACTGTTCTAATTCATCCCTTTTTATAAACTTAAGTAGTATATCATAGAATAATGAATTGTGAGCATTGTATTTTTTATTTCCCATTACCAAAGTTTTTTTTTCAAAATTTAAAATTGTTTCTGCAAAAGAGATGCAAAACTTTATAGCCAATGATAACATAACATTCCTTCTCGAAGTTATATTTTTAACATAAGATTTTAATTGCCGATGTTTCGATTCAAAGCTGAAAGTCCACAAATAAGCAAATGGACCAGAATGTTCTACTATTCTACAATAATGTGTCAAAAATGATGCTTTGGTTTTAAATTATCTGAGAAAAGTGTTATATATTTTTCGTTATGATAATTAATGTGAGTTTTTAAATTTATAATGTCTAAGCTTGTAAAATCTGTTAACCGTAATAAATCAATTAGTTCAACTAAATTGATAACAAATTTCCACACATCTGAATTGATATCTACCAAATCCCCAATTAATAATGGAAAAAAGTGGGCAAAGGTAAGCATATCGCTGCCCGACATTTTCAAGTTAAATGACATAAGATGGTTTATTTTAATTTCGGGAGATTTATTTCCCATATCTTGTTTTCCATAGTTAAAATTTTGTTTTCGAATATTAAAAAGCTCAAGATCAAATATCTTATTATTTAGATAAAATAATAGTATGTGGCAAAAATCGTATTTCAATACACCCTCTAGAACATCGTGTAATATATCTGCGTATGAATTGTCAACAACGTGGTAATTGTTAACTTTGTTAAATATACTGTTTTCTCTTAAGCCATTTTTTTCTAAATCACTTAAATTTAAGTCGTCTGCATAATTTTTTAAGTTTCTTAACTTATTCGCGTCTTCTGCATAGCTAAATTTTGATTCCATCTTATCAATTTTGCAAAGCCTACAAAAATACTTAGATGAAAATGATCTAGAAAACCCTAATACATTATTTAATGCTTAATTATCACCCACAATCAATGCTAAGCAAAAATAAATTTTATTTTTTCCATTTTTAGTTTCAATCTCTATTCCATTTGATTCTATGTCATTGAGAATTTCTATGAATTTAAAAAAGCATTTATCATTACCAAAATCTTTAACCTCTTTAGATTTAAACAGTGCAGCAATAAAAATATTTTTTAACCTAAATTTAAGAAATTCGGGAGCAGAAGGAAGAGAGAAATATACACCCATAAGGCTCGAACTGTGTGAGCCAAGGGGGTTGTTAATTTCAAAATCATCAAAATATAAAAAGTATGGTAATACAAATTTTTGATTGTAGTGTCTAAGTTTTTTTTCCATAATTTACCATTACAAAAGTTTTTTAAAGTATTACAATAGTTTCTTGAAATTCTTCATAAATTCCTGGAATTTCAAAAAATTTTTGTAATTGGAATTTTATTGGAAATAAAACTCCTTTTGCTATGACTTCATCCATTGTATTAACATTATTTAAAACAATATTGCTAATTGTATTATTTAATTTAATTACCAATGGACTTTCGTACAAGTTTATGTGTTTAAGTGTTTTAATAAACTTATACTCCGTATCGAAATTATTAAATGGCTAATCACAAAAGGACGCTAGATTATTTAGGCTATTCTTTATTTGCGGCAAGTCATTCGTTTGTAGGTCATTGATTATTTTTTTAATTTCGTCTCTAATTGAATGTGTTAAATTTTTTTTTATATTTTCATGTAATGTTGTAGCATCTTTTCTAGAAAAATTATTCGATGAGAAATTAGTCAAAGCTAATTTAAAAGAACTTTTTGTCAAAAAAGAAAACCAGTTTCCAGATAATCTAGAACAGTTATTTTCTAAAAAATCGAATTGAAAAGAATTGTTTGACGGTTGGGAATTATTGCTGTGTAGTTCTATGTCATGATTTTCAGTTTCTAAAATATTTTCTGGTTCTAAAAATTCATTTTCTGTTTCTATTATGTTATTTATTACATTATTTTCCTTGATACATTTTATGGTTTCTCCTTTTTTAATAATATTTTTCGATATTTTATTTCGCACATGTTTTGAAAATGTTTTGAAGTTACTAAACTTTTGATTGCAACTTAAAAAGGCACATTCGTATAAGTTATTTATTTGGTGGTAAGTTATGAAAATATTTTAAATGGCAAGCAATTTTCCTAAACTCGGCAAATGATTTTTTACAAATAAAGCAATGCAAATTCATTTTTGAATTTTTTATAATAAGAATTTAATAATATGAATTCTATAAAATAGTGTTGTTATTATTAAAGTGTTAATTTATATTTTAGGTATAAGTAAACTTGATTTTGATTGTAAATCTGTAAATAAAAATTTAAATTTATGGAATGCGATTTTATTATTTCATGCTTTAACCTTACCAAGTATTTGGGTTCAAATATTTTGAATATCAGTTACAATTGTAGATAGTGCTGTACATCTTTCATTGTTGTTTACTGCAATTTCAAAAAAATATTCCTGGATAAAAAGCCAAATTAAATTGCAGTTTTGTGGGTATTTGATATTAATTGTACTAAAAATTTTGAATGTCAAATCCACACACGGTTTAATATTTTCCAACTTGTAAAAAATATTTCCAAAATAAACATAAAATTCGCACAAATCAAATAATGACGATCCAATCGCACAAATAAAAGGTTGCAGCGTTTGTTTTTAAATAAAACATTCATCAACTAAAAGTTTTATTTTTGAATTAAGTTCGGAATTATTAGATGAGTACAATACAAAAGAGTTCTTTGAATCTTCAACTGAAGCCTTTTCGTATTTTCTTTTCTTTTTGTCAATTACAATACATTTTCTCGAAGCTGGTTTTAAAACTGAGTGAATAAGATCCAGTACAACACAATCTCTTACATCTGTAAATTTTAATACAATAAGTTTAAAAGAATAAATTTAAAACTGAACCATTGAAAAAAATAAACAAATTATATATACATTTATATATACATATGTACATTGTACATGTTATGACAAATAAAAAAGTGAGTATTTGTAAAGTAAAGGTCATTAATAAGTCGAAATAATTAATTTTAATGTAAGTGTACTGATAAAATATCAAAAATATTATCTTTATTACCAGAATTGAACTCAGATGCTTTAAATTTTACTAATGTGTCCAAACTGTTGTTATCTTTTACATCGCGTTCTATTATTTTCATTATCTGCGTACAAAAGTTCTCCCACTTTTCATCAAGTAAATGTTCTTTTCCTGGATAAAGTTTTGAAAAGTCCGCCAATATCTATATATGTATGTAAATATATGAAACAAAAATTATTCCTAATGCTATATTTAAAAACAACCAAAGAATAACTAACTAATTTATGCCCAAAAGATTGTTTGTAAATAGGCCATTCTTCAAAAATATCATCCAAACTGTTATCTGGCGATTTTAGGAAATTTGTTCTAATAAAAAATGTGTTATCCCATTTTTTAATTACATCGCACATTGGCTCAATATTACTTATTAACCATTCCTTATCATTTAACGAATCACCTTCGTCTAAATGTTTTGTATAAAGATTTAAGAAGTAAACAAAAAACTTCAATGAATTAATGTTATATATTAAAATTTTGTTGCCAACAAAGTAAACCAATTAAAAAGACGTACTTCTGAGTATTTTCAAATACGTAATATATTGAAGATTATACTTTAAACCTTTTTCTAGTTAAATTGTGGTTCTCTTTTAGAGAAGAACGTGGAAGGGACACTCTTTGTGACGCACAGCATCTATGGCTAAGGAACACTTGAGGTCCTTAGTCTTCCTAATAATACTAGCAAAAGGCAATTGTTTCAAAAGTAAAAAATCGTAACAGGAGTTATAATTTTTGTAAATAAAACCTTAAATTTCACGTGACGAAAAATAATTTATTAAATGTTGCGATTTTTGTATTTTTAAAAACAAACAATTACATTACGTAGAAGCTCATATTTTCCACAACATTTTAATATATTTTTATTATAGATTAACTTGGTACCTGAAAACTGCACTTCCTCAAATTCAATAGATTCGGTTTTCTTTTCCAGAATATTATCAATTATACCCTCTTTTTTCAAGTTTGATATAGAATTATGATACTTGCTGTATAAACAACTACCTGGCTTTCTACTTTTCTTGCGTATAAAATACAAGTCCTATTTAAAAAGAAATATTTTAAATTTGGTTCCAGAACTTTTTCTGACAAAACTTACTTTGTTTTCAGTAGAAAAATAGTTAACAATATTTTCAGCAATATTTTCAAAATATGTTGGAGATGGACTTATTTTGTTTTCGATAATGTAAGCTGTAACACAACGAGAAATCATTCGACGAAATTTTGTAATCAATTTTTTGTTAATGTTATAATACATTAAAACTGATTTTCCAGTTAGCGACGATTTTAAAACTGATTCAATAGAAAACTATTTTTGAAATTTAAATTAAACAACCACATATTACTTACATATATTTAAAAGACTAACTTCTTTCTGATCTAATAATAAATTAATAGATGGTTGTTTCGAAAACTTTGACAAAGGTGCCAACTCCTTTTGCCAAGAATTTAGATGGTGTTCAAATATAATTCTTGTGCCAAACAATGGTTTTGGTATTATGACATCTAAATGGTTTGAAGTCATATATTTTAAAGCATTTGCATCAATGTTGTGTTCTTAATATTACAAAAATAAATAAAATTTTGGGGAAATTCAACATAAAATATGGTTTTTAATACAAATACCAACCTTTAAAAACTTCCAAAAATTCTTCTCCCTTTAGTGTTTTCAATAAATATTTTAAATTATCTTCTAATTCCATATTGCGCATGTAACCTTTGCGTATTTGAATTAATAATGCTAATAAAAAAAAATATTACTTCTAAAAACAATTTTTCAAACAGCCTAAAAACAAGAACTGAAGAACAAGTTAATATGGAAATATATAACAGTTACAGTAAATTACTGGTTTTCCTACAGTATATTGATTTATCCCTACTCAAATGCTGAAATTATGATGGCTTTCAGTACCACATAATAATTTGGTAATCGTCGTTACATGGAAAAGCCTAATTTTTATTAAATCGAATTCTAACGAAACTGTCTACGTAGTGATTAATGGAGTAAAGAGGAGACCTGAAAATTTCAACAATGACTAATTTTAAGAGGATGTACATATGTAAATGTTTAAATCTACAATTATATTATTTAATTCGTTGTGAAATCAATAATACTCCATATTTTTTAATAAAATTTTTTAAACAAAACACCAACTAACTAAAATAGTGTTCAATCACAAAACAAATCTATAATCCGAAAAGGATAAAACCAAATTCACGCACAAATACATACGATGGTGCACGAACCTTTTTTCTTTAATGTTGTCGTTTTTTGCATTTTTTATTTGATCGTAAGCAACACTTCTTTATGTGAAATATAAGAACAACAACACAAAACACATACAGTTTATTTTTTTACGCTTTGAAAAAGTACAACAAGAAGAAAGATGATAAAATAGCGCGACGAGGTCATTAGTAAAAAAACAAAAAAATAGCAGGTAAAAAAAAGGTTTCATTCTTTTTTAAACAACAGAAACAACAACAACATTATAAGAAACAAAATAAATTTTTGGTTGGTTTCAAAGTTGGAAAAAAAAGAATGAAAAACAAAATCCCGTATTCAATTTTTGAAAACTGTTTACTTAAATACATCAAATACAAAAATAAAATGATGACGAAAAACATATCGAGTCGGTCTGCTGCCGTTGTTTGTTACATTTCTTCTTCTTTAGCCAAGGAAAGGAAGACTTCGTTCAAAAATAATTCCAACAAAACATGTGTCTCAAAGCCAGCCGCCGCTCTGCTTCTGCCTTCATCTTCTCCTTCAGTGATAGCCTGGGTGCGCGTCATTGCTTGTGCAAAAAATTTTTGTTTGATTCAGCAAAATTATTTGTTTGAAATTTATATCAATTTCAGTAAACTTTTTGTTTGATTCTGTAAATTATTTGTTTGAAAAAATCAGTGTTTTTTTTTAGTAAACAAAATGCAAATAAATTGTTTGAATATGCGAATTTGTTTGTAGGACCGATTTCAGACAAAAAATGTTTTGATACTACAAATTTTTTGTTTGAATTCGAAAAATAATTTTTTCTGTGTAATAGCAAAACATTATCGAAAGTGTTTAAAAAATTAAATTACTGGTAACAAAAGTGTTTATAACTACATAGAAAGAACACATATTTTCTTCCTGCTCTTACCTTTCGTGGTTGCTCAACTGTTGCTTTGAAATTTGCTGATGTGGTCGTCGGAGTTGCGGTTGAAGAATTGCTGGTGCTAGATACACTTTGAAAATAATTTTTTTATTTAAATTTTTAAAAACCCTTACACAACTTTGTTTTCTATAAAATTTTCTATAATTATTAAGGCATAGGTTGCTTTTTTTAAATTAGAAATTTTTTCAAATTTTAATTACATACCTTTTCTAAGAAAATTACAAATAATAAAAATATTTACCAATATCTAATAAATTGTTTCTTATAAGTTAAATATTTTTTTCATTATTTTTTTAACTTAATTTTTAGTTATTATATTGCAAAAATTAGTTTAAAAATAAGAAAA
This sequence comes from Pollenia labialis, assembly GCA_949318255.1. Taxonomy (NCBI): domain Eukaryota; kingdom Metazoa; phylum Arthropoda; class Insecta; order Diptera; family Polleniidae; genus Pollenia; species Pollenia labialis. Next base: position 58,211,832 of record OX439143.1, read on the forward strand.
ATTAATATATCTTTTATCTGAACTTTTTTAAAAAACATTTTTTATTGAATTTTTGTTAGAATTATGTCACCAGGGGAATACATCTTTACTTAACATAAGGAAATGATTTGTTAGTTTGTTTTTATCTTTATATGAACTAAACTGATGAAAAAGTTCTTTAAGGTTAGTAACACATGAACTAAATTTGGCTTTTTGGAAATTATTTCTAAAATTAAGTATAAATTATGCATTAAAAACGAAAACTGAATACTAAAATGAAGTAAATTTTTTAACAATTTATAAGTTTTTAAAATTTTATAAACTTCTTCGGAATAAATCATGTACTTAATTATATTTTTTGAACTATAGTAAAAATTGTTTGTTGTTTAAGTTTAGTTTAGGTAACTCTAGTTTTAGGAAGTACTAATTTTCTTTCAATAAGAATTTCTTAAAGTCAAATAATTTTTTTTGTGTAAATTTATAACCTATTTTAAAGTTTATAAACTATTATATTTTTACACGTTTTAAGGTAGTTTTATTGCATTTTAATAAAATTTTCCAAATTTTAATAAAATTTTACTCAAAATTTAGGAAATTTTTGAACTATTTTAAAGAAAATCTTTTTCCTCTAATTTAGTATGTGTCTTTTTTTGAGTGAAGAATCTCGGATATATCGCGGGTGAAACTCAGCAACTTGCTAAAATATCTTAACGCAACCTGCTGGTTCTAGCCACCTCGGTATTGCCCCGGGGTCAAGTTTGATTGGGGTTCCAATTCTTGACGATTTGTATGTTGTCAAAACAAAGTCACTGCCGACTCTACTTGCAGCAAGCCTATAGATCTGTGCGTGCTACCACGATAATCAGCCAACCAATCCACAAACAAGACAATTGTTATTGCTTTATTTGTTTCTATGCAATTATTTAATTTCAAAACTTTTTGCATAGAAAAGAAAAAAATCCAAATGTATAAAAAGTTATCAAATCCCCCTGAACAAGCAAAGTTGATGATTGTTAGAGATATACATTTTTAATGCTAATGTAGTAGTCCTAAAGACTTTTTCATAAAACCAAGTAAATTTTAAAGTTCTAAACAAAAGGACAGTATAAATACGACATTGACAGAATTAAGAGAAAAATTAAATGAATTCCAGTTTTAAAATATGTAAATTTAAAATTTTTAACTAAAAAATGCATTTTTTAAAACTTACAAAAATTTATATGACTTGTTGTCATCTTTTTCTATGCCACTAAAATCATTAGCAAATGCCAATTAAGTCATACAATATTAAACATATAAAAGCAGATAACATAACAATGCATGCTCATACATGCATTGACAGGCACAACAGATATGAACCAGGTTTAATGAGTCATTAAAATATTAAGTAAAGATTTTCTGCAAAATTGGATTAAAATGGGAAGATAAAATTTAAAATGAGTTCGAGTAATCATCTAAAAGATGGATGACGAACGGATGGAAGCTTAACAAATTCTATTTTAAGAAATCTTTTCAAGATAATTCTGAGATTTCCCTTGACAAATCCCAAAATCAATTAAATTTTGGCTCTATATATAATTGGAATATACACAGTTTTTCATCATCAACTCGTATGTAACACAAATCCGCTCTAAATTTTCATTAAATGCAAAACAGCAGAAGTTAACAAGCGTTGCCGGTTTGGCTACTTTTATCCAAAATTGGCTACTTTTTTCTAAAGGTGTATTTGTGTGTACATTTTTTTCCGTTTTGTTTACTTTTTCCCCTGAAAAATAACCAATTTGTGTCTTACTTGGGTGTTAGACGATCAAGATTTGCATTTCAATCTTTAAAACCTCCAAACTTTTTTACCAGTTCACTCATACTTTTAAAAATTAAAATTTATTTGCTTTCAGTTTCTCAATTTGCGCCCAAATAAACAGCTAACTACAATTTTAATGAGCATCTTTTTCAATTTTCTATGTCTGCTTTCACACGTTTCATCTTTTGATGCTCAAAGTTTTGTATTAGTTAGATTCAATTTTAAAAAAAAAAAAAAAAAAAAATAATTTTGTTTTTATTAATTTTCTTAAATCTTTCTTTATTGACTCCACGAATATGAATGATTTTAGTTTTCAAATTTCTTAATTATAAATACAAAAATGTTAAGTTTACAAATTACAAAAATGATTAGTATACAATTTATTACAAACAAAGCAAACTGCACTTATAAATTCTTAAGAAGTATTTCTTAAGATTCTAAAAGTTCACTGACCAATTTAATTATAAGATTTTGGGTAGCTAATCATTCTTAAGAAATTGATATTTTTCAATAAACAATAAGGGTGGGTTTTTAACATGGAGATTAGAGATTTAGTCATCTTTTATCTGTGTTTTTAGTTTTTAAGATGAGGATTAATTACTTTTATTTGCCAGTTTAAGCGGCCAATGTAGGTGGTTTAAACTTAATCATCAAATGTCAACACATACACATGTATAATTAAAGTAGCTGTTAATTTTTTTTTTTAGAAACAGAAAAATGTATTATTCTAGTAAAGATGAAGACTTTAGTGATTCTGAAACATATGAAAACCTAAATAAAATAATTATAAGAATTAATTTTCTTTTTATAAGAATTAAAAGGGCGAAAATTCTTCTTCTTCTGTATAAAATGCTAAGTGGATTGATAACAAGTTGCCATTTTTAAATATTTTGTTGCCATTTGTTGTTATTCAGTATGGCAATGCTGCGAGGTTTAAACTACCTCTTAAAAACGGCAAACACAATTAGTACTCGATTAAATTTATTCTCAGATTTATTAATTATAGTTTGCCGTTAAGATTAAACTCGATGTTAAAAACCCACTCTAAAAGAACTTCATGTTATATGAATGTACGAATGTTTGTGTACAATGTTGTATACGAACATTCGTATCGAATAAAAAATGTAACAATTTCAAGTGTATAGTATACATATGTGTACATATGGATGTTTGTTTTAATTTTGTGGATACGTTAATATTTATTTGTAAGCAAAAATTAAATTAAATAGGTTTGTATTTTTATATGTATGTACATATGTATATATGTATGTTTATTTATATTATTATTTTATGTGATGGTACTGTGGATATCGTAACTCCCCCTCCGTTAGATTGAGGCTCCGACGAAGAAACGATGTATGTTCTTTTATTATTTTTTATAAAGATTATAATAACGATGCAGATAAAAATTATAAAGATTCCTATATTGCTCCCAGTATTTATTAGAGTGTTTGTAAGAATTTTATGGTTTACATTTTTAATTGTGTTATTAAAGTGTATTTCTTTAAAATCTAAGTTAGGAAATATTATATTATTTTCCTTGACTCTTAACATTAGTTTTTCTAAAATAAACATTTCTTTTATATTGATTTTATAATTTTCATATGTTCTTAAATTAGTTTTAACAGAGCAATTTTCATATTTTAATAAAAATGTTTTCAAATTTTCAAATTTATGTGAGTGCTTACAGTTTGTAACAATTTTGTTTTGATAATTCTTAAATATAAGTAAGCCAGGATGAATTTCTTTTTCTTCTGGTTTTTTTATTATAGTCATATTGCATTTAGGTTCTAAGTTTTTCACGATGTTTGTTAAACAATGATCTTCTATTTTTCTTAGTTTTTTATATTCTAGGGTATTGGGTTCATAAATTTCATTTTTGTATATGAGAACAGTATTTTCATTTAGTATAACACTTTTATTTTGGCTGTTGGGAAGTGGCTCAAATAATACCTCCGTAAATGTCTCGTTTAAAAATTTTGGAATGTTTAATGTTAGAATTACTAAGTTTTCTCTATATGCAACGGATACTTTAGTGTGAATATATGATTCTGTTTTGTTTATGAAATTGAACTCTTCGGTCGTCAATATGTCTGATGGAATTATTCCTAGTTTAGAAGTAAAGATAACATGTCCTATTTCGTTTACGTGGTCTATCAGTAGATTCACATCATTATTAATTTGGAAAATATTTTCTAAAAACAAAGTTTCGTCTTCTAAGCTGATAATTTTATTTTGGATTTCCGTTTTAAGTCTATTTATATATCTTTGAATAATTTTCTGCTGGTTGTTGATATGATCTGTAATATTTGATATTTTATCCGATATGGAATTTCCTAGGTAGGTCATTTCATTGAGAGTGGTCATTGTTTCTTTATTACTTTTTTCTAAGTTTTGGATTTTGTCAAAAATTTCTTTTTCGTCATCGCTGTCCATTGTCCCTGCGATATATTTTAGTCCTTTCCCTACTGCATTTATTAGTCCTCGCCTTTGTCTAAAGTTGGATATTAAGTTTTTTATTTTTGTTTTACATATATACATGCTTCTGTTAATACTGTCCAATAATGGAGTAACGTTCGTATAAGTGTCTGATAGTTTAAGTATATTATTTTGTAAGATGTTTACTGTTTCCAAATATTGAGTTGTGTTGATAATATGTATAATTTTTATGTAATTTTCAATAATCTCCATGTCTTTTAGTTTTATTGGTAAGTATCCGTGATTGGTTGTCAGGTCATTTACTTCTAAATACTGTGCTCCTGTGTCACGTAGTATTAACACATTAAGTAGTATGAAGATAATCATCTGAAATTAGATTTTTCTTATTAGTTTTCTATAGAAGTTTCTTTTTGAAAATTTTTATTTCTTTTTATATGAGATTTATAATATTTATGACCTCGATCTGTTATGACGTGGTCATCATCTAACTGTGATACTTTTATTTTTCTAAATTTTGAATGATTTTTCCCGCCTCTTTCGTCTTTCAGATAAATAGTTCCGGTTTGTATTTCTACATCTTCACGATTTTTGTTTCGTTTTTCCAAATTCCTTTCTTTCCTTTTTATTATTTTTTCTCTGATTGTAGGATATTCTTCTCGACTAATTATTCCGTTTTTAAAATCTATAGGTTTTCTTTGTGTAGTAGAATGAATTGTGTTGTTATAATAACTTATACTTCTACATATTTTTTCTTCAACTGTTTCTAGATCTTTTCTAGGATCATGTTTAAGTAACCTAATATGTTCATTCAGGGTATTATGGAGTCGTTCCACATCTGCGTTTGAAGTATGATTGTTGTTTGATGTGTAGTGGATTTCGATTTCTTGTTCCCGTAAATATTCTAAAAGGGGTATTGCCTTAAAGCCTAGTTCATTATCAATAACTAGTTTTTTTATTTTTCCCATAGACGATAGATACTGAGCCAATGCGATTTTGAATTCTATCCAAGATCTATTTTTTATTCTAATGGCTTGTGCGTATTTGGAGAATTTATCGATAAATGTCAAAAACAATTTTTTTTCTAAGCTATAGTAGATATCTGCATGTATAATTTCACCTGGATTCTCTGGGGTTTCAGTAAGCTTGAATTTTTGTTTAATTGGATTCCTGTCATATTTTTCTTTATTACACACGTCACAATTATTAATGAACTGTGTGATTCGTAATTTTAGTTTTGGATGATACACTTCCGTTTTTAATTCTGAAAAATTTTCATTAATGCCTCTATGGTTGTTTTTTTTATGTTCTTTTTCTATTATTTTACTAAGTTCATTTTCATCTAAAACATCTTTTAAAATTTTCTGACTTAAAAGGACTTTAAATCCGTTACTGGATTCGAAGAATTTATTTACAGTATCTTTGAATTTCTGAAGAGTTGTGTTATCACGAATTAAGACTGCATTAGTTCTTTCTGTATCGAAATGATTTTTCAGTATTGTTACTAGTGTCGATTCATCGAATTCTTTAGCAGAAATTGTTTTTCTTTTATTTTGAAAGATGGTTTCGTTTTTTATTCTCATTGAACCAGAATTACTCTTATTTAAAATTATCTGTCTCTTGTAAAAATTTAAGGGGTTATTTGTTTCTAAAATTACGTTATTTGTTGAAGAATCATCATTTGTAGTAGGGTTGTCTTCCATATTTAAATTTACTTCTATACGGGACAGTGCGTCGGCGTTCCCATTTAAAACACCTTTCTTAAATTTGATTTCGTAGTCAAATTCTTGTAATCGCAGTCTCCACCTTACTAATTTAGAATTTGGCTCTTTTATTGAAAATAGCCAAGTAAGCGGCCTGTGATCGGTTTCAATAATAAAGCGCCTTCCGAAGAGGTATGGTCGCAAGTGTTGTGTGGCCCACACTATTGCCAACAATTCTTTTTCTATGGTACTATAATTCTGCTCGTGATCATTGAGCGTTCGGCTTGCATAACAGACTGGGTGTCCATCTTGAGATAGTACCGCGCCAATTGCAAAATTACTAGCATCGGTTTGTAAAGTAAATGTTTTGTGGAAATCAGGATATGTTAAAACTGGTGAACTGACAAGTAGTATTTTAAGTTTTTCAAAACTTTCTTTGTACTCTTGGTCATTTAAATTGATTTTACTATCTTTTTTCAAATATTTTGTTATCGGTCGGGCGATTTTCGAATAGTCTTTAATAAATTTCCTATAGTAGCCGGCTAAGCCAAGGAATTGTTTTATTTCTTTTGGAGTAGTGGGAAGTGGGAAATTTTTTACGTATTCTATTTTGTCTGGATTCGGTTTAATACCTTCCTTAGTTACGATGTGTCCTAAAAAATTAGTTTCTTTTTTAAGAAATTCACTTTTATCTAACTGCACCTTTAGATTTACATCCCTAAGTCTTTGAAATATTTTGGTAAGTGATTCCAAGTGTTCTTGGAGTGAAGTAGAAAAAATAATGATATCGTCTAGATATACCAAACAGTTTTTCTTAATGAAGTCTGCCAATACGTTATTCATTAATCGTTGAAAAGTGGCAGGGGCGGTTTTTAGCCCGAATGGCATGCGAAGGAACTCGTAGTGTCCTCCTTCCACGCTAAATGCAGTTTTAGGTATATCTTTCTCATTTATTTCAATTTGATGGAAGCCTTTCGCGAGATCCAATGTTGTAAAATATTGGCATCTCCCTAACTTTTCCAATATTTCATCTATATTGGGGATTGGATATTTATCATCCACTGTGACTTCGTTTAACTTACGATAGTCAACTACAAGCCTCCACTTCTTCTTACCGCTGGCATCCAGTTTTTTTGGTACTATCCATACTGGAGCTGAATATGGTGAATGGCTATGCCTAATTATCTTACTGTCTAACATTTCCTTAATCTGTTTATTCACTTCTTCTTTGTGAATATATGGGTAACTATAAGTTTTTGCGGCAATTGGGATGTTGTTTATCGTTCTTATTTCATGCTTAATAGCATTAGTGAACGAAAGATCTTTATTTTCGGTGTAAAAGATTTTTTTAAATTTATTTATTATTTGTGTCAATCTTATCTTTTCCTCAGTGTTGAGGTGTTCAGTGCGAATTTGTTCCGAAATTGGAATTTGTTGAATATCTTCACAAATATTATAAATACAAAAATTTTCTGTATTGACGTTTTCAATTTTAAATGGGCTAAATTTTACTTTCTTTGGGGTTTCTCCGTTAAAGCTTATTGTAGCGTTAATTTTAAAATTTTCTGCCTCGTACACACCTTCTAATATTTCTATGTCTTTATCGAATGACAGTGTTTGATTCTTGTACACTAACCCTTCTTTACATTCAACGGGCAGTTCAACTTCATATAATCCTTGTTTTTCAAAGTAGTATTCTACTTCAGTTTGACCAAATTTTAGTGGTATTTTCCTTTCCCCGATGATCATTTCATCGTCTTTCAAGTTTATTATTACTCCTAATGGTTTCAAAATATTAGTTCCTATTAGTCCGTCATAGTCGTCGTGAAAATTGCAAACAAAAAATTCGACTAATTCATTTCTATTACCAAGTTCTTCAAAAAGAGGAATGCGAACTTTTTTGTTTAATTTAATAAAATGTTGAAGAGTTTTTATACTTGTTTCTTCTACAGGTATATTCCATTTTGGGTGGCATATGCCAGGGTTAATAATTGAGTGGGAAGCTCCCGTATCGACTAAAAATTTTAAATGTCCGAGATTGGTTTTTACTATTATATGTGGTAGTTTTCCCGTGAGGCCGGATACTGAAAATTTTCGTGTGTTTGATTATTTTGGGCATTTTGTATGATATTTACATCCATAGGTTCTGGTTGATCATTTCGTTGATAATTTGTATCATGGTTTGATCTATTATAAACGTTTGAAGAGTTCCTCTGTGGATTAGGATTATAATTAGGTCTATATTGTGGGTTTGTGTTCGTTCTTTGTTGGTTATTCTGATGGAAGTTATGGTTGGAGTTAGTTCTATATTGTGGACTTGAGTGTGGTCCTTGTTGGTTAGTTTGATAGTGGGTATGGTTGTAATTAGTTCTATATTGTGGGTTTGTGTATGATCCTTGTTGATTATTTTTGTTTCTATAAAAATTTTGCTGTGGCTGTTGGTCATTATAGTTATACCTCTGTCTATTTTCATGTGTATTGGAGTTTTGTTGAGGCTTATGTTTTGGTGGATTTGCCTGAATTTCCCTTTTATGATCTAAGTTATGTTTTGAGCGTCCGGGGTGGAAATGTCCGTCTTTACCTATTCTATCATATTCGTTTTCGTACAATATGTCCATAGCCTGTTCTAATGAAGTTGGATTTCGGCATGCCAGTATAGTCTTCATAGGTTCTGGCATCTTATTTTTAAAAATATGGAGGGCTGTTCTTTGGTTGTTAATCGAAACTTGATTTGCAGCTTCACCTTCTCCTAATGTAATTGTCATTTTATTATTTAAACGTCTAAGAATATGTTTAATATCGTTAAAAAAGTCGACGACATTAGATTGAAAAGTTACAGCTCGTAACTCATCGAAAAGTTGGTCACTACTTTTCCTTTCACCGAAATTGTTTTGCAAAATGGTTTTGATGCTTGCCCATGATTGAGCCTGAGTATTTATTTCTATTACTTCTCTTGCTTTTCCACTAATCCTACTCTTGATTATATCAGAAAATAACAGTTGTGATAGTTCGTCATAGGAGGAGAGAAGAGGATGCACTCTGTCTATCAATGTCGTAAAAGTGTGTAATTCATTAATATTTCCGTTAAATACAGGAAGATTATTTAAATATTTAATGGGGTCTAAATGTATTTGGGGAGGATTTGCCATTTTATTGAATTTTAATTTTTTATTTAATAGAAACAATTTACTTAAAAACGGTCAGTAAAAATGCAAATGAAAAATTTTTTCGTACGCACAAAGGATATGGTAAAAAAAAAGTTTATACATATGTTTAATAAAATTAAAATATCTTATACTAAGGCTTACAGTAATTTTTCTGCTTTTCTTGGTTGGATAATTGGTATCTTCTTTATATTTGTCCTTTAGGCTCTTCTTTCTCTAGGATTATCTTCCTCTTGTGTTGATATCCGAGTATTTTCTTCTTTTTGGCTAGTTTGTTCTTTAGATGATGTATTTCAGTTATTTTTAAAAAAAAATCGTTCACCGGTTTGTTTTATATTTATATTATTTATATATAAAAAAAAAATATTTGTTTCACAAATGTCTTTTAAGCAAATTTTATTTTTCAGATATGTATTTATTAAAATCATTCACCGGTTTGTTTTATATTTATGTTTTTTTATATAAAATTATTTGTTTCACAAATGTCTTTTAAGCAAAAGATTTTATTTTTCAGATATGTATTTATTAAAATCGTTCACAGTTTTGTTTTATATTTATGTTTTTTTATATAAAATTATTTGTTTCACATACATATGTCTTTCAGACAATATATTACATTTTCCAGATACGTATGTATTTATAAAAATCACTCACAGTCTAAAAATATTAGTTATATTTTTTTTTCACTATTGTTTCAATTGACACAATCAAAGGACATGATTTGTCAATAAGTTTCACTAAAAAATTATATATTTTTTTTTCGTTGTTTGTCAAAGGATATTTTTTTTTTTTTTTTTTTTTTTTTTTTTTTTCATTATTTATTTATTGAATCTTCATATATTAAATATGAACTAACAATAATTAATCAAATCTTATCCTAAAAATTTATTTTATGTCCTGCCAGTGCCAGACAATAATTTTCTTCATCACGGGTTCTGTTCACATATGTAGGTGTTTATCGCTCATCTTAATGGGTAAGTGCTGCTGTGTCTCTTCTTCTTAAGCGAGTGTGGCCACTATCATTTAAAATATTTCGAGCTAGTGGATTAGGGTGCAACTCTAGCCTTTTTAAATATTTTACCGCATACTTCGTAATAATAGTCCTTACCAGTGGTACATTGAGATCCTTGTGGATATTTGAGTTTTTAACATACCATGGGGCAGCTGTAATTATTCGAAGAAGTTTATTTTGGCGCCTTTGAATTTTTTCGATATTAGAGGCCGAGGCAGTGCCCCATAGTTGAATACCGTAGCACCATATTGGCTTTAAAATAGCGTTGTAAAGTAGTAGTTTGCAATCGAGACTAAGAACAGAATTTCTTCCAATAAGCCAGTTAATTTGAATTGCTTTTAGTTTCATTTGGGTTAATTTTGCTTCTATATGGTATTTCCATGTTAAACGCCGATCTAGATGAATTCCGAGATATTTGACATGCAATTGTTGAGGCACTAGTTGATTATTGATTTTAATAGGGGGGCATGTTTCCCGACGCAAGGTGAAAGTTATATGTACGCATTTTTGCTCATTGACCTTTATCCTCCATTGCTTTAACCATAGTTCGAGCTGAAATATATGATCCTGCAGGTATCGAGATGCTTCACGACTGTTCTCGTGTACGCTTAGAAAAGCTGTATCATCAGCAAAAGTTGAGGTTAGGGTGTAATTGTTTGTTGGCATGTCCGAGGTATATATTAAGTAAAAAAGTGGGCCCAGGATGCTTCCCTGAGGGACTCCAGCTTCAATTGGCTGAGGAGAACTTACAAAATCACCTTCTTTAATAATAAATTGTCGACCGACCAAGTAGCTTTCTAGCAGCTTGTGTGTGTTAACCGGTAGGTTTAGCTTCAATTTATGTAACAAGCCTACATGCCAGACTTTATCAAAAGCTTGAGAAACATCGATGAAGAGAGCGGAGCAATATTTTCTTTCTTCAAAGGCTTTTCTTATGGCGTTTACTATTCGATGGGTTTGTTCAATTGTGCTATGTTCTCTTCTGAAACCGAATTGATGATTAGGTATACACCCATTATCATTTAAAATTGGGGTTAATTTTGACGCTAAGAGCTTCTCAAACAGCTTTGATATATTAGACAATAAGCTAATAGGCCTATATGACTCAACTTTTGTGTGATCTTTTCCTGGCTTTGGTATCATCTTTACTAAGGAGACCTTCCATTCTTGAGGGTAGTATTCAAGGCGTAAAATAGCATTAAAAATATAAAGAATAATTTTCTTTGCTATTCGAGGTAGCTCCAAAAGCATTTTGTTGCTTATCTTATCAAAACCAGGGGCTTTCTTGGGGTTTAAGTTACAAATAGCCTTTTCGATTTCTTTCATCTCAAATCGTAGGGGAACAGCTGCTCTAGCAGCAACAGGTAGTAACTCGTCCGCTATGTCGTCAGGTATATTTGGGGTAAATACGTTTTTCAAATGATTTACAAACAGGTTTCCTTTTTCATTATCATTTCTTGCCCAACTTCCATTCTGGTTTCTTAATGGTGGTTTCGAGATAACTGGTCTTTTGAGTTTTCTAGCTGCACGCCATAATGAGTAGTCTGATTGTGGAGTTGCATCCAGGTCCTTAAGATATTTTTCCACGGAAGCCGTTTTCTGGGTCTGCAGAAATTTTCTTAGCCTTTTTGTACACTCTTTTAATTCATTTTTAAGTTGAGGGGATCTGTGCAATTGCCATTCTCTTCGCACTCTCCTTTTTTCATTCAAGAGGCGCTCGACATCTGTAAAATATATTTTATTATAATTGTTTCTTTTGAGGGTTTTGCTCGAATGTTGAACAGCTAGTTTAAGAAAACTGTCAAAATTGACAATAGAGAGATCCACATTTTCCGGAGTGCTAAGCGGTATATTTTCCGTGCAATGGGTACTGAGATATTTTTTATATTTTAACCAATTTATTTGTGTAGCTGACGTCGCTATGTAACCAGAGGGAGATACAATTCTATTGGTGTTTGTTATAGTAACTATTGTAGGTGTGTGATCAGAGGATAATTCCAACGAAGCTTCAACGTGAATCGCCTCTATGGGGATGTTTTTAACCACGCCAAAATCGATGACATCGGGAATTTTTTGCGGATCAGCAGGCCAATATGTTGGTTGTCCGCTCGCGACAACATTTAAATTCATTTTAGAGATTGTATTGAACAAAACACGACCTTTTGGTGTTATTAGTCGTGACCCCCAGAAGGTATGTTTAGCGTTATAATCGCCAGCAGCCAGGAAACAGGGCCCCAATGACTTATAATATTTATAATATTGGCTTTCTGATATTGCAAATCTAGGTGGTGAGTATAAGGATGAGATTAATATGTTTCGATTCAGCTCTTCAACACAAATGTTTGTTGCTTGAAGATAATCTTCACGATGATCACACATTAGGTAGTGTTTGATTCGGGTTTTTATCAAAATGGCAGAACCTCCACAAGCTCTATCTCGAGGGTCTTTGGTATCATATAGTGTATAACCATTGATTTTAAACGAATTTCTTGAGGTCAAATGAGTTTCAGAAACCATCATGACATCAATTTGTTTATTTTTAAGAAAGTATTCTAATTCATTTTTATGTTGGCGGATGCCGTTTGCGTTCCAAAAACAAATTTTTAAACAGTTCATGGTTTGTTAAGTACAGCTTGCAATAACATCGATTGCATTCTAAGAATTTCCTGCATCATATTACCCATTGTGTTTGTAAAATTATTCACTGTTTGCACTAATGTTTCCATAGTTTTTTCTAGACGACTTAAATTAGAAGTTTCATCAGCACCTTGCATTGGCACATGGTTTGATTTTAGGACATTAGCATAAGAGGTTCTGTTATTACTAGGCTGCGGAGCCTGAATTTCATTAGTGTTTACTTGATTTGGTACCTGCGTTTGAGGGGGATTAGTTTTTGGTCCAGCCGACTGTTTGACGATAGTGTATACAGGGCAACCTCTATAATTTGCAGTGTGATTGCCGCCACAGTTACTACATTTTTTTACATTGGGGTCATTTTTAGACTTATCGCACTGGACTGTACCATGTAATTCACCACATACTACGCAAACCGGTGGTAAATAGCAGTATGCCTTAGTATGGCCAAATTCTTGGCAGTTGAGACATTGAACGGGACCATTTCTTTTGTGCGGCTCCTCTATAGTTATTTTTCTGTATAGAATATATTTTAAATCATAAATAGGATGCGTTTCATTTTTTTTAAGCTTAACGTCGCCAGGTTCTAGCTCCACTCGAAATAATGGTTGGGGATTTTTTTCCCTATTTTTAATATTCGTAACGTTTTTTATCTTAAAGCCCTTTTCTTCCAAAAAGGTTTTAATTTCCTCTGGGTCCACACAAGAGTCTATTCCCTTGATCACTACCTGAAGACCTTTGCTGCTCTTCAGTTGGTATGTGTAAAAGCTTTTTTTAAGGGCTTCGAATTTGTTTGTTAGTTTACGAAAATCATTCTCATGATTAACCTGTATTTTCGTCTCGTTTATACTACCACGCTTGATTGCCGCTACGTAAAACGAATTTTCACCTATTACCGAGATCACGCTCTTTATTAACTCACTTGAGTTTTGCTCCCTAAGATATATCGGGGGTGGCTTAGACGATTTAATGACGTTTGGTGCTTCAGAGGATTCATCCTCCAGAATTGCAAAACGATTTTGAGAGTTTATTTTATCAAAAGTTGGTACTTTTGAGGCCGAAGCAACTGCTGCAGAGGTAGGGCTGCGACCCCGTTTAAGTACTGTTATGTACCTGTCCATACCAACTTGTACTTGAGGCTTTTGACAACTTTTTACTTGAGGTTTTTCCATTGGGTCTGTGTTTGAATTCATGGTAACATTTGTTACTAAAATTGTTTTTGCCGAAGCGGCAACACTTGCAGGCACTAGCGAGAGATTAATATTTTTTAATGTCTCAGCATCAACCGTCTTTGTAAAAACAGAGGGCGAAAGGGAACGTGTACGAACAATTGGTTTAGCCGTTAGGTAGTTAATATTATTTTGTTTTGTTTTATTTATGTCAGTATTGCATTCTTTAGCATTAACTGTTACGTATGCATTTCTTTCATCTAGTTTTATTGTTGTTTCATTGTGACTACTCATGCAAAAAGTTGTTTTTGTTTTTCACTGTTTTGCTGTGCTTTTTTTATTTTTATTATTTATTGTATTACACCAAAAATAAGAATTTTAAACAAAATGTTTTTGTACAGTATATGTGTACATACATATGTACATTTATACATATATTTTTTTTTATTAAATTTTTCGTTTTTGATAATTGTTCACTTTTATGTTAGAGATTTATTTAAAAAAAAATGCGTCCATTCGCTAATTTGTTGTATTAAAATATCAAATGTAATTACTAATAATTTAATTGTATGCGGGATTAAGAATACGCGTCTGTATCGCAACAAAGCACAAACCGAACTTCAAAGGATATGACAAAATCTTTATCCTCGTCGCCAGTTTTGTATTAGTTAGATTCAATTTTAAAAAAAAAAAAAAAAAAATAATTTTGTTTTTATTAATTTTCTTAAATCTTTCTTTATTGACTCCACGAATAGGAATGATTTTAGTTTTCAAATTTCTTAATTATAAATACAAAAATGTTAAGTTTACAAATTACAAAAATGATTAGTATACAATTTATTACAAACAAAGCAAACTGCACTTATAAATTCTTAAGAAGTATTTCTTAAGATTCTAAAAGTTCACTGACCAATTTAATTATAAGATTTTGGGTAGCTAATCATTCTTAAGAAATTGATATTTTTCAATAAACAATAAAAGAACTTCATGTTATATGAATGTACGAATGTTTGTGTACAATGTTGTATACGAACATTCGTATCGAATAAAAAATGTAACAATTTCAAGTGTATAGTATACATATGTGTACATATGGATGTTTGTTTTAATTTTGTGGATACGTTAATATTTATTTGTAAGCAAAAATTAAATTAAATAGGTTTGTATTTTTATATGTATGTACATATGTATATATGTATGTTTATTTATATTATTATTTTATGTGATGGTACTGTGGATATCGTAACTGCTCAACTCTCATGTTTTTAGGTGAGAGAAGAAAGAAGAAAGGGGGTTAGTACGGAGATGCCTGTACTCGGTCAGTACGCTTTGTGTTTTTATTCGTTGGTATATGCACAACGATGGCTGCATGTAATTTTTTTTCTTTTCTTTTTCTCTTTGATTCGCTATTAATAAAATTGTTGTTGTTTTGTACCGAAAAAAGTTGAAACCGATTGCTGTGTGTGAATATATTGGCATCTTTAAAAGGGAATTAAAAATAAGTTGAGCATTAAAAGATGAAACGTGTAAATTCAGACTTTATTGGTTTCTTTGGTTTCTTGACGACATTTTTAAAAAAAAAATGCTCTAAAATTGCGCGCAGCCTACATCACTTCTGTAAATTTTTGTGAATTTTGACCAGCAGTATGTGTAAAAAACTTGAAAGCAACACTTTACCGGATGGCTGAAGGGTTAGTACTACCATTACCGTACCCGCTTTTCCGGACATACATGTATAATTGTAAATGTTATTGATGTACTCAACATATATACTATTTTTCATTGACTCTATAAAAAATTTCTATATAACCCATGCTCAATTAATCCATAAAAGTTATTAATACTGTAAATAATACTCACTATATAGAAATTTTTTTCTAAAAAAATGGCCATAGTGAAAAGAAGGAAAGATTTTTTGAAATCATTAAAATTTAGGGTCTTTTTCAAAGTTGTAAGGATTTTGTAGGGAAAAGTATGAATTTTTCGGGGTGTGTAGGGACTTTAGAAAAAATATAACAGCACTGAAACCCTATGTACAAAGAGTTATAGTCTGTTGATTCTTCAAAATTTTGAAAACTCTAACGAATACATTTTAGCAAATAGAGGAAAATAAGTGTTAGCTTACTTTGGGCGGTGCCAATTCCACAAAAAAACGTTGAAAAATTATGAGGCCTTGTACCTTCCAGACCATCAGTAAAATACTATTAAAATTTTTTAAAAATCGATCCAGTGGCTTATGGTTCTATATACATTCTTACATATAATAATTTTTAACTTAAGTGCAATAAAAAATAGTGTTTTTAAAACAAAAATATTTTGGTTACTTTATTTTTCCATTTTGGTAAAAAAATTTTTTGGTCCTGGCAACACTGAAGGTAACCATAAGGTTTGGATATAATTAAGCTGTACCACAAAATGTGGCATCCACAATATAAATATATGTAAATATTTGATGTTGCATGTAAGTTTTAAATATTGTGTGTCTGCGTTTGAGAGTGAGAGGAAGTGTGCGTGCATCGTTGAATATATGCAAGTTTATATTCAATATTTATGTAAATGTCCATTCATATTATGTGCATTTATGCAGTGTCATTTATGTAATACTGATTTTGTTGCCTAAAAGAACAAAAAGTCAGGAAAATATATGAAATCATACCCAGTTTATTTTAAAATTTTTTTTTTACCCCCATCTTTTTTTCATGACTACAACTTGAACTATTACAATTGAATTTAGGCGTTAAACGGATGTTGATTTAAAAGCCGGATGTAGGTATGCGTACATCAACCATAAGCTCACTAAATTTCAAAGGGGAAATAAGCAGTGACAGATAGATTTTGTAAATGAGAGGTAAGCTATAAGATGGAGGGTGTTTTTACATTTTCAATATTTATCGAAGATGTATCTGATTAATTTTTTGTAGCATATATTTAGGAAACGAATTAGTTCATTACTAGAGTAGATATAAAGGGTTGCGATTTCCATGCAAATGCATTAGTTTTGTCGATCGATGTCGACCAATTATCTTTCCGAATCATTATATTTGATATAAAATGGCATGGATTTGTTTTTGCATATTGTTGCATATTTTGATTTTAAATGCATATTTTTTAAATAAAAAAAAAACAATTTTAAATCAATAGCCGTAGAAATGCAATAGCACCGTAAGAACGAAGTAGCGTACGACGTAGGTACGTTGTCAAATTAAAACGGTTAACATTTTATACAAAGGCACATAAAAGCTGTCGTAGACGTAAACGCGTATCAACGTCAACATAGAACTAATTCTTTTTCATACGACGGTTACGACCATTTTGTCAAAGAAAAAAAATTATTAATATAAAATGAAATTATTTTTCTTTTTTCAAATTAAATATTTGATATCAAAATAAAAGGATAGAAAAAAACCAATAATTTGAATAAATTCGGAATTTTTTTAATATTACATATTATCAAAAGGAAACAAAATACGTTTACGACATAATTGTGGGTAAGTGAAGCGTGTTTCTAAAAATTTAACGGCGTTACGTCCTACGTTAATACGACATACGACTCAATTGTGTTTCTAGCATAACATACTTATTTTTTTCTGCTTAAAACACAAGATTTTGTAGCTTTCGACAAAAGATCCTTCTATTTTTAACCCATGCAGCACCTGACGGAGAGAAAATTCATATTTAAATAAAGTTGTTCATATCATTTTTTTTATTTTTTTTTTTTTTTGACATGAAAAATAGATTTTAAACGAAAATGTATGTTTAAATAACTTGGTGAAATCGGCAATTAGTATTTTACAAAATACAAAGAAAAGCTTGATTTTCTTACATAAAAAACGATGTTTTATAAAAAATGTTTAGGTTTTTTGTACATATTTCTTTTAATGCATATTTTGGAGTTTTCAGTTCATTTTTTAAGCGAACATTTTCTATTTTTTAGTCCATAAAAATCTCATCCCTACTCTTAAGTACTTGAAGAATGCCAATGCATTTTGAAAAAATTTATTTCCAGATCAGATCAAAAATATTTGAAATTTACTTTATTTTTTTAAATCGTAAATTTTTTTTTTTAATTTGACTTTGGGTATTCAGTGAACTAAATCCCTACCAATTAGTTATTGTTTCACCACTATATATTCGTAATACAAATACTAATTGACTTCTGATGTTATCTTAATTCAATATCTCTTTTCCTTTTTTTATTGCATTATCATCGGTATCAACAAGCTCTTCTAACATTTTTAAATTACTCAAAATTTTTGAATATAATTCTGAAGCATCTAGCCAGGAACGGTGGCAGGCGAACCAAGAAATACATTTCAATAAAATTGCAATTTAATCGAATTGGCTTCAACTTTCTTTTTCAACGCGGTATAACCCATGTACCAAGCAAGTAACTTGTACTTAAAGCAAAGCTCCAAAAGTAATTATTTATTGATTTTAAAATTTTTGGAAGGTTTTTTGTGTTAAAATATGCAAAAATATGCATTTAAATCCTAAATATGCAAAAATATGCATTTTCACCAGAATATTCAAAAACAAATCAATGCCATTTTAACGCAATTATAAGGATTTGGAAAGATATTGGTCGACAACGTTCTTAGACTATCGACAAAAAACGTGCATTTGCGTGGAAATCGCATTCCTGCATATTAGCATAGAACAGATATTTGATGTACCGCTACGGAAATCAGTCCAAAGGGGTCAAATTAAAGGAACTTCGGTCACCGAATATTTGACACAACAAAGTGATGGTTTTACGTGTTGCATGGCATATTGTGCCGTCTTGTTGTTACCATTTCTTCTTAAAATGATTTGCAATTACATGAGAAAAAGCAATCACGAATCATTTCGTCATTCATGCTAATGTAAGCTCGGGTTTCGGATTTATTGTAAGAGAACCGTGGCCTTTGTTAAGTTAATTTTACAGAATAACTCGATTTAAAATTAACTTTTATTGTTATTATCCCTTTTAGGCAGCAATGAAAGCTAGCGAGCAAAAGAAATATTTTTTAAATTGCAGGAACGTATTCATAGTGGAGTAGTTACCAATTACTCCTAAAGACTGCCCGATAAGCCAGTGTATTTAAGCCTACAAGACATTGACAATTAGAATGTCATATACTACACTTTTGACAGACTGCTAGAAAGAGCAGATGGTACTCAAGTTATATTCCATTCCCTCCATCTTCTTTTGAAATAGTGAGGCATTTCTTAAACTAGAGTTTGATATATTTTACTTCTCACTTTATTTTAAAACGGTTTTTAAAACACATACCACATTTATGTGGAAATGAAACAAGGGGAAAATTACATAACAGCGTATGTGCCATTATGGTCAGGAAAGTTAAAAATTAAAATTGGTTTTCTTTTCAACAAAATCATTATACTTTTTAATTTTTTTAGCACATATATGTAACTGTGGTGCTATTTTGCCCCTTAATATGTTGACACTGTTGATTAAGTTGTTGTTATAATAATACTTAAGTTGTTATATCACTGTCTGTTTTGTTGCTGTTTTTTTTCTGAAGTATCATTTAATATGAAAATTTGTTTCAATACTTTTAAACACGCATTGTTTGATTCACACACTTGCACTGAAACGCAGCCACTACCATCCACACATATTCACACTGACACAAAAAAAATTGTGCTACGAATTTAACTGCATCATTGATACGATTCGCAATGCAAAAACACACATAAAATGAGAAAAATTATACTTTGTGGGCGAAAAGTTTATACAATTTGTTCTTTGTTATTGCAAATTGGATTTCATTATATTCTGACAAACCCTGTTGGCAGGATAATAACCCCAATGCCAAAATCAAGTTGGAGTAGGTTATGGACAGCTAAAAATGTTGGCTTAAGGAATAAGGGTTAAAATATGGATTCATTGAAGATGATTATTTGGTAGGACAATTGATATTTGGTCGGACGATTAAAATTAAAACGAATCATACGATATTTTCTATGATGAGGCTTTTAATAACTATTGAAGCATAGTTTTGATGATCATATTTTTCATTTCCATAGAAATTGCATAGGGAGTTGTCCTCTTTATAAATTAAGGCCTCTTAATACAAACTGATTTGTTGTTAAGGCATGTAGGTAGGAGATATTTTTTTGAAACCCATACAATCAAGTTATTAGAAATTTGGATAGTCATAAACAGGGAAACCAGAAATATGCTCTAAAAACGCGTTTTATGCGCATTAAATATGCAGTGAAAACTTAAAAATATGACCTGAAAACTGTTAAAAATATGCCCCAAAAAATTTAATATTGCTAATTTGAAAACAAAATATTCAATAATTTATTAACAGTTCCATTTACTAAAAACAATCTTTAAATTATAATCAATAAAGCCCAAACACCAAAGTATTAACAGACGAATTTTTGAGATTTTTGGGGTGAATTTAATCTAAATACCAAAATAACAAGATGGTTTTTTTAAAAAACACAAAGAGTCTTATTTGGAAAGAAGATTTTATGGGGAATATAAATAGACTTCGTCCTAAGAACAATTAAAATGTATTTGCCAAATTTAATCAAATTAACAACAAGACAGAAACCCAGCAACACGGACGGATGGACTTCGTTAGATTACTTTTAAAACTATTTCTTTGTCCATCGGTATGCTAAAAAATTGGTCTAAATTTCTATGTATAACACACATCGCCAAAAACGCATATAATGGCTTTTTCCTTAAATTTTGCTGATTTATAAAATTTTAAATTTTAAAATCACATTTATCTTTACTGCCAACCTGGTCTTACAATTTTATAGTAACAATTAAATCAAGATAGCGAAACACGTTGGGTAGATATTTAAAACAGAAAAAACAGAATTTCTCAAAAAAAAAATTTTTTTTATTTGTTGCTTAAGCTTTTGTAGGCACCAAAAAAATCTAACATGTATCAAAATATGCCTTAAAAATACAAAATATGCGCTATAAACTTAAAAAATGCTGCAAAAAAGCTCTTTTTACTAAATTATGCCAAAAAATGCTACAAACGCTAAAATCAGAGATAGGCAAAATGTCGCCCATGGGCGCTTTTTTTCTCTTATTTACACGTACTTAAGCACACGTACAGAAGAAAAAAAATTAAAACTCGCATGAACAGTCGCACAGGTATGTTGTGTTACGCTTGTAGCTTCAGCAGCGTTGCCAAATGATTTTTGTTAAAAAAAAGTTTTTTTGTAAATTAGAATTGTTATATTTTAATCAGGCTAAAGTTCATCAAATTTAATATTCAATAAATTATTTTTATGAAGAAAGGAATTTTACAACATGAAAATTAATTAAAATTGTTATTGATAATCATTCATTCTTGGCTGACCTGAGATTCAAACCCAGGCGGCTAGTTACCATGACATGTTTCGATCGCAACCACTCGATCTCCTCAGATGGATTTGCCGTCTTACACTCGCAGCCATCGGCGACTGCTGACGTCAATAGCCAAACACCAATCCTTAAACCAAATTGTATTTTAATCTTTCGAATGATTATCCATTTTAATTAATCTTACATGTTTTTCCTAACTTCTGTTTTTTACCGTACTTATGTTTTTTTTGGAAATTTTTTTTCTGTTAAAAAAAGTTTTTTTAAATTAGTTCTTTGTTTAAAAAATTAGTCTCTTTGAAATTTGTACTGTTTTACATTACAATTATATTTCTTACGA
Organism: Pollenia labialis; assembly: GCA_949318255.1. Lineage (NCBI taxonomy): Eukaryota > Metazoa > Arthropoda > Insecta > Diptera > Polleniidae > Pollenia > Pollenia labialis. The sequence continues at coordinate 58,233,409 of OX439143.1, forward strand.
CATTTTTGACTTTTAAAGGCTTATTCGAACTTCTTTATAATCCATAATTATGTATCATTGAAACACATAATGGTGACAGAAAGGAAGAACTTAACTTATTCAAGACTTTTGATCTATGTCAAACTTGTAGGGACAACATTTTATACGCATGAGGTCTTCGAGATGTTCATCTGTGAGACGATTTTGGTGTTTATTTTTAAAGGCCTCAATGAAGAAAATGAAGAATCACATAAAAAGGTTAATCCAAGCATTGAATACATCTTCTTAATCTACTAAATTGCTTTCTTCCATACGTGTGTTTAATATGCAATATTTTCGAAAAAAAAAACAAAAAGGATTATGGCAACGCCGCACAACAATGAGAGCGAGAGAGTCATTTAGCACAAACATTATTATAAAATACACATGTATGTGTTTGCCTATCTTTGGTTTAGATTGATAAACTTTAAATGATTCGTTGCATATTTTTAGGCTTCACATAGTTTGATGTTATAAAATGCCTTTAAAAATTATCTTTATTATATATTTAGCATATTTTTAGGCTTGTAATAGTAAATTTGTGGTTTTTCATTGTTGGAAATACACTTTATCGTTTTGTACCTTAATATAAATTGTAATACAGTAGTTTTGACTTAGCTGCACAATCTCCTTTGCACGATTTTATGTGCAGGTAAATCAAAAATGTAGCTATCTTAAATGCATTTACCTGCCTTAATGTGCAGGTACACAATTGTGGTTACCTGCACAAAAGTGCAGCTAAAGTAAAGTGTTTGATTTAAAAGTAGAATAAAAAAATTATTTTTTTAAAACATAAATTTATATGTTCAATATTTATTGTTGACCTGTGTCGATTATCTTTGTTGTTGTTTTTTGTTTGGCTTAAGGTCATATATATAAAAGGGACTACGAAATCAACACTCAAGACAAGATTATCAGGACATAAATCTGATCACAGAGCTGTAACAAAACCAATTGAACAAAAAACTGCCCTTGCGGCCCACTGTACAATAACAGGACACAAACCAAATTTCAATAATGTGAGCATCTTACAAGAAGAGAGTAACTATGCCAAGAGATACACACTGGAAATGTTACATATAGTAAACACACCAGCAAACTTACGTCTCAATTACAAGACAGACACCGATAAGATTTCGCATATACATATACAAATACACAATAAACAAACACCGACATAGAAAACAAAAATAAGACAAGAAAAATATCAGTTGATGAAAATTTGACGAACAGTGAGGACGTGTCAACTTTTTTGTAGTTTAAATTTGACAGTGTTTTAAATGTATGTATTGATTAGTGTTACGTTATAAAATTTAAATGTTAACTATATGTGTATTTTGTAGCCCCTGAAGATGACCATCGATGTATGGTCGAAATATCGGATTAGAAATAAAAAACAAAATTAAAAATACAAAAATTTGTGGATTTTTTATTTATAATTTTAATATATGACCTTAAGCCAAACAAAAAACAACATAAATTTATATTTTATTAAAATTTTATTTCAACCCAGGAGCTTACTAGGAATCTCACAAAGAGTCTTTTTGATCGTCGACGAGATCATTTTTTAATTGTAGACGATTCCTAGCACGGGAGAAACTGTTACACGTGCTGATTCGTAAGAGAGATTCTTCCATAAAGCAGCGAAAAACGCTTGTATTATTCGTAAAGGGAATCGTTTATGATGTATGTTGAGTTTATCTAACGAGTCTTTCAAAAGCATGCTAAGAGTCGTATGAGACTCATGTAGGTTTTATTTTGCAACCCGTGAAATACTCAGCCGTATGACTAAGCTACCTAAATAAGGGCATCAGGCGTATTTTTCATGCCAAAACTTCTAATTTTCATACAATTTCTATAAAACAAACCTTAAGGTCGCGAAATCAATACCATCCTGTGGGAAAATCCTTTTTTGCAGATCCTTAGACCGGTTTGTTTTATTAAAATTGTATTGTCAATAGCATTTTCATACTTCAACAACTGTCTTATTTAGGTAGCTTAGTAATTGTTATACGACTCTTAAGCCTATAGTACAAGGAATGTAAAAAGCCACATACGCATGCGGTTCTGACGTAATTTTGACGTCACTACAATACCCACAATAGCAAGTTCGTGTTGTGTGATGACGACAAAATTACGTCAGAACCACATGCGCATGTGACTTTTTACATTCCGTGTACTATAGGCTTTACAGAGAGTCCCAAAAGGTTCATTTCAAGATTTACAGACGAGCGTGTCAAAAAATAAATAAATTAAGAAAAGATTTAGATGTTTTTGTTGTCAGATAATCACCAGAAGATTCTTTTAGGAGTTGTATATTAAACATAATCGTCTAACAAACAGCCTATGCTAGCTGGGAAATAGCAGATCATTTTAAACATGTATGTATGTTTATTTAATATAAAAGAAGCATTAACAATAACAATGAGAATTCACAAAGAACATAAAACATAAAAAAACAAAATAATTGCGATTTATATTTTTATAAACAGCTTAAATTGGATATTTATGTGAAAAAGTGGCCAACATATAGTTTTATGTGTGCAGCTAACTTTGATGTTTTGTATGTAAATATTTTAAAGCTGCCCAAAAATATGAAAAATGTGCAGGTACACAAAATGCACGTAAACAAGGATTTTGAAGAATAATTCCAGAAAATATTTATTTTGGGCAAGTAAGTCAAAGTGCAGCTAACTTTGATATTTTGTATGAAAATAATTTTAAAATGCCAAAAATTTTGTGCATTTATCTTAAATGTGCAGGTATAGAAAGTGCACTTAAAAAAGGAATTTGTATGGAATTAGAAAGAATAATTCCAAAAATTATCAATTTTGTGCAGTTAAGTCAAAAGTGCACGTAAACAAAAGGCAGTTAAGTCAAAACTACTGTATAAAGAAATAGTTCATTGAAAAAATAGGTTTTATATGTTTCATATCAAGGCGAATTTACTTCAGGTGGCGGCGAAAAGACAGCCGGTATTTTTTTTTGGTCATGCCAGAAATGTCAAAAGTTTTGTTTACATGTGCTTTTTAAAATTGTGTTTTTCAATAAAAATTTTGTTTTACAATTCATTAATGAAAAAATAAAACAATAAAGAGATGATTAATGAAACTATGTATAAAAATTAAGTACAAACCGTTCTTAGATCACAAAAACTAATTTTTACCACCATCACTCTAACTTAATGGAGTTTTTATGTTTAGGTGCAGTTTTAATATTCAAATGCATAAACTGAACACAGAAAAGAAACGGTTTAAATAATTTTCAATACCACATTCAATTCAACCGAATTTGCAATTTGATGCACACAAGAATTGCACAAGTTTATGTTATAAAAACTATTATTTTCTTAATTCCAAAAATAATTTAATTTTTTTTTTATTTTTTTACTCAAATATTTTTGTTAATTTTAGTCTAGGGATGCCAGATAAATTTTTTCTTCAATCCCAAATTTAAAATAAAAATTACTTAAAACATCCCCTTTAAAAATAAAATTCCCGCAAATAAATTATTTTTTAATAAATTATATAGTTTAAATATCAGTGGGATTAATTGTATCTTATAAATTTGTATTTTAAATTTATGTTAGCATAGATAAAGCCCTAATGACACCTACTTTTTTCGACTTTTTAAGATTTTGAAGAACAGAGCAAATACACTGTAATATAAAATGTTATCAATAGCAAAGAGATCAACTATATACATAAAAATTCACAAATGTCAAAATGTTTATACAGTGCACTCGGGAAAACGTCAACACTCGTTTACGTCAACATCCCAAAACGTCAACCCTTTTTTTTTACATTGCCTACTCTAAAACGTCAACCCAACCATAAAGCTCTTAAACGTCAACTCTGAATAAAATAAAATTTCGAATTTAGCAGCAGTTAAAATACATTTGTACACACACACATTTATTTTATGAAATCAATTCAGAAATTGGGGATCCACCTTGTAAGTAGAGTAAAAAAAATTACAACTGTATGTCTGTATTGTCTTTTTATTTATGTTTAGTTGCTTTTTTGTGCAGACAATAAAACCAAGCGAAGCCGTCGAAATATTTAACAGGGCTTTGGATTGGGCTCAATGCGAGAATGTTGAGCAAAATGACTTAAATGTATTAAGACGTTTAAGAGAGAAGGTTCTCTTCCAAGTGTTGGATAGAAAAAAACAGCAGATAAAAATAACAGATTTTTTTAAATGCATATGTGTGCATGTAAAATTAAAAATATGATCTCATTTATAATGTATTCTTTTAGTTCCAGTTGTCTTCTATGGTTTTAGCTGGGCAAGAGTAGGGTCTGTGTCAGGACCTTGATAGGGATTATCACGGGCCACTGTATGATAGGCAGGATGGCGGTGAGAATGGGATCCGACTTATCGGATGTGTGCGGGTTGTGTGAGGACCCGGCTCCAGAATAGCAGGCTAAGGTGGCTGGGCAGTAGATTCCTGGGCGAGTTAGGGGACGTCTCGGGGTGTGGACTCGAGGGTCTTATAGGATTCGTAATGGGGATGACCTGGCTGCGCGAGAGGAGACGGGGCGCTGTCCGCGTGTAGTGTGAATTTTGGTTTGGTCTTTGCTTTATTTCTATATCTATTTTCTTATTCTCGGGCTGTCATTCTCTTTTTCATCTACCTTTTCACCTTATCTATCCTAATTAAGGCGTCGCAATGGACCATATTGGTCTCTGGGTGAAGGTGTGGAGGAAACTTCACACCAGCCTTTCTACCTACCTACCTACCTATGGTTTTAGTCAGGTTGAATGCCTTTTTTATTTCCTTTTTGAATTTGTTTATGTTTGGATTTAGGTAATAATTAATAAAAACGTTTAAAAGCACATTATCGATATGTTTTTTATATAAAAATGTTACATTCGTAAACGTCAACAATTTGTTAAACGTCAACACCCGCGGTTTTAATTAGTTGACGTTTTCCAGAGTGCACTGTACATGTTATCGATAAAAAAGAGCAATCTGTCAAAAAAAATAAAAAAAATTGGATCCTTAAATTGACATTTCAAGCTTAAAATGACTCTGAGGTGAGAATACATTACTTTTTTACTCGAATATAGCTATTTCAGTTAATTTTTAAGCTTTACAAATAGGCAACATTGAAAAACACTAATAGTAAACAAACCTACAAAAATCATAAATAATTAAAAATATACATATAAAAAATCAATTTTGGCTGTGAAAATTAAAAAAAATATTTGTTTATGTTTTTTGTATTTGTCTCTCTCTAACCATGCATTTCACTCTTTCAATCTCAGATTAAAAATAGACGAAAAAAAGTAGGTGTCATTAGGGCTTAAGCACACTAAAACAATAATGACATGCAACCAATTTTACAATTTGGTAATTATTTTTCAGATTCTGACCAAAAATCTACGTTATTAAAAGTAATTGATGTTTTGATTAGTTAATCGAAAATATTATTTATACTTTTTAAATTTCTTATACTTATGACTACTGGTAAAAATATAATACTTAAAACATCATATGCATATTGGCAAGCATTAACGGAGTCCTTCAGAACTTTTCAAATGTGAAGAATTTTATTATCGACCCCACAAGCACATCCATTTAACGTGTAAAATATTAATTCGCTTAGCCTCTCAGGAATGTTCTGGAAAGTTGTATAATTTTTATTATAAAATTCTGTTTAATAAATAAATATTTGTATAATATTTGTCTTAAAATTCTTTTATTACAGAAATCTTTTTGAAAAATTACATATACAATTTTTGCATTTTTCGTCTTCGATTTCCAGAACACCCCTGATTATGTTTGTGGACATAAATTTAAAAGCATTTTTACTTCTAAGAGTTTTAACAGGTCAAACTAAACAAAGGGGGCAAACGTTTTTTAGATACAATTCTGCTGCTGATAAATTTAAATAAAAAACTGATATTTACTGATCAGTTAATCAGGTTTTTCAGCCGTCTGATATTGTATTTGCGGTTTAATTTATTACATATAAATTATATTTAAATGAGTTTTGTAAATGAAATCTTGCAGTTCTTATATATGTATGATGGCTTGGAAAAGAAACAAATCTATCAATAATTTCCCCAAAATTAAAAATGGGTTTTTTTACATTCACAATATAAAACCGAAATGATTTTTTTTTATCTAATTTGAAATTAGAACCCACAATCTGGGAGCCCTATTTTAGTCAACTGTTTTATACAAGGCGAATTCATTTATATATTAATTCGCCTTGTTTTTGACATTATATGACCGAAAAACAAAAACAAAACACCATGTTGTTTTTTGTGTTGTTGACTTGTTGTAGTCTCGCCGCCACCTGTAGTAAATTCGCCTTGTTTCATATTTTTTCAATGCCTTTCACTTTTGTTATTAATATTCAGTCAATAAAGACACATTTTTCTTAAACTGGCTAGTTAGCTATTTTTATTTCAATAGGTCATGGGCCCAGCAACCCAAACCTTATAAAGAATTTGTAATTGTTAGAATAATCTGAAACGTGTAAAGATAAAAGAAATGGCTATAGCATCAGGAAAAATACCTTTGCTTAATGGGAAAAATTTTTCCACATGGTTGCCACAAATGGAAACAGTATTGCATAAGTATCGTCTATTGCGAATGGTAAGAGGTGAAATAATTCAACCAGAAGAGGTTGCGCTTCACGAGAGTGCTACGCCTGCTGAAAGAAAAGCCTATGAAGATTTTTTGATGAAGAAACGAAGTTATGAAGACATTGATCAAGATGCCAGAGCAGAAATTATAATTTCTTTAGAACCGGATATTGTACGCATGGTTAAAAAATTTAAGACGTCTTGTGAGATTTGGTGTTACCTCAAGAACACCTATGATCGTAAATCTACAAGAAAGAAGGCGGAACTATATCGGAAATTGTTGAACTTCAAGATGGTTGAAAATCAAAATATTTCAAAATATTTAGTGGAATTTGATGTTGCAGTCTCGGAACTTCGTGAAATGGTAGCTGAAATAGATGAAGATTTTTTAACGGTTATGCTTTTAGATGGTTTATCCGTTAAATATAAAGAGGTAAAAGCAGCGTTTGATACTGCCAATGAGTTTCCTTCTCTGAACGTTCTACGTTCAAGGCTTCTGGAAATTGGTGACAAGTCTGAAGAAGTAAGTTCTCAAGACAACGCTCTCAAAGTGTACAATTATCAAAATAATAACAAGAAGAAGCATGGTAACTATATTAAAACGGAAAATAAAGGTATGAAAATGTTTCCTTTTAATTTCCATAATTGTGGAAAGAAGGGCCACATGGCCAAAAACTGCCAAGTCAAAATAAATAAAGCAAATGAAATATATGTAACGTCAGGTTTTGCAGTTTCTACTATAAAAGCTAGCAATAATTTTTATTCATCGAAGGATAGTTTTGTTTGGATAGTTGACAGTGGGGCATCTTCCCATATGACAAACTTAAAGCCGCAATTTATTGACTTAGATGAGACATTTAAAGGAACCGTTAGATTGGCAGATGATAAAATTTTGGAAATTAATGGAATTGGTACAGCTCAAATTGATGTAAATATAAATGGACGAATAAGTACCGTTAACTTATTAGAAACCCTGTATATACCAGATTTAAGAAGTAATCTATTTTCAATAGGAAAGGCAACAGATAATGGTTGCAATATAGAAGTATCTAAAGAAAAGATAGTGGTTTATAAGAATGGAGTGATATTAATATCTTCTTATAAGAATAATGGGATTTATACTATCAATTCCATTCGAAGGCGCAATGATGTTGCCACAAATGTCATTGAAAATCCTGGGAACGTTTTGGATTTATGGCACAAACGTTATGGTCATTTGAACCAAGTAGATTTAGCAAAGCTTCAATCTAATAAAATGGTAAATGGTTTACCAAAATTTCGACTAAAGAACCTTCAGTGTATAAGTTGCATTCGTAGTAAACAGATTAGACAAGCTTTTCCAAAGAAAAACGAAAAATCATCTACTGAAGTATTACAGTTAATACATACGGACTTATGTGGTCCAATGAGAGTTGAGTCAATTAGCAAAAAACTTTATTTTGCAACGTTTATTGACGATTTCACCAGAAAAGTACATGTTTGTTTTTTGAGCAAAAAAAGTGAATACATTGATGTATTTAAAGATTTTAAGAAACAGGTTGAGTTGGAAACAGGTAGAAAGATCAAATCCGTTAGATCTGATAATGCAGCGGAACTGATAAGTGGCGAATTTAAAAATTTTTTGAAAGAATGTGGTATAACACATCAGTTTAGCGTTGAATATACACCGGAACAAAATGGCATAGCAGAACGTATGAATAGAACGTTAGTAGAAATGGCTAGAACGATGATGATAGAGGCCAAATTGCCGCAATTTTTATGGGCTGAGCTAATAATGACAGCGTCCTACATAAGAAATAGGTGTCCAACAAAACTAAACAATGACAAAACTCCAGAAGAGTTATGGACTAAAAGAAAGCCAAATATTAAACACTTACGGCAAATAGGATGCAAAGCTTTTGTATTAGACAAGAAGTCAGGAAAATCTAAATGGCAAGCAAGAAGTTCAGAATATATACTAATTGGCTACTCAATAGATGCAAAAGCATATCGTTTATGGAATCCCAAGACTCGTACGATCGTCAAGAGTCGTGATGTTAAATTTTTAGAAAATGATTTTGATATTGACATAGATAAGATAGCAGATGAACAAGTGGGATTTTATGAATTTAATTCAATCAATTAAACGTAACCAGAATAACTCGCTGAATTCAAATCATAATGATTTAGAAGTTGTTGAGTCTATCAACCAATGTCCCGTCCAAGATAAATCTAGTCCTGTAGATTCATCTAATAATAATCCAGTAGTAGAAATAGATTCCAATCAAGTTTTGACAGAAGATGAAGATAGAGAATCTTCTGAAAACGCAGCTTGTGAATCTTCAATTAAAGAACGTTTGAGGTCTTGGTCATTATTTAAGAGTAGAGCAGAAGCTAATAATGTTGACTTCAATGATGGAAGAGATCCAAAATCGTATAAAGAAATGCTGAAGTCAGAGAATATAGTTGAATGGAAGCATGCAACTGAGCAGGAATACGAATCTTTGATTAGAAATAAAACTTGGGAATTGGTATATTTACCCGAAGGAAGAAAAGCGATTGGATGCAAATGGGTATTCAAAACAAAATATACACCAGATGGTATAATTGATAAACGAAAAGCTCGTTTAGTAGCCAAAGGGTACTCCCAAGAGTACGGTATTGACTACAACCATACATTTGCACCAGTAGTAAGACAAAATTAATTACGTTTAGTTTATGCACTTGCTGTTGAAAAGGATCTTAAGTTGCGACAGTTAGATGTTTCTACAGCATTTCTGAATGGAAATTTAGATGAAGAAATTTTTATGACACAACCTGAAGGCTTTATAAACGAAGAGAATAGAAATAAAGTTTGTTTGTTAAAAAAATCGATATATGGGTTGAAACAAGCTAGTCGTCAATGGTATAAAAGAATAGATACAGATACAATGAGAAAAGGCACAGACACTATTATAGTAGCATTATATGTAGACGATATTATCATTGCGTGTAATAATGAAAAATGTACGGATGAGTTAATAACGTTACTAGCAAGAAATTTTGAAATTCGAGATATGAAAGAACCAAAACACTGCATTGGACTGGAAATCAATCAAACGCCGGGATATTTGACGATTTCTCAACCAGGGTACATAGAAAATTTAATTGAAAAATATGGTCTTAAAAATGCGAAAACTTCTAAAATTCCTATGCAATCCAAAATAAAACTTGAAAAGGAACCAACAATTTCTGGAGAAAGGGAAAAAGTAGATAAGAAGCGTTTTCAAGAAATTATTGGTTCTTTGCTACATCAGTTTTTAGTCGACCAGATATTTGTTGCAGTGTAAATAAACTTTCTCAATTTAGTCAAGATCCAAGAATTCAACATTGGAATGCAGCTTTAGCAGTTATTAGATATCTAAAAACAACAAAAGATTTCGTACTAATGTTCAAGAAAACTAGTTTGCCTTTAGTTGGTTTTGTTGATGCAAATTGGGCACAGGATACAAATGATCGTAAATCTCAATCTGGTTTTTGTTTTATTTTGGCAGGTGCTGTTATATCCTGGGAGTCAAGAAAACAAAGTGTGGTTGCAACTTCAAGTGCTGAATCCGAATACATGGCCTTAACAGAATGTGCAAAAGAAGCTATATATCTTAGATATCTACTAGAAGAACTTGGATGGCCTATAAACGATTCTACTTCAATTCTGTGTGACTCTCAAAGTGCTCAATGTATGGCAAATTTCGGAAGCCATCATTCCAGAACAAAACATATACATTATAGATATCATTTTATACGAGATGCAATAGAAAACGGTGCATGCAAACTTGAATATCTTTCAACAGATAAAATGATTGCTGATGTTTTGACAAAACCAGTTCCGAAAACTAAACACCAATTATGTATTAATGGAATGGGATTATTATCCAAAACCGATTGCAGTTGAGGAGGCGTGTTGGAAATACACTTTATCGTTTTGTACCTTAATATAAATTGTAATATAAAGAAATAGTTCATTGAAAAAATAGGTTTTATATGTTTCATATTTTTTCAATGCCTTTCACTTTTGTTATTAATATTCAGTCGATAAAGACACATTTTTCTTAAACTGGCTAGTTTGCTATTTTTATTTCAATATTCATAGCACAGGTTTAGGCTTTAAATTGCTTTAATATTACAGCATATATAAAGGCTGATTTTTATTATATTTTTTGTTTAAACATTTAAACGTTGTTTAAACATTTAATAACATTTGTTATAAATTCAACCGAATATCCTTTCAATTTCCTTTTGCAAATTCCTTCCAACTCTCTCTTTCTCTCTCTCCTTTATACATGTTTACTTATGCACTTTTATATGCATTAAAAAAAGCATTGTGTGTGCAAAAATATGTGTTTATGTTCAATTCGTTGTGGTTTTTCTGCCCGATCAAATGCCATTCATGGCATTGTTATAGACAACCGAATTTTTATATTCTTCCTCTTTCTCTCGACTGTTTAACAAATTGAATTGTTGCCATTGCTAGCCATCCATTCGTACATTTAAATTAATTTTTTTTTTTTGCAATACTGATTTTCCTGCCTAGACAAAAGACAATTGATATGTATTTTTTTTTTTTTGCAAATAACAATTGCTGTAATGCTTGATTAAAAGATGTAAAGTTAAGCAAACAGAATATACCTACATACATATAATAAAAATAAATTTAAGGAGCTTAAAATAGATATTCATTAAATTAAATAAGGAATTGATTTGTAATTTAAAAAAATGGAATTTTGTGATAGTACTTACTGGTGTTTTTAGCTTTCATTTAAATTATTTTTAATTCAAAAGCGAAAGCAACTCAAGCATTATTAACTTTAAAATTTTGAATACTTACCGTATTTCGGAGTAATCATAAATAACAGAACATAATCCTTAATAGAATGTATCAAGCGTCATTCAAAACACTTTTCCGTACATCTTTGAAATTGCTTGTGTTTCCAAAACAACCAAAAAATCAACAAGAATAACCGACAATAAAATAAAGAAACGGTAAGGCATAGCAAAAGCCTCGAGAACAATAGAACACATAGTGCCGGTTCACACACGTCAAGTTTGACTCGCCAAGTCTTGAGCTTTTTGGAGAGAAGGGAAAAGAAAATGCCATTCCTTTTCCCCACTCTCCTAAAAACTCAAGACTTGACGAGTCAAACTTGACGTGTGTGAACCGGCATCTAAAAAAAAAGTTAAAATATTATACAGCAGCAGTGTTGCCACTTTGTGGGTAATTACCAAAATTTGTTGTAATTTTCACCCCCGTGGGTAATTTCTTTGAGGTGTAGATCAGGTATAGTTTGAAATTCGTTAATTTTAAAACAAATAACATAATGATTTGAAACATGGTACATATTTAACCAAAATCACTGTTTATTTAAAAAAAAATATTTTCGAAGTTTATACGAAAAGGAAGATATTAATACTAAAAAAAACTCCTGGGGATATGTTTCCAATATTACAAACAGTAATTAATTTTGTGCTAACTTTAACATTTTAAATGCCAGATATGAAATCCATAAAAACAGTACATCGAGAAAAAGATGGTAGTATATTAATGTAAAAAGAAGTACAATTTTTTATTTTATTAACATGAAATTTTTTAACATAATTCTGGTACGCTGAATCCAATGGAGCTAACCGTTTTTTTTTTTTTTGTTAGCTCTTGTTTTCGAGATATTCCGTTATTTCAAAAAATGGAGGAGTTTGCACAACAAAGCGGGTAGGTATGTTACAAATAAATGATTGAGATGAAAAATAAAGTGGGGTTGGTCATATAATTTTTCCAAAAAAAAAATTATATTTCTAAAACGACGGCGCATATTAGTAAAGAGTTATTGCGGAATTTCGGTTTTTTTTAGTTTTTTCAATAAGCCAAAGCGTTTTTGAGTTACGCGAACATATGTTGTGCAACCTCTTCCATTTTCGTAATAACGGTATATCTCGAAAACCAGAGGTTACCTAAAAAAAAACGTCTAACACCAACCGAATTAAGTTAAAATGCCAATTGACCAGCTTGACTAAAATAAAAGTGTCAATTTCTAGCACAATGCTATCAATTCATATGACGATATTTATAAAAAACTCCAAATATTTCTTTCGACGACATATCAATTGTCATATTGAATACCATATTTGTCAATACAATTATCTTTTAAACTGCATTGACACATGTTTTGAATGTTCTATTTTAGTCTTAATGTTCTTATTTATCTATTTTAGTTTTGTTGTGATCGGGCCGCTCTTTAGAATAGATGCAATCAAACCTCAAGCTAGTTAAGGGCCAATAAGTCCGTGACTTTTTGAATGAAACACAGGTTTTTTGATAACGTAGTCTCCTTCGAGCCACAAACACTTTATCCAATGTTTCTCCAATTTGTTTATCTATTCCTAAAAATAAGGGTTTTCAGATCAACAAAATAGGTATTTCTTTGTGAGATGATTTCATCTCTCTCCGACGATCCGTTTTTAAGGCTTGAAGGCAAAAAATAGTCACTCAGGACTAAATCCGGAAAAAAGGGCGGAGAAGTGAGTATTTCTTAGCCTATATTATGACTAATGAGGACTGGAGATCAGCAATGAGTACTGAAAATATAAGTAGAGTTGGATCATCATGATTCATTATTTCTTGTACTTATACGCATTCATATTTATTGCAATGTTATCGAACCTCATATCCACTCAGAAGTTAGATGTTATTCTTCTTATTCATAATTAAATGATTTAGATTAAACTTAACACAATGCGGAAAGCGGAACGGATTCTTTCGCTTAGCTCTTACGCTAAAATGCAATATCTAAATTAAAGCGTCAAAATTGTACCATGAACAGAAGTATCAACTTTTTTGCTTAATAATACGCACATAATAGCAATAAAAATTGGAGACAAAACCGATAGATTAACCTTAAAACTATCCTGCAGTGCTATTTCGGTATGCTTCATACAAGTTGTATGGGAATGAGGACTTTAGACAGCCAGAAAACGCTTTCCGCTCTTATTTAGGTATGGCTGAAAAATGCGAGTCATCTTTAAATAGGAGTTTTCTTAGTCTCCTTTTAGACACGCAAAGTTTACTTTGACTATGTTTTTAAAATTCTCTTTTAAACTATGTTCGGTGTTTAGACACACAAAGTTTAATTTTTTTTTGTTTGAATATACGATGTAAACAGCGTAACCAGAATTATGATTTTATCATATTTTTGATTTTATTTTGACAAAAATACCATTTAAAACCTTTTTTCTCAAATGATGATTTTTTTATTTTTAAAAATAATGATTAACTTTAAGTTTGATTGTACAAAATACACAATTTTATTAAAACAGTCAATTTTTAAAACAATGAAGTTTTGATTCAGATTGTATTTTATTGGTTTTGTACACTTTTGCACCCAGTGTCAAGAATACACAAAATTGCATCATTATTTCTGGGCATACAAAATATTAAAAAAGCATCTTAGATTAGCGGTTGTTAATTTTAAGAATATTTAAAAACAAAATAAACAAGAACGGTAAATTGCTGAACTTGTCCATAAAACGCTGATTTAGCAACACTTTTAATAGTTCAAGCTTGAAATGTCAATTTTAAGTTAAACAATTTAAAATTTTTTTTGACATAACTGCATTTTTTATCGATAGGTTAGGTTAGGTTCCATTGGCAGCCGTGATCAAGCACAGCTCACGTGGGTCCAATAATTAGTTCCCGTCGTGCTACCATGTCAAACCGTCTCCCATGGGTGCAATGTTATCTGGCTGCTAGTGTTCCCACGCAGCCACAAAAGAGAGGATCCTGTGTAAATCAATATCAGAGAGACAAGTCTTGTCCCCAAGGGCTCTTCGACCAAATGTTTCAAGACTCAGATATCCGAATAATGGACAATTACAGAGGAAATCTTCGGTTGACTCCTCCTGCTCCTCGTCGTCGTAAATTCTACAGGAGTCATTATAAGGGAGCCCAGCCTCTGGGCGTGCCTCCCAATAGGCCATTGACCAGTTATAACCGCAATTAGGTTCCTTAGGTGATGTCTGGACAGCTGCAATGCCCGCCATGTCTTTTTTTCATCTATAATGGGCCAGATTTTTCTGGTTTCCCCACAGGAAGTTTCATCGTGCCACCTGTGACTGGAAATAAGGTGAAACTTGCGCGCTATAAGTTGCTTACTCCTTTGAAGCGAAACATCTCCATTATATGTTGAACCATCTCGATTCAAGGTGGCTGCCTGTATGATCCTGTGTCCGGGGACCCAATTAAGGGTGACCAATGAATGTCTCACTATCTCTTCCAGAGACATCCGGCTATCTCGGACAATTCTCGATGTGATGAACACATTATCCAGGGATCTTATGGACGCCTTGCTATTGGCTATAATGTGAATATCCCTTCCAGGTGTTTTACCGTTCCGGATGTGTCTTGCGGCTGAGTAGACGGCCATTATCTCGGCTTGAAAGACACTGTAGTGGTCCAGCAGCCTTATAGGAATACTCCAGTTTAGCTGATCAGAGTATATGCCAGAACCGACACCATACGGTGTTTAAGACCCGTCCGTGAATATTCGAATCGCATTCGCAGGAATTTTTAGGTCATCATCAAAATGCTTACCCTGAAGCCATGATCAAAGATTGGCTTGGGTGCGATATTATCAAATCCATGTGCCCATTTATTTCGTTCAGAATACAACTGTCCGATATTGTAATCCCTCCATGCTCCAGTGGCCCTTAGTCTTACCGCCGCGTTCGCAGCTGGTCTTTTCGGCAAGATATCTTGTAAACAATGCCTTAGAGGGGGTTGTTCTAATGGCACCTGTTACCGTTATCGCCACCATTATCATTGTACGTTCAAACCTAGTTTGATGACTCCTAACCTTGAGCGCCGGCCACAAAACAGCTGCCCCATAGAATAGAATGGGTTTAGTGCATAGTTAACCAAAACTCTCATTAAATGAAATGCGTCTGTATTGGATAACACAATATTGCCCAAGGATCCATCTATCTTCCGTATATATGATGCAATAGCTGGTTTAAAGGATAAAATCTTATGTAGCCGACTTGTCTCCGAGGAGTTTTACACGTCGGTTCCTGTTAAGATTTTTGAATCTACTCACTGAGGACTTGTAATTGTTCCAAACACCATTACGTTTTGCCTCATTAAAGAGTTTTCTGCTTCCTTTGCGTTTTTCAGCAATTTTCGCATTCCACCATATGGGTTAACTTTGCCCCTCCTGTCGATTATTTTACAGGATTCATTTGTTGCCTCCATCAGAGAAGGAACAGTCCTTTGACACGTTCCAATCGCTAATGATATTCGAGAACTTATCACTAATAAGCGTAATATCAAGAACCTCCCTTCTGTTAGGCACAATAATGGTGGGCTCCTATTAACTATTGTTAGTTCTTTTACTACTATGAAGTCCAAAAGTGACTCACCTCGTAGGTTGATATCCGAGCTTCCCCAGACGGTATGATGTGCATTAGCATCAGCACATATAATTAGGGGGATGTTGCGCCTGGTAGCATACGACATTGCCTTTCTGGTTGTGAAGTTGGAGAATTAACACCCTGGTCATGTGCCATGTAGCTGCTCATAAACCAAACTATACTGGTTTTGCTTTCTACTGGGAAAGTGCAGGTGTCCTTATGGCTTAAATTAGAGAGAATGAAAGCTTTATGGATGTTTTTGACCATAACACAAGCCCAGGTCTTACCTTGATCGGCTGCGTACAGAGTACTATAGCCGTCTAAACTAAATCCGCAAACCCTGTCTTTATACAACAATGTTTCTTGGATGCATATAAGCTCCTCCGTGCCTGAAGCCAATTGGAGGAGAAGGGCAGCTGACGCTGCTTTGGAGTGATGAAGGTTGATTTGTGTAACCTTCGTCATAGCTCATCGCTACTGACGACTGTGACGTTGGCATCCTCTGGGTCGTCGTACGATTCCAGAAGGATGCCCTCATCGTCCACCACTTCCATCTTACCAAAGAAGTCACTCACAAGTCCACTGACCGATTGAGTGTCTTCATTGGCCGATAACGTAGCAGAATCATCTTTCATATACTCCGTTGGAGCTGTTGTTGTTGTGGTTGTCACCGGAGCTTGAGGCTTCTCTTTTTCATCACCTTTGTAGACTCGGAGGAAGATAGTTCCAACTCCGTAGAATATCTTCCCCTGTGTCTTCCGAAGTGACGGCAGAGAGTCACTGTTAATTATTACAGTGGCCTTCCTGGACTCTTCAACAGATTCAGATATTCGATAGATTTAGTAAAATTTTTGACAGTTTGCCATTTATCTTAATACAGCTTAACTCTTTGCACTTGGTAAATTTTTCTATTACATTATATTTGTATTGTTCACCAAAACTTGAACAATGCATTAAAAATGTAGTGTTATAAGGGCTTTAGCTAGAATTACTATTTTTATACACATTGCGACTTAAATTTATGTACGTTTACGTATAAAAAGCGCCGTATGGATGGACCATTATGATATGAACCGACGTTAATCTTGCCCATTTAAAAACTTTCCAATTATATTTCGTTTGCAAGGTTTCTTTTAAATGTGCTAAATTCCCATTTCATACTATTGAGAAACTAAAATTTATTGTTGAAGGGTTTGCTTTTTTTTGGCGTTCCTCATTTTTTATTAAGTATCCCACATATATTGATTTGATTTGATTTGAATAATTCGTAACGAATATTCGTCGTCAGAAATAGAACACATTGGTATGTATGAGAATACACACAATCGTTGCGTGGACCGAAATTCATCATGCGTAACGAACACTGCGATAGGTTTATTTCTATTTCTTACGCAGACGAACGACGAATAAATTGGGACAGAGACAGCTAACCGCAGCTAAATCATGAAAGCTGTAAAGAATGACAGGGAAAACTCGTTTCTAATGCGAACTTGGCTAAAATTTGCAAAAATCGCGAAAATTCGCGAAAATGTTTAATATTTCAAACAAGCGATAAAATTGATTAATAGTCTCTAAAACTGTAAGGAATGGCAAAAATTTGATAAAAATTGCTAAATTAGCGGAAATTCGCAAAAGCGGCATGATAGCAAAGTCTACTATTAAATTTAAATCGTTAAAGCTGTAAAGAATCAGACAACTTACAGACACAAATCGCAAAAATGGCTGAAATTCGCGAAAAATTGCAAAATTTGAAACAAACCCAAAAACTTATTTGAGTTTGCTAAATCGAAATGAGGAACACCAAAAATGCTTAAGTAATCCACTTTCGAGTGGATTCGGATTCAAGTCTTATTAATACTTGAAATTTACGCACTTATTGTGTCTCATTTGACGAATTTAAGCAACGAATTCTTGCCGATGAATTTGTCGTACTATGCGAAGTTCGTCGTTCGTCCCAGTTGTGTTTATACCAATAAAAGAAAAAACACAATAAAAAAAGTAAAACCCAACCAACATCAGAAATGCATTAAAACTAAATTCTATTGCGGTCAATTAGTGATGGCTAATTGAACATAATGAGAATGAGATTTGTGCGTCTGTTTGTATGTGGATTTGGTTGCAAATATAATTGCACAACAATAAGCAACATCAGCAATAAAATGACAATTTTAACCTCTATGGCTTTTTTTAGATGTTATGAAACCAATTTGATTGACTATTTACAAACACATATGCAGTACGACGACCAAGAAATATATATAAAATAGCGGAAGGCTTAAAGAGAACACAGTTAACAGATGAATGTGTTAATATTGGTTAAATATGACATGATGTTTTTCTAAAACAAAGTAAATATTTAATAATTCAGCCAATGATCGCTTGTTTGGTAAATGTCCTCTGTAAAAGGGTATAAAGCAAATATATCCTGTAACGATTCATTGGGGTTTTATTTTATTGGAAAAGAGGCTACCTGTAATATTCGGGCGTGCTCGTTGTTGGGGGGTGTATTTAGTTTCCAAGCAACATGTATTCCATTTGAAAGAATTTAAAACTGGTTACAACCAGCGTTGCCGTTTTTTCAATGTGTACTTGTGTACTTTTTCCATTTTGATTACTTTTTTTTCAAAACAAAAATGACCAATGTTTTGTTTTGGGACCATTAAAAATTTTGTGTTGTATTTGTGTATCTAAAACCAATACTTTTTTCATCTACTTAAAAGTCATTTTTTTAGAAGCTTAAACTTTAAAGGACTAGCAGGTGCAGATGGCCATTATCTGTTATTCTTCATGCTTCATAGGGCTAACTGTTACACTTTTCTAGGTAAACGATAAGGTCAAAGGCCTTTCCGATCATATGCCGTTTAATATGAGTATATTCCACCGGGCAAAAAGCATCTATATATAAAAGTTCTGCCGCAAAATTTAGCTCAATTTTACACTTTGACAATATAACACACAGCAAGACTTTAAACGTTTTACTTGTAAGAGCTCTTTGTATAAAAGGATTGAAATCTATAGCTCATAAAGATTTTAAAATTGACGAAAATAAGTGTAAACTTTGTATAGGACGTGCCACTTTTACTAAAAATTTCGAAAAATTTTAAAGCCTATTGTTCTTTCCAGAAATCGGTCCACGGCTTTTGAGGCTACAAGATACAAACAAACACAATTTCTTCTTTAGACATATTTTTAAACTGAAGTGTAAAAAAAATAGTACTTTTGATACAAAATAATTTAAGTTGCTTTTTTCGCTTTTGATTACTTATTTTTACATTTTGGCTACAAAATTTTTTTGGCCGTGGCAACGCTGGTTACAACGTATCTGTTACTTCACCTTTCACAATATTGAAACTTTAAATTCCATAGAAAACCAATTCCTTGTTTATTTATAATTATTAATATATATTTCACGTTCATGGAGTGAATATTAGTAACGTAATGTAAACATTTGTAAACTTAATAACAATAGCAAAAACATGCATATAATCTGGTAACCTTAATTGCCAAAATAAAATTCAAAAACAAGACTGAGGTATTGTATTGTTTACTCAATTACAAAATATTCATATTACGCTTATTAAAAAAAATAATTATTTTCAGTGTAAGTACAAAAATGGGGGAGCAACAAATAAAACTTACATGCTTTTCTAACGATGTCAGCAGGCGCCAGTTGTCGGTTGCGTATTGATATTATTTAATTAATAAAAATTATTAAGATAAAATTAAAATTGTAACGAGAGTATGAATAATGTTCGTGAGGATTCAATCTGTTAATCTAGAAAGTTTGCATTTCCGTGATAACTAGTGTTTTTCATAAGGATTTCCCGGGACAAAAATCCCGGGATCCAACATGTTTTTTGGGAAATATAATTGTTATAAATTTTGTCATTAAATAGATTTTGCCGTTGATTTTTTGATTGGCTTTAATTCATTTTTCTCTCTCTTTTGTTTGGTTTAAACCACTTAAGTCTAGCACAACTTCTTCTAATCGTTATTACTGCGCTTAGAGAAAAAGTCTATGCAAAACACCAATAAATACTTTTCAATTCCATCTAATGAAAATCTACAGTCTTTATTTACTACTTATTATTCAAGTCCTTATATATACCGTAGGAATCCCATAAAAGTATATTACAAAACAATAAAAAAAAATTATTACTACAAACAACCAAATGTACGGGTGTTCTCTTTTTAATTGAGGATTCCAAATTAAAGTAATAATAAATTTAATATTTTCATATTAATTCGAATGTGTATTCTAAGTCAAATTACAATTTTACAAGCTTTTATACTCTAATAGTCTGACTCCTTCAATATTTTCCAGGAATATTTTCTATGCATTATCAGAATTTGTATTGTTTATTTCTGTTTATAAGACTACTAAAGTATAAAAGCTTTTAAAATTGTAATTTCACTTAGAATACACATTCGAATTAATATGAGAAATAAATTCCAAGATTCAATTAATTTTAAACTTAAGTCTACCTTAAACTAATGAGATGTGAATATTAGTTTAACAATTCCACAACAAACTTGGCAAGTTCATAAATAACGATCTACGAAAAACAAAATTTAATACAACGATTAATTGGTTAATGTGTGTGCCTTTAGTTGTAATTTTTTTTAAAAGTTCAAGCAATTATGTTCGATCGAACATTGTTTCTTGAAATGATATTCACGCAAAGAAAAAACATGGTTGTGGTAAACATATTCCAAGAGAAAAATATTAAGATAAGATTCATAATTGTAGTCACCATTTTACGATTATTATTGGATCATATTATAGCATATTATAGCATATTCGTAATATTACATCATAATATTTTTTCCTTAATCAAATATTTATCTTGTTAATCACAATAAGTTAAGAAGTTATCATATTATTGTCATGTTAATCAAAACAAAATTAGAATTATGATACAGTGGTGCTGTCACAATAATAAAACAAAATTTAAATTTGTTTTGCATCCATTTTTTATTTTGTAGCACCTTAAAATTTTTTTTAATGTTAATGCAATTTCTTTATTTCTTCTTTTAATTTTTTTAATCGTTTTTTTAATGGAAATTTTTTTTTTAATTGTTGAACAACTCACTAACAAATAATTCGATAGGCGTATTTAAAACAAACGACAACAATTGTTTGAGTAAAGATATTTTGATTGCATCTTAAACTTATTATGATAAATGTATATAAAGTTATCATGTTATGACTATTTAATATCATGATAAGGTTGTGAATAATATAATATGTTTTCAAAGTTATCATTATTTAGTTGTAAGAAAAATAATTATTTTTCAGTCAACAATACTCAAATTTATAATTGCGATAAACATTAATATGTTTACAGTAACTAAAATATTGCTGATATTAAATAAAAATAACAATTATTTGTGTACGACAATAATATATTGTTTTAAAAAAACATCTATGTTCTACACTATAGTGTAGTTGCCGTAACCATGCCCAACTAAATTTTATTCTCTGCGTGTAAGCTGAACAAAATATTAATACCATGTTCACACGGACAGCAATATTCGTGTTTCGCTCTCTTATTCCTGTTTCGCGCCCCAAACATTATTAAAACGACTTGTTTTCCCATACAAAATTTTGAGAGCGAAACAGGTCGTTTCATTTTGAAACAGGCTGCGAAACAGGAAAAATGTACTATCATCTCCAATTTTGATAACAGTTATCGTTAGTTTATCTGAACTAGCTCTCAAAAAATATCAAAACAAAGAAAAAAACAAAATAAAAATTGATTTTTAATTAAATAAAGTGATAATTATAATACCTTAATATTAATAAAAGTATTAAATAATATATTCATAAGTTTTATTTACTTTTTTATCTATTTAAAAAAAATCACAATAACAACACAAAAAAAATGTCAAAATGAAACAGGAATAAATCGTATGAACAGCATGTTTGGCAATCTAGTTTCAGAGAGCGAAACCAGTGGTTTCTATCGTCGTATGAACATAGCATAAGAATAAAGATATTGGATACACTCACCGCTGTAAGATTCTGCCGCCGCTGTGGTTGTTCATTGAGGCCTCGATGATAACTCTGCTAACGACTTTACCAAATCAAGTATGAATTAAAGAAAATAGACTTTAGTAAAATTAAATATTTGTTGGTGCATACAATCGACATTTTGAGTTTGGTAGTACGTAATAATTTCATTAATTATAATTAATAATTATGTATGTATGTTATTAAGGACTTAATGTATGCACTACTTTTAATTACGATGTGTAAATATCATTGTTGGAAATATTTTGGATAACATAATTAAATATTTTATTTTACCCAAAATAACTCAAACAAGGCAGGTATTAGGGCGATCGATCGAATAGTATTCGACCGGTTTTAACCGGTTATTTTAGTAATGTGTAATTTATATACGTTTTCCTTACTTTTGTTATAGATGTACCCGTAATTTAAGAATTTTTCTAATTTAATATTTGGCTTGGACTTAAACTATTTTTAAAATATGTCAAAACAAAATGTAACGAAAGTCAAAGAAAAATTATGAGCAAGGTAAATACAAATCTCTTATTTAAGTGTGAGTTCTTGTAACAAACACCAAAAACAATTCAAAATACTACAAACAAAAGTTCAGCTTAAAAAGTAATTAGCAATTTGACAGTATTCCAAATACTATAAACATACTTATATCTTTAAGCTGTTATGATACTTGCTATTTTTTGTATTTTTTCTATATTGGAGAACAGTGCAAATATATTTGCATAGGAAAACTGACTAAGTGTAAAGATTATGATCATATCATAAAAAATCTTGAAATGTCAAACAAATATACATGTGTTATCGATAAATAATCTAAGAATGTCAAAAAAAATATAAAATTTTTTAAATTAAAATTGACATTTCCAGATTAATTGTTTGCACTGTTGCCAATTTTTTTAGTTTTTGATCGAAAGAAACGGGTTTTAACTTTTTTTTTTTGCGATTTTTAACTTTAATTACGGTTTTTTGTGGGGAAAAAACGTGGGCAGTATTGTTTGTTTTGTTTACATTTTATCAAATTGTATTTCTTGTTCTTTCTCACATTTGTTGTTTCATTCAGTCAATCCTAAAAAAATACAATACAAAAAATAGCAAGTATCATAACACCTTTACAAAGATGTCATCTCTGGTGATAATATCGAACTGATTAAAAGACAATGGTGCTTAAACGGCCCTAAAATTATAAGTTGCAAAGGTTCTTCAACGTCACGACTTATTAATCACTTTTTATTTGTCTATGCCAAGTAACACTT
Organism: Pollenia labialis; assembly: GCA_949318255.1. Taxonomy (NCBI): domain Eukaryota; kingdom Metazoa; phylum Arthropoda; class Insecta; order Diptera; family Polleniidae; genus Pollenia; species Pollenia labialis. Next base: position 58,256,719 of record OX439143.1, read on the forward strand.
GACTCTGTTCCAAGCAGTTTTTAGGAGAAAGCAAATAATACTTTACCAAAATATTTTTTTTTTCATTATTTATTTGTTGAATCTTCATATATTAAATATGAACTAACAATATTTAATCAAATCTTATCCTAATACTTTATTTTATGTCCTGCCAATGTCAGACAAAAATTTTTTTCAACGCGGGTTCTGTTCACATACACAGTGCAACACGAAAAAATACCCATATAAGGACAATAAATAACCATAAAAGACCAAAAAAAAAGGCCGATTTGCCGAAAGGCATGCACTTTTTTATGAGCCCTTGAAGATTTAGGGCCTCGGTGTCATTTTTGCAAAAAAGTGATCATTTTCTCAGGCTCATATTGATTAACCCTCTGAGACTCTTGCCATAAAGAACAAAAATTGTGAACATATAAAATCAAAACAACTTCATCTTCAAGATCAAAATCGCAAAAAACTTAAAAAAAAAATCGATTTTTTTTACCTTTTTTCCCCTGTTCAGGTCCATAGGTACTAAACCGTTCAAAATTCAAGAAAACAATCAACCACAAAAATGTACCTAAGATCTCAATAAACAACTTTCTAGAGCATATAAACTTCCTATGAATGAAATTATACCTGATATAAAATTGAAGTTTTATTTAATAAAAAGACATTTACAAAGAAGCAAAAACACAACAAACTCATTGAAAGATGATCAATATTAGTCAAACTGTATTGGAATTTTAAATAAACTAACAAAAAAGACTTAAAAACAATTAATAAAACATAAAATAAAACTTCTAAAATAATGAGTTTAGCTTCCACAGTTGGTTGCATATATCTAGAGAAGGTTTAAAATGCTGATTGCAATTCATGTATAAAGGGTGTTTTTTAGCCCCATGGAGTTTACGAAAGGTCTAACAAATTGTGATACAGCCTTCAATTTTTTTCTCAGGCACATAATCATGAATAGATTCATGCTTGAACAACACCACCAAATTATCCAAATATTTTTGAAAATCAGCCATTGATTTTCGCTATTTAAAGGCAACTTCATTATTAAACCGGCGCATCTTGTTTTTTCACAAATGAAGGCGATGTGGGATTTAGAGAAAATAAACTGTCAATTTGACTTCAAGGCCTTGCGATGTGACATCTTTTCATTGAAGTCAATGGTAAATGCTGATAAAACAGCAGCAATTGACGTCTTGGAGGTCAACAGTGTTCATTTTATTCGTGATAAGCAGCCAGCAATGCTCAAAAAAGAGTACCAAAATTGGACGTCTGCAAGGCGTTTCGTCAAGGACAGGCGCGGTGCCTATTTCTTTAAAATCTGTTTCATTTAGTAATGCCGTGTATTAATCTGCGATTAAAATTATTTATTTTTGTGTTGTGATGTCTAAAATTTTTATTTTCATGGCCTTAAAAAATACCCTTTTTACCTTATTTAGTAAACAAAATGCCTGCTGGGCTTTATATAACTGTCCCTTTCGTAATACAACTGGCGTTAAACATTCTTCAAACTAAAATATTTGAAAGTTGTCAGATAAAAATAAAATTAATTACATGTTGAAATATTGGAAACATTTTATTCCCCAGGCTAGTTTCAGTTTGAAAAACTTTTTTCAATAAACTTAAGGTTCTAAATCACTATAAGAGGCATCTTTATCCAAATCTAAGGGACCATCTTCATTCATTACAAAACTTTTGAAAATATATATTTATTGATTGAAGTATTTTCTTAAAAAGAAACCGAAACTTTGGTCCAAAGAATGTGCATTTTTTAGCAACAATATCTAAAAGAAATAAATGTCTTCACTAAAATCGAATCTTTATTTTATTTGGGTATCTAAAGTTAGAATTTCAAATAACACCGGAATAACACCTAAGAGAAATTACCCACGCTCTACCCACGACGGAAAAATTATACCAAATTCGGGTAATTACCCACAAAATGGCAACAGTGCATAATTTGAACATTATTTTAGGTGCTTTATGGGCTTTAAATAACACTAACAGCAGACTCGTAAAAATATAAATTTCGTTAAAAAAAATTGATATTCATTTATAATCACAAAATTAGTTTAAAAAATGCAATTCAAAAAAAATATAATTTGTTTTGTTAAAATAAATCAAATTGGGTTTCTAAACTATTGGAAAAATTGTAGCAAGCGTTGTGTGGCGTGCAGCACAAAGGGTTCACGGCTTTTGACAAAAAATCTTAAAATTGTTTGGCTGCGAACAAGTGATTTAAGAATTCTCTAATATGTATTCAGATTTCTTTTAGGAATTAGATCTGTGGCCGTATTCTGTAATTCGCTAAAGCTAATTCTCTATCGCTAAAAAACTAAAAATTGTATTTATTGATTTTTGGCTACGAATGCAATACTGTAACGTGCATTGTTAAATTTGGCATTGCCATAAAAATTTAATTCGCCGCAATCTTAGCTTTTAATTTCATCGCTAAAATTTTTCAATTTTGTATTCCCTAAGGCATTTTAGCGATCGAGATTTAGCTTTAGCTAAGCGAATTACAGAATACGGCTGCTGTATACCTTATGATACAAAATTTGCTAAAAATTAGGAAAACACACTACAACTTTTAAAGTTACTTCCACTTTTTGTGGCGTGCGTCACAAAACTTTGTGATCAATTTTTTCGGAACAAATACCCGCTAAGAAATAATGATATATGTATGCCATTCGTAAGTACATATTTATCTCACGACATACTATATATAAGTTGAAGCTATCTCTTTTGAAACACCAACAAAGGTGTATATACATATCAATCAGAAAACGCGTATGGATGTAGCGTTCGTCACGCAGGATTTGCCCATATGTAATGAGTAAGCTTTTATTGTATGAATATTCGCTATTTTTCACAGCATAAGCTTCTCCTCCATATCACTTGTTTTTTTTTTAAATAATAATAAACACAACAGAGATGGCACTCAGTACTTAAAAGTAATCGATAAATAGAATACAAGCCGATTAATAGAACACAAAATATAAAAATTGTATTTAAAATTAAGTTTTATGTATTTTTTCTTTAAAGTTATTGCAACCTTTTGATCGAAAGCGTTTTCTTATATTGAAAACTTTTTCTTATACCAAAAAAATGTGCAAAGGAATCCACCACTCAAACATATTTTGATGCGTTGATTCGTGTATGCGTTCTATGCGTTTTGCTGTGGCTTGTCACATACAATCACGCTGGTTCTACTTTTTTGCCAGATGCATAAAAACGAAAGACGCATAAACGCATGGTGTGGACCTTCAGCTTAAAAGACACATATTTAAATTTAAAATTCCTGAATAAATGAAAATAATATGGACATGAATTTTTATAACAATCCACCACAAACACATCAGTTAAAAGAAGAAAAAATATAAAGAAAAATCTTCGACATAAAACATATGAAATTATTATCAAATAATAAGCTGAAAACCGCAAAAAATATTCATATTTGAAGTTGAACAGTGCTGGTGAAATACTTTTTTTTCGTATTTCTTATCTTACTTTTTCATTTATTTTTGTTGCACACAAATTTTTTAGAGAACAAAAAAGCAAAAGGCCAGCATGAGTTTCATTTACATTAGGGAATCTTTGATAATTCTAATGAAAAAAATAAAAAAACACTTTTAATTCACTCTTTATTTTTTCTCAATGAATGCCAGTTGCAAGCAGTGAAAATAGACGGCATTTTCCGGTTATTTTACTAAATATGGCTGAAGGAAACTCTATATGGTTTGTTACATTAAAATATTCCCCCCTTTAATCCCCTCGCCACCTATAACATAAAGTCTATCAGGATTTTTCATTTGCTTTAGTAGTTTTTCATAACATATTGTTAGTAGTTTTACAAGCAATAAGTTCGGGTAGTGTGGTCTCCTCTGCAGCTAAATCGTATTGTTGCTTCTAAATGTTTTTAGTAGCTTCATTTGTAGACCGACCACAGCACTGGCCGCAGTCAGGCATGTTGGATTTTATTTTTTTTCATTTGGTGGATGGACTTACTTTGCTGGATTAAATCGTTGGATTTGATAGTTACGTGATGTTACGAATATCAATTTTTAATATTCGCGAATACGAATATCTACGGCAATATTTGCCGAATACGAATACAAATATCCAATTTTAAATTTAGCGCCGAATTTGATTAAAAAATCTCTCATTCTCGTCCATACAAATAAATTAAAAACATTATTTTTAAATTATCAAGTTCGCACCTGAATGATACTACTGAACCTTTTAAATAACTAACATCATTATTATTATATGTATAAAAGCTAAAAGCACCTCAACCCAAAGGGTCTAGTGTGCAGCGCAAGTATTCACTGAAGTTGATTAAGGCTACAAATAAAGCCAATTCTTATTGACCTGAAGTCATCAAGATAACTTCAAGGAACTGTTTGCATAAAACTGTTTACAGCTATATCTTGCATAAGGTAAGGCTAGAAAATGCTAAAAACGATTTTATAAAATGCTAAAAATGTCAATAATTTTGCTAACAATTTATTAAAAGTATGATATGAAATTTTATTATGCCTTAACCAGGGCTGTGAAGTCGTCCGAAAAAGAACTAACTCCAACTCCAAACGCTGAAATTTTTTAAGAGCTACTCCGACTCCGACTCACGACTCCGACTCCTACTATAATCTTGATGCTAAATGTATATGAGACTCAGTGATGTTAACTTTTATTTTTTCATTACCGTATAAAAATTACAGTTTTTGAGAAGAAATTACCGCACGCAATCATTAATGTGCTGTTTCCAAATGACAGGCAATTGATTATGTAGTAAAATTAATATGAAAAGCACTCTGTCCATCGCCTGTCATTTGGAAACAGCACATAAGAGCAGTATTCATAAACCATTTATTAAATTTTATAGGTGTTGTAAGAAGTTATTTTTTATTTTGGAAATTTTTTTTTTAAATTTTTTATACCGAAAAACTTTGGAGTCGGAGTCGCGAGTTTTTGTGGGTTCTACGACTCCGGCACAAAAACCTCAACTCCGACTCCACAACCCTGCTTAAAATTACACCATGGTATACTTAAAAGTATTAGTTTTGAAGTCGTTTAAAAACAAAAACATATCGTTAAAAAACGAAGACATGTCGTCTCACTACAAACACTTTTTAACAATGACATGGTCCATGCTTGCATTACATTCGACCAATCCAGGGAGTCGTTAAATTGATCAAAATGGATCACGTGGTCCAATATTATTTGCAGGGTAAATACTTTTAGATTTTGTTTTTCTCACTCTATTATATATCAGTGGTTTTTCACATTTTTAATTTAGGGTTTTTTCTTCGTTTTTCTTAGCTTTATTTCTAATATGTGTAATGGGATTGAAATTATCTTGATATTTCACTGACTCATTTCAGTTGTCGATAATTTTCGTGATAATTTTTAGACAATTGCTGCGAATGATGGTTTATCTAGGAATGCTTAAACCCAACTTGAGTAATTTTCCTAAACCTTTTTTTGTGTCGGCACAATACTTTTAAAGTTGGTTTGTTTTTTACTTTACTAAAAGAAAATTTTATTTTGCACAAAAATATTCAAAAAACAAAAAAAAAATATTCGTGAAATACTCGCTTGAATTTGGCGAATACGAACACAAATGTCGCAAAATAGGCGAATATTCGGCATTTCGAATACGAATACTCGTAACATCACTACTACCAAAGAATATAAATCATATAGAATGCGCATCTCAAGGAAAACTAAAATATTTTTGAAAAAAAATGCTTGATGCGGGCGGGAAGACAAAAGGGAAAGAAGCAAAAACAAAGAGCGTAACAATGCATCGTTTTCTCGTTGTTTATGAGAACTTTTAATTCTCATTAATCAGCGTATACAGTGTGACCATATTAGCTTTTTTCGAGCTAAATTTAGCTTTATTTTTTCATGTTTAGCTTCAGATATTTCATTTAGCTTTAAGCTTTTTTTCGGCTTTATTCAAAAATGCATTTAGCTTTTTCTAGCCTTTTCTGATTTCAATTTCGTGCTTTTCAAAATAAATAAAACAGGTTATCTAAATAAACTTATGTGTTGTTAAGTTAAAATAGTAATGCGTTATAGTTACATTAGCAAAACGTTCTACGTTTTTTTTTTAATATTCGAAGCCTCAAACCATATAAAAGAACTAAGAATTAAATCGTTTAATGTTGAAAAAATTAGTTTTTGGTTTAGGTACATATCAGGAAAAAAAATCTTGTTTGGCCTTCTTATGAGTGTTGTTGTCGTCGTTGAAAATTAGTCGTTTTTAAAAATTGTTATTGTGATTGACGCAAACGACATATATACGACGAACTTTTTACTTATGTGTCTTACATTGCCGTTGTCTTGATTTTAAAATCGACAAAAATTTCAAACGACTTCGATCACGACAACGACTCGTCAACCATTTTTTTTTTTTTGAAAAATTCTAATTGTAAATTTTTTAATAGCAACATTTATTTAACCTTTTTCATATTTTTATTTAAAAAAAAATTTTCAAAATTTTTAAATTAAAGGTTTTTAACATAAAATATTTATTTTTCTAAAATTAAAGAACAATATTCTTCGGCAAATAGTTTGAAACAATGGGAGAACAATTTTGTAAATTTTAAATTAACTCTCTAGTTGCATGTTTCTGCTAGTAAATGAACACACCTATTATATGTCTAAGTCAAAGTTGATAAGTACGGCTTGGAATTATTCTCAGTTACATGTAATTAAAATTTTTTATAAAACTTTTTTTTCAAATATGAGTATTTTGACATTGACCTTTAAGAACAAAGCCAAGGATATTATAACTATATACATACTTACCCAAACACTTTAAAGTCTATGAAAAATATCGAAATAATTAAAAGCTACTACAGAAAGCTATACAAAAATTTAGCTTTATTTTTTGGCTTTAAATTTCCGTCTTTAGCTCTTTTTAGCTCTAATTCATGATGATGAGCATGATTTAGCTTTATGTTTTTTAAAAATCTGGTCACACTGAGCGTATATGTATGTGCGTGTACGAGTGTGTGTGTATGTACATTGCCAAGTCAAAAAAAAAATACAAATTAACGTAAAAACAAGTAAGAGTGCTATATTCGGCTGTGCCGAATCTTACATACCCTTCACCATGGAGCAATAAAATATAAATAATTATATTTTGTGCCACGCCCACTTATCCAAACCGTCCACATTATGTCGGATGTTTTTTGGAAAATATGTTTTACTAAAATGTTTTGATATATAAGTCGTTTCCATAGGTCATATGAGAGCCCTAAAATGTAGGATTGTATAAAAATTTTGATGTTTTTTAGCCCATTTTTGGAGTATTTTGCTAATAAATTGCCCATTGTCTAACCGATTTGATTGTTGTATATACCGGCGTGTTAAGGAATTATTTTACCATTTACTTAAGTTATATATATGTATATATATATATGTATACATTTATATACACTTGTATATATTTTAACAAACTTAATTATAAAAAAAGCGTAATTTTTGGGAATTCAGTATTTTGGTTATAACTCAGCCATTTTTTAACCGATTTGACAGATTTATATACCGACGTGTTTAAGAAGGAATTTACCATTTACTTGTGTTATAAAGCTTGGACTCGGGGAGATCTATGGTTCCCGAAAGTGGGTATTTAAAAAAAAAAAAATTAATTTTGGTCATAACTTTTTTGTATCTGAACCGATTTTTCTGAATTTTTTATAAAATATGTTCTACTAAAAATTTTCGATATTTTGGTATATAAGTCATATCCATAGGACATATGGCAGCCCTAAAATTTAGGTTTTTATACAATTTTTAATTTTTTTTGTACGGGAGGTACCACGCCCACTTCTCCAATCCCGCCCACATTTTGTAGGATTTTGTAAATGTGTGTACCTAATTTGGAAACTTTGGCTTTTGCCGTTCCCCAGATATACAGCAAAAAGTAATAAAATTACAACAACCACTAGGGATTTTTGGAAAATATTAGAGGTAGTCGTGGTTTTTTGCTCATATCTCAGCCACTTGTGGATCGATCTTGCTGAATTGCAATAGCAACCGATGGTAGACTATATGTGACATAAATGTAAAACAACCTAGCCGCTATCATGTCTGGAGTCTCCGGAAAACACATATCAAACGTAAGACGGACAGACGGACGGATATCGTTAAATCAACTTCTCTCCCCATAAGGACCCAGAATATATATACTTTATAGGGTCTAAGATCAATATTGTAGAAATTACAAACGGAATGACAAACTTATATATACCCTTTTCCACCTGAGGTGAAGGGTATAAAAAAAATAAAAAATAAACAACAAAAAATAGGTATAGAATATGATTTTTGTTTTACATGTAAGTTAAGCGGACGATTAATATTTACATTGTCAAAAAAATCAAAAATTGCTGAATTATTTTAAAATCGTTTATAGAATATAAAAAAAGTTAAAAAAAATTTTTTTTGAAAAGGTGGATGCCGAGATTTGAACCCCGGTAACTACTAACGACGCTGCGTGACCAACCGCCCAGACAACTCAGCCATTAACGCTTTGCTTATTTAATATGTAGGTACGTATTTTTCAATTTAAGCGACCAATCATGTACAAACATGTGTGTGTTTGATATGCCTAACATTCAACACGTTCGAATAAAAGCACAAACAAAAAAACAACCACAAGGGATTTTTGGAAAATATTAGAGGTAGTCGTGGTTTTTTGCTCATAACTCAGCCATTTTTTAACCGATTTGACAGATTTATATACCAACGTGTTTAAGAAGGAATTTACCATTTACTTGAGTTATAAAGCTTGGACTCGGGGAGATCTATGGTTCCCGAAAGTGGGTATTTAAAAAAAAAATTAATTTTGTTCATAACTTTTTTGTATCTGAACCGATTTTTCTGAATTTTTTATAAAATATGTGCTACTAAAAATACCCTTTTCCACCTGAGGTGAAGGGTATAATAAAACAAAAACCTAACAAAAGAATTTTTGTTTCTTGCAATTTTTGTACAAATAATCTTCGTAAAAGCAAATGTGACCGATTGTGTAATTGTAGGGTAAGAGTATGTGTTTTATTGTTGTACAGATAAAACTATATCGGTTCGCACCGAAATTCAGATGCTGTTTTTCAGTAAAATTAGAGATTTATAGGAATATATATATGGTCACACATTTATTTATTTCATAGCTGTGCAGTATAAATATTCTTATTAAAGATATTTAAAAATAGATTAAAATAAAACATATTATTATTCCTTCTTAAGGGATTTTGTTTGGTTTTTATTTAATCATGTTGCTTGGAAATTAAATAAATTTAGTTCTCATATATTCGGAATAAATTTAATTTATTTCTAACTTTATGTCTATTCACAAATGAAAAAAAAATATATTTAAAAAAATTAAATTATTTCCAATTAAATTTGCAATCAACCAAAGCGATACAAATACATACAAACATATTTAAAAAGAATTTAATGAGGATATCAACCACCCTAATAAAATTAACAAAGTTATTATATTTTAATAAATTAAATCATTCGTTTGATAAAACTTGTATTTTTCTTTTCTTGGAACTTCCTTTTTCTAAAGACCAAAAAAATATCAAAAACCTGTTTCTAGCAAAAAACAAGCAAGAGTGCTATATTCGGCTGTGCCGAATCTTATATACCCTTCACCATGGTGCAATAAGAACAAAAAATTATGTGAACACCATTCTTAAGATATAAATAATTATATTTTGTGCCACGCCCACTTATCCAAACCGTCCACATTATGTCGGATGTTGTGTTTTAACAACCAATTTTTTGGGAAATATGTTCTACTAAAAATTGCCGATGTTTTGATACATAAGTCGTTTCCATAGGTCATATGGCAGCCCTAAAATGAAGGATTGTATAAAAATAATGATGTTTTTTAGCCCATTTTTGGAGTATTTTGATAATAAATTGCCCATTATCTAACCGATTTGATTGTTTTATATACCGGCGTGGTAAGGAATAATTTAAATACATTTATATACACTTGTATATGGGCATTTCCACCAAAAGGTCCACCGCAACAAAAAAATTATAAGTTCTTGAAAAGGCCTTGTTTTATCATATTTTAACAGGAAAACACTCAAAGTTAATAAAAGTAAAAAAGTTTTATATTTATTTATAACCAGCGTTGCCACTTTGTGGGTAATTACCCGAATTTGGTATAATTTTTACTGTCGTGGGTAGAGCGTGGGTATTTTCTCTTAGGTGTAATTCAGGTGTAATTTAAAATTCTTACTTGAGATACCCAAATAAAATCATGATTCGATTTCAATGATTAAATTAATTTCTTTTTAAATATTGGTGCTTAAAAATGCACAGTCTTCTGAATCAAAGTCTCGGTTTCTGTTTAAGACTTCAATAACTAAATATATATTTTATAAAGTTTGGTAGTGAATGTCGCAAGATGGACCCTTAGATTTGGATAAAGATGACTATCACAGTGATTTAGAACCCGAAGTTTATTGAAAAAAGTTACTCAAACTAAAAACTAGCCTGGGGGAAGATGTTTCAATATTGCAAAATATAATTCATTTTATTTTTATCTTTCAACTTTTTACTGAAAAACGAAATTGCGAAAGTTCAGTTGTAGAAAACTCTGCAATCATTTTGTTTACTATATGAGTTATAAAGACAATGAAACTTGAAACGGTAGACAACACAAAAAAAAATTAATTTTAATCGCAGATTGATACACGGCTTTACCATTTGAAACTAATTTCAAACAAATAGGTACCGCGCCTGTTCTTAACCAAACGCATTGCAGAGTTCCAATTTTGTTTCTTTTTTTCGAGCATTGCTGGCTGCATGTCACGAATAAAATGAACCCCGTTTTAAGGAGAGAGGGGAAAAGAAATCGCATCCTCTTTTCCCTTCTCTGCTAAAAGCTCAAGACTTGACGTGTGTGAACCGACACTAAGCTCTATGGTGCTATAAAAAAGCCCCATTATAAAGGAATGGCAATGAATATTTTTGCAACATAAGTTTTTAAGTCTTAATGGTATTTTTGTTCATTTATTTAAAATTGCTATAAGAATCTTAAAAGTTTGACTAATATTGATCTTCTTTCTTTTTTGTATTTTTGCATCTTTGTAAATGTCTTTTTATTAAAAAAAGTCCAATTTTATATCAGGTGTAATATCATTTTAATCGGGTAATTTTGTTTCATCTCAAGTGTAATTTTGAATTTTGCTGGTGGTAACACTGTTTATAACCCATTTCAAGATTTATGAATGCAAAGTGGAACAAGTGCAACTTTTCTTATTTGGATATTTCTATTGTACGTTTTGCTATGATAACAGTTCTTTAAGAGAGACATTATGCATTGACTTTTTCTCTCTAAAACCTTTTGGAAGGTCCAAAGAGTCAAAATAGAATGCACAAGAAACTATGCGATTGCAAATAACTGTAATTTTTTTCTTTGTATTATCTCATATTTCGATGTCATGTGCGACATTGAAAAACATCATTTTCTATCAGTGCGTCGAAAGTAAAAGGAAAAACCTCATCAAATTACCAGACCAAACAGAGATTTTTTATACAATTAAAATAAAAAAAACATTACGGTAAAATAGCAAGATTTGTGACCTTGGTACTTATATAAAGTTGTTCACGTGCGACATGGTAAGTGTGAAAATTAAAAATTTGAAAATTATTTTTTTATTTTTTTGAACAATCTCTTAATTGAAATTATGAAATCTTATGGAGGTTTTTCAAAAATATTTATTTTTTCTGATGGGAGCCGCTCTCAGTTTAAAAACAAATTTATACTATCAAGCCTAGGTGATTTTATAAAAAAATTTAGATGTTGCTTAGTGGAATGGAATTTTTTTGCAAGCTCACACGGTAAGGGAGCCGTTGATGGAGTCGGAGCTGTTATAAAAAGAAAAGTATGGCAGATAACGAAATCCCAAAACATTGCTATACCCGATGCATTTTCATTGCGATGGTCAAGAAATAAAATCTGCTAGGACTGCCTATTCTAAAAAAACTGTATTTTATATTCCTCATAATATTTAATTCTTTTACTATTACTATTACTATAACTTTTACTATTATTCATACTATGTACATATTTTTGTTAGTTTGTTGTTTTAATATGAAAATAAACACTTTGAAAACTTCTGTTCATTTAAAAACATTTTAACTAAGCTCATTTATATATAATTTCGTAAAAAGAGTAACAGAATCAACATAAATATCATGATGGAAAAAAATGTCATGTGCGACAGATCACGTGCGACTGCGATTAAAGCTAAATAAAAAAAAAAGTATACATTATTTTTATTTAAAATGACAGCCATATTTAAGAGGCATGCGTGCATAACATTCTTCAATTTTTTTCATTCAAATATTGCCTCAGGTTTCGCTGAAATCGGCATTCGAATTAATGGCCACAAAAAACACTTCTGTTTTCGTCACGTGCAAAAAATAAAAAAAAGTTTTATTTTGACTTTTTTTTAACTTTAAATGTGTACGATGGTCACGTTCGACATGATGGAAATGCCCATATATATACTTATGGGGGATTTCGTGTCAAGTGACCCAACTTTTAAATCGAACTTTTAGCTGTCGAAGCTACTTGGGACAAATTTTGCTAATACCAATAGGTAATAAGTTACATGGATGAGAAAGAACACCTGTATGGCCAAAATGTCAAACTTTGACCTCCTCTAACTCAGAAACTTTTTGACCGATCTGTTTGACTTTCTTCCAAATCGGAAGACATCGATTTCAAAGTTGGGTCACTTGACACGAAATCCCCCATATATATACAGTCGAACTTTCCTATAATGAATTTGCCTTGGACCACAAAATCACTAAATTTTTAAGAAGTTTATTATACAAAATTAATTTTATTTTTACTTTTATTAAAAAATAATGAGGTTGTTCTAGTTTGAATTACATTCCCACGCGCACCAGTTATCCATTTGAGAATTGCTTTATTTGTTTCTCTACACTCACAATATTATTACAGTAACGGACCGTAGTTTATTTAAGAAATATTCCGTTCAGTCATTTTTAAATAAACAAACATTTAAAATTCCAAGCAAATTTATTTTTAACTGATTCTAACAGTTATTCAAAAAACTAAGTGCATAATAATACGGATTTTCAGTTGCAGTTAATATTGTCCGTTGATTAAGTTAAATTCTTCTTTCTGATAAATTAAATAAAAATGTAATTTAGCGCAACAAAAAGTTCATTTAATTTTTACTGTCAAAAATTCAACCGCGAATTCCGAAAAAACAAATCAATATTCAGTTATCTTTTATAAAATAACTGTCAAAAAATTAATTACATATTCCGTAAAAACAAATAAATATGCAGTTATTTTATAAAATTTAACTGTCAAAAATTCAACACCATATTCAGTAAAAACAATTAAATATTCAGTTATTTTATATAATTTTACTACCAAAAATTTATTTTTACTTATCTATAAAAAATGAATTGCTTGTTTTGTGTAAGCAATACCCATTTTCTATTTGTTAAAATAATTTAGTTAAATACCTACGTCAAATTTTAAAAGTAAAATAATTGCGAAGGCATATCGGTCATGCTGCTGGTCATGTCTTATAATTGAGAGTTCTTCTGTAAACAACGTGGCCAGTACAACAAAAGTAAAACAAACGCGTGTAACTGGGTAAGTAAATAAAAATATTCTCCCTCTCTCGCTTATAAGAAAAACAAGCGGACAGGTGTCTGTCTGGTATTTTTTAGAAATTTGGCTCTTTTGTGGAGTAAACGAAAATTTAATAAAATAACTGAATATTTAATTGTTTTTACTGAATATGGGGTCAATTTGACAGTAAAAAATTGACAGTAAAATTTTAATAAATAACTGAATATTTGTTGAAAAAACGTTACAACCTTAGTACAACTCAAATGCTAACAACTCTGTTCTAGTAATGTTCTAATTCTATGTTTTTCATTATTACTTTAGATCGTTAAAATATTGCAGATGTTGCTAATTCTTTTTTGTGCCTTCGTTAAATAATGAACCTTCTGTTCTTTTATAACCTTTTTTCTTATTATACATATTTTTATCATTGTTAATAAACTTATTGAATTGAACGACACGGTGTTTCACTTGAACGGAGGTTTAGTTTTTGATTTTGGAATCCAAGTAAATTCCACTAGACTACAAATTTGCTAACAATATTTAATCGTTTTTACTGAATATGGTGTTGAATTTTTGACAATAAAATTTTACAAAATAACTGAATATTTATTTGATTTTACGGAATATGGTGTTGAATTTTTGACAGTAAAAATTAAATGAACTTTTTGTTAAAAATAAATGAAAAATAGGTAGACCGGTTTTTAATTGAACTTTCATTTATTTTATATTACAATTTCAGTTAATTTTACGTACAGAATATTGTGAGTGTACAAACACAGGTTTGAAGGCTCTTGCGTTTCATGCTTAATTGTTTGCATTCTACATTTTAAGAATTAAGGTTGCTTTTACGACATTTAAACAATTTTCCAAAAACTTAAAAAAGTGATTGCTTTGCCTTGTACACACTATTTGACATTTCAATCGACTTTTCTTTACCCAATCGTCACCAAACTTCATATTAAATGTTTTCATATACAAAGGAACCAATAAGCCCATTCATTGGCTTTCGAGTTCATTTTAATTTTTTTGAACACCTCTTATACACATGAAGTTGTCCAGGAAAATGCAAATTATGGACTTATTGACAGATTAACTTCAAACTTATCAGATATTTTTTTTAATAAAAACGAAACTTTTTTGGCCCGGTGCTAATTGATATCAAGTGATGTTGCAAAAAATCCACTGTAATGTGTATGTGACACATACTATGTGTGCATTAAACTTAGTTGTCTTTAATAGAAAAATTAAGCTCATATTTTTTATTTCCCCAAAAAATCCCAAGTTATTTTTTTTAATATCCCCAATGCAAACCCCAAACCCCAAATTAAATTTTCTGTCCCTTTTAGCAACAAGAAACCCCTTAATTTGGGGTCAAACCCCCTAAACTGGCAGCCCTGGATCCACGAGCTATTCAAGATCTGCTCAATGGGACCCTTCTACCGCTCGACTGGTTAAACTTATCCGAGAGCGCCGGAACTAAGAAACTCGGGATGAAATGGAACATTTCGTCAGACTCTTTTACTTTCACTGACCCAGGTGCCAAATTCTTTGACCCTTGCGGATGGATAGCACCAGTAATTGTTGATGCCAAGTTAATCGTGCAACAGATTTGGTTAGATTAAGTCGACGGGTATGACAACCTTAAGCCCTTGACTTGCCTCAAATGGCAGAAATTCGTTAAAAACTGCCCTGCAATAAATGCCCTAAAAATTCCTCATTGGATCCAGTACAGCCCTAATTTTAATGTGGAAATACATGGCATTTGCGATGCCTCAGAAAAAGCTTATTCTGGGACTCTTTTAGCCTGAATACAGTCCGAAAATTCTATATTTACATATTTACTGTCCTCTAAGACTCGTATGGCTCCCATTAAACAAATATCACTACAACGTTTGGAGCTTTGTAGATCCGTTTTACTGGCAAATTTAGCCTCAGGAATTCTGCCAAATCTTCAAGCTACGAAAAAGAGAACTACATCAAGTGGAGAACCTTAAATATATAAATCATTAACATGTATTCCTAAAATGTCCGAAAGATTTGAAATATCTAAATTGTTTAATGAAAAAACATTCAAATGGCGCACAAAACTGAACAAAATCTTGGGAAAATTTTCAGTTAAACAAAAGACAAAATTCCAAATATGGAAAAAGCAAATGTGGTATACCAGATCCCCTCTATAGGCAATGAAACTGAAACGTGTAAGAAAGTGTATGTTGGAATAACTAAAAATAAATTAAAGACTAGAATTGCAGGACATTAATCCGATCAAAAACATCGTTTAAACAATTTTATTCAAAAAACAGTATTAACCCTTAAATGCATGATTTTTTCTTTTGGATTGAAAAAATGTTTTTTTATAGAAATTTAAGCGTAGATTACGTAAAAAATAATAAAAAAATTTAAAAAATTGTTTTCAGTGTTTATTTTGAAAAAAAAAACGGTATGTTGACTTTTGGCAACAATATGCGTTTGGTACTTAAATTATTAAGGCATGAACAATAGTCACATAGATATTTATATGACATAAAAGTGCTTAGAAAATTATTTCTATTTATGGAATAATGCAAAAATATTACGATTTTTGTTGTGACACAAAGCAACCTTACATTTGGTGCACTCAGTCCGTGAAAATCCATTGCAGCCTGGAAGTTTGCACCTGTTTTTGGTAGAACACCTATTTTCATCATGCCCTATACCATCGGTCCAAATATCTTGTGTCGGTATAGGTTTTGTGGGTCCTCGGTGCCTTTTTGCCTCCATCTGCCTTTCTATGCTGCTGCTTGAAGGTCTTCCTCCTTTGTTTTCATCATATGATTTATAAGAGCACAATGTTTCCGCTAGGTCTGATCTAAAATCTGCTAATGTCATGTTGGGGTTGTTTTTTTTATAAAGTACCCATGAATTTATTACAGCCATATCTATCATATGGTAAAATAATCTAATGTTTCGACTTTTCATTCTTATTTTATACCTGCCCAAAAAGCTATCCATAAGGTCAACTCCTCCCATATGGGCGTTATAGTCCTTGACTATTTTTGGACAGGCTATTGAAATTTGCTTTTTTTGAGTTTTATCAAATCTATTGGCAGTTTCAACCGGTTCGGCACCAACATAATTTGAAGCTAACGTAACAAGTTTATTGTCCTTCCAGCATGTCACAGAGATATCCATACATTCATAATTTGCTACAAATTCCTCATAGAAACCCCGTGCAACAGACCGTTCCATGAATTCTTTAGCGGCAGGTAATTCGCAGTTTTTTCCAAGCCGATTTCTTTGAATTGTACCCAACGAGTATATTCCCTGAGTCCAAAGGTAATACATTAATGGAACGGACGTATAATAGTTGTCAAAATTAATTACGTGGTTCATTTTTCGGGGAATTGAACAGCACAGCCTAACCACTACACCAATGTCAGGCTCATCCGATAAGATGTTGAAATCTTGTTTTCCAGAATATATTTCAAAGCTGTGTGCGTACCCAGATATTGAGCATAATACAAATAGCTTGAAACCCCATTTATGGGGTTTGTTAGGTAGGTATTTTTTCATAAAATAAAATACCTTTGTGGCACACATTTGTTCATCTAATGAGAGCCTTTGCTCAAATGGTGCACTATTCACAAACACTTTATTTAAATGATCAATAAAAGGTCTTATTTTATGCAAACGATCATGATTTGGATGATCTCGAGGCTTGTGTTGAAAATTGTCGTTAAAATGTATAACTGATCTTATTTTTTCAAATCTATTTAGCGTCATCGTCTGCCTTATGTAATCGAAGCCATATTTACCCCAGTAAGACCTCACATTTGGGTAGTGATATACAGACATAAATATTAAAATACCCATAAATTTGCGAATTTCTGAAGCATTTACAGGTGGACAGTTCAAAACATTTTTTTGTGTGATATATAAATTCGTTTGATCAACAAAAATCGTCAGTATATCCTCATTTATAAATTCAGAAAACCATTGGAATAGGGTCTGAAGCGTTAATAATCGTTCAGAAATATTTGCATTGCCCACAAAACTTATGCGATCGTCATTATACTCAAAACTTTTTTCTTCCATATAAGGTTTCTATTACGTTCCTTCCAGGCTGCAACACCAGGAATACTTGAGGTACTAGGAGCTGGATTATCTAACTGATCCTCATTCAACAATTCGCCTATTTGCTCTTCTAAAACTAATTCTTCATTGCCTAGCTCTTTGTCATCATAATTTCAAAAGTGTAGTATACCATAAGAGTGACTTTCACATAGTTTGACCACTCTCACTGTAACAGTTCTTAAGATATGCGATATTAAACATTGGCGTCCTATGGTGGGCACCACTTCCCCCGCTGCTATTTTATTTCAATTTTGGGGCTCAAAAGATCCTACTACCAAAAGTTCAACAAAATGCGTGCAGTGGCTCTTATATATATTTCTATATATGAGTGCTCCTCCCCTGTTTACCCCGCCCATTTGTATACTGAAATTTATAGTTTGCCATAGTAGCAGCTTTAACCACGTTTGAAGATTTTCCCTTGAATAGTTCTTCAGTTGAGCGATATTTAATATATGTATCCTATGGGAGGTATTCCCCCCAGCGCCTACCCGCTTTATTTTTATTTTCAAAAGTGTAGTATACTATTAGAGTGACTTCTACAAGGTTTGAACATTCTCACTGTTACAGTTCTTAAGATAAGCGATATTAAACATTGGCGTCCTATGGGGGGAACCACTACCCCCGCTACTATTTAATTTCAATTTTGGGGCTCAAAAGATCCTACTACCAAAAGTTCAACAAAATTCGTGCAGCGGCGATATTTAATATTGGCATCCAATGGGGGGTACCAATTCCCCTTCCCCTATCGAAAAAATAAGTAGCCTATTTTATTTTTAGAGATCACGTGATGTTACTGTAAAAATTTCAGGAAAATAGGTTCAGTAGTTTAGGAGTATATAAGCCAACAAACAAACAAACATACAAACATTCCAATACAAATTTGCCTTAATTTGTTTTATTTCATAAATAATAGAAAAAGTGTTGCCAGCGCGAAATTTTTTCAATTAATTTTTGCTGGGAATTTTAATTTTGTTGCTCTTAAAACAACACCCATATTTTTTTGTTGTGTAGCTCGATTAAAAAATTAAAAAAGATGTCTACATATGCGGAATTTATTCGGGCAGCAGAGGAAATATTAAACATTGAGGTTATGTTGAAAAAGAAGACTTTTCAACATATACCAACGAAGCATTTGATTTTGAAAAGGGCGAGTTAGAAAAAAGTTGGGAGAAATTAAAAAAAAAATTTATGAGTGTTCCGCGGACACTATAGAGGCAAAACTGGAATTAGTGTCGGTGCAAGCGAAATTTAAAAATATTTTGGCAAATGCTAGACAGTGTAAAGAACACCCTTTGTGTCTTGTCTAAATGTAAATTTATGAAGAAAGAAATTTAAATTACACCTTTGTTTTTCCTCATTAAAAGAAAAAAGGATAACCTGCATGGATGGAAGGGACGAGGGAGCCTTTAACATGCTAGCTAATCAGTCGGGCTGGGGGGATTCGTGTCCCCACCCTCTTATGTGTAATCGGGTATTACAATAATAATTTGTGGACTCCCTAAAAACTTTATATAAAAAAAACTAAAAAACCGAATTACTATCTATGTATGGATATACCTATGTATTATGAATAAAACCAAATTAGCCCTATAGATATATAAAAAAAAACTATACGAAGTCTATCTTGTTCCTAATAGTTTGACTGCTCCATGGTAGAATTGAGGCAGTGATGGCTCTATACCCTCCCTAAACCAATGTTCCAACTTTGCCAATATCCGTTAGAACCCAAACTTAAAATATCCCTAATCACTTATAACATCGTCGACATCATCATCAAAGAAAACACTTTTATGTTAATTTAATTGATTATGAACAAAGAATACATAGTTTATTCATCCCATTTAAATCCTCTTCTCAACAAAATAATATATCTTTTAAAAAAAACTAACTTAATTCATGGTATTATTGTATAGAGAAAATTTAAATAAGTAACATTTGAGGAAAAGAAAATTTTTAATTAAAATCTACAATCTACAGGGGAAGGTAATAATTATCATAATGTTCACGTGTGAAGGATGTGGGTTTTTTATATAAATACACTACCGAATATGCCTTAATGTAGGGTGCAAGATAATCAATCTTGTTTTGTTATAATTTTTTTTTTATGTTTAATTACGTTTTGCTGATTTCATTTACTATTTTACTTATTTGTCAAAAAAATGAACTTTTTTTGTTTTATAAAGATTTACACACAATGTAACAACAATATCACTTCGCTCAGAGCACATTCGTTGCTAGTAGAGTTTTTTTTTTCCCGGAAAAACGGGAATTTTTTAAATTTCCCGGGATCCCGGGATCCCGCACCATATAAATAATACAAAGTAAATTTGTTTTAAATTAATGAAAAAACCTTTTTTTTTTAAGCGTAAGGGAACTTGTTTCCAAAGTAAGTAAAAGAAATGCCTAAATACTACAAAAATAAATTAATGCCCAATTTTCAGGATAGTATTTAAATATATATTAAGTTAATTTTCATAACAAACTTAAATCGTATTTAAAACAGATTGTGTTTTTGAGTTTTATTTGAAAAGTCTTATTTAATTAAGATAAAAGTATGGTAGCACTACTAAATACAAAAAAAAATATAAAAAAGTGTAATTATCTACAAGGTGGTCTGAAAAAACAGCTGACTGTTAATGCTTTGCCTGTTGTTGTTGTATTTTCGTGATATTCAGGCCACCTTGCTAAAATATTACAATGGAAACTTAAGTTGAAATTAAGGCCCTAATTTTGTAAACCACAACGCAACGACAAAGAATTACATTGAAAGCAAAAACAAATTCATAAATATTTTGTAATTTTGTTGTTGCCTCTTACAGAAATTCACATTGGTTTTTATGATTTCATACGCCTCATTGCTTGTGGCGTTGAACATTTTAAAACGGTAAATAAATTTCTGTACAAAGCAACAACAAAATTGCAAAATATTTATGAATTTGTTTTTGCTTTCAATATAAAACTTTGGCCTGCGTTGTGTTTTACAAAATTAGGGCCTAAGTGTACCACATCGGTGACTTAAGTTTGATTTAAGTTTTTAGTGAAGAAAAGAATTTTGTATTTAAATCGATTTTAAAAATAAATGTGTTTTAATATCAATCCTGAAAACTGGGCATAAATAAAATAAATTAAATTGAATTATTATTACCTTACGCTTTTATATGTAAATTTCGTATCATTATGCTCTAGATACAAGATAAAAAGATAACATAAACATTACAATTTAATTCATAAAACAATAATAAAAACAAACAAATTTTATGGTACTCAAGTTATGAGATCAAAAAGTAAATTCATAAAATAGATAAAATATTTTAAATAAATATGTTTTATAAGTATATATATTTTAAATAAATATACAGGGGTGCGCTGGAAATCGCAAACGTAAAACGCAAGAATTTTAACAGTCGTTTTTAAATAAGATTTTTGTAATAAAAGAATTTTATGACAAATATTTAACAAATATTTTCCTATTAAACAGGATTTTAAACCAAAAATTATAAGAATTAGGTTTAAAGTTTATTAAAAACAACTTCCAAATTCTTGCGTTTTGCGTTTGCGATTTCCAGCACACCCCTGATATTAACATTTATTAACAGCTTAGGAAATAACATTAAGCCACATTCAATGCGTTTAGAAAGTCGGCAAATTGTATATTTCTTATTTAATTTATTTATTACCATGTTTCCGAAAAATTTCGTTCACTTTTTTACCGAGATTGGACAAATAGTTTAAAGTTGTTGCATATATCTTATTCACAATCCGAAGTAATTTTTCTTTTTTATAAACAACGTCTCTATCAGTCAAATGTATGTCAAGGTTGATGCAAAAAATAGCATCCAACGGACTTCTCTTACAAGATCCACCTGTAATCTTTAGGATAATGTGTTTTTAAAATTGGATATTGTAGAATCTTACACGAGTTTCCATAGCTCTTTTTTTATTTCTGTTTCCCAGCACTTCCCGGTTATATAAGCCGTCACAAAATGAAACAAATTTATATTTATCGTCATATCTCAAATTTTTTTTTTTATTTTAAGTTAATTAAGCAAAGTGTTCCTTCATACTTTCTCGTAATAAAAAATGGGTATTTTATCTTAAACTGTACCGAAGTTATAGCAAAATATATCTTTAAAACAGTGCAGTTTGAAAACTGTAATCGCATTTTGCCAAGCTCGATTTTTTTTAGTAGATATGACTTTGCTGCAATAATGGAGCGATATTTTTGGGTATCTCATATTTTTAAGACTTGTCCATGGACAATTAAAATTTACTGACTGTATCTTATTTTGAATTAATGTTCTTTATTAACTCTTCACTTAACTAAATTTATTAATTATCAACTGTTTGGTAGATTTATTGCGTCAGTAGACATTGATTTGCGAACGTACTCACTTCTTGTTATTGATCTAATCGACAACCCATCAACAGATGCTAATTTTTAGAGAATATAAAACTAAATTTCAAAGTATAAATAGCTTTTTTCTGATACTATGAGGAACTTTTATTTCCCGGGATCCCGCAACAAAAATCCCGGGAAATCGGGAGATAAAATAATTGAAATTCTCGGGAATTCCCGGGACGGGAAATCTCGGGAAAAAACCCTAGTTGCTAGAGATATTTAACGAAAGACCGTAAATGTAGTTAACAGAGTTAAAGCTCTTACCTCTGTTAAAATCGAAATACATACAAACATTAATGTTGTTGATACATTGCTGTTAAATATTTATAATAAACATGTAAAGAAAAATATTATGTTGTGCACAAAATTGTGTTGCAAAAAAAAATTATGTTGTGAACGTAGGTTGTGTTTGGGTATAGAAATTTAACTTACCAACATGTCTGACGTTCGAAGAAGGCCTTATTCGATGTCCATGGGTGTTGTTTGGTATAACTTGGGCAGCGAATTTAATTTAATTTTATTTTATTTAAGTATAAGCTGGGGATACGGATGGCGTGGTAGAATTTTAGTGTAGTTTTAAGTAGTTATGGTTTTATGACTTTTGCATGATTTTTTTCTTTGCTATTGTATGCATTTTTAAGCTAATTTTCGAAACTTATTCAATTTTAGTGACTTTCAATGAACATTGTGATATTATAAAAAATATCACACAAACGAAACTCCTAATTTTTACACATGTTATTAATGATAATTAAATTTTAACTTTTTTTTACTCTAGTTTTTTTTTCTTAAGTTGAGAGTGCGTAAACTTTTAACATTTTTGTTGTTGATCTTGTAATTTGTTTCTTATCAAGATTGTTGCATTCTTTTAAATTCTTTTCATTAGCTTCACGGAATTTGCAAATTATTGGTTTTTTCTAGTTTTTTTTCTCTATTAAATTTGTTCTACTTTGTTTTTTTCTTTCATTTAGATTATTTCTTGTTTCGTTTTTTTTTTATATTTTTATGTTATTATCAATTGATCTAATTTACACTTTCTTGTAAAGGGATTTATGAGAAATAGCACTCTTGAATGACCACTTTAAAAGCACCACCAAAGGCTGCATTCAAAGGCTTATTCTAGCAAAACTTCTAAGTCTGCAATCTGTTGAAAGAGTATTTTGATTTAAAATAAGATAAAGATTTTAAGGAACATAATCTCACCAATGGAGGATTAAAGGAGGATTTACGAATATAAGGTGGCGAAATTATGAAGGCGATCTGGTTGATGCCTAGAGCGCACCTTAATCTACTTCCAATTTCTCCAACTATTTAGAAACGCTAGGATGCCAATAATCAATATGTTGCCGAGGTTTCCTACCTCAAACACTATCGAATATGATTTCTGTGGTTCGTAGAGCACTTCGAATAAAGAATTCACAATTACTTTACAAATTAAATTAGGGAAACAAGAAAATACAATATAATAGTCTGGTAGTGTATAAAGTCGTTTCTGAAAAATTGAAGGAAAAGGACGATTACAAAAAAGCTTTATAAAATACATAACTGAAATTTAGCTCATAGAATAAATTCGAATAATAAAAAATGTTGAAAAATATAAAGTTCAAAAGGAAATTTCTCAAGAACGTTTATTACCTGTGGATGTGATGTAGATGCTTACAATTACAAATTTATTACAAATTTCAAAAATATGTAGGATGTCTATGATATTGACCAAATTACAATTTAATTGTAGACGACTTTAAAAATGATCTGCACTCAATGATAGCTGCCAGAAAAAGGAAGTAATGTGGTTTTGTAATCCATCTCGAAAATTCTTGTGCCTGATCAAAGTACAATTTGCAAAGAAGAGAATGAAAAAAATAACCAAATAATCGAAATAAAGATTGGGTATTGCCAGTTATGAATTTTTGTAAATTTAATTCACCACTTTCAGAAATACATGCTCCCGTATATCAGAAACCGTTAATTTTTAATGAATATGAATTAAGATTTTAAACCACTGGTATATTTTGAGTAAAAAAATGGTTGGATTGGATTGTATGCTTTAATTTTTACCACAGAAAGTTTAGACGCCCAATGTCCATCACAAAACCGAATAATTTTGGCTTCTTGAGCAATAAAATTAGTTGGAAAAAGGACCTTTAAATACGCAAATCTTTATCATGATAAATACCCAAATTTTTACCAGTTAAATCTTCTAAGATGTAATAATGGCTACCTAATTTCTCTTTCACTCTAGCCTTCAGAAAACTGGGTGCTAATGTTGCATTCAAATTTTTCTCAGCACTACTTTGTGCAAAGTT
Organism: Pollenia labialis; assembly: GCA_949318255.1. Classification (NCBI taxonomy): domain Eukaryota; kingdom Metazoa; phylum Arthropoda; class Insecta; order Diptera; family Polleniidae; genus Pollenia; species Pollenia labialis. Next base: position 58,281,185 of record OX439143.1, read on the forward strand.
TCGCCTGAAGACTTCTTGACCTATAGTAAATGACGGAACTCGGACTCGAAGATTATATTGCTTCCGGTTTCGTTCGTATGCTTTCCCGAATGCATTTCCGAATATCCTGTCTTATAGTTTGCAAATGGTCATCACGTGAAAGCGCTATTGATGATTCATTTAGTAAATTAAGCCTTCTTAAAACTTCGTATGTGGAACCGTGGGTAACCATGTTAAAGCCGAATAAAGCATAGTAGGGTGAGCAGTTAATTGACTGATGTAGAGAATTTCGAAGCGCACAGCTTATTTAGGTCAAATTTTTGTCCCATAACCTCTGGTCTCCCTTTAAATATGCACGAATTTCTGCAATCAATGAGCGATTTACACGCTCCGACGCATTTGACTGCGGTGAATAGATAGCTGTGTATGTATGTGTAATACCATATTGGGTCAAAACGCATTAAAATCGTTAGCCCTAAATTGGCTACCATTGTCACTGTTTGGTCTGAATTAAAGAAATCCGAGTTCATTAAAAGTATATTTTTAAATTAACATAATTAAATGTAATTAATAGTAAAATACGCTGGGCAAGTAATTTGAAGTAAAAAGAATTAAACTGAATTTATTAAATTTACTATAATAATACATTTGTCGCTCAGTGTATTCCCTTTTGTTAATGTTTAATATTATTTTATAAGAGAATATAAATTGTAAAGAATAAGAGCAATTTGTGTTATGAGTTTAAAATATGCAAGAATTATTCTGAATAAAAACATCAACCTGTGCAGTCGCATTGGTTTGTTAAGCGCAAAGACGTTGAATTTTATTCTTGTTGTTTGCCTTTTTAACTTTATTTTTTTTTTTTTGCAACTTCGGTAAAAAATATTATCGAACAGTCACTAACAGTTACCTCAGGCACTCCGTACACATGGAATATCTGCCTTTCCAAAAAATCAGTTATATTATTCGTTTTAAAGTTTCTTAGAGGGCAAAGCCAATGAAATTTTGTAAAATGGTCTAGCACGATCAGCAAACCTATATATCCCGCCTTACTTCGTGGGTAGGGTCCAAGAAGGTCAATGTAGAGGCGTTGAAATGGACGAATTGACACCGCCTGTTTTCCCATTGGTGGCTTTGTAGTGAAGTTCGGGGCCTTCGTGCTTTTGCACACGTCACAGTTTTTAATGTAGCTTCGTACATCTCTTACCATACCTGGCCAGAAAAAAATTACGCCTAATAAGCTCAAGAGTTTTTCCTATACCCTCGTGAGAGGCTATTGGACTATCATGCGCTCGACAAATTACCTTTTCAACTAACCCTGTTGGTATCCACAATTTCCATTATGGTTCAACTATTTGTACAGTATTAATGTCCGGGCTAGGAATTCTCGACAAAGCGTCAGGGACGATATGGTCCCTCCCTTTACGATGACTAACGGTGAATTTGTATGGTTGTAGTTTGAAAACCCACCAAGCTGGAGTGGTCGGTAATCACTTCAAACTCTTGCAGCTCCAGGTAACATCTGAACTTCCTAATAGCTTATACCGCCGCCAAGCATTCCTTCTCTGTGACGCTGTAATTACGCTGGGCTGAATTTAATTTTCGACTCATGTATGCTATCGGTTTCTCATCGCCGGTACCAGCCGGCAAGTCCAAGGAATCCCCTGACTTAATTTAAGTTTTTGGGCACGGGCCAATTTTGCACCGCTTGGACCTTATCTGGATCCGTTTTTATCCCACCATCGCCATACTATTGGCCTAAATAATTTACCCTAACAACATAAAATTTACTTTTTGAAAGATTTATCGTAAGATTAGCCCTCCTAAATTGAGCCGCAATCCTGTGCAAATATTATAGATGAGTCTCGAAGTCATCTGAAACGATAATTAGGTCATCTAGATATCCAAATATACTATGCCGTAGATCAGGTGGTATCAGCTGATCCATCAATCTGCACATGGTCTGTGGCGCATTGCACAGACCAAATGGCATGACTGTGAATTGGTATAATGGCCTTCCAGGTATCGTAAAGGCTGTGAGTGGCTTAGAGGAATCATCAAGACCTATCTGCCAGTAGGCATCTTTAAGATCGAGCTTAGTTATGAATTTTGCTCGGGGAAGTCGAGAGAATATACCCTCAATGTTAGGAAGAGGGTACGCATTTTTCTTTGTTCCCAAGTTTAGCTTTCTAGCGTCTAAACACAAGCGAACTTTATGGGGCTTAATTACAAGCCTCATTGGTGACCACCAGGGGGAGGTAGATAGTTCAATTACCCCGAGAGCCAACATTCTGTCCACTTCGCCATCTTTAGTCTCTCTACGGCAGGAGAAACCGGATAGAATCTTTGTTTAACTGGTGGGGAAGTCCCCACATCAATCGTGTGCTGAATAAGACAAGTTCTTCCCAACCCTTGCTTTTAAAAGTTGGGAAAAATCTCTTTGACACCTTCTAGCCGTCTACGTTGGCTTTGGGTCATCACTAGAGGGAGATTTTATTTCTGACTCGGATATATTATCATTCCTATTTACTAATACAGACAACTCAGAAGGACTATTGGACAATTCCCTAAAACTGACAATATCAACCGAGCCAATAACATCGGGTAACAAATTAAATAGCTTCCAGAAATCAACACCGAGTATCAATCGCTGACTTATTGAGGGAATTATGAAAAGTTTTATAGGGCAGGTTTTTTCCTTATACGTTATGTCGACATTCAGCCACCCTAACACAGGCTGTGCTCTACCATCAGCAGTCTTGACAAAAGATTTACATTTATTATAATTTGGAAAAGAAGTAAAATCGAAAGCAGCTAAGTCAATTCCTATGCAACTAATGTTTGCCCCGGTATCCACCAAACCATACTCACCAAAATTTTAAAAGTTTACTTTTACATAATATCGCATGTCCTTAGGGTTGTTTACAATTGTAGATACAAAAAATTTGCGGCAAAGTTTCTTTAACTTCCAAAATTTACGAAGACGACTAGTAGATCTTTTTGGCCTAGCTTTATTTACCATTATAGAAGAGATGTTAAAGATTTCATCGCGTTTTTTCTGATATATTTAAAATCGTTTATGATACGGAAGTCGTTGTTAAATTGTTTTTACAAACAGTTTGTTTGGTAAAAATCAAATCATGTTGTAAATTTAGTTCCCCACCGGTGCACAGTGGGGTTTTTGATACCATAAATGGGAATTAATTGCAAAATTAAATTTAGGAGAACTGAATAAATTTTTGTAGTCGGTAAAAGTACACAACATTCTACATCACTAGTGCAAAAATTTTGTTTTTAACAACTACCGTTATGTCACTATACAATTTTAAAGTTTGAGTTATTTGACGTTTTCCTCGCGTGCAACATAAATTTCAACTTTTGGTGTATTAAAAATAAGTTTTGAGTGGTTTCTAAAGTGATAATTAAAAATATTTTAATGGAACCTTCAACCTCAGGTTAGTAAGATTAATTTATGGTTTTTGTTTTTATGTGTAATTTTTGTTTTTATTTTTAATTAATTTTCACGCGTAAGCCTATAAATTAGTGGATTTCGGGATAAATGTCGATAAATAGTTGTGTATAAAGCCAAATTAAGATAAAAACTTTTTTTTTCCTAAAAATATAAACGCTTTTGAAAATATTTATGAAAATTTTGTCTGCACTTTTTTGCACATTTTAAAATAAAATTTAAATATATTGCTGCACTCCATATAAAAAATCAACTTTTTATTAAAAGCAATACAAACATTATTGTTACTATTGTTTTTGCTTTCATGAGAGCTTGCATTTAATTATTAAATAAGAGTATATAAAAACATATTAAAAGAAGAAAGGGAAAACAAAAACAATAACAATTTTAAACAATAATATCAACAAAAACAATAAGTAACCAGAACAGTTATTATTGTTAAGAATAAATATTTTGAAAAAAGCAATACAGAGTATGTAGGAAAATTAGTTGTTTACTTCAAATAAAATGTAAGAAGTTCTGAAACTATTTTTATATGAGACAGTGGTTCCCAAAAAGTTTTATAAGAACTATATTTAAAAACACAATAATAAAAGTATATTGTTAACTTAATAATTTAAATGTTTTTAGGTAGTTCTTTATGTCATAAAAGCAAATAAAAATAGGTTTTACTTGTTGTGATTTGAAAAGTAGTTAATTGTCTTTGTGCACTAAGTGTAATCGTTCTTCGTGTTTTTTTCTAGTTTTGTATAAAATCATATGACCGTATTTATTTAATCATAGCCACATCCTCGAATACGATTTTTATTTCCCGACGAGAGCTTTTTGAAATAATGATGAAGTCGGATTGTGAAAATATCCATGGAAAATTAACCTTTCTTAAAGAACAAATGCTAAAACGTTTATTGCCAAGCGAACATAATGTAAAAGTTTTCAATGAAACGATGAATGCTTTTTGTTTTCAATTCAGAACTCGCTGGGCTTCATCTTTGCGAATGAAGGAACGTTTTGTTCTGAATAATAAGACATGGCTAGATTCTTCAATAGGCTTCCCTCGTCAATCTGGTGTTAAACGTGGTAGAAAGGAGCTTGATTTTGAAGATTGTGGTGAACGAAGCAAAAACAAGAAGACCATTGCTTTGAGGAAAACCATTCCTTCATCCTTATTGGCACACGCGACACAAATGAGTCTGAGGGCAGATGGTAAATTAAAAGCTTCAAAAATGGTAAAAAAAATAACAAGCACTTCACCATCTGATGTAGACAAATTTTACAAAAGTTTTTCAAAACCCTCTACAGTGACCCAAATGTCTAAAGAGCAAGCATTGGCTGTTTTGGTTGAAGCCAAGTTGTCAAGACATCAATATAATATTATCAGTGTTTCCGCTCATGAAAGATTTCCATCATATTCACAAGTGCAACTAGCGAAAAAGGATTGTTACCCCAAAAATGAGTGCCTTACGATTTGTGAAACTTCAGCAAAAATAAGTTTACAGGCTCTTTTGGACCATACCGTAGAACGCATTATATCACTCAAAACCAGTCTAATTGATGCATTAAAGGATGATGAGTTAAACAGTTTGTGTCTATACACGAAATGGGGCTTTGATGGTAGCTCTGGTCACACACCTTATAAGCAAGCATTCCACGATCCGAATGCTACTGACTCATCGGTTTTTATTACCTCAATCGTGCCAATAAAACAAATGTGCAACAGCATAATCATATGGCAAAATCCTTGTCCAGCATCTCCTAGATTTTGTAGGCCATTGAAAGTGGAATTTAAAAAAGAAACCACGATTGTTGCTAAGAACGAAAAAGATAGAGTGGATCAGGAAATAAAAAACCTTAAAGAGTCGGTCATTTCTTATGGAGAAAAACGTTTGAAAGTCAATCATAAGTTGGTCCTATCCATGATTGATGGAAAAATATGTAATGCACTCACAGAAACTACTAGCACACAAAAATGCTTTTTATGTGGTGCTACTTCCAAAGAATTTAATAATATTGACAAAATGATTTCTTTGCAAGTAAAAACAGAAAATTTGGAGTTCGGTTTGTCGATTCTGCATGGATGGATAAGATTTTTTGAATGCCTGCTCCATGTGGCATACAAGCTTCCAATAAAGAAATGGCAAGCTAGATCGGACATCGAGAAACAAGTTGTTGCAAAAAACAAAGCACGTATTCAAGAGGAGTTCAAAAATAAAACTGGTCTTATTATTGATCATCCGAAACCTGGCTTTGGAAATTCGAATGACGGCAACACAGCTCGGCGCTTCTTTCAAAATGCGGACATTTCAGCTCAAATTACAAAATTGGATGCAAAATTGATAAGACAACTGCATTCAATTATGGTTACTGTTTCTAGTGGTTTTCAAATAAACAATAATGCCTTTCGAGCTTTCGCTCTTGATACCGCAAGATATTTTGTACAACTGTATCCCTGGTATTATATGTCCCCAACTATCCATAAATTTTTAATCCATGGACCAGAAATAATAAACCACGCTTTACTACCAATTGGACAGTTGACGGAAGAAGCACAAGAAGCTCGAAACAAAGATTTCAAAAATTTTAGGGAGCATTTTTCGCGAAAATGTTCTAGAGAAAAATCAAATGAAGATATATTTAAAAGACTATTAGTTACTTCAGATCCAGTAATAACAAATATGAGAAAATTAAAAGAGAAAAAAACCCATAATTTGCCTATGGAAGCAATTCAATTATTAATATTTGAATCAAATCTCGATGGTGAAGAAGATGTCAATAATGATGATAATGATACCTATACTAGTTATAGCGATAATGATGATGATAATTATTGATGATGATGATAAAGAATCGGATAAGGAATAGAAATGTGAACAAATATTTTTATTTTTATTTTTGTTGGAAATATTACAATTTTTATCAATATTAAAGGTATGTTCTAAAAAATTAACTAATTGAAAATAAATAAAATTTGAACTTAAAAATATAAAAAAATTGATAAGTTTTACTTCTTAAAGTGAATTTGACTGAAAAAAGTTAAAATTAGAAACAGGGAAAGTTACCTCGAATTAATTCCCAATTTTGGTATCAAAAACCCCACTGTGCGGTGGTGGAGGTTTTGAGTTTTTTGAAAACGGTTGTCTTTTAGAAGTGCATTTTTCACAATTAGGCTTATAAACACCCTTTGTTCCGCATTCATAACAAAAAATTTTTCTGTCTTGCAGACAATTTACCCAGTGATGATCCGTCTCATCACAACTCCAACATTTAGTGGGAATAGGACATTGAAGGCCATTTACTGAAACATCGGACTCTACAATAGAATCAGTAAGATTTACTAAGTCAGGATTTTCTACCTCAGAGACATATTTACGAGGTGCAAAATTGAGGTTGTTACGTGACGCGAAATTTTTCCGTACATGTTCATCATTAAGAAAGTTTTCTCGCATTTGAACGAGTTTTCGCAATTGCGAAATACTATGTATTGGAATGTACAGCAAATCCTGCCGGATTTCTGGTCTTAAATTTCTAGTTAAGATTTCAATTAAATCCATTTCGGACATAGGTGTCGAGACTGCGTCGAAATATACATCAAATGATTCGCCGGGTTTTTGTTTCCGGTTCCGAATCTCTTCCCTTATGTCATAAGAGGACTTAAAATCCCTATACTGACAACGAATCGCATCACAGAAGTCATCCCATATTATGGTCTGAACATTCTTGTGATATCGCCAGAACCAATCTCTAGCCTTGCCAGATAGCAAAATATTAAGGTTTCTACAAATCAACCCGAAATCGGAATTAAAAGTATCCCTGGTTAAAACTCTGACACGATATAAAAACTCCTCAATATTGAGGCCAGATGGGGATCCGTCAAATTTCAGATTCCAATTCTGAATTATGGAACTTATTTTGTCGGGTTTGGATGATAAATTGGAGAAATTTGAGCCAAGCGAAAATGGATTCCGTGGCGGATTTTGAAATTGAGCGGGATTTGAAGCATTACCGTTTCTTATATCACGATATATGAAATTTTCATGGCGCCTTGTATTTTGCCCCATATTCATGTTTTGCAAAAGTCTGGTAACATTATCTTCAATCATTCGACCAATGCGATTATAATCCACATTAGCGTCATTAGAAATCGGGTTAATTATTTGATCATTTGATTGATTATTAGGAGATAAGACAAAAGTATTTGAATAGGGATGAACGCTATCGCGTTGCGGGGTAACTTGATCAACTTGATTGTTGGGAGTTAACTTCAAAGTAGGCGTATGTGTTTCTGTAAAAAGATTTCGACTAAAGCTACGTGTATTTTAATTTGCATACATGACATTCCGAGCTTGTTCGCAGAAAGTTTTCAATGCAATTTGTATGAAAAATATGACCGCATTTATTTAATACTAGACAATCCTGAGCTTCAAGGATCAACTCAGAATAGATAAAACAATTATCAGGATCCATATTAGACTGAAATACTGCAGGATCCAATTAGTGGAAGCTATTGGGATTAATGGTTCCGCCGTAGATGATGGTGGTGTACGCTCTAATGACATGATTATAGATTTATTAAAAATTTTTTAAACAAACAAATTAAATCTATGCAAACTGACCTATACAAATAAAAGAAAATGATTTTACCAGTAAACCAAAAAAATATTACTATTACGAGATTTACTAAAACCCTTGCAATACATAAAAATAAAAAAAAGATTTCGTAAATATTGTATACTAATTTGTATAATAAATAAAGTAAATTTTCAAAAAGAAAAAAAAAAGAATCCCTTGACAACAAAAAAATATATAATTTCAATGTACTGATATTGTTTTCTTCTTAGATAGATGTGACTTTGTTATAAGATACTACTCAGAAATGAAGATAAACTGTACATGATGCAAAACCATTCTATGGATGTAAAACAAGCGGATATGGAAACATTTTGAAAACATTTCAATGCAAACATCAGCACAGAAAACCAAATCTATAACGGACAATAAATTGCAAGAAGCAGAATTATTGTAAAACAATTTATAAACTGGTTACTAATATTCATGCTTACATATACTGTTATCAAAAACTTTCATCCAACATAGAAGCATAAACATAGGAACTCCTCGGTTAACTTACCCGGGAGCCTTTAACATGCTAGCTAATCAGTCGGGCTGGGGGGATTCGTGTCCCCTCCCTCTTATGTGTAATCGGGTATTACAATAATAATTTGTGGACTCCCTAAAAACTTTATATAAAAAAAACTAAAAAACCGAATTGCTATCTATGTATGGATATACCTATGTATTATGAATAAAACCAAATTAGCCCTATAGATATATAAAAAAAACTATACGAAGTCTATCTCCTTGTTCCTAATAGTTTGACTGCTCCATGGTAGAATTGAGGCAGTGATGGCTCTATACCCTCCCTAAACCAATGTTCCAACTTTGCCAATATCCGTTAGAACCCAAACTTAAAATATCCCTAATCACTTATAACATCGTCGACATCATCATCAAAGAAAACACTTTTATGTTAATTTAATTCATTATCCCTTTCACGTCCACTTTTTACCAGGTGGTGTTAAAAATATGAAACCTTGTTTTTCTGTTTATTTTGGGCTCAGATAAGGTATATACCAAGTTTCGGACATCAGGTCCTTCCAGGAAGGACTCCAGAGGAAGTTGCTTTTAAGCAACAATGGGCATTAGTGGTATACAAATTTTAAAAGAAACAAAAAAATTTTTTATTTTATTTTAGGAAGAAAAGCTAAATTCTTCCGATTTTATTAAGAAAACTAGTAATGATATGATAAAAACAATTCTTATTTGTATAACTGCATAAATGAACCTTACATTTAGAGCATGTTGATAAGGGCGTTGCGGTTTTACAAAAACGGCAACGACCTTTTTCACCCCATACTACCATATGCTCTAATTTGTCATAGCGCATCGTGTTTAAGGGATCTGGTGTATATTTACGTTTTTTTGAAGAGCTTCTTCCTATTTCAGAACAGTCGCTAGTAGCAGATGCTGAAGACTTGCTTGATTGGGGTTGAAGGTCAGATTCTTTCAAAGAAGGGCGACCTCTTTTTCGAGATATATCAGCGCAGAGTGTAGACGACGCACTTGACAGCGATTGGGCTACATCTAGCTGGAAATCAACCAAAGGCATATACTTAGAGCCGGGATCAACGATTTTTAGATGCTTACGGTACAGCAACCACACATTAACAACAGCTGCGCCAATACACCAGTAAGCAATACGTCTGTACCATTTTGTTGATTTATGGTTTATTTTGTATAATTCCATGAGCATATCAAATAAGTCGACGCCACCCATATGCTTGTTGTACTCTGAAATCATTGCTGGTCGTTGTATTTCTATAAATTGTTTTTCCAGCCCTTGCATGATGTCAATGGTTGGTCATTTGCGAGCGTAGATAGCATTTGCACGGACTTATTGTCAAACCAGCGAACTACTGCAATATTATAATTTATTTCGCATTTTTGATCATAGCAGCCTCTGCCTCGTTTTTTTAATTCTTTTTCCGAAAGCAAGTCACAATTTCCAACTCTGTTCTGACGTACTGTGCCAGTTGAAAAAATACCCATTTCTTTGAGAGCCATCATAAGACTTATTGATGTAAACCAATTATCAAAGTAAAGCTTGTAATTCAGAAGCTTTGGCATTGTTGTTGCTAAATATAGAACAATATCTGATGATATTCCTAGTCCATAGGATGGACAAGTTCCTTCCCCAACGTACAATGCGAAGTCATATACCATACCAGAAGACCCGGCGCGGGTGAACATTTTGAAGCCCCATTTATGTGGTTTTGCTGGATTGTATTGCTTTAGGCCAGAACGACCTTTGAAAGCTATAATCGATTCATCGACAGATTGCTCCTCCTGAGGCAATGCATTGAATTTTTTTTCAGTACAGAAAGTAATGGCTGTAACTTATATAATTTATTATAGTTTGGATGGCCTTTTTCTGGTTGCTTCGAGTTATCATTGAAGTGAAAAAACTGCTTAATTTTTTCAAATCTGTTCCGTGACAAGGAATCAGAAATGGGAATTAATTTCAATTTATTTGACCATGCCATTCTCATATCGGGGAGCTTTACAATGCCTAAGTATAAAAGCGTGCCTATATATCCTTTCTCCTGAAGAGCATATAAGTTGGTTTGGTCTGCGATTAATTCAAATAACTCGTCATCTAAAAAATCTGAAAAATATTCAAAAGGCGACTTCAAGACAACGGCAAATGAGTTTTGTTCTTCCTTCCAAGTAGTGTCAACAGCCTCCATACTCTTATTTCTCCATTTTAAATTTTTGCTGTCAATTTTTTCAACAGGATTTGCAGCGGCGCTTTCCTCAATGTTAGCAGTTTCGCTATTTGAAATAAATCGATCTATAATATCCACCTCAATTTCCTGATCATTTGCAATTATTTCTTCAATGTTTTTTTCCAACATTTCTGGTAAATATTCATCTTCAATAACATCCTCTTCATCAGATGACTTGTCCCAATCAAAATCGATGATTTGCTGTATATCTGTATAAGTCAATCCTTTGCGTCTCTGCCTTTCACCTACAATTTACTCATATTCATATAAAACTTTGTATACCCTGAACGACCAAAGTTGCTTCTAAGCAACTTCTAATTTCAAAAAATTCTAGCCTCTACATAAATTTTTTTTTTGTTTGTTTTTGCTTTTATAACTAAAATTACCTTTTCTTTCAGCCATAGTTCCGATAAAACAATTTTATAATTTCGAAATTCTAAAATATTTCAGTTTTACGTGGCTCTGTTTTTGGAGAAAAATTTTTTACATGCACTTACTTTGGATTCTTGCCCACAACTAAATGCTTGTTTTCATATTTTTTGATGTTTTTGCACTGTATTACTTTAAACGCATAAACAAAAACAATGCAATTTACCGTTATTCCTAAAATTGCAAAGGCAAAGAAATATTAGCTTTGAAAGTCAAAGTTGCTAATAAGCAACTTTGAGCGTGAAAGGGTTAAGAACAAAGAATACAAAATAATATATCTTTTAAAAAAAACTAACTTAATTCATGGTATTATTGTATAGAGAAAATTTAAATAAGTAACATTTGAGGAAAAGAAAATTTTTAATTAAAATCTACAATCTACAGGGGTAGGTAATAATTATCACAATGTTCACGTGTGAAGGATATGGGTTTTTTCTTTTTTATTTTTTTTTTTTTATATAAATACACTACCGAATATGCCTTAATGTAGGGTGCAAGATAATCAATCTTGTTTTGTTATAATTTTTTTTTATGTTTAATTACGTTTTGCTGATTTCATTTACTATTTTACTTATTTGTCAAAAAAATAAACTTTTTTGTTTTATAAAGATTTACACACAATGTAACAACAATATCACTTCGCTCAGAGCACATTCGTTGCTAGAGATATTTAACGAAAGACCGTAAATGTGGTTAACAGAGTTAAAGCTCTTACCTCTGTTAAAATCGAAATACATACAAACATTAATGTTGTTGATACATTGCTGTTAAATATTTATAATAAACATGTAAAGAAAAATATTATGTTGTGCACAAAATTGTGTTGCAAAAGAAATTATGTTGTGAACGAAAGTAGGTTGTGTTTGGGTATAGAAATTTAACTTACCAACATGTCTGACGTTCGAAGAAGGCCTTAATCGATGTCCATGGGTGTTGTTTGGTATAACTTGGGCAGCGAATTTAATGATTTTTATTTAAGTATAAGCTGGGGATACGGATGGCGTGGTAGAATTTTAGTGTAGTTTTAAGTAGTTATGGTTTTTTTCTTTGCTATTGTATGCATTTTTAAGCTAATTTTCGAAACTTATTCAATTTTAGTGACTTTCAATGAACATTGTGATATTATAAAAAATATCACACAAACGAAACTCCTAATTTTTACACATGTTATTAATGATAATTAAATTTTAACTTTTTTTTACTCTAGTTTTTTTTTCTTAAGTTGAGAGTGCGTAAACTTTTAACATTTTTGTTGTTGATCTTGTAATTTGTTTCTTATCAAGATTGTTGCATTCTTTTAAATTCTTTTCATTAGCTTCACGGAATTTGCAAATTATTGGTTTTTTCTAGTTTTTTTTCTCTATTAAATTTGTTCTACTCTGTTTTTTTCTTTCATTTAGATTATTTCTTGTTTCGTTTTTTTTTTATATTTTTATGTTATTATCAATTGATCTAATTTACACTTTCTTGTAAAGGGATTTATGAGAAATAGCACTCTTGAATGACCACTTTAAAAGCACCACCAAAGGCTGCATTCAAAGGCTTATTCTAGCAAAACTTCTAAGTCTGCAATCTGTTGAAAGAGTATTTTGATTTAAAATAAGATAAAGATTTTAAGGAACATAATCTCACCAATGGAGGATTAAAGGAGGATTTACGAATATAAGGTGGCGAAATTATGAAGGCGATCTGGTTGATGCCTAGAGCGCACCTTAATCTACTTCCAATTTCTCCAACTATTTAGAAACGCTAGGATGCCAATAATCAATATGTAGCCGAGGTTTCCTACCTCAAACACTATCGAATATGATTTCTGTGGTTCGTAAAGCACTTCGAATAAAGAATTCACAATTACTTTACAAATTAAATTAGGGAAACAAGAAAATACAATATAATAGTCTGGTAGTGTATAAAGTCGTTTCTGAAAAATTGAAGGAAAAGGACGATTACAAAAAAGCTTTATAAAATACATAACTGAAATTTAGCTCATAGAATAAATTCGAATAATAAAAAATGTTGAAAAATATAAAGTTCAAAAGGAAATTTCTCAAGAACGTTTATTACCTGTGGATGTGATGTAGATGCTTACAATTACAAATTTATTACAAATTTCAAAAATATGTAGGATGTCTATGATATTGACCAAATTACAATTTAATTGTAGACGACTTTAAAAATGATCTGCACTCAATGATAGCTGCCAGAAAAAGGAAGTAATGTGGTTTTGTAATCCATCTCGAAAATTCTTGTGCCTGATCAAAGTACAATTTGCAAAGAAGAGAATGAAAAAAATAACCAAATAATCGAAATAAAGATTGGGTATTGCCAGTTATGAATTTTTGTAAATTTAATTCACCACTTTCAGAAATACATGCTCCCGTATATCAGAAACCGTTAATTTTTAATGAATATGAATTAAGATTTTAAATCACTGGTATATTTTGAGTAAAAAAATGGTTGGATTGTATGCCTTAATTTTTACCACAGAAAGTTTAGACGCCCAATGTCCATCACAACAGGTATTAGAAGAACAGAGGCAACAAAATAAAACAATGGTTCCCAACCTGGGTTCTATACCTGTCCTCCCTTGTGATACTGTAGTTCTTCATGGAGATTACGTTTCTTGGCCCACCTTAAGGGACATGTTTACGGCAATCTACATAAATAATTCAATACTTAGCCCGGTAAAAAAATTGTTTTATTTGTTTCAAAAACAGATAGTGAGGCTCGGGATATAAATAGAAATATTGCCCTCTCGGCAGAAAATTTTTAAATTGCGTGGGGTAATTAAAAATCCCAGTATGAGAATAAAAGGGCTTTAGTTAATAGTCAGCTCAAAACTTTATTTAATTTGGTTCCATGTCAACGGTAAACGGGTTCTGAAATAAAAAGGCTTCAAAGGGAGATTAATCATTTTATTTCGGTGCTAAAACTATATAATGTAGAGATTGCCTCATGGGGCCCAATTTATGTTTTTCAATGTTCGTCTCGGCTCTCAGAAAATACTTTACATCAGTGCGAGCAATCGGTAAAAAATAAAACAGAGGTTTCCAAATGGGAAGTATTAAATAATTTTCTGATCAATAGATTTCATGCCCTTGAAAGTGTTTCTGACATTATAGCAGCGAACAATATAGCTGCCAGTGGTTCCCAAGCAGGCCCTTCAAATAATAGCAATATTTCTACAAAAGTTAAGCAGTTTAAGGCCCATTAAAAGTTGACTCGAGCTCATGCTAATTGTGTAAAGAGAGGCATAAGATTAGTGTTTGTAATAAATTTTTAAGCATAGATTACAAGAATCGTGTTTCAACTTTAAAAGGATTTCGTTTTTATTTTAATTGAATTACTATGGGGCATTTGTATGGAGATTGCAGTAGTCTTAATGGTTGTTCTAAGTGTAATAGAAAGCATCATACACTGATACATAAAGAAATAGTAAGATACAACAAGAGAAATCAAAGTCAAGCAAAGTCAAAATACTCAAAGTCAAATACAGTCTAATACAGTGTAGTTCAATCACATCATACCTGGGTTAACATTATAAGTTTTGGTTCCTGTTACAAGGTTCGTGCCCTGATAGATCCATGTTCTGATGAAAGTTTTGTTTCAGAAAAGATACAAAAATTATTGAAGTTGCCAACTAATCCAGTGTCTGCAGAAGTCTCAGGCTCAGGCGGAGATATAATTAGTACGTCTTCTAAAATGGCAGTTTTCACTATTGTTTCTCTTTTCAATCAGAACGTGGCTCTAAACGTACAGGCCCTCGTTGTCCCTCGTGTAACTGCACGCAGAGAAAAAATATGGTTGGGCATGGTTACGGCAACCACACTGTGTTTATTGTAACAATATTGTGTTGTTGTACACAAATAATTGTTATTTTTATTAAATATCAGCAATATTATAGTTACTGTTAACATATTAATGTTTATCGCAATTATAAATTTGAGTATTGTTGACCGAAAAATAATCATTTTTCTAACAACTAAATTATGAAAACTTTCAAAACATATTATATTACTCACAGCCATAGCATGATATTTAATAGCCATAACATGATAACTTTATATACATTTATCATAATAAGTTTAAGATGCAATCAAAATATCGTTACTCTAATAATATTTTGGTATCGCCATTTGTAAAATAATTTTGTATCAGTTGTGTCGTGTTTTACATAAACATATCGAATTATTTGTTAGTAAGTGGCTAAATAATAAAAAAATAACCATTAAAATAAACCAGAAATTAAAAAAAAATAAAGAAAAATTTTAAAAAAGAAATAACAAAATAACCATTAAAATAAACAAGAAATTAAAAAAAAAAATAAAGAAAAAACATTAAAAAAGGGTTGTAGTGTCACAAAATAAAATATCTTTGATAAAAAATTTTAATAATCTTAAAGTGGTAAAAAAAATTTGTGAAATATTGGTGCATAATATTAACCATTACTGGTAAGTTTTGTGTTATTTTAAGAGCAAAATAATGAAAACTCCATAAAATAATTTATAAATAATGGCGACCTACGACAAAAAGATTACAGTAACTATATTATGTTTTTTATTTTATCATAAGTATTTTTTTCCAATAAAATATTATGTTTAAAGTTGTATCATATTATGATGTAAAAAATGTATATTTAACAGTTCATATCACTTTGCATCATAATATGATTACTTCTAAGCTTATTATGATTGCCATGACAATAATATGATTACTTCTAAACTAATTATGATTGCCATGATAATAATATGATTACTTCTAAACTTATTGTGGTTACCATGACAACAATATGATTACTTCTTATCTTATTATGATTACCATGACAGTAATATGATTACTTCTTAACTTATTATTATTACCATGACAGTAATATTATAACTTCTTAACGTTTTATGATTAACAGGATAACAATATGATTAAGGGAAAAATATTATGATGTAATATTACGAACATATTTGGTCATAATATGGTTTAATAACAATCGTAATATGGTGACTACAATCATGAATCTTATCATAATATGTTGCTCTTAGAATATGTTTACCACAACCATGTTTTTTCTTTGCGTGTGGTAGTATCCCAACCCA
Organism: Pollenia labialis; assembly: GCA_949318255.1. NCBI lineage: Eukaryota > Metazoa > Arthropoda > Insecta > Diptera > Polleniidae > Pollenia > Pollenia labialis. Next base: position 58,297,489 of record OX439143.1, read on the forward strand.
CTCCTTTTTGCCTCAAAAAGAGATTGAGCTTCTAAAATTGTATTATGCTGATCCGGAAATAGTGAGGTAGATTTGTTTTTAGGTGGTGATCTTTATCCTTCTTTTCTTCGTGGCGGAGTTAGACATGGTGTTTTTGAATCGTTAGTGGCTAAAGAAACCGTTTTTGGTTGGTAAGTTACTGGTCCAACGCCTGCTAGAGTTTCCCCTCGAATAGTTAGAGTGTCTCATATGACAAAAGTTGCAATTGATGACCAATTATCGAAGTTTTGGGAGTTGGAAAATGTGTCTCAGAGGCGTATTTTATCAGAAGAGGATAAAAAATGCGAGCAGATCTACAGTTCTACTACCACTAGAAACTCTGACGGGAGATATACTGTTAGTCTGCCATTCAAAAATAGTTTGCTTTCGCTGGGTCCCAATAGGCATACGCTGAGCGTAAGGCCCAGTACGATGAGGTCCTAAAATAATATTTAGCTCTAGGGCACATGGAAAAAGCAGAAAATGCTAGAGGTGACCCGAGTTATTATTTACCCCATCATCGCGTTTTTAAGCCAGAAAGTACAACAACGAAATTGAGGGTAATTTTTAATGCCTCAAGTCCGTCGGCAAATGGCAGAAGCTTAAATGATTTGTTGTACACTATTTTGCAGGCTGAAATAGTAAATCTAATTCTGAGATGGCGATTTTTTCAGTTTGTATTCAATGCGGACATTTCAAGAATATACCGGCAGATTTTCTTGACTATCACACACAGGCCCTTCGAGAAAATAGTGTTTCGTAGCAGTGATAGTACAGAACTTATTGATTACCAACTAAAACCGGTGACTTTTGGCGTAATTTGGCCCTTAGAATCCTTCTAGAGTTGGCAAATGATGAAGAGCGACGTTTTCCGTTAGGCGCTAGAATATTGCGAGAAAATATGTACGTAGACGATGCCCTAGTTCGTGCTCATTCAATCGCTGATGCTTTAGTGGCGCGGGAAGAATTAATTAGTATTTTAGATATGGGGGGATTTGAGCTCAGAAAATGGACCTCGAATTCTGAAGAAATTTTTAAAAATTTGCCCATGATCACCTGCTAAATTCTTCATTTTTGTCGGTCGATGAAAAAAGCACAACAAAAACGTTAGCGATTCGCTGGAATGCAGCAGAAGATGTGTTTTTCTTTGTTGGTGAAAAGATAGCACTAAAAACCTCATATACCTGCAGGTTGGTTGGCTCCGGTGGTAGTAGCAGCAAAAATAATAATGCAGCAAATGTGGCTTGATAAGATCGAGTGGGACAATGCTTTCAAGCAAGTGGCTCTACAGAAATAGCAGAATTTGGTTGCAAATTTTGCGGATATTGAAAAAATCAAGTTGCCACCATGGGTTCAATATTCGCCTGGCTGTACTATTAAATTGCATGGGTTCTGTGACTCGTCTGAGTTGGCGTATGCAGTTACAATATATACATAAGGGTACAGCTCGAAAATAAAGTTTTGTCAAGTTTGCTCACATATAAAACAAAAGTGGCCCCAATAAAGAAGCCGTATTTGCCTCGTTTGGAGTTCTGTGGAGCAGTTCTTTTGGCAAAATTGGTCGACAATATGGTACCTACTTTTAACGTGAACAAGTCCCTCCTTTATCTGTGGTCCGATTCCACAATTGTCTGAGTTTGGCTAAGAAAACCACCCTGTAGCTGGAATACGTTAGTGGCAAATAGATTGGCTACAGTATTAGAAAAAGTGGGGAATAAAAATTGGTGTCTCTTGGCTTCAGGTGATAATCCTGCCGATCTAGCAACCAGGGGGCTGATCCCTGCGGATTTAAAAGAAAACATGCTCTGGTGGCACGGACCTGAGTGGCTCAACCTGGAGCAGTCTTCGTGGCCTGTAGGAGCGGCGGAGTTTGAGACGGCAGAAGAGTCGAAAGGAGCTCAAGTTTTTGTTGCAAGATCGACTGATCAAGAAGACGTTATTTACTGCTTTTCTAGTTTATCTAGAGCATATCACGTAATCGCCTATATGTTTCGATTTGTTGCCCTGGCGAGTGAGAAAAGGCGCGAAAAGGTCGATTATGGTTCGTTGAAGATTTCGGCTAATGAGTTGAAGTTTGTAAGAAATCGCTTATTTTATCTCTCTCAACAAATGCAATTCTCAGGGGAGTTCAGCTGTCATAAAGCGAGTAAGAAAATAGATTCACGTAGCCCCCTGTTGACACTTACCCCATTTGTTGATAGAGACAACATAATCCGTTCAAATAGTCGTCTTAGCTCTACTACTTGTTTGTCCTACAACGAAAGGCACTTTATCATCTTGGCATATGGCAGTAGATAAGCTCGGCTGCATGTAGAGTTCGTTCACACCTTAGTCCTGCATGGAGGCCCTCGTCTGGGCCTTAATGTAGTCCGGCAAGAGTGCTGGATCATTCGGGTTCGTAATTGCAAAGTATGTGTTCTTTATATGAAAAAACTTCAAAGTCAGATAATGGCTGCTTTGCCGGAAGAGATAACTACAATTTGTCGCCCATTTACGAATACTGGCGTTGATTTTGGTGGCCCGTTCGAGGTAAAAAGTTTTACTGCAGAATCTCCAAAGGCTACGTGTGTTTTTTTGTGGGTTTCGCGACAAAGCCGATTAACCTTGAAGCTGTAAGTAGGGTTGCCATTTTTGAAATTGGAAAAATCAGTACATCGTAAGAAAAATACCAGTACATTCGGAAAAAAACCAGTACACAAATTTTGACGTAAAATTTTATTGAATTCAAAAGTTTTAAACGATTATTAAAACAAAAAGAAAATTATACGTTAAAAATAATTAATTTTTCTATTTTTTAAAGCAAGAACTTAACAAAAACCATACAACAAAAACATCACGTTACAATATTAAAAATAGATAGAAGTAATGTAATTGATCGGCACATTTGTTGTAAATGCACAAAAAATTCTAAATTCATACAAATTACTGTCAATATAATGAGGGTATTCACGAGGTCTCCAATCTAGCCATATTGTCATAGGCTATAAAACTAAAACCCCTTAAAATTTTTTGGTTTTGAATTACAAACGAAAAGATGCCTTAAAATAAAATAGTTAGGAGAAAAAAATTTATTATTTTATGAAATTTTTTAACGTCAAGACCAATAGTTTGGAGCAATTTTTAAATAATGACTTATGAAAATGTGACTGGATAGGAGACCTTGTGAATACCCTAAATACTTTGCCAATAATTTGGTTGCAACTTTAGAACACTTTTTTCTTCCCCAACTAAAATTGGAAGCAATTTTGGAATCAGGGAAGATTTCTTTGAAAAGTTTGCTGCTACAATCAGCTGAAGCGTAGCTGTGGCCATGAATGAAATGAAGATACTGTTTTTTTGATGACTCCCTGATATATTTGGCCTACCTAGCATTTGCACAAGAAGGTAATTTCTTGCAAGTTGAAATACACTTACACTTTTTCACTAACATTCACGCAATTTTTGTATTTTCAGCCAATCGGCTATTTTTACGATTTTTCGTTGCCCTGCAAATAATATTGGACCGCCTGATCCATTTTGATTAAATTGACTACTCAGTGAAGTGGTCCGATGTAATGCAAGCATGGACCATGTCATTGTCAAAAATTGTTTGTAGTGAGACAATATGTCTCGTTTTTTAACGACATGTTTTCACTTCTAAACGAAGTTAAAACTAATCCTCTTGTGTATACAATGAAGTAGTTTTAAGACAACTCCTTTGTAATCCAAAGCTGGGTTATATGGCCTAGAACATCGTAATGGTTAATAGACCATGTTTTTCCATACGTTTAGGTCACTTTTGGACTAGTCCTATTCCCTTGTGGGCTACATTTTACACGCGTGTTTGGACTAGTACTAAAATAAGGAAATTTCCCCCCCCTAAATTCTAAAAATATTTTTGGTTTCTCTCCATAATACAATAATAATATTTTTTTATATGCACAAAATTTTAGGAAATCCCAGCAAAGTTTTTTTTTTGTTTTTTTTATTGAATCTAACGAAATTTTCAATAAGTATCCAAAACTTAATTCTAATAGTTATTTATTAGATATTTCCAATGAAACATCTAGTTTACTGTATTTAAATACTTATTATTCTACATTCTATCCCAGCAGGTGGCATCTATTTATATCCAAAGAATAAACGTTTGACTTGAAAATGCGTGCGGTCGAATTATTAATAAGCCTTAGCATGTATATGCAATATTTATGTATATATGTGTTATATGAATCAAAATTCTATTCGATAATTTTTGACGAAAACACAGATTTTTCGGGGAAAACCCAAATTTCCTTATCTTAAAGATATTTCAACATACAACAAAAAGTTATTAGGAAAGCATTTATTGGCTTTGTTGTAAACGCATTTGAAGAGGCTTCAAAGGATATTGATAATGTGATATGTCAATTGATGCGAAGGCACTATCATCAATAGTTCTAAAAGCTTTGACAAAGTTTAGTCTGACCTAAAAAATTGTGTAGGAAATGGAACAGATGGGTGTCCTCTGATGTCATCAGAAAATGGAGCTGTTATAAAATTCTGGACAAATGCAAAACAAACGCCTTGCTATTCCCATAAATCAAACAACTCAATTTTAAAAAGCAACAAAATGCCATTAATACAATAAGTTGTATCATTTGTTAAAGAAACGACAAATTTTTTTAAATATATTCATCCCAAGCGAAACACGTTTTAGCAAAGTATTTGGGAGCCAAACTCTCTACATTATGCGAGACAAGATGGTTTACATTTTACACCTTGCAACAAGTGTACATCATATAGTAGAAGCTTTGGAAAAAATATCTGAGTGGAAAGGCAGAGATACTTCATCAAAAGCCTTATGTTAAGGAACTCGCTTAGTACTTTGGAATTCATTTGAGGAATAGTATCATTTTACAAAAGCACGATATAGATCTTCAAAAAGGATCAAGCCTTATCAAAACTTAAATCATGTGCCTTAAAGAGAAAAGAAATAAAGCCGAAGAACTATTTAAAGCGATTTTTGAAAAAGTTAAAGTTATCTGCGTTCAAATCGAGGTTCCAATCACATTCAAAATGTTGAAGATTACTACCGAGTTGTATGTTACATTCCTCTTATTGAATTTATTTTAGAAGATCTCAAAACACGTTTTCCAATAGATCTCCTAAATGTATTAAACATACCTAAACTTCTACCTCAAAGTGTAATCAAGTCAAATACAGATACAAAACTTTTAAAATCAAAACTAGCTGATGAGCTGATTATGTTGATAAAAGATATATTTAAACACCTAATAACATCTAAACTTGATTCTGAACGGTTGCATTGGCAACAAACATGGAAAATATCTGAAAATCTATCAGATAACTGTGATGAAGATATCTACCGAAATCTAAGAAAAATATTAAAAAATTTTCATTTCAATGCTCGTCAGCAGGGCAAGTTTAAAATAGCACGAAAAATGGCTGGCAAAATGCACGAAAAAGTAAAAAAAATGGCACAAAATGGCAAAAATAAACATGTTATTTAAGAATCTTTTTTTTTATTAAGTTGTTTTTGTAAGCACAATAGTATGTTTCTTCAAATTGTCAAAAAAAAAAAAAAAAATTCTGGGGGCAAAACGCAAGAATTTGGAAGTTTATACATTTTTGATCCAATTTTTGTTATAAAATTCTGTTTAATAAAGAAATATTTTTATAATATTTGTCACAAAATTTTTTTATCAGGGAAATGTTATTAAAGAACGACGTTTTCCTTTTATCACATAAAACAGTTCTATAAATGAAAAACACTCTTTCAACATCGCAAGATGTAACTGGACCATATTTGAACACTAAAAGTTCAGATGGAGAAAGATTGTCAATAAATTCATCCGTCTCACTTTCATTAAAACAAAATTGTGAGAAAATCGATTAAAACACTTTTTTAAAATTGAAATGCCAAGCCATATAGATTTTTCAGGAGTATTGAATAATTTACCACATGTATTACGATCTAAAACGTTTTTCAAACTTTTTAACAAAATCTTTTTACTGACACCTGGTATTATTTTCCTTAGCACTATCAAGTAAGCCAAAGCTTTTATTCATAGAAATCCCTTTCGTTTGTAACTTCAAGAGGCTTGAGCAGATGCATTGAAAGTACTTTTTACGTCCGATTTTTGCATTATTCAGTTAGCATTTCGAATAGATTCTGCCTCATATTCCCTAAGCTTATTAAAAAATTTTTTTCTATGTTGCAAAAAGGTATTCTTTAGCAAGCTGGACCAAAAATTGCTTTTTAAAAAAATAATTGAAGAAATGGCAAAAATGGCATATGCCATAAAAAACTTGCCCTACTCGTCAGTAATGCTACGAAAGAGAGGTCATTTCCTACCCGTCGTCTAATAAAAACATGGCTCAGATCAACAATGACAGAAGAAAGACTGTACTATCTAAATTTGCCTCACGAGGAAATCATAAATTGCTTATTTAAAAAAATTAATTTATATTGAACTACTCTTATATTTCATTTAACCTTATTGTTGAGTTTGTTTTAATAAATATACACATATTAATTTTAATAAACTTTTAAAATAAAATTTTTTACTTGTCAAAAAAAAATTTTCCCCCCCCCTAAGGCTCGAGCTGGATCCGCGCCTGACCTGTTCGCATGTGCCGCTTTATATCTGTTTTACACAGAGGACACAGAGGACTTTTGCGTACTGATTTGGATGTTATGCATAAACCAGTACATTGAATAAAAAGCAGTACGTGTTCTGGTAAAATCAGTACGAATGGCAACCCTAGCTGTAAATAACTTGTCTACCCCTGCCTTTCTAGCAGCCTTGGCCCCCTTCGTCAACAGTCGTGGTTGCCAATGCTGCATCTATTATAACAACGGCAGAAATTTCGTTGGCGCTGCTAGGGAAATTGACGCATACTTCGCCAAGAGCGCAAAAGAGTTTCGTGACACGAAGGTCAAAAATTATGGTCACCAGAGTTTGTCGTGGCACTTTATCCCCGCTGCAGCCCCTCACGGTGGATCGGTCATCTATAACCCACCAAGAAGCCAAAGACATAAGATGCGTGGTAAACCGAGGCCGCACGAAGCTCACATTCTTCCGCCGGGACAAAGAAGGCCGCACACTAGACGTAGAGCTGGAGGTAGAAGAGCGCCTAGTTATACGGTAAAAGTCCCGTGGCAAGTGTGGAAGGCGAATAACTGGCACGGGGCGACGCCTCCTCGGCGGATCGACAATGGCACCGGAGCCGGGCCTATCATGTAGTGCTGGGGGCAGACGTAGCCAGCCGAATCTTCATCGGACCTGCGAAGGGCAAACCGGGGACGATGTACGTGCAAGATACGGTCTTTCGGTTTGCGTACTGTGGGAAATGAGTGGTGACCCGGGAAGAGGAAGTTTGAGGTTCTCTGGGCCGCACATCTTGTTATTTTGTTTATTGTTTATTTTTATTATGATTGTTGAATTTTTTATATATTAATACTTTTTTATTTTTTTCATTATTATTTTTTTTATTGTTATCATCAATAGCTCTGTTTCTTTACTTTTTGGGTAAAGTTCGTGCAAATGAGAGTAAGCATAAATTTCTCTCATAAAAAGACAATATTACACAAAAGTACGGGAACAGAAAAACCCAAATTTTAAGCACAAAATAAAAATTCAGTGTTTTGACAGTCTTTACAACACCAAAAAGTTTTGAAAAATTTTATATTGGCTCTAGAGTTAAACTACTTTTACTAAAAATAAAACAAAACAAACACTTTTACAATAACTAACATTATGTTTCCCTTATATTTCAGTACATAACTTTTTATTTAAGTACATTGTTTTATTCAACAATAATTTTTCCAGAATTTGGGTCATGAACTTTTTTCCTTTTCCTTTTTTGTTTTGTTTATGTTTTACAGCTGTTTCACAACTTACACAATTTGCACGAAGAAAAAGTCTGGGCTGTTTCGTGCAAGAAGAAGAAGAATTTTATTCTCTCAAATCCGCTCTCATTTACACAAATTAATAGTACGGGAACGCTTTTCGTGCAAATTGGGATCCCGAGGGATCCCAAAGTAGAGTAAAGAAACAGAGCTAATATTGCTGTTAAGTTTTTACCTTTTGCTATTTCTTTGAATTTTGATATGTTTATATTAATTTTTTGTTGATAATTTCAATTCGACTAGTTTTAAGTCTATGAATTAAAAAATTTTCTTTTCATATTGTAAATATTGGAATATCTTGATTTTACTTATTATGTTGCAGCTCCGTTGCAAGGCGGGGTGAATGTTGGCGTCTGGCTGGTGGGAACCGTTAACCAGATTGTTAACGGAATTTGCGCATAAAATATCGATTCATGGTGGAAACCAACTTATGATCCGACTACTTCGCGCGGAATTTTGAATCTTTCGTTTGAGGCGCTTAGTTGAAATGGTTATTATTAATAGCAAAACTTGCGTTTTGTACAAAAAACGCACTCTGAGTCAAATCATGGCTTCTTTGCCACCAGAGCGCACAACACACTCTTGCCCTTTCGCCACAACTGGAGTCGATTACGCTGGACCTTTCAACACTCGAAACTTTATTGGTCGAGCCTGCCTCATCGCGAAGGAATATGTCTGCATATTTGTATGCGTTGCCACTATAGCTGTACACTTAGAACCAGTAAGTGATTTATCGACCCAAGCATTTTTAGCCGTATTTTCCCGCTTTATTGGAAGACGTGGATGTCCAGCAGTCATATATTCGGACAACGGCACAAATTTTTTTGGAGCAGCAGAACTCATCAAAAAGGATCGTCTAGAATTAATAAAAACTCTTCAAACTCAAGTAACTCACAACGATAGCCATCAAAATATCATTTGGAAACTCATACCCCTGGTGCCCCACATATGGGCGGACTCTGAAGCCGGTGTAAAATCATAAAAAAACCCACCTAAAGAAAATGATACCAGATATGAAATTCACCTTTGAAGAGTTGTCAACAATTCTCAAGTCAACGATTTGGTAGTCATTAGGGTGATCGATCGAATAGTATTCGACCGGTTTTAACCGGTTATTTTAATTGTGCCCAAGTCGAATATTTTAAAATGGCAATTTTTCGAATATCGAATAAACCGGGTTTTTTAGTAAAATAAACCGGTTACTTAAGTAATGTGTAATTTATATACGTTTTCCTTACTTTTGTTATAAATTTACCCATAATTTAAGTATTTTTCTTATTGAATATTTGGCAAACTTAAACTTTTTATAAAAAATGTCAAAACAAAATGTAACAAAAGTCGAAAAAACATTATGAGCAATGTAAATACAAATCGCTTAAATAAGCGTGTGTTCCTGTAACAAAACCAAAAACAATTTAAAGCACTACAAAAAAAGTTCAGCTTAAAAAGTAATTAGCAATTTGACAGTGTTATAAATACTATATACGCATATCTTTATAAAGATGTCATCTTTGGTAATATTTCGAACTGACTTAAAAGAAAATTGTTCTTAAACGGCTTAAATGATAAGTTGCAAAGGATCTTTAACGACACGACTTATTAATCACTTTTAATTAGTCTACAAGCTTGACATAAATATGCGCCAAGTAAAATTATGCTGCCAATAATGAATAAAAAACTCTTAAGTAGTTCTAGCATATCTTCATGCTTAAAACAAGAACATACCGGCTGAATCAACGATATGGGAAAATTCTTCAGTATTATTAAACACCAAGAACTTAAAATAAAATTAAAGGAATCAAAAATGTTCTGGAAGGGCTTAAATTGTGTGATCGAGGAATTGACAGATATTTCATATAAAAAGCATGTTCATATTACATACTATTATTTCTATAATGCTGAAACAAAAAAAAATTAAAATATATATTCCTGGATAAAAGGTTTTGTTTCCCTCTTTTCAAAAATATGGCTGAAGTTTGCTGCTTCATATAGACATGCTTAACCAGCAACTGTTGGCTGGAGCAAACATTATTTAACGGTTTCTTAACTACATTATACATAAATGCAATTATCATCTTAGACATAAAGTTTAGCAAATAACTAGAAATTGTTTAAAATAATGCTTAAGTTTAATCATTTACTGGTGAGGCCCTATGCTGCTTATGGGATCGACGGGAACATATATGTATTTTGTTGGTTCCGCACCTTCGTGAATTGATTTGTTTTTATTCTTATTAACTTTTTATTACTAACAATTTAATTTGATTTTTGTATTTTTATGTATTCGAATTACAACCGGTTAACCGGTTATTTTTAAAATGCTTAACCGAAAACCGGTTTTTTAAAATAGCAACTATTCGGAATATTCGAAAACCGGTTATTGAAAAATGTCGAATAATCGATCACCCTAGTAGTCATCAAAAACAACAACTTGCCACCCAACGAATGGAAAATGGGTCGAATCACTATGACTCATATGGGAACTGATCAAAACTGTCGATTTGTCGACATCCCATTGATATTGACTCGAAAAATAAAATGCAAAAAATAATTTTTTATTTTTGCTCGAAAAAATAAAAATCAAAAAATAACTGTTATTTTTGCTCGAAAAAATAAAAAGCAAAAAATAACTGTTATTTTAGCTCAAAAATATAAAAATCAAAAAGTAACTGGTATCATCTGACTTTTATGAATAACGGAATAACTGTTACGGTCCCTGGATTTGATTGCTGTCAACATATTCAACCCCACACGACCCTCAAACTTTAACCGAATTGAGATCCTAGATGCCGTAATCATCACAACACCTTGCTACATTGTAACCTGCTTTGCGGACCTATGTTAAACTGCACCAAGTCATGGTGCATCCTGTAAAATATTAACGGTCCTTAAATTGTTATTTATTTATTTCACATCTTGTCATTAAATTATTTTTCTTGTACTTAATTTAACTTGCAAGATCATTTTTTAACTCATTAAAACTCACTCTAGTTTCAATTGTTGAACAAAAAAAACGTAAAATGGCAAAAGTAAAAAACAACAAAAACATTAAAACAAATTGTGAACAAAATGTGAACATAAATAACAAAAACAAGACTGTTAACAGAAACACACAACAAATTGTCAATTGGAAGTAAAATAAAAAATAAACAGTGAAATCTCATAAAACATAAAATACAAAAATAAACAAAAGTGTTTTATTTAAAAATTTAAAAAGAAAAAGAACCAACACACAAAATCAACCCCAAACATTCCGTATTTCCCCTTTTTGGTAATTTTTCTCCCCATTGAAGTATCAAAAATTTTAATGTTGTAGTCGGAGCCCATTTAATGCGTACATTTATGCCAAAGAATAGAGAAAATTACTTTGTAAAAAAGTGCCAACAATATTTGCGAATTTCACTTGTATTTCAATTTCAAATAATGTTGGGTGTCAAAAAAGTACCAAAATTCAGATTTTACCTGTTTACATCCCAAAAGGGCTGAGCTTAAAAAAAGCACCAACCACCTATCCGTTTATTTTTCTAAAGAACAACGATAAGCATTTAATTGTTTTCGGTCTCTTTTAGTTTTGGAGATATGAGTGAGGTTAGATTAGGAGGACCCTAGCTTAAGCACTTTAGTGGAGCCTTATGTAAAAAACAATGCGTGCTGTTTTTGGGATACAGAGTATACAGAGGCGACACGAACCAGTAGATATTGTGTTTTGTTCTGTCTTTTTATCTGTATCCCTCATAACGAAAATCAAGGAACACAAATTTTTTTCAGAGATTTATTTACAAAACTGTTGTAAAAATTAACTTTTATATAAGTACATAACATAACATAAGAAAACAAAACAAAACAATATTACTAAATAAATTTTTTTGTGCAAAACAAAAACCTTGTTAAACTAAAAATTGGTTCAACGTGGTTTGTGTTTTGTTATTTTGTTTCTGATCACGCAAAACGCTTTCTGTCTCTTTCTGCGAAAGATTACTTCGCAACTGATTTGGACAAGTGACGCAAGACACTTGTTTCACCTCTATACTCTCTGTAATTTAGATATGGGGCAATGCGAATTGACTAGAAGGTGGGGTCAACAATACTGCTTCTGTGGTCGGGTTTTCAAAAATATTGCTAGATAATAAATAGGTTTGTTTTCATAAAAAACTAGTTTGTATACAAACTTTGACAAGTCTCCAACGAAAAAAACACTTGACCCAACCTTCTTGACAATTCGCCTTGGTATGGGGGTAGCAAAGATTCTTTTTTTGCAGTTCTAAGGGCTTCATTGATATAATATTGAGCGTGAATGTTGCAATTTTTATTTGTTTTGTATGTTGATAGACTTGGGCTAGTGTAATATGTGTAAGAGAAAAATGGGCGTAGCATAAAAGTGAGAACATTAAAAGCTAGCCAAATTAAGAATCATTATTATATGTAACTTGGCGTTAGCTGCTATCCGGCATATAACAGACTCTGTTTGAGAGATAACACATTACTAACTATCTGTCAACTTAATTTTAAATTTATCTAACTTCAAGTTGTAATAATGGTCCTAAGTTTAAGAAGGTCTTTCATACGAAGCACAAAAAATTTGACAATCGGGGGGAAAGATCCGTGATGGCATAAGTGGCACCTAGAAGATTATGTCAGATTTAATAGTCACCCAAGGAAAAAATTAAGCCATAGACAAAAAATGACAATACAACCATGCTATTTAAAGTATTAATAATATTTTAGTAACTATTAACCATATTATATTTGGAGGTAACCAAAATATGGTTGTGGCTTCTTGATGGAGGACTAATTTAATCAAAATATGGTTGTAGGTAACAATTAAAGATAAAATGTTTAAAATTTTCTATAAAAATAGTTTTGTTGGAGGTGACCATATTAAAACATGTTTTTCTCTAGGTGTAATAACATAATAACAAAAAAAAAATACTTAAGTAACTTATTTTGGGTTATTTCCAATAACCATATTTCTATGCCAATCTTAAGGTAGATTTGGTCCAAACATAAACTAACCCATATTGCATAATTTTAATTAAATTGGTTTGTTTTTGACTATACATAGTTCCCATATTACCGCTACCGAAAAAAAGTTTCTTATGCCATAAAATTATTCTTAAAAAAATTTTGATTGATACAACATTTTGCTGTGTCATTGCAAAATTTTGTGCTTGTAGGTGCTAAATTGAACATTGGTCCCATTTAACCCCTTCTCTAAAATCGTTTTAAGACGAAAAAATATCTTAAGCAAATCTGACAAGGTAAATTGTTATGACTATGAAACTAAACTTCTTAAAATAAATTTGGTTTGCTGGCTCCATGATTGCCCATCGCTCCTGTATATACATACTGTGGTCAGACTTGACCACACTTGTATTATAATGTATTTTTCTTGCTCAAAATGTATCTTTTATTAAATTAAAATCCCAATTATATACAAAATCCTTATTTATAAAGTTTATTAAGTAAATAAATAAAACTAAAACTTTGAGCAAAAAGTTTGTGTACGTGGCACTTACAAAAAGTCACCCAAAATATTAGAGAGATTGCAAACCCAGTCGTCTCTAGCATTTCTGCTTAAAATTTATAAAAATTGTTATATTCATGAAAAAAAAGATAAAGAATCCTATGGGAAACATATTTATTAAAAATTTAAGGATACGTTTACACATTTTATTTATTTATTCACATTAATGTTTAAGATCGTTATTGCTGGTTACGTAATACTTAGAGATTTTTTTCACAAATAAAACCCAGTTTTCCACTGCAAATATAATCGTTCCATTTGAATAAAGGGCTTTTGGCACATATATGTGCACAGTGCAGCCTATCCTTATCATTGTCCGGATTATTGTCCGACCAAAAGGTGAAATTAAAAGGGTTACCCGTGGTCGCCCAGACGAAGGTCCGATTATATTTTTTGTAACCGCCGAGCCATAAGTCTTGGGAGTGCCCTATAACCCTTTTCAATAGATTAATAATAACATTATTTTTTTCAGCTGAATCGATTATAAGAAGTTGATAATTTCTGCTGGTACACTGATTCCAGGCCGTATGCCAGTTGTACTAAAAATTTAGTTTATCAATTTTTTTTTCTTAAAATCTTTATAAGAAATTACATACCTCCTGATCCGTTTCAATAAGATATGTCTGGCCATCTGATGCATTATGTGGCGCAAGGGTGCTTGATACTGTCTCTAGTAGGCTGAACCAAATTATAAAGACACTTAAAATTAAGTTTAAATTCATTATTGCTGAACGTTTATTTTTTTTTCATTTGTATTTATATTAAGATCTTTGTCGATCCTTTTTTCTTTCGTGATAAGCTTGATATTGGCTGTAGCAGTAAAAAGCAAATTATAAAGACTTCCGTAAGCGCGACGAAGAGATTCTTCAAGACTAAACTTTTAAAGTTAAATGTTTAGATGTCTAATAAATTATCGTATTTATACTTTTTTAATATTTTTTTGTACATATTACAATGTATAAGAGTTTGTCACATTGTCTTATCAGTTTAGAAATCAACTAAAAATTAAGAGAGTTACGGTTTCGCTTACCGCCAGAGAATCTGGTATGTTTCACAAGAACGGTGTGAAGTTCTAAGTAACTATTGCTCGGTTAATGAAGTTAGAATATAATTTGTTTGTGTATTTGTAACTCTTAGTAAAGAAACCACTTAGTAAAGAAACCATTAAACAAGTAGAAATTATTAATATTTTTCATTAAAATCCAAATAGTTGAAAAAAATGTTTTTTTTATAGCTTTTTCCGAAAAAATGTATGAGGAAGAACAAATTTTTTATTTAAACAGAGTGATGGTCTGCCCATAACTTAACATAGGCCTACACCGCAACCAATTATAATACTGACGTCAGTTTTTGGAAAGATTGGAGAAACGTTTATAGATCTTAATAGAGCCCATTCCTGAAATATTTTAAATGTCGGCGGAGGGTATCAAAGATTCGGCGCAGCCGACTATAACACTCTACCTTGCCTATTAAAAATGTTGTGCAAATATATTTTTTTTTAATGAACAAAATATTTATTTTCAAATTTAAAAACAATTTACTTAACTGTTTATTTATTCAATTGTTTTTTTTATGAATTTGTCAATGAAATAATTGAAACTTTGTAAGAAATATACTTTTAAAATACATAGGAATGTATGCATGTACATTATAGGGGTTCGGTCCGGTAGAAAAAAAAAACTTGAGCCAGTCAGCCCCAATAATTAATTGGCCCTTGATATACGCACTTTAATGACACGTTTTAAAATTGAGTCCCTTTTTCTTTTTTACATATAAGCCACATTAAACCGAGTCAATCCCAATACAAGACAAACACAAATTGCACCAGTCTCGCCCTAAAAGCAGTTTTGTTTTTATGTGCCGACATTTGAAGTTATATCTAAACATATCGTATATCATTTTTAAGCCACGGTCGAGCCATTAAGGCTGATATGCGTAAAGAGGCTGTAAAAATAAATTTTCCAAAGTTGTAGAAACTTCATTGATGTACCTTTCATTCTAGGTGCAAATTTTATTGTTTTGTGTTGGGATTGACCTGGTTTAATGTTACATGTATGTGAAAAAGAAAAAAGGTGCCCACCTTTAAGGCGTGTCATAATTGATTTAAAAAACATAAATGTGAGAGTGAGCAGTTTATGACATTTACTGTTTGAAAATGATATCATGTAAATGTTGGCCTAGACTGCGTCTGAGGTGATCCAATTTTGGGTGATTCTTTCGCGCATAGCTACTAGTATCTAGCGAATAACACAAATAGTGTTGGCTTTCAGAGCATCAATTGTAGCTGGATTATTCCTGAAGGCTTCAGACTTGACATATCCCCAGAGAAAATAGTCTAAAAGTGTGATGTCGCACAAATGTGGCCAATTTACTGTAGCAAAACGTGAAATTAAGTGCTTACCAAAATGATTTCTGAACAAGTGTGAGAATCAATATGAACACTCGTTTTCTGGACTTTGTTATTTTTTAATAAAACACGTGGTGATCGACCGTCTCGTTTGGCAACCGTGTTCCGACTCTCTCGTTTCATTTCCATCTTCATATTGAGGCTTACCCTGCCTTTACACATGCAAGTAATTACTTGCAAGTAGTGCATACGTATTATCAACGAAGATGTCGAAGAAAAAGCTTGCAAGTAGCTTGAGTGTTTACACAGTGAGTTGTAAGTTAATTTTTCAAATGTTCTCGTTGCGAAAACATCTTATTAAAAAGGTTTGTTTTTCGGTTTAAAAACATTACCATATTAAAAACATTACCATGCTATAACAAAATATATTTAATAATTTCTTCTTTTTTAATTTTCGGTCCATCTTAATGAAACAATTATGTTTATTTTATAAAATATGTGACTCCAGTATTGCCGTAGTGGCGATGTCATAATATTACTGAGAAAATATTTTGATTAACAATTTTTTTTTAAATGCTTAAAATTTATGATTAATATTGCCTTAAGATGCGATGTTGTATAGTTGTGCTTTTTTTATTTTTATAAATACACATGAAATCCGCTATAAACATTACTTTTATAATACTAAGTACTAGTTAATTGATACAAAATTCATCCACACTGTTTCTTCATTTGTCATTTTACTTTCTGCAAGTGTCAAATATTTACTTGCAAGCAAATTCTCTTGCAAGTTGGGCTGCCAGTACGAAAAATGTGATGGTGTTGGTGAAAAAGTGTGAGTGTATTGAGTTTTTCGAACTTGGACTTGCAAGTGTAAACCCTAGGTTACACAAGGGCATTGTTTCACGCAATGCTAATAGCGCCATCTTGTTGAAACCAGCGCTCACCGAGACAATGCGCTTGAATTTCAGGAAGCACATAGTCCGTTAACATGGTGCGATAAGGGTTACCACTGACGGTAGTATTCTGGTTTTCCTAATTTTTGAAGAAATATGTCCCATTATTCAACCAGCCCATAAGCCACACCATACCGTTGTTTTTAATGGATGTAATGGTAGTTTTGGTACTCTTCGGGTTGCTCATTAGCCCAAATACGGCAATTCTGTTTATGTTTTCTGGCTACGTGCGAAAAATTAGATATTAGGGGTTAAGGGTCCGAAATATGGTATAAGTTGCGCAACATGTTTTGATCGGGCTACAAGTGGCAACGCAGTGTACAAAAAAATGAAAGGGCGTTATCCTGAGGCATATCAAAAAATTAAAAAAAAAATATTTCTGGAATCCTAAGGGGTGACTGGTTCAACATTGGTTCAATATTTTGATGAAATTTTGTTTCATAGAAATCACACTTTTTAATTTCGTAAATATCTTAAACAGTAAACGATAATAATATGGTGGGGAAATTTGGTCCAATTAAGCTAAACGATGGCATAGAATCAATCATTTAAGTGCATTTGCAGGTCGGACAGACTTGTCAAAATTATCTGTCGACGTTGCGTATTTCTTTCATATATTGAATCTGCAACATGCTATGGTTAACTAACCATGCTATTATAAGTGTTAAACATGTTTTAGTTATTTTTGACCGTAACATGTTCGGAGGCAACCATAATATTGTTGTGGCTTCTTGATGGAGGACTAATTCAACCATAATTTGAACATTTTTTTAAGAATATACATATTACAGAAAAAAATATTTTTTTAATCAAACACAAAATTTTTCGAATCAAAACGTTTTTTGTTTAAACTAGGATCTACAAACAAATTTGCAAATTCAAACAATTTATTTTGCATTTCGTTTGTTGAAAAAAAACCCCTGATTTTGCAAGCAAATAATTGTGATTATACCCTTCACCTCAGGTGGAAAAGGGTATATATGTATAAGTTTGTCATTCCGTTTGTAATTTCTACAATATTGATCTTAGACCCAATAGAGTATATATATTCTGGGTCCTTATGGGGAGAGAAGTTGATTTAACGATATCCGTCCGTCTGTCCGTCTTCCGTCTTACGATTGATATGTGTTTTCCGGAGACTCCAGACATGATAGCGGCTAGGTTGTTTTACATTTATGTCACATATAGTCTACCATCGGTTGCTAGTGAAATTCAGCAAGATCGATCCACAAATGGCTGAGATATGAGCAAAAAATCACGACTACCTCTAATATTTTCCAAAAATCCCTAGTGGTTGTTGTAATTTTATTACTTTTTGCTGTATATCTGGGGAACGGCAAAAGCCAAAGTTTCCAAATTAGGTACACACATTTACAAAATCCTACAAAATGTGGGCGGGATTGGAGAAGTGGGCGTGGTACCTCCCGTACAAAAAAAATTAAAAATTGTATAAAAACCTAAATTTTAGGGCTGCCATATGTCCTATGGATATGACTTATATACCAAAATATCGAAAATTTTTAGTAGAACATATTTTATAAAAAATTCAGAAAAATCGGTTCAGATACAAAAAAGTTATGACCAAAATTAATTTTTTTTTTTTTAAATACCTACCCACTTTCGGGAACCATAGATTTCCCCGAGTCCAAGCTTTATACCACAAGTAAATGGTAAATTCCTTCTTAAACACGTCGGTATATAAGTCTGTCAAATCGGTTAAAAAATGGCTGAGTTATGAGCAAAAAACCATGACTACCTCTAATATTTCCAAAAAATCTCTTGTGGTTGTTGTTTTTTTGTTTGTGCTTTTATTCGAACGTGTTGAATGTTAGGCATATCAAACACACACATGTTTGTACATGATTGGTCGCTTAAATTGGAAAATACGTACATACCTACATATTAAACAAACAAAGTGACGGAATATATTCTACTTTAATTCTTCATTTGCATAAGCGTTAATGGCTGAGTTGTCTGGGCGGTTGCTCAAAGAAGCGTTGTTAGTAGCTGCCGGGGTTCAAATCCGGCATCCACCTTTTCAAAAAAACTTTTTTTAACTTTTTGTATATTCTATAAACGATTTTAAAATAATTCAGCAATTTTTGATTTTTTTAACAATGTAAATATTAATCGTTCGCTTAACTTACATGTAAAACAAAAATCATATTCTATACCTATTTGTTTTTTATTTTTTATTTAATTTGTTTATGTCCTAAAAACGATTTTAAAATTACTTAGGTATAAAGCTTTTCGATATTTTCATTTTATTGGCAATGACACAGTGTTTTATTTTATTTCGGCAAGCATATACGTACCTACATATGTACATAAAAAGTTGTATGTACATAATTTAATTAAATCCATACTAACTAGTAGGTTAACCTAGCTATTGCAAAGCCATACATATGTATGCACATGAGTATGTATGAATGAGCAAAAGTTATTTATGTATAAAGGCATTGCTTTCGTAATTGTTGTTGTTGCATTTTATTTTTATCTCTTATTGCTGTAGTAATTGTTGTTATTGTGTTTCGTCTAATAAGCTGTTGCTACGTTGATCTCTTCTTGCATTTCTCTTGGTTGCGGTTTTTTTGTTGTTTTTTGTATAATCTTTACCACAAGTGGTGGATTTTAATGTGTTTTTTACGCATACACATGTATGTATGTTCATAAAATTCTCTCAATATATTTTAATTTAACGCTTCTTCAATAAAACCGTTCGTAATTGAGTTGTCTAAATTCTCGCTTACGGCTCGTAAGATTGCGAGTTCAAGTCTCCAAAATAAATTTTTTTTTTATTTTTATTAAATTTTTTTATACACGATTTTAAGATTAAATATAATTAAAACTTATATAACGAATTTCAAACATCAACTTTGTCAAATGAGGAAACGGACTTAGTTATATACATACATTTTTTGATTTTGTCATAGGTATTCTTTTTAAAAACTTCTTGTTCTTATCTCACCATGGTGAAGGGTATTTAAGATTCGGCATAGCCGAATATAGCACTCTTACTTGTTTTTTTTTTTGTTTGTGCTTTTATTCGAATGTGTTGAATGTTAGGCATATCAAACACACATATGTTTGTACATGACTGCTCGCTTAAATTGAAAAATACGTACATACCTACATATTAAACAAACAAAGTGACGGAATATATTCTACTTTAATTCTTTATTTGCATAAACGTTAATGGCTGAGTTGTCTGGGCGGTTGGTCAAAGCATCGTTGTTAGTAGTTGCCGGGGTTCAAATCTCGGCCCTCCTTTTCAAAAAAAATTTTTTTAACTTTTTTTATATTCTATAAACGCTTTTAAAATAATTCAGCAATTTTTGATTTTTTTGACAATGTAAATATTAATCGTTCTCTTAGACCCCTTTCAGACTCGGCAAGTTAGTTGCGCAAGTAACTTGCCGAGTACAACAAAGTCTGTACTAAATATTTGTTTCCTTACCCCGACCTTACCGCTGACGTCAACAAACCAAGAGTTGCGCAAGAGACTTGCGCAAGTAACTTGCCGAGTGTGAAAGGGGTCTTAACTTACATGTAAAACAAAAATCATATTCTATACCTATTTGTTTTTTATTTGTTATTTAATTTGTTTATGTCCTAAAAACGATTTTAAAATTACCTATAAAGCTTTTCGATATTTTCATTTTATTGGCAATGACACAGTGTTTTATTTTATTTCGGCAAGCATATACGTACCTAGGTACATATGTATGTACATAAAAAGTTGTATATAATTAAAATAAATCCATACTAACTAGTAGGTTAACCTAGCTATTGCAAAGCCATACATATGTATGCACATGAGTATGTATGAATGAGCAAAAGTTATTTATGTATAAAGGCATTGCTTTCGTAATTGTTGTTGTTGCATTTTATTTTTATCTCTTATTGCAATCAGACCTGCCATATTTGCCGATTTATCGGCATTTTGCCGATTTTTGCCTCCAAATTATCAAAGTGCCGATTTGCCGATTTTTGCTCAAAAAATGCCGATTTTTTGATAAACAACTTAACCAAAGTAACTTTTTGTTGGATTTAGTACAATTTATTAATTTTGGGTAACATTGAAATACTTGTTTCATTAAAAAGAAAGAACTGTTATTAATTTAGCGCGTTTGCTAAGAAAAAAAGGTTAGATTTGTCCTATATTATATGCAGTGTTTGTTATGTATGTTTACCCAACACACACATTTTGCAATTGTAAAGAATAAAAGAACTTGATCAAAAACAAAAAAAAAATATCACCAATTTTTTTTGACAAAAGCTAAAAGAAGAAAAAAAAGTTAAATTAAAAAATATAAAGTACCTACTTTATATTTGAATTTGGAAATAGATTTTTACTTACAAAAAAGTTGAGGCAAGCTTAATTCAAAATTCACTTTTAAAAAAGAAACTTAAATCAAAAAATGATTTTTATAAGCGCATTTAAGGATGACCCAAGTTCATCCGATAACCAATCTTTTGTAAGAAAGTCAAGTAAATTAACAAACTTTTTAGCAACAAAATTTAGATTTAAAAGTGAGAATTCTCCTGGTTCATTTCCAACAATGTGGAAAAATGTTAAGCCAAGTCAACCTTAATAAAACGAAATTTTAATGTACCATGCAAATTAATCTTTGCAAAGAATTCATCATTCCAAAAATTATTCAAAATGTTAAACTATTTTCATGCTTATATTAAAATTAAGGATTTAATAAAAATGTCAAGCTGAATCTAATATAACAAAAAGTACAAAACTTTAAAATAATTTACCCTAAAGTGCAGAATATACGTACCTATACATTTTTGTTTCTAATTACTTACAATTTATTTGTAAAACGTTTATTTTTTGTTGAATTTTATGCTATTAGCATAAGGTAATGTAAAATTGTTCTGTTTTGATATTTTTTTCCACAAAAAAATTGTTTTACTGTACTTAAAATAGGTATTTTTCGTTTGCCGATTTTGTGCCGATTTCTTTAAATTAAAATGCCGATTTTTTTTTGAAAATATGCCGATTTCTTACCAAAAACACCTGGCACCCCTGATTGCAATGCCTTTAGGGATAGCTGTAGTAATTGTTGTTATTGTGTTTCGTCTAATAAGCTGTTGCTACGTTGATCTCTTCTTGCATTTCTCTTGGTTGCGGTTTTTTTGTTGTTTTTTTTTATAATCTTCACCACAAGTGGTGGATTTTAATGTGTTTTTTACGCATACACATGTATGCAGCGTTACCGTTGGTGCCACTAAAGTAGCAATTTGCCACTTTTTCGACTGCTTGGATACTATTTGGCCACTTTTACAAAATGCACCCAAATGTGATACTTTTTGTAATTCTTGCCACTTTTTTGATACTTTTTACGTTAGGAAAAGATACATTTTTTCATTCTGTTTTGTTATAACTCCCATACTAGCCTTGAAAATTGGGTTCCAAGTGAAGACATTCTACGAAAGTATAGAAGTCGTTTTTTTTTTTTATTTATTTATTTATTTAAGATTATGGATTTAAATCCGTACAGACTATAATTAAAATACGAACAATATTATTAGCTTATGTATTTAAAAATAAGATAATACCACGTTTAATGACACTGGCACTTAAAGAAAAGTCAACTAAATGATACATTTCATTAAAATTTCTACATATTCTCCGGAAAGGATCAGAATTTGCATAGTTTGTGTGAAAGGCCTGAAGATATAATGGTATGTAATTGCGAGTTGATCGCTGAGGAACGTTGAGTTTGACATTATTAAGCAGGAATTCCGAACTAACGTTGCCATTAAGCAAATTAACTAAAAACGCAATGTTAAGCATTTTTCTTCGGCTTACTAGTGATGGTAATTTAACGATAGCAAGGCTTACAGAGTAAGAAGGAAGTACTTCAGAAGGATTCCAAGTTGAGTTTCCTAAGCAGAACAATAAAAATTGTTTTTGGACAGATTCTATTCGATTTATGTGAACATCATAATCAGGATCCCAGATAATAGAGCCATATTCGATGATAGCTTAATTTCAGTTATGTATTTTTATAAAGCTTTTTTGTAATAGTCATATTCCTTCAATTTTTCAGAAATGACTTTATACACTACCAGACTATTATATTGTATTTTCTTGTTACATTTTACCTTAGCTTTCCTTTGGAAAGCAATGAGGTATATTGTATGTAAAGAAAAATTTACAATTATTAGACACCAGCAGAATGTAATGCATTTTCTGGCCCGCTACGGCCTTCGTCAGCATTCTTTGTGTCACAATTTTAACAAATAGAAACTGGGAATTATTTCCTTCCGAAGGTTACTTTATATTATATTCACAAAGAATGCTGACGAAGGCCGTAGCGGGCCAGAAAATGCATTACATTCTGCTGGTGTCTAATAATTCGAAAAATAAAAAATATTCAATATAATATAAAGTAACCTTCGGAAGGAAATAATTCCCAGTTTCTATTTATTAAAGAAAATATTTTATAAAAATAACTTCTCGAGAGAAAAATTTATTTTAATTTTTGCAACAAATGAGCCTTTAGTATGTATGTCTATTGTAATACGATCAATTGTTTTTTAGTGCATATAATTACTACATATATGTTTTTTGTTATGTTTTTATACCATTTATAAAATGTTATTTAAAATTATCAAAAAGTAATTTAAATTTTTGGGAATACAAAATTTAAATTTCAAAAGATTTTGTTATTCGTGCTAAATTCCCAGTTTTTATTATTGATAAAAACACTTGAAATTTATTGTTGATGGGATAAGCTATTCCTATGCGCATTTCACTGGTTGCTTAGGCCAGATCATCAGGAAACTTCATCCATAAAGATTTTAGAAAAACTAAAGATATTAAACCAAGTAAAAATGTTAAACGTATAAGACTTATAGCAACAGTTCTACTTGTAATAATATCAAAGCTTAAACAAAACAACATCAACAATAAACAGTGCGTTCATCTCGTCTTACATTCCCCGCTACAATTAGTTGAAATTCTCTCAACATTAATTGTAGTTGTAAGTAGGTTAAGAAAAACAAAATAAAAAACAACAACAACTTACAAAAGATGTTGTCAATTAAGTGTTTTTTAGGCCGTGCACCCGCCTGTTTATTATCAAAAAGTAATTTCAGTTTTTGGGAATACAAAATTTAAATTTCAAAAGATTTTGTTATTCGTGCTAAATTCCCAGTTTTTATTATTGATAAAAACACTTGAAATTTATTGTTGATGGGATAAGCTATTCCTATGCGCATTTCACTGGTTGCTTAGGCCAGATCATCAGGAAACTTCATCCATAAAGATTTTAGAAAAACTAAAGATATTAAACCAAGTAAAAATGTTAAACGTATAAGACTTATAGCAACAGTTCTACTTGTAATAATATCAAAGCTTAAACAAAACAACATCAACAATAAACAGTGCGTTCATCTCGTCTTACATTCCCCGCTACAATTAGTTGAAATTCTCTCCACATTAATTGTAGTTGTAAGTAGGTTAAGAAAAACAAAATAAAAAACAACAACAACTTACAAAAGATGTTGTCAATTAAGTGTTTTTTAGGCCGTGCACCCGCCTGTTTATTATCAAAAAGTAATTTCAATTTTTGGGAATACAAAATTTAAATTTCAAAAGATTTTGTTATTCGTGCTAAATTCCCAGTTTTTATTATTGATAAAAACACTTGAAATTTATTGTTGATGGGATAAGCTATTCCTATGCGCATTTCACTGGTTGCTTAGGCCAGATCATCAGGAAACTTCATCCATAAAGATTTTAGAAAAACTAAAGATATTAAACCAAGTAAAAATGTTAAACGTATAAGACTTATAGCAACAGTTCTACTTGTAATAATATCAAAGCTTAAACAAAACAACATCAACAATAAACAGTGCGTTCATCTCGTCTTACATTCCCCGCTACAATTAGTTGAAATTCTCTCAACATTAATTGTAGTTGTAAGTAGGTTAAGAAAAACAAAATAAAAAACAACAACAGCTTACAAAAGATGTTGTCAATTAAGTGTTTTTTAGGCCGTGCACCCGCCTGTTTATTATCAAAAAGTAATTTCAATTTTTGGGTATACAAAATTTAAATTTCAAAAGATTTTGTTATTCGTGCTAAATTCCCAGTTTTTTTCAAGTGTTTTCATCAATAATAAAAACTGGGAATTTAGCACGAATAACAAAATCTTTTGTTATTTAAAATTATAATAAATAGAAAAAAAACGTAAAAAATACATAATGTGGTGTATAATTTTAATTTGAAAAGTTGTGCCACTTTTTTTATAAAAATGCCCTTTTCGGTGCCACTTTTTTTTTTAGATATCCCCTTTTTTTGGTACTTATTGAAAATATCCGACGGTAACACTGCAAGTATGTACATATGTTCATAAAATTCTCTCAATATATTTTAATTTAACGCTTCTTCAATAAAACCGTTCGTAGCTGAGTTGTCTAAGTTCTCGCTTAAGGCTCGTAAGATTGCAAGTTCAAGTCTCCAAAATAAATTTTTTTTTATTTTTATTAAATTTTTTTATACACGATTTTAAGATTAAATATAATTAAAACTTATATAACGAATTTCAAACATCAACTTTGTCAAAAGAGGAAACGGACTTAGTTATATACATACATTTTTTGATTTTGTCATATAGTGTTTTCACACTTAAGGTTTTACCACAAATTTTGGTTTTAACGATAAAACCAATCATTAAACCAGGTTTTACCATACAAAATAATTTTGTTAAAACCATCTTAAAACCTCTTTTGATTTGGTTTTAAGTAGATTTTATGAAATACAACCATGTTTTAGTTGTACTAAATTCAGTGCTTCCAAGTTAAAAAGATTAAAAACAGCTGATAATGTTTAATCCCAGCTAGCATTTTATATCACAATCGAATCTTTTAGGAATGAGCTCATATTTCGATCATAACTGATACTCTTGTTGGGAAAAAAAGCTACACTACCGATCAATCACCTCAAAGAATTATTCGTGATGCAATTATCTGATTCTTTTTTGATCAATTTAATGGTAGGTTTTATAATCATTAGTTAGTATTTTTCGTCGCAGTTTTTAATCGTAAATTATAAAGCTTTTAATTATATTTTACAAAATTTTTAAATTTTCATGTTTTGAATGTTTTTTTGGATTTCTTTGTTAAAAGTAACCCCTGATTATATGAACAAATTTTATTATGAGCCAAACAAATTTTATTGGGTTCTCGAAAAGGAAATAAGAAACTATATTTTTCTCTTTTAATTTGACAAGACGAATGAACAAAAATACAAAATATAAAGAAATAATTATTATAACATATTGACGATTTTATCGGTACCAAAAACGCAAAAGACCCTATCTAACATCTGGAAAGTTTTACATGAGAAGCAAAAAAACTATTTAAAATAATAAATTGAGAAATCTACTTAAAATAATTATAATTAATTTTTCATCGATTTTCCTAGTAAAATACCTTTTCAGCCATTTAGCGTTAATCATTTACGGCCTAATTTATAAAAAATAAAACAGGTTAATAAAGAGTTTATAAATTGGATTTTCATACAAAATCTGTTTCATAAACCCTTTATTAACATGTTTTGTTTTTTATAAATAAGGCAGTTAATCTTTTGCTTATTGGGTCGTTGGTTTTTTGTTTATAAAATCGCAACTTTTTGTCGAAAGATTCCAAAATTTCCAAATTATGAGTACATTTGTGTTAATGCAATACATCAGAATTAATGATTTTTAATTTTTTGTCAATAAGGCCTTTTGCGTTTTAGGTAACGGTATATGAACTAGCAATCGTTCAAGTGATAAATCAGGATTTAATCATCAAATAGGATCTAAGAAGCCTCATTTAGGTAATATTTACAAAATATTATCACCCAAATGCTAGCTGGGATGGCACTCAATAAAAATAAATAAATTTAAAAAAATAAAAAACGTCAAACCGATGAAATATTCTAAAATTAATTATTTATACAAAAATGTTTGATTTCCAAGCATTCAATTCATTCACTTCTTTTAGAAATTTTCTTATTCCTACTAGAAATTAATTTTATTTTGGAGAAAATAATTAGCCAAACTGTGATTTAAAACCTGATTTAATAAAACTTGTAATGTGAACGCAAAATCAGCTGTTAATAGATTTAATGTTAAAATCAGGTTTTAACTTTAGGTGTGAAAACACTAATAGGTATTCTTTTTAAAAACTTCTTGTTCTTATCTCACCATGGTGAAGGGTATTTAAGATTCGGCATAGCCGAATATAGCACTCTTATGCTAGGAACACAACTGGGACGAACGACGAAATTCGGAAGAAATTCGCTGTATAAATTCGGCGTATGAAACACAATTACGACGAAAAAACAAAATCGAAATAAAATATTTTGTATAAACAAGAAATAGTGGAACCATATGAACAAAAAATACTTCACAAATAAAACCTTAAAAACAAATTAACTAAATACTTTTTTATTGTTAATTTTTTTTCAATTTGTATTTTATATGATATTCAGTTAAAATTTTACAATTTCTAAAGTAAAAAGTAACTTTATTTACTAAAACACTTACCATTTTGAAACAATATGGCTACCCAGTACTGATTTGTTCGTCGTACGCCGGCGTAAGAATTAGAATTAAATCTATTTAAAGTTTGAAACGTCCGGCGAATTTTCGTCGGCGCCCTGATTGTGTGCATTTTCATATACACAGATATTTTTTATTTTTGGCGACAAATATTCGCGGCCAAAAATTCGTCGTTCGTCCCAGTTGTGTTCCTAGCATTACTTGTTTAATATGTTGGTACGTATTTTTCAATTTAAGCGAGCAGTCATGTACAAACATATGTGTGTTTGATATGCCTAACATTCAACACGTTCGAATAAAAGCACAAACAAAAAAAAAACAACAACCACAACGGATTTTTGGAAAATATTAGAGGTAGTCGTGGTTTTTTGCTCATAACTCAGCCATTTTTAAACCGATGTGACAGATTTATATACCGACGTGTTTAAGAAGAAATTTACCATTTACTTGTGTTATAAAGCTTGGACTCGGGGAGATCTATGGTTCCCGAAAGTGGGTATTTAAAAAAAAAAAATAATGGTCATAACTTTATTGTATCTGAACCGATTTTTCTGAATTTTTTATAAAATATGTTCTACTTTCGATATTTTGGTATATAAGTCATATCCATAGGACATATGGCAGCCCTAAAATTTAGGTTTTTATACAATTTTTAATTTTTTTTGTACGGGAGGTACCACGCCCACTTCTCCAATCCCGCCCACATTTTGTAGGATGGTGTGCATTGGCTACCTAAATCTGTGTACCTAATTTGGAAACTTTGGCTTTTGCCGTTCCCCAGATATACAGCAAAAAGTAATAAAATAACAACAACCACAAGGGATTTTTGGAAAATATAAGAGGTAGTCGTGTTTTTTTGTTCATATCTCAGCCATTTGTGGATCGATCTTGCTGAATTTCAATAGCAACCGATGGTAGACTATATGTGACACATATATAAAACAACCTAGCCGCTATCATGTCTGGAGTCTCCGGAAAACACATATCAAACATAAGACGGACAGACGGACGGATATCGTTAAATCAACTTCTCTCCCCATTAGGACCCAGAATATTTATACTTTATTGGGTCTAAGACCAATATTGTAGAAATTACAAACGGAATGACAAACTTATATATACCCTTTTCCACCTGTGGTGAAGGGTATAAAAAGTGCGTGGCAAAAACAAACTTCATTGATATTCCATTCAGTTTAAGGCAAGACTGGTACATTTTTTTTTTGTACTATGATCGCCTCAATTTAATGTGACGTGTTATCAAAGTGAATAAATTAAGAGCGAAATATACTAAGTTTACACACAGAAAAAAATACCAATGTTAAATTAACATTGAAAAATGTTGATTGAGAATCATAGTAAATTTCTGCAAAAGTATGCCCTTTAGTAAAATTTATCATTATTTCATATTAATTTTAAATGAAAAATATTAAAATTATCTTTAATCACGCTTATTTAATATTATTCACGGCTTTAAAAAATAGTAATTTCTGGACTTATCATTTCCTAATTCTAGGGGGTTACATATATTCTACAATGATCTTTTCAATACTTATATTTTCAAGTTTTTAAGAAGACAATTGAATAAATAAAAAGTTGGTTTTGAACTTGAAAATAAAGATTGTGTTCATTAAAAACAGTAAATATTCGTACAATATTATATTGAAAGCATTTTTTTATAAGATTTTTTAATAAAAAAAATTATGATATTTACACAGTTTTAAGTGCAAAACAAGTAAGAGTGTTATATTCGACTGCTCCCAATCTTTGACACCCTCCACTGACATTTAGAATATTTAAGAGAGGGCTCTATATGAAATTTAAAAATTTGTAACCACTCTTTATAACAATTATAAGTATTATATTCGGTTGCGGGTGAGACATGTCGCACTGGTTCCTCTAAAGAGAGCAATTTCTCTAGAATTTTGCCAAAAAATATACAACTGTTTTTTGAAGTAAAAGCGAACATATAAAAATAAAACAGTTTTTTGTCTCCCCTTTAGAGAAATATTTATGCTTTTATTTCTTTTTAGATTAAACTTAATTTAACCTGATTTGTATAAAACATCGTGATTCGATACAGTTTTAGCCGAACTAAAATGATTTTCAGATGGGAAAATTATATTGGACCAACCATCACAAAATTCTGTAAAGAAGTGATTTTTGGTACTGAAAACCCGAATTCAAACTAAAGTTTAATACAGTAGACTTTTATACGTTTTGAAGAGCTTTTCAGAATGCTGCTTTATATGGTACATTTTAGTCCGATTATTATAAATATCCATGGTGATATTTCTGGCCACATAAAACTAAATTGAGCCCATTTTTATCACATTTTCTATATTTGTCGTGATTAAAGGCTAATTTAAATAATATCCCAGAGTGGGCATTGGACAGTATGATTTTTAGTCCTTCGAAACTATGACCGAACAAATTTCACGCAATAGCATTATACGTTAAGGTAGTTATAAGATGCACTAAAGTGTGTTCTGAGATAAGGCTTTATATGGGGCATATGATAAATTATAGGCCGATGTTCACGAAAGTATGTGATATGATTTCTTCTTCATACACAACGATTTATGCAAAATCTTATATCAATATATGCATTGCGCCACTATTTATTATTCAAAATTATAAAGGCTTGGGTTTTTAGTTCAATTAAGGATGAATGTCATTAATGGTGTTTTCTTTTCTAAAAAAAAATTTGCCTTTTTTTAAAAAAAAAATGCAATTTGGTGTCTGTTTCTTAAAAATTTTGCTCCCGAAAAGCATGAGTTTTTTAGAATAAAATAAGCCACCCTTTTCGGGAGAAAAATTTGTAAGAATAAGACACCAAATTGAATTTATTTAAAAAAAAGGCACATTTTTTTGTAGAAAAGAAAACACCATAAGTAAATAATGAATATAATAAATAAGTAAAAAAAAATATGGAAAAATCTTATCCTTCCGAACAGATTTTGCTGGATTTCAATCCGAAACTGCTTAGGATAACTAGAAACAAGTTGTTTGAAAGTGAGCAGTGGGCAGGACTCGCAATATTCATTCTCTATGGATTCTTGGAGGAATATTAAAAATTTTTATACGGAGTGACAAACTTAGTAAGCCCTTCGCGGGGATTAGCTTAGGGAATTTAAAAAAAAGACTTATTTTTGTGTTACATACAGTGTTGCCAGCGTATCTTTCGAAAAATGCCTACACATGCTAAAAAAAATCCGATTATCCCTACACTTTAAAAAAATTTCCCCTACAAAAAACCCTACATTCAAATAAAAATCCCTGTCATAAAAATAGAAGAAAAAATAAGTTTTATTCGAATATATATATTAAAGCTTTGACAAAAAATAAGCACAAAACTAAAAAAAAAATCACGGGTGTACTGGAAATCGTAAACGTAAAACGCAAGAATTTTAGAAGTCGTTTTTAATAAGATTTCTGAAATAAACGAATTTTATTACCAATATTTCTCTATTTAACAGAATTTTACAATAAAAATTACAAAAATTAGATTCAAAGTGTATTAAAAACAACTTTGAAATTCTTGCGATTTCCGTTTTCGATTTCAGCACACCCCTGAATACATACACATGTATGTACTTTTAGTTACCCAATAGGCCAGATTGCCGTTGACTACATCGTCGTCAGTGATGTATGCACGTCTTGTCTCCTGTCGTTTAGGTTTTCTAGAAGATTATTTACAGGAATTCGTCGTGCACGATATTAAACTCTATGTAGGACAGTATGAGCAACACTGTCTTATAAGTTGTATTGTATAAATGCTATTGATGACTAAGTTTTCTTGGATGCTATTTCATCACTTGCTTGGTTTTCTTAAAATTCCCATATTCTTTTTTTTTAATTGTTGATTTAAATACCTACAAAAAATTTACAAATGAGCTCTAACCAGTAAAACCGAAAAATGCTAAAAAACTGTCTGAAATAGATAACCATTTAAGAATTTTTGTTGTGGACGTCAAAATAGAGAACATTGTTATGCATGTAGACGTTGACGACAAAGTAGGCGACACTGTCTTTCTTTGTGTCGTGCCCGATTTTCATGACACTTGTTCGAAAATGTACTTGAAGAGTTGTTTCCGCTGTCTCTCACATGTCGTGCAGGAATTAACATGGTCGTGCATCCGTCTTCGAGGATGCCTTTTAGACGTGGTTTTAACCGATGTTAGAAAAAAATAAAGAAAAAACATTTATTCTGCATTTATTTCATAAATAATGCGATGTGACGAAAAATCCCTACATTTTAGAATATATAAAAAATCTGTTCGATTTCCCTACGCTTCTATTTTAGTATCAAAAATACCTACATGTAGGGATTTCCCCTACTTATGGCAACACAGGTTCCATATTAAAATTGTAGTTGTTATTATTATTTTTTTCGTACATTGAAGTTTTTTTTTAATTGTTTTTGTATTTCTTGCCTCCTTTATATGAAGCTGGGTGTTCCTATTTTTTGCACAAAACACAAAAAAAAATTTCATTTGCCGTTTTCAGGCGATATATTTAAATGATATTATTTTCAACAAGTAAGAGTGATATATTTGGCTATGCCGAATGTTATACACTCACAAGAATCGAATATGTTCCCAGCGGTAAAACTCAGAAGACCTTCTTACTTCAGGCCTTTTAAAAGGCCTGCTTAAAAATGGTTTTGATTAAATTCCTATTCTTATCTAACTGCTATAGAATGCCTCATAGAAGGCCTCGGCTCTTTGGTGTAAAAGATAAGATACACCTTCCACACTCGCTTCTATGAGAAGGGAGTAGAGAAGGAGTAACATTTTTTGTATTGATTTTTTTGCACAAGCAAAACAATTATTTTTTTGATCCCGTTGCCATTCTTATGTACCTGCTAAAGAAGCGAGAGCGAAAGGCCTTCTCCGCAATGACAACGTGTGTAAAAAAGATATGAGTATGGAATGGAGCGAGAAGGCCTTGTATATCCAAAAGAAGCAGTACAGAGGCCTTCTAGAAGGCATCCGTACCCCTTCTTTTCCCGCTGGGTTACAGCTCAGTTGCACACTAAATCAGTAATATATCCTGTATACAATTTCTTAGTGATCTAATGCTGTTTAGACAATAATTTAAAAAAACTTTATTTAACAAAATTAAAAAACTTTTTAAAATTAGTACCTATTCAAATTGGAGGTATCAATGTTTGAAGTTTTTTAAATGGAACTTTTTCTGAAAACTTGTGTTTTTTTGGTATCTTAGCAAAATGGAAATACAAGCCATAAAACGTTCTAAATATTCGTTTATGCCCGTAATTTCAACAAACAAATATCTGTTGGTGTTCTTACCTAACAGTTATCTCTACCTATCCGGTAAAAATAGTTTGGTAATTTCAACGTTAATTTTGCCTACGTGTTTTTTCCTTTAAGTTTTCTTTTAAAATATGGCAACATTTGTATTTTTATTAATATTTTTTATTAACTGTCAAAATCGATGGTGTAAAATACACTACAGTTCAACTAGTAGGTAAGACAAACATGTTTAAATTATCAAAAATTCGTTACACCATTGATATCTATACACAGCTAGATATCTGCTTGTGGAAATTACGGGCATTAATTTATTATTTCGAATATGATGTACTTTTAGATCAAAATTAATTTTCAAACAAGTTGTACAAGATTTGAATTTAAAAAAATCTTTTTCCAAAAAAAGAACCATTTTGTATAATCAGCGTCTCTGTTTCAATATAAAAATATGTTCTTTAAAGAAAAAATAATAAATATTTTTCAACTATTTGTATTTAAATGGCACATATTTAAAATGTCTTCTACTGTTTATTTCTGAAGCACACTTTATTTGTTTATCTCCTAAGAAATACAAATACATTGACAAATTATATTCTAAAACATAGTTAACCGAGCAATAGTAACTAGAACTTCAGCACGTTCTTGCTAGCCCCCCGCACTGATAGACCAGCTCGCTACTGCGGGGTAACTCTCATAATTTTTAATATTTTGCTGAAATTATAAGACAATATAACCAACTATTATACATTTAGATACATAAAAAAAAATTGAAAAAGTATAAAAACGATAATTTCTTAGACATCTTCACATTTAACTTTTAAACGTTAAGTCTTGAAGAATCTGTTCATCTCGCTGAAGGAAGTCTTTAAAAAGGATAGACACAATAATGAACTTAAACTTAATTGCAAAAGTCCTTACAATTTGCCTCGGACTACTAGAGGTAGTATCAAGCAACCCCCAGCTATACAAGGCATCAGATGGCCAGGACTATCGAATTGAATTTGAACCGAAGGTAATTTCCCATAAAGATTTTAAGAAAAAATTTAATTAATGAAAAATTTAATTTTTAGTTCAACCATCTTCAGGCCTGGCATGAGTGCTCCCGCAGAGGTTATCAACTTGTTGAAATTGATTCAGATGAAAAAAATTCTGTTATTATTGATATATTGAAAAAGGATGGCAATATAAACTTCTTTGGCTTATGGTTCAGCGGTATTAATGATGACATTAATAAACGGACAACTGTGTGGTCCGCCACGGGTAGACAATTAAAGTACACCTGCGCACATATCTCGTCCGAAAGCTCTGATTACAAATGGAACGATGTTGCTTGCGATGATAAAATGGGTTTCATTTGTGAAGATAACCACCTTACAACCCAACGCAAAAAATATCTTAAATATTTATCTAATTTGCTTAAAATAATCACTTCATCGATTTCCGATGTTCATGCTCAGGCCCATACACAACAACTTTCCGAAATCGATAATAAAATTCAAAATGTAAAAAAATGGAGGGCACTGATACAGCTGCTGGAAACTACTACACAGATGGCCATAACAAATATCCTGGATGAACAACCGAAAACGGTTGAGCAATTAAAGAATGGCATTTGTAACGACTTTTGTTTGGGGTTCATCCAATAATCCTATATGTAATTTTGTTTTAGTCTTTTCTCCTTTCTTACAATTAAAATCGGAGTGACAATAAAAGTGCGTAAAATTATTTGTAAATTGTGTGTGTAATAAGTTAAAATTTCTGAATATACATATTTTTTTTACCAAAATCCTAACATCTAATAATCAAAAATTTCTGAATTTAATTTAAACCCAAAAACCCAACACAGAAAAAAATAACAAAAGTTATTTAGTAATTAAAGAAAATTTGTTAAATCATTTTAATAATTTTAACAATTTCTTTAATTAACATGTTTGTAAATTGTCATATTAACAATTTGTTTTTTTTTAGAAAATAAATGTGTATATCAAGGTATATTTACACAAGGTAAACTCGTTGGCCCATATGTTTGTCAGCTGTTTACCTAAGTTGGAACACCAATGTCAAATTTTGTGTATATGAGCCAAAATTTGTACATGTGTGCGTTAAATTTATATGAAGACAATTTTGACAATTCCGTTCCACACGGTTATTTTTATAGAGCAGCATGTCTACACTCCCAAATGAGTCTACCTTGTGTAAATATACCTTGGTATATCATAGAAAAAATATTTTGTGTCAAAAAGAAAAACCATAAAAAAATTTTTTTTTCCATTTTAAATCTTTAAAAGAATGAACGATGAGGCGTTTGTTCTGAAATTTAACCAATCTATACGGTCAGTTAACTTATTATTTAATTATTCATAAATAAATTTTAACGGGTTTTCTATAAATTCTAGCTTTCCAAATAATACTAATAGTATTATACTATTAATGATGACAAGATTCCGTTTTGTGTTGATGGCAGAAACTCGCATGCAGGACTATGTTTGTTCCTTAATCAGTTATAATGCTTATTGTGATGTAATTTTGTATGAATTTTACTAAAACGTCAATAAAAACAACTTTTAAATGCATCTTTAATTTCAATTTAGTTACTAACAAAGTATTTTGTTAATATGAAAATTTAGTAATAAAAATTTATATTTAACAAGCTTAACCCGGTGCGCTTCGCTACACTGCTTTAACCACTTTATCGTTTGAGAGATATTTAATATATGCATCCTATGGAAGGTAGTTCCCCCCTGCGCCTACCCGCTTTATTTTTATTTTCAAAGTGAAGTATACCATAAGAGTGACTTCTACTAAGTTTGAACATTCTCACTATAACAATTCTTAAGATATGCGATATTAAACATTGGCGGCCTATGGTGGACACCACTTTCCCCGCTGCTTTTTTATTTTAATTTTGGGGCTCAGAAGATCCTACTACCAAAAGTTCAACAAAATGCGTGCAATGGCTCTTATTTATATTTCTATCTATGAGGGGTACTGCTCCTCCCCTGTTTACCCCGCCCATTTTTATACTGAAATTTATAGTTTGCAATAGTATTAGCTTTAACCACGTTTGAATACTCCCCCTTTAATAGTTCTTCAGTTGAGCAATATTTAATATATGCATCCTATTGGAAGTTTCCCACCCTGCGCCTACCCGCTTTATTTTTATTTTCAAAAGTGTAGTTTACCATAAGAGTGACTTCCACAAAGTTTGTACATTCTCACTATGTATAACAGTTCTTAAGATATGCGATATTAAACATTGGCGTCCTATGGTGGGAACCACTTCCCCCGCTTCTATTTTATTTCAATTTTGTGGCTCAGAAGATCCTACTGCAAAAAGTTCAGCAAAATGTGTCCAGCGGCTCTTAAGATATGCGATAATTAATATTGGCATCCTATGGGGGGCACCAATTCCCCTGCCCCTATCGAAAAAAGAAGTAGCCTATTTTATTTTTAGGGCTCACGTGATGTTACTGTAAAAATTTCATGAAAATCGGTTCAGTAGTTTCGGAGTCTATAAGCCAACAAACAAACTGACAAACATACAAACATTTTTAATTTTTATATACATACTAGCTTAACCCGGTGCGCTTCGCTACACTGCTTTAACCACTTTATCGGTTGAGAGATATTTAATATATGCATCCTATGGAAGGTAGTTCCCCCCTGCGCCTACCCGCTTTATTTTTATTTTCAAAGTGAAGTATACCATAAGAGTGACTTCAACAAAGTTTGAACTTTCTCACTATAACAGTTTTTAAGATATCCGATATTAAAGATTGGCGTCCTATGGTGGGTAACACTTCCCCCGCTGCTATTTTATTTCAATTTTGGGGCTCAGATAATCCTACTACCAAAAGTTCAACAAATTGCTTGCAGCGGCTCTTATTAATATTTCTATCTATGAGGGGTACTGCTCCTCCTCTGGCTACCCCGCCCATTTCTATATTGAAATTTATAGTTTACCATAATAGTAGCTTTAACTACGTTTGAAGACTCTGCCTTTAATAGTTCTTCAGTTGAGCGATATTTAATGTATGCATCCTATGGGAGGTATTTCCCCCCTGCGCCTACCCGCTTTATTTTTATTTTCAAAAGTGAAGTATACCATAAGAGTGACTTCCACAAGGCTTGAACATTCTCACTATAACAGTTCATAAGATATGCGATATTAAACATTGTCGTCCTATGATGGGCACCACTTCCCCCGCTGCTATTTTATTCCAATTTTGGTGCTCAGAAGATCCTACTACCAAAAGTTCAACAAAATGCGTGCAGTGGCTCTTATTTATATTTCTATCTATTAGGGGTACTGCTCCTCCCCTGTTTACCCCGCCCATTTTTATACTGAAATTTATAGTTTGCCATAGTAGTAGCTTTAACCACGTTTGAATACTCCCCCTTTAATAGTTCTTCAGTTGAGCAATATTTAATATATGCATCCTATTGGAGGTTTCCCCCCTGCACCTACCCGCTTTATTTTTATTTTCAAAAGTGAAGTATACCATAAGAGTGACTTCCACAAGGCTTGAACATTCTCACTATAACAGTTCATAAGATATGCGATATTAAACATTGTCGTCCTATGATGGGCACCACTTCCCCCGCTGCTATTTTATTCCAATTTTGGTGCTCAGAAGATCCTACTACCAAAAGATCAACAAAATGCGTGCAGTGGCTCTTATTTATATTTCTATCTATGAGGGGTACTGCTCCTCCCCTGTTTACCCCGCCCATTTTTATACTGAAATTTATAGTTTGCCATAGTAGTAGCTTTAACCACGTTTGAATACTCCCCCTTTAATAGTTCTTCAGTTGAGCAATATTTAATATATGCATCCTATTGGAAGTTTCCCCCCCTGCGCCTACCCGCTTTATTTTTATTTTCAAAAGTGTAGTTTACCATAAGAGTGACTTCCACAAAGTTTGTACATTCTCACTATGTATAACAGTTCTTAAGATATGCGATATTAAACATTGGCGTCCTTTGGTGGGAACCACTTCCCCCGCTTCTATTTTATTTCAATTTTGGGGCTCAGAAGATCCTACTGCAAAAAGTTCAGCAAAATGTGTCCAGCGGCTCTTAAGATATGCGATAATTAATATTGGCATCCTATGGGGGGCACCAATTCCCCTGCCCCTATCGAAAAAATAAGTAGCCTATTTTATTTTTAGGGCTCACGTGATGTTACTGTAAAAATTTCAGGAAAATCGGTTCAGTAGTTTCGGAGTCTATAAGCCAACAAACAAACAAACATACAAACATTTTTCATTTTTATATATATAGACTAGCTTAACCCGGTGCGCTTCGCTACACTGCTTTAACCACTTTATCGGTTGAGAGATATTTAATATATGCATCCTATGGAAGGTAGTTCCCCCCTGCGCCTACCCGCTTTATTTTTATTTTCAAAGTGAAGTATACCATAAGAGTGACTTCTACAAAGTTTGAACTTTCTCACTATAACAGTTTTTAAGATATCCGATATTAAAGATTGGCGTCCTATGGTGGGTAACACTTCCCCCGCTGCTATTTTATTTCAATTTTGGGGCTCAGATAATCCTACTACCAAAAGTTCAACAAAATGCGTGCAGTGGCTCTTATTTATATTTCTATCTATGAGGGGTACTGCTCCTCCCCTGTTTACCCCGCCCATTTTTATACTGAAATTTATAGTTTGCCATAGTTGTAGCTTTAACCACGTTTGAAGACTCCCCCTTTAATAGTTCTTCAGTTAAGCGATATTTAATATATGCATCCTATGGGAGGTTTCCCCCCCCCTCCCCTACCCGCTTTATTTTTATTTTCAAAAGTGTAGTATACCATAAGAGTGACTTCCACAAAGTTTGAACATTCTCACTATTACAGTTCTTAAGATATGCGATGGTAAACATTGGCGTCCTATGGGGAAAACCACTTCCCCCGCTGCTACTTTATTTCAATTTTGGGGCTCAGAAGATCCTACTACAAAAAGTTCAGCAAATTGCGTCCAGCGGCTCTTAAGATATGCGATAATAAATATTGGCATCCTATGGGGGGTACCAATTCCCCTGCCCCTATCGAAAAAATAAGTAGCCTATTTTATTTTTAGGGCTCACGTGATGTTACTGTAAAAATTTCAAGAAAATCGGTTCAGTAGTTTCGGAGTCTATAAGCCAACAAACAAACACACAAACACACAAACATACAAACATTTTTCATTTTTATATATATAGATATAGATATACATAGATTGTTAACAAATATTGTATTCAATATTACAAACTCATTGTTAAAAACATATACATATATACATAGATTGTTAACAAATATTGTATTCAATATTACAAACTCATTGTTAAAAACATTTGTTGAATTTTAACAATTTTCATTAACAAAATAGTTTTTTGTATTTACAAATTCAGTTGTTGGTGCCTTTTCAATTAAAAAGTTAATTGTATTGACGAATATGGTATTCAATATGACAATTGATTTGTCGTAATTTTTTTCTGTGTAATACTTAATTCTACCCAATTGGCAATGTCTTCACGACAACGTCGAGGACGCGTACAAGACCCATAGTAAATCCCTGTCGACATGTTGGCGACAGCCCATGCAAATCGTCGACGACTTTTTCGAACAAAGGGCGCTTAAATCGTAAACGACAATATGAGCGACATTATTATGCATATTTTCGTTAATGATCATATGGGTAACAATGTGGTTAAAGTAACACGTTAATGCCCGATTAGCGACATTACGTTAATAGTGTCGTTGATGACAATATTGTTGACACTATCTACGATTTAGTCACCGATAGGTAAGTGACAATTAGGGATTTAACGTACACCGATACTGATATATTGGCGATACTTCAGATATGCCGATATATCCAGAATAAGGGTAACGGGTAAATGGCTATACGTCGAGGATATATTTACTAAAAGCTCTTAGGGTCTTGATAGCTGTGAATTCCAACTAGTGCCTTAATGGGATGTGTGGAGACAGTCAGACCTCCAATAGGCTTTTGATTAATAAGGGAATGGGTTCTGAACTTAGCATACCGTCGACATAATATGCAAACCTGCTAAATTCCAATAAATTTTAATGGAAACAACAAACTTTTTATATTTCATATGCGCAGCTTGAGAGAAAACCTAAAAATATAGTTAGTTTAACACACTTTAAGACTCAATTTGAAGAAAACTAGATGGTGGTCGACGAGGTGTATCTTTCTCTTCCACACGGCATTAAAATCTCAATTTACTTAAAAAGTGGATTTAGCAGGTTTGCATATTAAGCCCACGATATGGCAATGTAGTCAGCAGGAACATTTATTTTTTGTGTTTCTTGTCCTATCAATTCACGTATTCCAATTTCACAATTGAAACGCACCCGCGAATAACGTTATAAGTTACAAAATAATTATATTAAACAGGCAGGATTATTTGTTTTTTAATTTTTTTTATTATCAAAAATATTGATAATAAAAGCAAAACATCAAGAAATATTAATTTTAAATTACATACCATGGCCCAATTAGTAGGTCTGCTTGAAACGCCTGCCGATTTTTGGCAGAGTTGTTTTTAATAATAATACATAGGCATAAATGGGCAAAATGTCAAAAGTTGTTTACATTTTTGAACGCCATTCTGTTTATTTGAAAATTGTTTACTTTTTTGATATGATTTTTGGTTTCAAAATATTATTTTTCGTATTGTAAAAATAGAAATAAAATTGAATTATTGTGACAAAAATTGTGTACAAAAACTTTAAATAATTATAATAATAAAAAACAATAGAAGTAATAAATAAAAAACTAAAATGCGGACACAATGGAGAACATTTATCGTCTCCTTCACAGTGATGATACAGCAGCGCCAATATATTGATCATTTGATGCCGAAAGTGTCATATTACATGTTACAAGCATGTTACAAACAATGTTTCGTATAAACGATTCGATAAACAAAAATGAATCTGGAGATAATCATTTGAACAGCACATTAAAGAAAACAAAATCAGTGTCAACATTTTTATTTCAAGAACAGATGAGTAATTTCCATAGACGAACATGTTGACCAAGGGGACTCTGCTTCTATATCTGGTAAATCATTTCCGTTGTTTTCTTCACACCAATTTGCAGACGGAGGAGGAAAGTAAGCAGTATTTGATGTGCTGTTCAAATGATTATCTCCAGATTGATTTTTGTTTGTAACATGCTATGGACATGGCACTTTCGGCATCATGGCGCTGCTGTATCATCACTGGGGAGGAGATGAAATATGTTCTCCATTCTGTGCGCCTTTTAGTTTTTTATTTATTATATATATTTTTTATACAAATTTTAAACACAAACAGCAAATACTAGTAGTATTTTGAAAAATTTAAACATGTAATTTATTTGTATTGTTCTTTACATAAAATATAGAAAAAATCTTCCCATTGTCCTTTCGTTTGCATTTTCTTAATCGACCAATTAGTTCTAAGCACTTTTTTAGAACAAACTTATTATACAAAAATTTCGATTGAAAATCTCTCATTCAACAAAATAATTACAAAACACATACATATTTCTTGACAACTGACAACTTTTTGACATTTTTACCATTTGTATACACAAACAAAATGCGTGTTGTTTTTTTTATTGTTGCATTGTTGTAGTTGTGCGCAGACCTACTAATTGGGCCATGATTATATACAAATTTAAAGTTTTGAATTTTTTTTAGTAGAGGACAACGTAAGCGACCATTGAATGCATTTTGTCGTCAAAGTGGTTCGAAACAGGACAAAATGAATGCAATGGACGCCTAAGTTGTCCTCAACAAAGTATAATTGAAGACAAGATGAGCGACAATTGCATGCATTTTGTCGTCAATGTGGTTTGAAACACGACAAAATGCATGCAGTGGTTACTTACGTTGTCCTCAATCAATTATTATTCAAGACAAATTTAAAAAAATGTCTCCTAAAAAGTCGTTAATACGAATTTTAACACGACAATATACACGTTTTCTTACTTAAGTTGTCGCCATCAATGTTATATAGACGACAAATTCAAAAATGTTCGGAAGACATCGTTGACGACATTTGCGTCTATGACCATTTGGCCAACTGGGTATGGTTGAAACCTTTACTTATAAATTAAAATATCTGAATTTACTTCAAAAACTAAAAACCTAATATATAACCATTATTATTCCCAAATTTTCAATATTATTCATATAACGTATTTTAATTATAAATAAAATTACCTACATATCCCTACTAATTTCTCAACGTAACTAGCTATTAATTTTTACTAAATGACATAATATCTTAAATTATTACTAGAATTTTCTAAAACGAAAAGATGTAATCTGAGAGTATAATGTTTTAAAGTGTAAATATCTTACAATTTAGTTACATTTATTGCAAAGAAGAGGGAGCTGAAAACATCTCAGATCGATTATTGCCACTACATTTTGGGCCCGTGAATGGAACGACGAAATCAAAACATTTGTAAGTAAAATAAAAAGAAAAGTATATTTTAAGACATTTCATAAGACATTTACTCTCAGTTCAATTTCATAATTATTAAGAACATATAACTTTTTTTTATTCAGCGTTTAACTATTTTTTTCCCTATATTAGCTAGTATGTATATTCTGTATTATGATAGATAATATTTGATAAATGAATTCAGTTTTTTTTTCTTTTACTTGAATTTTAGTCAATAAATGAATTAAGTACAATTAATAACTAAGTTTTAAAATTTTTTGGAAAAGTCAGGTAAACAGAGCGCTAGTAGTTGCATAAGAAGATATAGTGACGAACAGAGAGAATCACCATCATTCTCACTTTTCGATAGGAATTTGCGGATTTTGCATCAATATTAAGGCATTGATTGATTGATCCGATTAAAGTTCAAAGAAGACTGACCCACTTGTCATTTATTTGTTCTATTTTATGTTAAATACTTAACGAATATATGTAATTAATAAATGTAAATTACAGCTTTGTATGTTAAGGTAGTATTTATAATAAAGTATGTACATACTTAGATTAAAGGGATTCACTACACCTCCCTTTTTATAAAAAAATTTAAAATATAATAAGAAAAGTAATTACTTACTTTAATTAATTAAAATTATAATTATAATAAAACCAATATTTTTGTGTTTTATTGAATTTTAAGTATACATTTGTTTTAATTCAATTAAAATTAAGCATTATAGGTATTGTACCTCCCGTTATTTTTGAAAAAAAATATTAAATCATGTAAGGTGATCAATCTTAGTTGCTTTAATATTTTTCAACTTTATTTATTATAAATGGGTAGGTAAATCTTACCAATAAGAAAAATTTGTTTTTTTGTAAAGTTAATTAATATAACAAATACAATCTGGGTTTTTATAAATTTTTTTTTGGTTTGTGTAAGATTTTTAAATCATATGTTCTAACATGTTCTGATTCTATTTTTGTGTACTGTTTTGTATTTGTTTGTTATTTTATCATATATAGTTACATTTGTGTTATCAATATTTGTTACCTTGTATGGACCCTCATAAATACTTTCGTGTTTATTATATGGCTCCTTCTGTAATAAAACCGAATCGTTAATATTCAAGGTTATAGGTTTTGAAAGTTTATCATAGTAGTTTTTGTTTCTTGTCTTGTGTTTGTCAATCAGTTGTTTTGCTAGCATATTCGTCTTTTGTAGTCTATACCTAACTTCTTTACTGTAACTGTCCACGTTGTAAATTGGATCCAGACTAGTACTGATCTCATTTGGCATGACTGCCCTTTTACCGAAAACTAGCTCAAAAGGACTAAATTTGTTATCAAAACCCGTATTAGGCGTTGTATTGTGGTAAAAAGTAAAATATCTCAAATATGTACCCCAGTCAGACATACTTCCGTTTAGGAAAGCTCGTATATATTCATTAAAAACGCGATGATTACGTTCCACCGTTCCTATTGTCTGATGGTGATAGGCAGTCGAAAATTTTAAATCTATTTCAAAGAATTTACAAAGTTCTGACAAAAGTTCATATTTAAATTCTGTTCCCATATCCGACATTATGGTGTTTACTTTCCCATAGACTAAAATGAAGTTTTCAAAAATTGCGCGGGCAACTTATTAGGTATAGCTATTGTTATCAAGTACTTAGTTAAGTCGCACATTAATGTTAATGCATATTTATTACCGTATGCTGATTGGGGTGACGAGCCTATTGTGTCTACAACTAGTATATCAAATGCTTTTGTTGGGGTTGGTGTTAAAGCAAGTTGTTCTAAATTTTTTGGTCTGACTTTATTTAAAATGCATTTGGGACAATTCTTAACAAATTTTGCAATATCTTTTGTCATTTTCTTCCAGTAAAACTTAGTACGAAGCTTTGCATATAATTTCTTTTGGCCGCAGTGTCCGCCTAGGATAGGATCACTGTGGTATATTTGCATTAGCTTTTGCTTCTTTTCATCTTCAATAATCGTCTCAATTGGTTCTGTTAAAATAATCTCTAAAGTCTTGAAAATTTTGGTACCCTGCTCTTTTACTTCTTGTATTGTATAAATTGTGAAAAATAAATAATTTTTTGGCCATTCTGCCCTGTATATTTTTTGATTGTTTACTGTACTTTGCAGTCTCGAAAGCAAATAATCTAATTTAATTGTTTCGTTAACAAACTTAAATTCAACAGTAAGCAGTTTTTTAAATTTTCTAAAAAGGTCAATGCACAACATTTTATCGTTATCATTAGTGGTAATTATTTTTGGAATATTTTTGTCAAAATCATGGGAAAATTTGTCGTAAATTTTCAATTGGGGATCACTTTGTTTTTCAATTGACTGTTTCAATTCGGTTTCCTTTTTTTTTTTTTGACATTAAACGAGTTATTGCAAAAAT
Organism: Pollenia labialis; assembly: GCA_949318255.1. Lineage (NCBI taxonomy): Eukaryota > Metazoa > Arthropoda > Insecta > Diptera > Polleniidae > Pollenia > Pollenia labialis. The sequence goes on from OX439143.1 coordinate 58,341,936, forward strand.
TTGATCACTTGCATTCTTCAATTCATTGATTGAAACTCTCGACAAAGCATCAGCTCCTACATTGTCATTACCTTTAATATATTCCACCGTAAAATTATACTCAGAAAGCTCCAGACGTATTCGTGTTAGCTTTGAAGAGGGGTCTTTGATATTAAAAAGATAGACTAGAGGTATGTGATCTGATCGTACCGTAAACTTAGTGCCATAGAGGTATGGTCGAAATTGCGTTATCGCAAAATGAATCGCTAAAAGTTCAAGTTCTATTATTGGTTTTTTCTGTTCTGATTTTGAAAAGCTTTTCGAGGCGAAATAAATTGGTAAGTCGTGGCCATTAAAATTTTGGCTTAGAATTGCTCCACAACCAAGCTTAGACGCGTCTATCGTTAATAGAAATGATTTTGAAAAATCTGGGTATTGCAAAATTTTTGGTGATAAAAGAGCAGATTTTAAGCTTTGAAAAGAGTTATGACATTTTTCATTCCAATCGAATTGGATATTCTTCCTTGTCATTCGGATTAATGGTGCTGCTAAAGTTGCAAAATTGGGTATAAATCTTCTATAATAATTGGCAAATGCCACAAAACGTCTGTGAATAAGAGTATATGGGATATATGTAGATGCGATGCAATGTAGGTGCATATGAAAGGGAATGTAATAATGATTATAATAAATATTAAGAGACTGGTGAGGAGACCAGGGATAAATGAGTGGACTGTATTTTAATGTATGTATATACTTGCGTGTATATGAACCAACATGAGGATGATGCTAAACAAACTGGGTGGCAATTCCAAGAGGGACCACTGGATAAAAGATCAGGAAAGGCAGGTTTCCAAGGATTCCAATCGACAAATCTGGGAAAGCTGCTCGCAGGAAATGACAACTCAAAGATCCGGAAATAAAGAGGCAGTCAAAAAAGTTTTCAATAAAAATAATCTTTATTTAAAGTAATCTTAAGTAAACTAATGATTTAACGTGGATTTGCAAAGTAAGTATAGAAACTGATGTATATGCTTAGACGATTGAAAAGTAAGTGAGTTTTTAATATGCTGATAACCAACCACGAAAGTTGGGTAAAGAGACAAAAAAAAAGATGGCTATCTATAAGGCGGTAAAAATGACAATAGTAAATGTCATCTTTATCCGTACAATAACATTAGTTTAAAATACATATGTGAATATGGCAATTCAGTGGCTTTTAAACTATAAAGTTAATACTTCGAAAATTCATTTTCCGGACAGTTACAATTTAAATTCAAATAAAATACAGTTTAATGATTGGTTTTAGATTACGATAATAACAAAATTAAAAAATACGATTAGCCAGGATGCGGTTTAGCAACACTTTGTGCTATTTTAGACATGCCGCCACTCCTTGCAGTTATGCAACGGCTGAGCTTGTAGAAGTTACGCATAAGACGGCAGCTAGGGAACGAATAGCCTCAGAGAGGACCTTTTGGTCAGGTTGAACTAGACTGCGGTTTGGTTTTTTGGGTTGTGGGTGACGGCTTTTACCCTTGTTGTTCGATTTAGCAATCCTCTTACGATCTGATACGATTGGTTGACGGCGGTTACCGTTGGTTTTTTGTTGACCAATCCTCTTATGAACGGATACGGTTGGTTGGTGTCCCCTGGAACGTTGGTCTGGATGGAGAAGTGTATGATGTGGTAGCCCACATTGATGGCAATGGTCGGGACTGTCGCATTCTCTAGCATCATGTGTGCGTGCCAAGCAATTGAAGCAGTAGCCAGTTTGTCGGACGATTTGGCTGCGTTTTATAAAATTCATGGCCAGAAACCTTTTGCAGAATCGGAGCGAGTGGTATCGGAAACACACCTGGCACTGGTGGATAGCGGGCTTACGTGGAGGTTGCGAACGTGAACTAAAAAAAAGTGAGAGTATAATAAGTAAAAAATTAAGATTTGGGAGTATAAAATGGGAAAGAGAAGTATGACAATGAAGTAGTGAATAAGTTAAGTGTATCTACGGTGGGGAATTTGTGTCGTTGTCGTAAGGTAGATGACACAACTTCGTAATTGGGCGAGTTAAATTTCCCGTAGCGGTGCGCACGTCCACAACTCGAACCTGTTGATCAGGTCCCTTGTGAACTGTTTCTATTCTGCCTAATCGCCATTCGTTTGGTGGCAGAAGGTCATCTATAATAATGACAAGGTCTCCTATTTGCAGATTGGGGACGGAAAATTTCCATTTATATCTCTTTTGCAGAGATTTGAGATAGTCTGTTTTCCATCGAACCGCAAATTGGTGATGGATGGCCTTTAGTTTTTCCCACCGGTTTATTGTAGAGAGGTTTTCGATTGATGGCTCGCGTAGTGCCATAATAGGACCTCCTCGGAGAAAATGACCGGGGGTGAGAGCGGTTAAGTCGGTTGGGTTCTCAGACAAAGCTGAGATCGGTCTGGAATTTAGCACACCTTCAATTCTGGCTAGCACGGTGGCAAACTCCTCAAAATTAAACCTGTAGGCGCCTGCAACTCGCTTTAAATGGAACTTAAAGCTTTTTACGGCTGCTTCCCACAAGCCGCCCATGTGAGGTGCATATGGGGGAATAAAGGACCATTCGAATCCGTGGGGAATGTATTTCTGAGCAATATCATGGGAAACAATTTTTATAAAAGTAGCAAATTCTTTACGAAAAGCGCGGCTTGCGCCCAGAAAATTGCGTCCATTATCGGAAGCGATTTTACGTGGAAGTCCGCGACGTCCAACAAACCTGGCAAAGGTGGCTTGAAAGGCGGCAGTAGAGAGATTAGAACAAGCTTCCAGGTGAACTGCTCTTGTGGCAAAACACACAAATACGCATACATAAGCTTTTACTGCTGCAGAATTTCTGCGAGTTTTAGGCTTCAATTCGAATGGTCCCGCGAAGTTGAGACCAGTCGTGTGAAATGGGAATGAAAGAGTACATCGATCAGATGGCAATGCTGCCATAATTTGTGAGCAAGCTTTTCGTTTGTAAATAATGCAAATTTTGCAGTATCGTATGATCTTGCGAATTCGCACTTTGAGACGTGGTATATAGAATTAGGTTTGTACCATACGGCACATCAGTTGACACTCGCCATGAATTAAAAAGTTATGTAAATGTGATAAGTATAAATTACAAAATTGAGAATTGCTTGGAAGAATGATGGGATAACGCTCCCTGTAGGGCAATGAAGAGTTGGCTAATCGTCCATTGACTCGTAAAATGTTATTTTGATCTAAGAAAGGATTTAGTGTGAAAATAGGGCTGTCTTTAATTAAAGGTTCGGATTTGGCTAAAGCAGAATATTCTGTATTATACCATTGCTTTTGGGAAAGCAATATTAGTCTTGTTTTGACTGAATCTAGTTCAAGATGGTGAAGATCGATATTGTCGTAGCGCAGTGGAAAGTTGGGGTTAGCAAAGGCCGGTTGAAACCGTCGTATGAAGCGAAAAACATATGCCAAGACCCGTAACGCTCTGGGGTAAGACGAGAAATTGGTAAGAATATCAAGTGGAGTGTTAGAAGCTTGGCCTCTATGGCTACCAATATGCAAATGGTGTGATAATATTGTGTCAGGGTTTGCGGATGGTTTTAGAGACGAAATACGGCAGAGTTTGGTATTGTTTGATTGATTGTTGAATTTTGGCCATTCAGAAGCGGGGTTGGTAAGCCACGGAGGCCCATTCCACCAAAGACTATTGTTAAGTAAGTCTTGAGGTCGACAACCTCTTGACCCTAAATCCGCGGGATTAACATGTGTGGGTATATGACGCCATTTAGCATTTGGTAGCAGTTGATGGATTTGCGAGACACGGTTAGAGACATATATTTCTTTCCATGTTGCTGGAGGCTTGGCTAGCCATCCTAGCACAATGGATGAATCACACCAGAGAATTGTTTCGTAATTTTGCAAATTTAAAGAAATTATGGTATGAGCTGTGAGTTTAGCTAATAGCAAGGCACCTGATAACTCTAACCTTGGTAGTGTGATAGCTGCTAGGGGAGCAACTTTGCTTTTAGAAACTAGTAAGTTGGAAAATACGGTAGAAGAGGTTTGCACTCGAATATATACCGCTGTGCAGTATGCCATTTTGGAGGCGTCACAGAATCCGTGAACTTGGATTTGGTCAGCGGGAGTGAATTGTATCCAACGTGGAATCTGGATTTTTTCGACGTAGGGCATATCTCGGATGAGCTCGTTCCAGCTTCGGAGAGAATCCTCACTTACTGACTCATCCCAATCGATTTTTTCAAGCCAAAGGTGTTGTATTAATATTTTGCCTTTGATCACTACAGGGGAAAGCCAGCCGGCGGGATCAAATAATTTGGCAACCGAAGATAATATTTTACGTTTAGTGACGTTCGTGACCTCAGGGATAGGTTCAAAGGAGTAGGAGAAATAATCTGTGAGTGCATTCCACCGTATACGGTTTTAGTGGCACTTGTATCGTAAAACTTAAGAAAGTCTGAATCATACAAGTCTTCTTGCGGAATAGATTTTAATAATCGAGAGTCATTAGATGCTATTTTCTTTACTAGAAAACCTGCTGAGCCGAGGGCTCGAATCAGCTGTTGTTGAGCTTTTGCGGCACTATCGAGAGAGTGACCGCCTGCGAGGATATCATCCACATATGTTTCTTTGAGCAGAATTTGAGACGCTTTTGGATAGGTATCCTGCATATCGGAGGCTAATTGGATAAGAGTTCGAATTGCCAGGAAAGGCGCGCAATTAATACCAAAGTTACAGATTTGAGCTGATAATCTTTGGTGGCCTCCCGGGGCGACTTTTGAAAAAGAATCCTCTGAAAGGGCCTGTCGCGGGGATCTATGAGGATTTGTCTATACATTTTTTGAATGTCTCCGCTAAAGACATAACTGTAAAAACGCCAATTTAATATCACAGTGACCAAGTCTGCTTGTAAAGTAGGACCGGTATACAGTATGTCGTTGAGGGAGAGACCAGATCTTGTTTTGCGAGATGCGTTAAAAACTACACGAACTTTTGTAGTTTTATGGTCTGGACGAACGACTGCGTGATGCGGAAGATAAAAATAATTACACTTATTCTCTGAGACGTATTCTATTGAGGTGGTTGGTTCCATATGGTCAAGTGTTATATATTCTCTGAGCACTTCGTTATATTGCGAATAGAGCTGGGGATTTTTTGCGAGAGTTTGCTCCATTCGCACGTATTGGCTTAGAGCTATAAATCTGGATGTACCAAGATATTTTTTCTCAGGAAATTCCTTTTTAAATGGTAGTCGTACCATATAACGACCGTCCGAAAGACGTTTTGTCGTTTTCGCATAAAATTCTTCACAATATTGATCTTCGGAAGAAATCGGGTGAGATGTTGGAATTTCTTCCTGTTCCCAAAATTGTCGTAGCAGATTGTCAAGATTTGAATGCTCTGGAGGGGTTACGTGAGCGGAAAATGAAATTATTGGCTGCGTTGGGATAGGTCCGCTAAGAACCCAGCCGAAAATTGTGTTGTAGGCTGAAGCAGAGCCACAAACATCTCGTTTTATGCCTTCGAGATTTATATGGCGTTCGCTGTCATTACCTAAAATGAGATCGATTGCAGAGGAAATATTGAAATACGGATCAGCGAGCTCAATGTCTGAAAGTCCAGATGTAGAGTTAATCTGGAAAGATGTAGCAGGTATTTTATTTGTAACTTTGGGAAGTACGAAAATTTTGTTTTAGGGACACAGGAGTTATGTCACACTCTTTATCAGCGGTTTGGCTTTGACCACCAACTCCGATAATTTCAAATTTGAACTTTCTATAGGGAAGATTTAACCTTGCTCGAATTTTCTCTGAAAGAAAAGTTCTTTATGAGCCTGGGTCTATTAGTGCACGAATTGGGAAACACTCTCCCCTACTTTCGATTTGAACTAGAGCCGTTCTTAAAAGAATGTTCGTATGACTTGCTGCGTAATTAGAATAAGTTTGCGCTTTTGTCGCTTTTGATGTAGACGGTTGTATTGACAATTCACGTGATTGTGGGATTTGAGTTTGATTGTTAGAATTTTGATTCTGGGAAATGTGATTGTTGTTATTAAAAGTGTGATTATCGTTTCTCTTTGCGATCTTATTAGGACTCATATGAAGCAAAGTATGGTGTGCTTTCCCACAATTTAGGCACGTGTTTTTGCTTTTGCAATTAGCCTTAGTGTGAGCCATTGAGAGGCAATTATTGCAGAATTGATTTCTGAAAACGAAATCTACTCGTTCTTGTATCGAAAATTCTCGGAATTTAAGGCATGCTCTTTAATTGTGATTTTCACTGCAAATTTTAAAGCCTACGTGAAGTTTTTCCTGCGACGCATAGGTTTGAATTCGGGGTTGGTGTTTGGATTCTTTTGAAAATGAAGTTTTCGCAAGTTTAATTGTAGAAATTCGTTCTACTACTTCGCATCTCCTGAGAAGGAAATTGCTTAGTTGTTCCCATGTTGGTAAGTTTCTACATGCGTTTAAAGACTGTTCCCATTGAGCAAGGGTTTCGTGAGGTAGTTTTGAGTAAACTAAATTAACCAATATGGGATCCAAGCCCTCCGATGCTACTCCAAATGAATGCAACATGGATAAACAGTCAGAGACAGAACTATGGATTCTTTGTAGGGATTCACTGTCTTCGACAACTGCAACAGGAATGTTGAAAAGATTTCTTATTTGGTTGTCCACCAGAACCCTTATATTTTCATATCGGGACTTTAGAGCTTGCCACGCAAGACTGAAATTATCTTCGGTCAGGGGAAATCTATTCACAATTTGTCCTGCTGTTCCTGTTGTTTTGTTGCGGAGATGATAAAGTTTTTCTGCGAATGTCAATCTTGAGTGATTGATATAGACCGCTGTGAACATGTCACGAAAAGCAGGCCATTCCTCATAACTTCCTGAGAAAGTTTGAGTATCGCACGGAGGTAGTTTAAAGCATGTGTTAAATGTTTCTTCTGGAATATTGGGAATCATTGAAGTTGTACTCGTACGGGGGTTAATGCTTTCCCTTTGCGGTTTTATTAGATCAAGAAGCTTTGAAATTGTGAGGTAGTACATCTCGACACATGCGTCATATTGGTCTTGGGATGTATTTTTAATTTCCTCGCTCTGATCGGAAAGCATTAAATCTTCATATGACTTCTCCACTTTATTCCAGCGACTGTCAAGATCTTTCATTTTGAGATCTATCAAAGCCTCGGATTGGGCTGAAGAATCTTGTGTCCCGCTTTTTTTGCAAAATGCAATTAAATTTCTGGAATCGAATGTGAATCTGTCTTGTGGTGAAGCCATTTTGAGTATCGAAATTTAAGTTGGTATAAGGGAAAATATTCAAAATTATTAAAATATTTAAAATTATTAAAAGTTTAAGGTTTTATTTGTAATTAAGATGAATATTTCCGCCTTTTTAATAAGTTAGAAGCGTATTTGTTATGATTTTAACCAATTTTTAACAACTTGTAAGTTTCGGTTGTGCTTTCTAGGCTGAAATTTCGAATCTTATGGTTTTCGAAAGATTCGCTTATACAACCTTGTGTAGATTTAGAATTAATAATTTGGTTATGTATGTGTGGAAAAAATAATCAGCGGTTGATTTACCAACTATAGCGCACGAATATATAATGTTTTCCTTTATTTATGAAAAGATGTGATGTTTTAATTTCCCTTGTGCCGGAAAAAACTATAGCTTTATAACGAGAGGTTGAAATGCACACTGGTTTTTTTTTTTTATGTGTGAAAATTATAGCGCAGCGATACAAATTGTAGATTGAAGTCTATAATATGTCTTTTATGTACCAATGAACGAGTAAAGCGGATTGAAACCTATTGATAGCAAACCTATATGTTCTTTTATGGTCAAACTTATATGGCGTTATCAACGAAAATATAGAGTATTTTCAAATTGGTAGATTGAACCTCTATATTGTTTAGTTTTGTGTACTCAAAGGAAATTCTTAGCGTTTTACAAGCAATGTATATCGAGAATCTGTTATATTTTATTTTATGGCTGAAAAATAAAACAATTGGCGGTTTTGTAAAAAATAAAGATTGAAAATCTTATGTATTTTCTTTTATGGATGACAATAAAAGTTCAAAATCATTAATATTTTCTTTTATGGATACAAAGAAAATATTTAGTGTTTTTAGAAACAATAAATATTGAAAAATCTTTAATATTTTCTTTTTTGGATGAAAAGCAAATAACTAGAGTTTTGAAAAATGGTAACACTTGTTTTCTCACAAATTTTCTTATTTCTTTTACTTTTTCTTTAACTTTGTATTTTGATTTTTATTTGAACTTTTTTTATACTTGAACTGACCCTGAAGTTTGCATAAATGTGGGAATACGAAAAACGTGAAAAAGTAACGGTTGATTCCGCTATTTTTGTTATTGCAATTTTGTTTTTGTGAACATATATTCTTTTTGAAACGTTTAATTTTTAAAAATTTGGCAAATTCTGTGGTTGAGGGAACTTACGTACATGTATGTATGTATGTATGTACATGTGTATTGCTTTTTCTTGTTGTTAGTACACTTTAACCGTTTGCAGTTTAAAATTTGCAATTTTGGTGTTTGATGGGATTTACGTACATATGTATGTATGTACACATGTATGTATGGGTTTTTTTGCTTGACACCCTTGACGCTGGGAACAATATGTTTCACTTATATACACTAAATATGTATCTTTGAAGTTGTAAATTTGTGATTTTTTTTATTTATATTAAAGCAAAATTTTATTATACCTACAAATTACAAGAAAACTTGGAATTTACACTGGTTTTTTCTACCGGTTTGAATTTCTATAATACGAGTTTAAAAAGAAATTTGAGCTTTTTACCGGTTTTTTCCGATTGTATTTTAAATTTAACTTTTTATTTAATATGATAATATTTTTGTTATTTGACTCACTTGTATGCTTATTTTTTGCAATTTTTGTTTTACTCACTTTGTCACAAATTTTACCATTTTTCCGTGGTTCTTTTTTTATTTAATGCGTACGGCTCGCGGTCTTCTTTTCAACTGTTGATCTTGACCTTTTAATTGTTGAATTGATGTTGTGGTACTCTCTTTGATTGTTTTTTTGTGTTTGTTTTAATGAGGTGACCAGCTTTTCGTCGGCGAAGGACCATGAATAAGAGTATATGGGATATATGTAGATGCGATGCAATGTAGGTGCATATGAAAGGGAATGTAATAATGATTATAATAAATATTAAGAGACTTGGAGGAGACCAGGGATAAATGAGTGGACTGTATTTTAATGTATGTATATACTTGCGTGTATATGAACCAACATGAGGATGATGCTAAACAAACTGGGTGGCAATTCCAAGAGGGACCACTGGATAAAAGATCAGGAAAGGCAGGTTTCCAAGGATTCCAATCGACAAATCTGGGAAAGCTGCTCGCAGGAAATGACAACTCAAAGATCCGGAAATAAAGAGGCAGTCAAAAAAGTTTTCAATAAAAATAATCTTTATTTAAAGTAATCTTAAGTAAACTAATGATTTAACGTGGATTTGCAAAGTAAGTATAGAAACTGATGTATATGCTTAGACGATTGAAAAGTAAGTGAGTTTTTAATATGCTGATAACCAACCACGAAAGTTGGGTAAAGAGACAAAAAAAAGATGGCTATCTATAAGGCGGTAAAAATGACAATAGTAAATGTCATCTTTATCCGTACAATAACATTAGTTTAAAATACATATGTGAATATGGCAATTCAGTGGCTTTTAAACTATAAAGTTAATACTTCGAAAATTCATTTTCCGGACAGTTACAATTTAAATTCAAATAAAATACAGTTTAGTGATTGGTTTTAGATTACGATAATAACAAAATTAAAAAATACGATTAGCCAGGATGCGGTTTAGCAACACTTTGTGCTATTTTAGACATGCCGCCACTCCTTGCAGTTATGCAACGGCTGAGCTTGTAGAAGTTACGCATAAGACGCCAATATTAAATATCGCATATCTTAAGAGCCGCTGCACGCATTTTGTTGAACTTTTGGTAGTAGGATCTTTTGAGCCCCAAAATTTAAATAAAATAGCAGCGGGGGAAGTGGTTGAAAATAAAAATAAAGAGGGTAGGCGCAGAAGGGAAATAGCTCCCATAGGATACATATATTAAATATCGCTCAACTTTAGAACTATTCAAGGGAGAGTCTTCAAACGTGGTCAAGCTACTCCTATGGTAAACTATATATTTCAGTATACAAATGGGCGGGGTAGACAGGGGAGGAGCAGTACCCCTCTTAGATAGAAATATAAATAAGAGCCACTGCACGCATTTTGTTGACATTTTGGTAGAAGGATCTTCTGACCCCCAAAATTGAAATAAAAAAGCAGCGGGGGAAGTGGTGCCCACCATAGGACGCCAATGTTTAATATCGCATATCTTAAGAACTGTTATACATAGTGAGAATGTACAAACTTTGTGGAAGTCACTCTTATGGTATACTACACTTTTGAAAATAAAAATAAAGCGGGTAGGCGCAGGGGGGGAAACCTCCAATAGGATGCATATATTAAATATCGCTCAACTGAAGAACTATTAAAGGGGGAGTATTCAAACGTGGTTAAAGCTACTACTATGGTTAACTATAAATTTCAGTATAAAAATGGGCGGGTTAGACAGGGGAGAAAGAATATATATAAGAGCCACTGCACGCATTAGTAGAGCGGGTTCTGTAAAAGCAATAACATTTGGTACAAGATGATTTGTTATCAATACACGAGATCTGTTTAAAAAAAAAAAATTACTAATTGTATTTCGATGGGGTAGCAAAGCGCACCGGGTTAAGCTAGTATAAATATAAAGTTGCAGCCACCTTCAGGTAAAAAATACGAACGAAAAACAAAAGGAATTTGCGAGTGCAGCAAAGTATGTACTCCCCGCCATTCTCTTTTCCCCCCCTTTTATAAACTCAAGACTTTGCAAAGTAAACTTTGCCTGCCTAAAAAGAGACTTATTGTAAATTTAATCATATGAATAAATCAAGAAAAATAGTGATCTTTGCAGTTCTCTGTCTCACGCACATGACCAACAGTTATCATGTAGTGTACAAATGAACAATAAATATAAATAGAGATGGAATATATGTATATATATATAGGTATCAGATTTTACATGAGTAAAATATATAAAGACTTAGCTTTAATTACACTGGTCTACAATTTTGAAACAAAAATTTACTGCAGAAACGAAGCATTTTTTTTATCTAATCTGTGTGCGCAGAATTCGAATCTGAGATTAAAATTGGGTTATCACGCCGTGTTCATTTTTATCGCATGCTGGCAATACTGTTAAACTGTCAATACTTATTCTCTAAACACATAGACCGCAGTAAGCTACAGGCTACAATATAAAATACACACGTTCAAACGAACACGATTACTTTGAAGCCAACACAGCTACAGGCTTCACGACTACGATTGTGGCTGTAGCCAGCCAGAGTAACTTCTAATTTTAAAGGCGACAAGATTAGAAATGGCAACATAATAAAAAGTGTGAAATAAATAAGTGCTTTAATAATAATTGTTGAAAATTTAAAAGAAACATGAGGTAGTAGCCAAGGTATATTAATAGCAGGTAGCTGCGAGATTACAACAATTGTACAATAAAACAAACAACAGGGCTTTTTATTGTTGTTATGTGATACGAACTGTCAAAAAGCAAAGGGGCTGATAAGAGACAAAAAAGATAAAGACAAAAAATTGTTTACTTGTTAACTATACAACATTTGACAGTTCGTATCACAAAACAAGCAAATAAAAAATAAACAGCTGGCTTTCCGAGACTACCTGCTATAAATATACCTTGGTAGTAGGCATTTTTAACAAAAATATTTCAGTGAAAAAGTGTTGCTAATATAATAAAAATGCAAAAACTTAGTGCTGAAAAAATATTTTTTCCGTTAAACATAAAAGAACGAGCTTCAAACAAAATATAAATTCGACTCAGTACCAAATTTGTATTTATGTATACATATAAGTTTTTAGTATCCTCAAATCAAGTTCTAAAAAAAGATGAAGATGTCGTAAAAGTTTCAAGTTACTTTATCCATATTCTAGGAATAAACTGAATTTTAGCAATATGAGTATCATTAAAATTTTTGTCAAAATGCCTTTGTCATATAAATTACAAAAATTAATACTTCTTCCCGTGACTGTTTTTTTTACAAAATTGGTTTTATCATTAAATTATGTCGATATAACAATAATTATATAAACATTATACTTTCAGATGATTAGTAGGACTTTACTTTATTGCGGGTCTTCGGCCGTTCGGAGCAATTTTTAATTTTGTCCATATTACAATAATTACAAATGTAAAAAATACATAAATTATTACCAAACATATATTTTTAGTCAAACTTTTATATAAATGGAGTAATTTCTATATTATAATTTTTTAACCACCGTATTCATAAACGATTATTAAATTTAGCAAACGTTTATTTAGGAACATTGTCATTGAAAATTTGTTTTTTAGGTATAAAATATTTGTATCAACACAAGCATAAATATTTATCATTTTATATGATGGAGTTTCTAAAAATATAGCATATAAAAGCTTGAAGTGTTTTCTATAACATGCATAAAGTTCATTGTTAAGTTACTTAAACTTAATTGTTAATGTGAACTTAATTTTGTTCGTCACTATATTCGTCAAAACTGCAACGCATGCATTATTAGTTAAGTTAATTGAACTTTACTGTTTACAATTAAATTATGTCAACTGAAATCAAAACTACAACGCATGCATTATTTTTAGTTAAGTTTATTGAACTTTATTGTTTACAATTAAATTATGTCAATTGAAATCAAAACTACAACCCATGCATTATTTTTAGTTACCATTTAATATGCATTTTTATTTAGGTCAATTCATGTTAATTTTAAGTTTATTAATTATGTTATTATTTTAATTTTGTATAAAAAGATGACCAATTATACAAATAAATTGTATTGATTTACAGTCTTCATACACATAACGTCATTTCTTTTTTTCTTACAAAACAGTCTTTCAGTTACAAGTACTAGAAAGACAAATAAAGGAAAATAAAATAGTGTTAATTCTGACGAAACGTTTGAATTAAATCACACTAGAATCCTTAATTGTTCATTGGTGACCCCGACGTGATCGTGTAAAAAGGCATAATCAATACTTCATCAACGAGGTTCGAGTAGGCGAACTAGCATTGACAACAAAACAAGCCGCCTGTACTTCCGCATTTTGTCCCATCGTCAGTTTTAACAATATGTCTTCAATGGAAGCATTGATAAGCCTACAGAGTATCTTGGGCGAAAACATCCAGCAAATCATCCGTAACTTCAAAAAGGACTCTGCGGATAGAAAAGTTAAGAGTTCCTATTTTGAAGAACGCATACATCGTCTCTCAGACAAGTGGACCGAGTTCAATGAGACCGACGAAAAATTGCGTATACTTGTTGAAGATCAGTCTGAAGTAGACTACTTCAAAACTAACTACTTTGAGCAGATACGGTCATTGGCTGAAGAATACAGTGAGCTATTCCAATCTGAATTGACCCGCTTGCAAAAGGAAGAGCTTAAGATCAAGCAAACAACTTTACAAGCAACTTACCGTGAGAACAATGATCAAGCAAAAGGGTCTAGCATCAAACATCATGGGACAAAGGAGGTGGCATCACATAATTTGATTGGAAAATTTACAGCTCGTATGTCAGCACTACAGAGGTTCTTAACGGGAATGTCAGAACTGGAGATGGATGAGTCTCAGCAGTTTTACAACATAAGAATTGATACCATTAACAAATTATGGAATCAAATTGAAGATTTATATGATCAAGTATGGGATCAATGTCCAAACCCTCTAGAAATTGGTCTGAATCAAGAGGATTATGAAAATCTAAGAGGAATGGTTATTGACGGTTTGACGAAGTTACAAGTGATGTCAAATCAACCATCAAGGACTAACTCGGCAGGTCAACAGACATTAATGGCAACGTCACTGCCTCTGCCGAAAATCTCAATTCCCAAGTTTGATGGGGATTACGCAAAATGGACACAATTTTATGACATGTTTCTCCATATGGTGCATCAACAACCGATACCTGATATCCAAAAGATGTGGTATCTAAAATCCAATCTTACAGGGGAAGCCGAAAAATTTGTGAGCCACCTATCAACAACCGAAGGCAACTACGAGTCAGCATGGACTATGTTAAAAGATCGATATAACAATAAACGCATTCTTGTTACAACATTGGTCGAGAAAATTATTAGTCAGCCATTATGCACGTCAAACTCTGCCACTATTAAGAAATTACACGATACAACTCGAGAGTGTCTTTTAGCACTGAACAACATTGGAATTGAGACGAAAAGCTGGAACCCTCTCCTTTTCCAAATCTTGATAAAAAAACTAGACCGAAGCTTGCATATGAGGTTTGAACAGTCTTTAAGCCAACCAAAGGAGTTACCATCAGTTGAAGACCTGTTATCGTTCCTGGAATTTCAATTCCAAACTATCGAGTCCATTACTCACCGGGAGAAATCGGTATATACTCCAAATAAAACAGCAGCTACTGTGGTCAAGGGAACACCCAAGTGCAACTGTTGCAATAATGGAAATCATGCCTTATATCGCTGTGAAAGGTTTTTAAGTTTGTCAGAGATAGAAAGGCTAAAACTTGTACAATCACAAAAACTATGTTTCAATTGCTGCAAAGGCGAACACTCCTCAAAAGACTGTCCATCAAGTTCATGCAAAAAGTGCAATAAAAAACACAATACATTATTACACATTGAATCAAAATTTAATCCACAAGTCAAGCAGATCACCAATTCTGGCCCAAACATTGACTTAAAACCAAACACGTCCAACGCCACGGTAACATCTGCAGCAGCAGATAATTCATCCTCAATGAAGGATTATGTGATACTTGCAACCGCAAGAGTAAAAATAACAGCATCTAATGGAAATTCAGCAGAATTCCGAGCAGTTCTTGACTCTGGGTCGCAGGTCAACCTCATTTCCGAGCAAGTGATAAGAAGGCTAGGTGTTTCAACTTCAACAGCATCATTATGTATTGACGGTGTCGGAAACGGGAAGAAGCGAGTCACAAAGAGAATAAACGTGAAGTTACAATCAAGAAACAATACTTTTGAAACCAACTTAGAGGCATTTGTCATCCCAACAATCATTCCCCCTCAACCAAGTCAGCACATTAATATCTCTAAATGGCAGATTCCGAACTTAGAGTTAGCCGACCCACATTTCAATCAGCCAGGAAGGGTAGACATCCTGTTGGGTGCCGAATATTATTTTAACCTAATACAGCAGGAAAAGATAAAACTGGCAAGCAATCTCCCAACCCTGTTGAATACATCACTTGGATGGATCATAAGCGGAAAAATATCTTCATGTCAAGGTACTAATGACGCTGCAACTTGTGCGGTTCTTACCAATAATTCAGAAAAGTTTAACGACGAGTTATTAAACGACGTCATTGAGCGGCTATGGAGAATGGAAGACGATGGATCAAATGAGAAAGGACTGTCACGAGACGAACAACAATGTGAAGCGCTATTTGTTCAAAATACAACAACAAATGATGAAGGACGCTTTGTCGTCAAGTTACCCTTTCGTGAAAATCCCTCTGCACTGGGTGATTCCAAGGCGACAGCTCATAAAAGATTTCTTAGTCTTGAACGACGATTACTGAAAGATCCATTAACCAGAAATCAGTACGTAAGTTTTATGAACGAATATGAACAAATGGGACACATGTCTGAAATAGATGTCAATTCAATACCAACACCCAACCATTTCATTCCACATCACTGCGTTTTAAAACCAGATAGCACAACTACTAAACTTCGTGCTGTTTTCGACGCTTCTGCCAAAACGTCGTCTGGATATTCACTTAACGACTTACTTTATACTGGCCCAATCGTTCAGAGTGATCTTTTTTCGATACTCATCCGTTTCCGCTTACCAAGATTTGTTTTCACTACAGACGTTGAGAAAATGTACCGACAAATTTTAATACATCAAGATGACAGGAGATACCAGCTTATCCTATGGAGAAATGACCCTTCCGCACCAATAAAATATTATCAGCTCAACACTGTCACATACGGGACGCGAGCTGCTCCATTTTTGGCGACAAGATGTCTTCAACAGATTGCACTCAATAATGAAACTGATTTCCCATAAGGTGCTCAAATGTTAAGGGATAATTTCTATGTAGACGATGGTCTTGGAGGGTCAAACAGCTTATCTACTGCAATCGAAACACAACAACAACTAGCTTACATACTGAAAAAACATGGTTTCAACTGCCGTAAATGGAGTGCGAATAACAAACAACTTCTTCAAAACCTTCCACAAGACAGAGTCACACCTGCACGTCCATTCATTAACACAGGCGTTGATTACTTTGGTCCAATATGGATCCACTACAAAATAAGAGGAAAACGGCCAACAAAGGCATATGTAGCAGTGTTTTGCTGTTTCGCGACAAAGGCAGTGCATTTTGAACTAGTTAGTGACTTATCGACCGATGCTTACATTGGTGCATTAAAACGTTTTATTGGTCGAAGAGGACGATGCCAAAATATATATAGTGATAACGCAACAAATTTCGTTGGAGCAAACAATAAACTTATTGAACTCGCTGAAACAATATTTTCTGAGGATGGAAAAGAATCGATAGTTTCAACATGCAGCTCAAAAGGAATACAATTCCATTTTATTCCACCAAGATCTCCCCACTTTGGAGGACTTTGGGAAGCAGCAGTCAAATCGGCCAAAAACCTACTTGTGCGAAGCTTAAGTACAGCCTCACTAACATATGAAGAATTGGAAACGGTAATAATCGAGATTGAAGCCATATTGAATTCCCGTCCATTAACACCTATGTCTAATGATCCTTCCGATATGTCCGCACTAACTCCAGGACATCTATTGATCGGCGAGCCTCTCACGTCTCAGGTGGACATAGCAGCCAAATCAACGAAAATATCACTGTTATCACGATGGGAGCTCGTCTCAAGAATAAAACAGGAATTCTGGAAAAGATGGTCAAATGAATATCTTCACGAACTACAGCTGCGCCATAAGTGGAAAACTGCAAGTCCCAACGTCAAGCCAGGAGATATGGTTATCATAAAGGAAGATAACACTGCGCCAATGAAATGGCCGCTAGGACGAATATTGAAGGTTTATCCTGGAAATGATGGATCCATTAGGGTTGCTGATGTCAAAATCACATCTGGAATATGTAAAAGGCCTATACATCGCCTTGCATTGCTTCCTGTTGAAGAGAGTCAACAGTCAGACTCAACAAATCCAGACCCATACACAACAAACACAGAAGCAAAGGCCGAAGATGATAGCGAACCCAAAGGCAAAAGAATAAGAGTTCCAATCAACAATATATGCATAACTTTGCTGGCGTTGCTATTTATTTTCCCAATGATCTTGGGAACGCCAATCAATAACAAACGATTTTAACTCAGCTGGGAATTCACTTTGAAGAAATAGGATCAACATATATATCTACAAGTCAATGGAATCTAGTGGTTTATTATGACCTTTCGACATACTGGACTGATACATCATTTTTGGCAAATGGCACCGAATCATTAAAACAAATTTGTAAAAAAATTGAGTCCAATAAGTCATGTACGAACATAATTGAACACTTGCAACATATTGAATCTGACTTGAGTCTTGATAATAGATTGCTAGACAAGTCTCGGCCAAAAAGAGGTGCTATTGACTTTGTTGGAAACGTCGCACATTCACTGTTTGGTGTGCTTGATTCAGAGTATGCAGATAAAATGTCATCAACCATTGCCCAATTACAAGAAGACGATTCGTTCATGCTAAAACTCATAAAGGATCAAACTTCGGTGGTAAACTCAACAATGAACATCGTTAAACAAGGTCTAACTGCAGCAAAATTCAAATTTGACAGTCTTCAATCAACAATAAATGAATTAGTAAAAGATGAAGAATTACGCAACGAAGAATTGTACCAATTTAGGCTTGCCAATATGTTCAATATGGGTTTCATGCAACTATCACTCATAGCAAACAAAACGCATATGCCTGAGTCGTTAATGTTACCAGTACCTGAAAATGATTTGTTAGAATTTTATAAGTTAATGTAAATAAAAGGTGGACTTACTCAGAAGCACGTGGTGTTTAGTATTACGCTACCATTAGTAGAGCATGATAAATTTAAATTATATAATCTGATCCCCATTCCTAACGCAGTAAACAACACAATGCTAATGATAGAAACTTGTAGTGCTGTACTAGCAATAGACACAACCCGAAGACATTATTTTCCAGTATCATCAGATCAACTTAAGTCATGTAACATCATCAAGATGGATATATTCATATGCTATAATATTTAACTGGAATACAACTTTGGCGCAGATAGATGCTCATGTGAAGTTAACTTATTTAACAACTTTACTATTCCAACTTGCAATCTAAAGAGGCTGTCGGCAAACATAACGTGGTCACCATTAAATCACAACCAATGGATATATTCATCAGCATCAATCACACAAGCAACAGCAGTTTGTGGGAAGGAAATCATAACTCTACATTTAGAGGGCTCTGGAATGTTAACTTTGAACCCAGAATGCATTATTAAGCATGATTTTATTCATATAACTGGACAACAGTCGATATCAACAGTGACTGGGGCATCCTACACGAGCCTTGCAAACCTCTCAGAATTTTCATATAACCACCTTGCAAAGAATGAACACATCAAAAGATCCAATGACACATTGATGATAGACCAGATTTCAATGCAACTTAATAAAATGAAAGGTTTGCAACAAAAGCTAGAAGCAATAAATACTTCAAGGTTTCAACATCATTCAACTTCAAAAACCAGCAGTACAGTTGCATACTCTGCATTAGTCGTCAGCCTAATATCCATACTACTGATCTCAGCCATAACGGTAATACGCAGAAAATCCAGTACCGTTGCAATAACAGAAATGACACAATCACCTAATTGTTCGACTCCTCCACCAAACAAGACAACACCCACACCACATCCACGGCAAAACTTCACAATTCAAGTCTAAATCTAATTGACCACTCGTCAATGCCGGGGAGAATGTTAAGTTACTTAAACTTAATTGTTAATGTGAACTTAATTTTGTTCGTCACTATATTCGTCAAAACTGCAACGCATGCATTATTAGTTAAGTTAATTGAACTTTACTGTTTACAATTAAATTATGTCAACTGAAATCAAAACTACAACGCATGCATTATTTTTAGTTAAGTTTATTGAACTTTATTGTTTACAATTAAATTATGTCAATTGAAATCAAAACTACAACCCATGCATTATTTTTAGTTACCATTTAATATGCATTTTTATTTAGGTCAATTCATGTTAATTTTAAGTTTATTAATTATGTTATTATTTTAATTTTGTATAAAAAGATGACCAATTTTACAAATAAATTGTATTGATTTACAGTATTCATACACATAACGTCATTTCTTTTTTTCTTACAAAACAGTCTTTCAGTTACAAGTACTAGAAAGACAAATAAAGGAAAATAAAATAGTGTTAATTCTGACGAAACGTTTGAATTAAATCACACTAGAATCCTTAATTGTTCACGTCTTTGTGCGCGCGCACTCTGTAGACTTCTGCCAAAAAAAGTTGAACTAGTGTATTTTAATAGAACAAGCTACATGCAAAATATTTTGACGCGTTAGCGCCAGAGAGTTGGTTAACTTTGAACTTTTTAACGCGTTGTGTATTTTTGACAAGTAATCAGCTGACCATTAAAAAAGTAGCCGTCGCTACTTTATAAATGTGCTGTTTTCAAATGTCGTATACAAACATCATATATTGTAAAATTTTGCGCAGGATATGTCAATTAAAATATCTGACTAAATTCTTTGAAATGTTTTGTTTAAGGAATGGATTTATTTTCCAACCAAAGAAATTAGTTACCAAAAAAAAATTATTTTTTAAAAGTATCGGTCGTTACATTTTAGAAAGTTAACAGCTTTTTGTGTTTGAATTCATTTATTATGGGTAACTCAAAGTAGCATATTTTTGTTAGTATAAAGAAAATCCAAGTTAATCTTTCGGAAAATGACAGATACATTTATTTTGTATAATATAAGCGGAAAAAAATTCAACATAATAATTTAATTTTTGATTTTTTCTGTGGAAACACCCATTAACCCATTTTCTGTCGAAACACCCATAAATAAAATTTGTAACATAAACTCCATTTTGTAAAAAGGTTTTTCAAGATATATGAATTTTTAAATTGGCTCCTCACGGATTTATAAAAAATTAATATCGAATTATGTACTTTCCAATTATACCAATAATGTAACGATCAAATTTTACCTAAAAATGTATAAATATTCTGAAACTTTGACGACTTCAAATTCCTAAACCACGTGCATTTGCGCAAAAAATCTGTGTAAACATAGTTTTATTAGCATTTTAAAAGCAGTTTATATACATTTTGTGTTGAACCTCTGTTAAAATAATTGAAATGCATTGATCATAAAGTGTTTTTTAATAAATTTATTATTTTAACGTTATAAAATGTATTATTAATAAGTATAAGTAAAAGTCGTAAATGTGCATGTTGGACTGATATATAAAAACATACTGCACATAAACAGCTGTTTATAATAGAGATGAGCGATCCCGTGATTTTTAAGGAACATCGTGATTAGTGAACGTGATTTTAAAATCACTGTTATTTAAAACTGTGATTGTGATCACAACTTTTATTTTTGTTCTAGGATATTTGAAAATGTTTTGTTATGGAGTTTGACAAAGAAATAAGGCAACAAAAACGATCACCTGTTTAGTTGGACATACTTGAACAAATAAACATTGGCTGTAAAAACAAGTAAGAGTGCTATATTCGGCTATGCCGAATCTTAAATACCCTTCACCATGGTGAGATAAGAACAAGAAGTTTTTAAAAAGAATACCTATGACAAAAACAAAAAATGTATGTATATAACTAAGTCCGTTTCCTCTTTTGACAAAGTTGATGTTTAAAATTCGTTATATAAGTTTTAATTATATTTAATCTTAAAATCGTGTATAAAAAAATTTAATAAAAATAAAAAAAAAATTTATTTTGGAGACTTGAACTCGCAATCTTACGAGCCTTAAGCGAGAACTTAGTCAACTCAACTACGAACGGTTTTATTGAAGAAGCGTTAAATTAAAATATATTGAGAGAATTTTATGAACTTACATACATGTGTATGCGTAAAAAACACATTAAAATCCACCACTTGTGGTAAAGATTATAAAAAAAAACAACAAAAAAAACCGCAACCAAGAGAAATGCAAGAAGAGATCAACGTAGCAACAGCTTATTAGACGAAACACAATAACAACAATTACTACAGCAATAAGAGATAAAAATAAAATGCAACAACAACAATTACGAAAGCAATGCCTTTATACATAAATAACTTTTGCTCATTCATACATACTCATGTGCATACATATGTATGGCTTTGCAATAGCTAGGTTAACCTACTAGTTAGTATGGATTTATTTAAATTACATACAACTTTTTATGTACATACATATGTACCTAGGTACGTATATGCTTGCCGAAATAAAATAAAACACTGTGTCATTGCCAATAAAATTAAAATATCGAAAAGATTTACCTAAGTAATTTTAAAATCGTTTTTAGGACATAAACAAATTAAATAAAAAATAAAAACCAAATAGGTAGGTATAGAATATGATTTTTGTTTTACATGTAAGTTAAGCGAACGATTAATATTTATGTACATTATCAAAAAAATCAAAAATTGCTGAATTATTTTAAAATCGTTTATAGAATATAAAAAAAGTTAAAAAAAATTTTTTTTTAAAACGTGGATGCCGGATTTGAACCCCGGCAGCTACTAACAACGCTGCTTTCAGCAACCGCCCAGACAACTCATCCATTAACACTTATGCTAATAAAGAATTAAAGTAGAATATATTCCGTCACTTTGTTTGTTTAATATGTAGGTATGTATGTATATTTCAATTTAAGCGACCAATCATGTACAAACATGTGTGTGTTTGATATGCCTAACATTCAACACGTTCGAATAAAAGCACAAACAAAAAAACAACAACCACAAGAGATTTTTTGGAAATATTAGAGGTAGTCATGGTTTTTTGCTCATAACTCAGCCATTTTTTAACCGATTTGACAGATTTATATACCGACGTGTTTAAGAAGGAATTTACCATTTACTTGTGTTATAAAGCTTGGACTCGGGGAAATCTATGGTTCCCGAAAGTGGGTATTTAAAAAAAAAAAAAATTAATTTTGGTCATAACTTTTTTGTATCTGAACCGATTTTTCTGAATTTTTTATAAAATATGTTCTACTAAAAATTTTCGATATTTTGGTATATAAGTCATATCTATAGGACATATGGCAGCCCTAAATTTTAGGTTTTTATACAATTTTTAATTTTTTTTGTACGGGAGGTACCACGCCCACTTCTCCAATCCCGCCCACATTTTGTAGAATTGTGTGTATGGGCTACCTAAATGTGTGTACCTAATTTGGAAGCTTTGGCTTTTGTCGTTCCCCAGATATACAGCAAAAAGTAATAAAATTACAACAACCACAAGGGATTTTTGGAAAATATTAGAGGTAGTCGTGGTTTTTTGCTCATAACTCAGCCATTTGTGGATCGATCTTGCTGAATTTCAATAGCAACCGATGGTAGACTATATGTGACACATATGTAAAACAACCTAGCCGCTATCATGTCTGGAGTCTCCGGAAAACACATATCAAACGTAAGACGGTCAGACGGACAGACGGACGGATATCGTTAAATCAACTTCTCTCCCCATAAGGACCCAGAATATATATACTTTATAGGGTCTTAGATCAATATTGTAGAAATTACAAACGGAATGACAAACTTATATATACCCTTTTCCACCTGAGGTGAAGGGTATAAAAATTCTAAAAAGGAAGAAGAGAGAACAAAAGAAAAAATAGCAACAATTACATTCATGAGTGCAAAAAACGCTATTACCCACACAAACAGTGAAATATCATAAATTTGTGTATGAAACAAAATAAGAAAATAACAACTTAGCAAGTACCTGTTACTTAACAGATTTGGTCACAACTGTGATTCGTGATTTTTCAGTAACAGTGATTAAATCACAGGTACGGAAATATCGCTCATCTCTAGTTTATATATTTTAAATTGTGGCTGTGTCTTTAAAATAATTCAGTAGTTGCCCACACGGCTCAATATTCATCCATCAGCATTTGTAGTCGTGTGTTCGTGTAGCCTGCTGTGGTCTATGTGTTTAAAGTTGCATGTAGACGACATGTTTTTTACACCTGACTTGTCAACTTTTAAAGTCACATGTAATTGTGCATGTCTGTCAAAATTGCTGTTTTACATAGGGTTTATAATATTCGGTCACAAACGTAGATGTAATCTGCTTCTGACATTGACTATGTTTTTTTTCGCATAGTTATTTCAGAAACCAAAGTAGTTCTCGGTTTCATAATAGCGTATGGCCGCCATAAAAATGTTTGTTTGCGCCGAAAAAGAGTTCAGCCATCTAAACATTTTTTTCTTTAAATTGGAAGATACCAATTTAGGATATTATAGTGAAACGTTTTTTCTTAATACAGTTGAACTTCTATAACTTGAAACTCCATTATCCCGACAAAAAAGTTCGACTTACAGAATCTTTAGGTTAGAGAATTTTGTAATAAATGCATAGCAACAAATTAAATTCGTTCGGCATTCATGTTATTTTAATTTTATTTCGTAGAAATACAGATGTACTTATTTAAAGATTTCATTAAATGAAATATTGTGTGATTTGATAAGTGTTTACAGGCAAAATTTGAAAAACGTAGAATTTTTGAATTTAGATCTATTAAATTTTATTGAGCTTAAGATAAATGTCATATTTTAAATGCTAATTAGTTAAAAAAAACAAAAATTTAAGATGGCAAAAAATTTTTAGAAAAAAATTCGTGTGGCCACGCGTGGTGCAAATACTTTACTTAGAGCTATAGAAAAATATCATGATAAAGAAGTTCAAGAGTTAAAGTTATAGAAACAAAATCATGTAAATTGGTTTGTCTACCGCTATTGCCAAGAGATACCCTTCGACTTAAAGAATTTTCAATTTACAGAAGTTCAACTGTATATGTATGTACATAATTTCTATTCAATGGTCAAATTATCATACATATATCGGTATTGTAAAATATTAACTTCATCCGGCTAATAATTCCGTCAATAGTTGACGCCGTCTGACTTCTACAGAAGCAAAGTCAAAAAAGTAACACCCGGCATGTATGTATTTTGCAGTGGGAAATTTGACATGTCAGATGACAAATACATGTCGTGTACGGTCTCCTTTAAGCATGAGACTACAATTTCACAATTATTTATTTGACGTTCTAAATCTTTTTAATAGTAGGGTCAATTTAAAAAAAAACGCAATTTTTGTGTCCCCGTACTTTACACTACTAGTTTAGGTAAAAAAAACCCAAAAAAAAACAAAAATGTCAGAGTGATCAGCGAGGAATATGTAACAAAAAACCTAATTCTAAAATTTGTATGTTTGTTTTTTTGTTTATTCAGAATGGTGTTTTGTTACTCCCTCTGACTCCTTCCATGCAAAAGCATGTGTCCCCCGTTCGAATTTTTAGTAAACAAAATAAAATAAAACCAAGAAAAAAGTTAATATGTAACATTGAATAATAGTTTTCGAATTATTGCGTTTCCTTCTTGTGTTTTGATTTGTTATAGTCGTCAAAACTGAATTAGTTCGAATTTGGCGTTGCAAACAAAGGTTGTCCCCACAATTTGCATTGAGCGTCACTTTTTTACAATTGAAGTAATATTACTAGATTTCAATTTTCATTTAAATAAAGTAAATAAAGTAAGGAAAGTACAAACTTAAATTATTACAAAAAAAAGTGTGCATTTGCTTAGTTTTTGTGAACACCATGGTAAGGGCGCGATAAAATTTCATGAGCGTCACGCTAATTTTTTTAAAAGTGAATATATTAAATGTAAAAAATTTAAGTTGACATTCATTGTTTACATGGTTTCAACTCATTTTTTTATAATTTGTGAATTTGAGAAAAAAATTGCCTACGAAAAAAACCAAAATAGGCAAACATTTCATGAGCAACACCTTTGATATATATTGCTTCATAGCTTAAAATGCTTAATTTTGATTTTATTTTTGTATTTACAAGAGTAAACCAACAAAATTAACAGCGGTTGAAAGAGCACGAAGATATCGAGAGAAAATAAAGCTCGATAAAGCGCGTAATGGCGAATGTAAAAGAAAGAAGAAAGAAAGAAAGGTATAATCGATATTCACCATATAATTACAAAATCCAGAGGTGAATTGATTTACAGATCTCGCTCGTGCTTTTGCAATTTAAACCTCTGGGGGACCGGAAACTTATGCAACTGCCACAAACTTAATTCGAAAGTGCTGAAACTGAATGAGAATGAGAAAACCAAAGCCGCTTGTCATTTCATAAAGAATTCGAATGAAAATTTATTAATTAAATTAAATTAAGTTATTGTTTTGCGTCAAATATTTACATATGTGTATAAGTTTCTTCAAGAATTACTTCCTTTTTTCCATTTTTGTTTAAGACATCAAAGAATATGTATGTACATGTTTAGTTTTGTATGGAAATTTTTGTTTTTTGAAGAATTTTTGTTTTTTTTTTTTTTTAATTTTTGTAAAAGAATAAACTTTTTTTCGTTAAACTTTAAATTAGGCATTATTTCTTGTTTACGTGCAACAAAATCTCTTGATCGTCACAAAATATCTTGAGCGTCACACTTAGATTTTTTCCCTTAAAACGCTTATAATTGCAGTTTTTTTTAAATACATTGTTACAAGCCTATTACTTTGCAAGTAACCTCTAAGTTCAAGTCTTTTTTAACAAGAATTTGTATATTTTCATCTTAAAATTTTAAAATAACTAGTCACTTTTAAAAATAAATAAAAATCAAAGTGAATCGTGATTTTGTGTTTATAATCGAAAAGGTGAATTTCAAATATTTTTGCATATTTAGCGATTTCTTATACATATTTGGTGTGTGACGTTCAAGATCGAAATCATATAAAACCTAAAAAAAAATCAAAAAATATTGATTTTTTTGAGAGCCTTAAAGTACCACCGGATTCTTCATCAATTTCTACATAAATTTGCCACTCTTAAAGTAATTGAAAAACTTTAAAAATAAGCAAAATAATAAACTCGATGTGTACGTTTTTTTTTAAATTGACCCAGTAGCGTTCAAAGCCCATTGAAAAGGTCTGCGCAAGAAGCCTGATGATCATTGTTTATGTTCTTTTTAGTTGTCAAAAGTTGTTTACATTTTGCTTACATGTGCATGTATACGTTTGTTTACGTTTTTGGTATGCCACACATACACGTTTTTTCCTTTTGCTTTGTATATGTGGTAGTAAATTTTTGACAACTAAAAAGAATCGTTTTTTGTTTTTGTACAAGTAAGCAGACCTGATAGACGGGCCTTGGTAGCGTTTAAGCATGTCAGGGAGATCGTGTATTACTGATTAAAGTTATGTTTGCTTTGTGTGTGAAGAATATTTGGTTGGAAAAAAAGATATGCAATATCAGAATAATTAAAATATATATATATATATATATATATATTATTTTGGGTTTGCAGTCAGAAACTTGGACAAACCGTGGATACCGACAAAAAAACTAGGTGCAGTGATCGCGAACAAGGGGAGCGTGCTGGAACAAAATAGAATTTTTTTCTTTTTGTGAGTGTGCGTGATTTAAAGCTACTCGCGCTCTCATATCTAATAAACATCACACTTCCCTGCAAATAACAGGACTAGACCAAACATGCGTGTAAAATGTAGCCCATAAGGGACTAGGACTTGTCCAAAAGTAACCCAAACGTATGGAAAAAACATGGTATATTTAACATTACGATGTCCTAGGGCTTCAAACTACTCCATTGTATACACAACAGAGAATGACAAAAATATACATAATTTTAAGCATGATACAAATACACAAGGTAGTTCCACTTCTCTCTCAGAAATTATTTTTTGAAGTTTATCGGAATTATTTGAAGCTTGATGTAGAAATATTAAAAAAGCAACAAATGCTCTATTGAAATTGTCAAATAACTCTGTATATTTATTCTCTTTAAATTCTGTATATTTTGCTTTTAAGTTCATTTATGTATTAAGTTTAACGGCATCTGTCGAATATGTATGTACTAAGCCTACATTGTATTTTAATGATTTTCTTTTATATTGAGCTTCTTTATATACCTATTGTTAAGATCTTATAATAAGTTGGATTTCAGTCAATAAATGATGTTTGAACTTATTGGTTGTGTTCGAATTACTTGTAAATAATACATGGCGCAGTCGGTAAAGAACAAATGTTCGATTATGAAAACTCATGTTTTTTAATTTAGAAGCAAATAGATAAAAAGACAAGTGACTTGGAAAAGTTTATATATAAAAAGTGAATGGGAAAAGTAAAGCTCAACGTTTCAAGTCATCAAGTAAAATTACGTGGCAGACCACCAAAGAGAATAAAATACGTATATTTGAAGAAAAACACAAATATGGATTTTGTGAAAAAGACCGATGAACTAAAAATTTATGGAAATATTGCTGATAACTGGAGAATTTTCTGGCAGAACTTTCAAATATTTGCGACAGCAATTGAACTGAAGGAAAAAAGTGAACCGGTAAAAGTGGCTATATTTTTGAATGCCATTGGACCCGAAGCTGTAGAGCTATTTAATTCTTTTAACCTCAGTGAGGCAGCCAAGGGAAAATATGATGAGGTTACAAAAGCATTTGAAGACTTTTGTAAACCGAAAACCAATGAAGTTTATGAAAGCTTTATATTTCATAACAGAAATCAAAAAGATGGGGAACCATTTGATGACTTTCTGATGGACATAAAAAAGATAGTACGGAAATGTATATTTCAAGACGAAACAAGAATGATACGAGACCGAATAGTGATTGGAACCAGCGATAAGGCGTTGCAAAAGAAGTTATTGGACACACCAAACTTAACAATGGAATTGGCAATTGACATGGCGAGATCGGCAGAGGCAACAAAGAAGCAAATGGAGTGTATGAGAAGCAATGAATTAAAAATTGATGAAGTGCGCAAAAGTTTTGAAAAATCAACAATAGGGCACAGAAAATATAAAGACAAAGGTAATGATAAGTAAATAAGCAGAAGTAATAAGAATGAAATAGTAAATTGTTTATTTTGTGGTAAAAATCATGTAAAAGGGAAATGTTCCGCATATGGAAAGATATGTAATAATTGTAAAGGTAGGAATCATTTTGCGACAGTATGTAAAAAGAAAACAATTAGAGAAGTTAAAATTGATAGTGATAATTCAAGTTTATATCTAGATTGTATTGGAAATGATAATATTTCTAAATCATGGTATGAGCCTATTAAAATACAACACAAAATTGTTAAATGTAAATTAGATACGGGAGCCATGGTTAATGTCTTGCCTTTAAATATTGTGCAAAATCTTAATAATGTAACGATGGAAAAAAGTCGCGAAAACTTAATTGCATTTAATGGTACGGAAATAAAATATTTGGGTATAGTGGAATTACTGTGTGAAATAAAAAATAAAATTGACAAGATAAAATTTTTCATTGTTAAGGGTCCAAATTCAATTCCAATTTTAGGCCTTGATACATGCGAAAAATTTTTATTAATTAAAAGAATAAATTCAGTTCAAATTTCTTCAAAAGATCATTTAAAAATGCAATTTAAAAATCTCTTTAGTGGAATAGGATGTATCAAAAAGGATTTTTCGATTGAATTAAAAGATGGTGCTTCACCTTGTTCAAGGCCAGCAAATAGAATTCCTCTTGCACTAAGAGATCCATTGAAGAAAGAATTGGAAATTTTATGTACCAGGGATATTATTGAAAAATGTGAAAAGGCAGGTGAATGGATTTCAAATATCGTTATAGTTGAAAAGCCCAATAAAAGTTTAAGAATTTGCATAAATCCTAGGGAGTTAAATATGGCAATTAAAAATAATTTTTATGAGATTCCAACTTTTGAACAAATAAAAGCAAAATTAGTGAATAAAAAATTTTTTACGGTACTTGATTTAAAAGATGGGTTTTGGCAAGTTTCTCTCAATGAGAAATCAAAAGAGTTATGTACTTTTAGCACACCTTTCGGATGTTACCGATTTAAACGTTTACCATTTGGTATAAAAATCGCACCTGAAGCCTTTCAGAAATGTAGTGAAGAAATTTTCGGAAATATTTCAAACGTTATAGTCTATATTGATGATATACTTATAGCCGCGGAAAGTGAGGAAGAACATGACAAAACTGTCCAGGTAGTGATGAATAGGGCTATGGAGAATAATGTAAAATTTAACTGGGATAAGATTCAATGGAAGCAAAAAGAGGTCACATTTTTAGGTCACAGAATATCAGAGGAAGGAATTGGTTGCGATAAAGACAGACTAAAGGGAATTGAAGACTTAGGAGCACCTAAGTGTAAAAAAGAAGTACAAAAGTTGATGGGATTTATTAACTACTTAAGGGAATTCATACCAAATCTCTCTGATTTGAGCGAACCAATAAGAGAGTTATTGAAAAATTCTAGAGAATTTCAGTGGCTACCAGTACATGATAAGTGTTTGGAAGAAATAAAAAATAGAATTATAAATGCCCCAAATTTGAAACCGTTTAATAGTTCGGAAAATATTGTATTGCAAACTGACGCTTCTAAAGCAGGTTTAGGATGTACACTTATGCAAAATAAAAGACCAGTTTGTTTTGCATCTAGGAGTCTAACAGATGCCGAAACAAGATATGCCCAAATAGAAAAAGAGATGTTGGCAGTAGTTTTTGCTTGTAAAAAATTTCATAACTATATTTACGGTCATAGTGTAGAAATCGTAACTGATCATAAGCCCCTACTAGGAATTATGAAAAAAGATTACAATAAAATACCTTCAGCGAAACTACGAAGAATGAAATTAAAACTGGAAAAGTATAATTTGAATTTTACATATCTACAGGGAAAATATTTATATTTGGCAGATTGGTTGTCTAGGAGTTACTCTAAGGATAAAAACAATGACCCAGTGATTAGGGGCTTGGGAGAGATGGTGCATACAATAAATGTTAGTGATGATAGGAAAAAGTTGTTCGTAGAAGAAACTGCAAAGGATGAAATTTTGAAACAAGTTCTTGAATATTGTCAAAATAATTGGCCTGTAGATAAAACAAAATTAAACGAAAATATTAAATTTTTATGGAAGCATCGAATGAATTTGTATAGTGAAAACGGATTGGTTTTTCTTGAAGACCGTATTTTTGTTCCAAAAACGCTTCGGGAAATGACCCTAAAAAATTTACATAAATCTCATTTGGGAATAGAAAAAACAAAGAAACGAGCTAAGGAACTTTTGTATTGGCCTAGTATGGATCAAGAAATCGAAATGATGATAGAAAAGTGTTGTTTATGTCAAAAACATAGATCCGCTAATGCAAAAGAACCTTTATTAACACATAATATACCACAGGTTCCTTACGAAAAAATAGGTATGGATATTATGGAAGTACTAGGAAAAAATTACTTGATTGTAGGTGATTATTTTTCAAAGTATTTAGATATTGTGCCAATTGTTAAAAAGACTGCAAAAGCAATTTGTGAGAAACTTAACATAATTTTTTCAATACACGGCTATCCTTTGGAAATCATAGCAGACAATGTTCCCTTTGGATCTTTTGAGCTCAAAAAATGGGCTAAAGATCTTGATATAAAAATCACAACAGTGAGTCCACTATATCCAAAATCAAATGGATTTGCAGAAAGGATGGTACAAATTGCAAAAAAGCTTATAATGAAATGCCATGAAGAAAGAAGTAATTTTTGGCATGCTTTATTGGAATATAGAAATACTCCTATAAAAAACTCAAATTTAACACCAACTCAACTACTTTTTGGTAGGCAAACAAGAACCCTGGTTCCTGGAAAAGAAAAATTTTATAAAAATAATGAAATAGTGGAAAAAATAATTCCTGTTTTTAATAGTAATAATAGAATTAATAAAAAATATTACGACAAAAATGTTAAAAATCAAAATGAATTTGAAAAAGGGGAGAATGTATGGATAAAAGATGGTAAATACTGGGTTCCAGGTAGTATTATTGAAAAACATAAAACTCCAAGATCATATTTAATAGAGAAAAATGGAAAGATACTTCGCAGGAATTCATGGTATTTAAGAAAACGTTGAAATTATTGTAAAAAAAAAAAAAAATTTTTTTTTATTGTAATTAGAAATGAAATAATCACAAATTATAAAATTGTAAAAATGTAATAAGCAAAACAGCAACATAGTCATAATTAAAAAGAAAAAAAAAAAAAGGGAAGATGTAGAAATATTAAAAAAGCAACAAATGCTCTATTGAAATTGTCAAATAACTCTGTATATTTATTCTCTTTAAATTCTGTATATTTTGCTTTTAAGTTCATTTATGTATTAAGTTTAACGGCATCTGTCGAATATGTATGTACTAAGCCTACATTGTATTTTAATGATTTTCTTTTATATTGAGCTTCTTTATATACCTATTGTTAAGATCTTATAATAAGTTGGATTTCAGTCAATAAATGATGTTTGAACTTATTGGTTGTGTTCG
Source organism: Pollenia labialis (assembly GCA_949318255.1). NCBI lineage: Eukaryota > Metazoa > Arthropoda > Insecta > Diptera > Polleniidae > Pollenia > Pollenia labialis. Next base: position 58,373,721 of record OX439143.1, read on the forward strand.
AATTACTTGTAAATAATACACTTGATACAAATAAAAACTTCAAATAATTCCAATAAAATTCAAAAAATAATTTCTGAGAGATAAGTGGAACTACCTTGTGTATTTGTATCATGATTTTAAGAACTCTTTCAATATTAGTGAAAAAACGTTCATGGACATGCATGAGTAGAGATCAAAACCATACACATACATACCATTACCCATAACAACCCTGCAAATATTATTGGACCACCTTACCCAATTTGATAAAATGGACTTCTCCATGGACTGGTCCGATGTAATGCAACCATGGTTCATGTCATTGTTAAAATGTGTTTGTAGGGAGACGACATGTCTTCGGTTTTTAACGACATGTTTTCGTTTTAAACGAAGTTAGAACTAATCCTCTTGTGTATACAATGGAGTAGTTTTAAAACTACTCCTTTGTAGTCCAAAGCTGGGTTATATGGTCCTGCCCTAGGACATCGTAATGTTAAATAGACCATGTTTTTTCTATACGTTTAGGTTACTTTTGAACTAGTCCTAGTCCCTTGTGGACTACATTTTACACGCGTGTTTGGACTATTCCTATAATTTGCAGGGTGGGTATTGAATAACATCTGCATAACATTCATGTATTATATAATAGACATACTTTTTCCAACGCACAACCATAGCTGTTCTTATTATTTGTGTTATAAATATGTGTATACACAATAACGAAAAGCGTGGGCAAATACCTCTGTATATTTGTCTTATGGGTACTTGTGTCATTCTCTGATACTGAAGCCAAAAGTCTTAATCTTAAAAACTCAAATAGATTTTGTTGCTATTTTTTCTGTCTTGCTGATTTTGTTTACAAATATGGTTCTTAAAAAGTATGAAGTGACACAGTGGGTTAGGACAGAAGAATTTTGAGATTTTATATTTATGAAATAAGTTTAAAAATTTTATATTTTATTTAATTAAAAACTAAATTTAATTTGAGATCAAATTACGGTATTCGATATCGATCGAGATTACAAAACAATTTAATCAGGAATTTCGATCGATATTGAATACGCTAATTTGGCCCCTGGTTTAATCAACTCTTTAATTTTTTTTCAATTTCGAAATATAATTAATTTAAAATTTTTGTCAGATCCGCTTGATGAAATATGGTAAAGATTTCTTTTGAAATAAAAAAGACAGTGCAGTGGCTTCGGTAAGAGATAAAGTTTTAGTTATTAAATTAAAATTTTTTATTAAGAAAAAAATTTGGAATTTTATATTTTTGGTAGTAAGATAAAAATTTTGAATCAAAATTTTTTAAAAACTAAGTTTTTTTCTGCAAAATTGTTTGAGTTTGCATGAATTTGATTTTTATTATTGCCTGTGTAGTGTCGAAAGGTTTAACTACCAAACAATTTTAAGTCATGCCGGTTCCCCATACGCAAAAAAGTCATATTAAAAATGTTAAAAAGATCTTCTGGAAATTTTTAACTTAATTTTAAAATTTGTTAAAAAAACATTAAGAGATTAATTTCTCTATGTAATCTTTTATTATATTGCAACAAAGCTATACAATCTTAAATGATTTTCGAAAATTCCATTACAATTACTAAGCAATAATAACGACATTTTGTATTTTGAATTTAACTTTTTGGAAAATTAAGTGTTTCTTTATTTTCTAATGAACTCTTTGAGATTTTTTAATATTTATAGCAATTTTAAAAATTCGCATTTAATTCCGAAATCTGTTAACACGGCTTGAATGACAAGTTTTTCCTTAACAATTTTTTACCATTTGAAATAAAGTCGACCTGTTTTTTAAATTATGTAGAAATTTTTAAATAGTTTTCCAAATTTAAAAGTCTTTAAAACATTAAAAGTTAATGCGAATTTGCTTATGAGTTATATTAACACTACCGAAGTTCGCCATAGTGAAACTCTGTCGTTTTTCCTTTTAGAATTAAGCTAGAATTATATTTAATTCGAATTTAGCAGCTCCACAATCATATAGACTGACTCTAAAATAATTTTGACCAGCTAGATTCGTGATTCGTCCCACAGTGTCCTATTCATATTTTAAAAATAAAAATAAACAAACTTTTAAAATTTTGTAGTTTAAATGAGGTTAAATAAAATGTAAACAAAATTCCATGTTTTACCCACTTCTACTTCCTAAGAGACCGATTATCAAAATTTACTTTTTTATGGCATGCGGCCGTAGCAATAGAAATTAATAGGAAAAAAAATTTCGATATAGAATGAAGACTTTCTCAAAAAAATCGTTTCCAGTTTTGCTTTCTTTTTTCCTTTTTATCCCTTGCCGCCCCAAAATTCATGAAAAAATACGACCTGTAACATTCTCGCTAGAATGTTCTATCATGATACCAAAATTAGTTAGCCCACCTGGCTTGATATTCCAAATATTTCCTCATATACACCATAAACGCACAAAAAACGGTGGCCAATTAAAATCCCCATAACTCACAAGTCATTTGGGGGTTTCCAAGGTGTCATAAAGTCATATCTCTTAAAATAATAATATAAAAAATAAACATCCCCTCATAATTCAGTGTGCTATTTTGAAATTGAATCAGCTGATTTAAAATAAATATAAAAAATAAATATTTACCAAAAATAAAAATATTTTTCAATTCTAATCCATGAATTAATAAATTAAATTAGATCTTACCTGACTATTTTCCAATTTGAAGACGCAAATCAGAACTAAATTTTATTTGGTTTGTTTACCAAACAGCAGAGATCTAATTTGACTCTGCAAGTGATTTGTTGCAAAAATTGCTAGCCGCAGGCTAAATTCAGATGGAAGCCCGATAAAATTTTACCATCAACGGCGACGGCTTACAAAAACGAATGCGGCTCGGCTCAGGCGTTCAGCGCAGGTCTCTTCTGATTAATTACGGCAGCACAATAAACATTGAAAGTAAAGTTCTATATAATTAAGGAACTTTTTGTTTACAAAGCAACAACAATATTTGTAAACCATTGTAAAATGTTAGAACATTATGACAATATAACATGATAACACACCTTGTGCATACCCCAAATGTCAAAAAAAACCACATAAAAATATATGTACGTTAGGGTGGGTCACTGATGTATGAGAAAAAATAAAAGTTCTCGAATCATATTCTAATAGCAATATTTTTCTGTATTACGTTAAAACAAATAAAAATTGCAAAAAAAAAGTTCAAAAAAGTGTTATCTTGAGCCCCCGCATGAGCTCCAAAAAATTAAGAATATTTGAAAAAAGTTCATTTTTTAAATTTTAATATTTTATTTACTATCAATTATTATTAATTAAAACTAAAAATATTTTGAAATAAACTTAAAAAAAATAAAAATTTGGTTCTTATACAATATAAAACAATAAAATCATTTTTGGTCACAAAATCTTGTTTACTGTCAAATCAGGGCATCTCTCGTCTTGATTCAAGTTTCGCCTATATTAAACCATCGCTTGACTTTTTTTTAGCGCAAAGAATCATGAATGCTTCTGACACTATTTTCACGAACCTAAAAGTCGTTAAAATACAGTTATATGCTTTTCTGCAATACAATGCTATTGTTGCTATATTAAAAATTTAACAAAATTGAAGGTCAAAGCGCGGGCTCTTACACTAAAAATAAATTAATAATATTTTACAGGGATCTAATTCAGACAAAAATACAACATATTTACGCTATTAGAAGTCGATAAGAGAAAAAGTATTTTTTTGACCCAGCCTAATGTACGTATTAACATCATATTTCGTGGGAGATTTCTAGAAATAAATTTGGTTTACGCATTACCGAGAACATAAATTTCTTTTGTGTTAGTAATTGATGTTCGCTTATTTTTATACATCACACTGGTTCCTCTAAAGGGCGTTAACTCAAAATTTATAAATTTTCAGTAGAGACAAAAAACATTTATTTTATATACTCTTAAATCACAAAGAGGGATACAATTGTATTTTTTTGTTTTGTTTTTTTTTTGCAAACCCCTAGAAAAATTGACCAACATTTTTTTCCAGAAAAAAAGTGACAATGTGTAAATTTTGAGTTGACTCTCTTTGGAGGAACCAGTGCAATATGTAGTATATTGAACTAATTTATTTGAGGTTATTAATGTTATTTTTGTTTAATTATGAGTAATATTATAAATACAGTACTTTTCGCTTATAGTCCATTCCTCTTAAAGGCCAAAAACGGATATAAGCCAAAACTGTCATATTCACATGCAGATTTTTTCGAATTTCATACAAATTATTTGCCCTAAGGTCCATTTCGCATGTAGTCCATTTTCGTTTAAAAGCCACATTTTCTTAGCATACGAATATAATTATTTATGCAAAAATGTTCGCTTATAGTCCACTCTGTTTTTAATATTTTTTTAATCAACTTGTAACATGTTTTTATTTACATTATAAATACCAAATTTCGCAATTTATATTTCATAACATGGTGTCTTCATCTGACCATTTTTGTTTTTATTGTATTATTTTTTGTTTTAACTATTTATTTAAATTAAATCAAAATTTGGTTATGTTTTAAATAAACTTTTGTTTTGTTTAAAAAAGAGCAGTTTTATTGAAGAAAATAATTTTTATAAAGTCAAAAATGTGAATTATACACTTATAAGCCATTAAATGGCTTATAAAAAAAATCGGTTATAGTCCAAATTCGCTTATAGTCCACAAAAGTTGTGCAACTATAGTAGTGGACTATAAGCGAAAAGTACTGTATATAGTTAGCTAAAATGCAAAATGGCGTTTCTAACAAAAACTTCTAAATCCAGTTTTTGATGGATTATAATAAATGCCATTAGACTAAATGTCTTGACAAAATCTTACACTTCTGTGAACAAAAGTGCAGCTCATATTGAGAAAAAAAAGGGATGTAACTACAAGTGTGTTAATTTGATATGTATATGCAAAACGACGTAATTGCACATTTTTTTCTAACAAAATATAATGAAATGGCATTCCTTGAAAATTGTGTGAAGTATTTCATGAACAACTTATCAATGCATGTTTTTCTGACATGTTTATTGTTTTCACTTTTCAAAGTTTTTTGCTTCTCCTGTAATATTATATTTTTGTTAGTTACGCCTTTTTGCATTTAAGCTTACGACATGTTCCCGTCGTTCCTATAAGGAGCATACGGCCTCAACAAAATCTTTTCATCTTGATCTGTTCATGTCGATGTTTTTTAATTCGTTCCAGCTAGTTTGCATATTTGACGCTTCGGTTTCAATTTGTCTTCGCCATGCTTGAACTGGTCGACCTCTTCTACGCCTGCCTTGAGGATTCCACTCGATCGCTATTCTGGCAATATCTGTGACCGGTTTTCGTATGTTGTGACCAATCCAGTTCCATTTTCGCCTTTGTATTTCAATAGTTATGGGAGATTGGTTCGTTTGTAGTATAGTCTGTTGTTTGATATGTATTGTGGCCAAAAGACTCGTAAAATTCTTCTAAAGCATTTGTTTATAAAAACTTGCAGGGCATGCATATCACGAGGGACCGCATTCCACGTTTCGCATCCGTATAAAAATGTAGATCGATAAATGGAGTTGAAGATTTTTAATTTAACACTGCGAGAGAGAGTTGAAGAGTCCCATATCTTATTAAGTTGGCCTAGGCTTGAGTCACCTTTTTCATTCGATTGGCAATATCTGCACCCGAACTGCCTGATGTTGTGATGGCAACTCAGAGGTAATAAAACGAATAAACCTCTTCCAGAGCCCCAGTATCAATTCTAAAGATGTTCGACTTTTCAGTGTTCATTCGCATCACTTTAGTTTTGCCAATATTAATCTTAAGGGCATCTCTCCAAAAGACGTTGCAGTTGCATATTCATATCGGTGTGAGAGAATGCAAATGTCATCAGCATATTTTAGATTTAACCGATGTAGAGGTTCCCCACCAACACCTCTATTGCCCGACATTGCTTGGCTCATGACAACATCCAACACAATGTTAAGTAAAAGTGATGACATCTCGTAACCTTGCCGTTCTCCTGTACCAATATTAATCTTTCTGCTCAGTTTGCCTTCGTGCTGAACACGACAGTTTGCCCTAACAAATATGTTTTTAATGAGTATGACTATTTTTTGTGGGACACCTTTACATTGAAGGAATTTCCAAAAGACATTGTGATTGAGAGCATTGAATGCGTTTCCGAAGTTAAGGAATATTAGAAATAGAGCAGACCGCCATTCGACCGATTTTTCCACTATTATTCCGAGTGTATTGAAATGATCAATACACGCAGAAAAAAAACATGATTAATGAGTGGTCACTACGACCATTATTATTCATATCAGCCTAATATGTTTACCCTAATAAGTTTATTAAAGTCCTATTAGAACTTGAACAAATATTTATTGTCTTAAATATTTTTTTATTCACTGCAATAATATTATATGGTGTTTTCCACATAAAAGCTAAGTCTGATCTAGCTAAACATATTTAAATTTATGATATGTTTGCTACTATAATATATATATTTTCCTCTATACAATTGAAATCATAATATTAGTTTCATACTAAGTTATGTTTAATACCATAATTCATGTTTGTTGTTAAACACATTCTCTGAATGAGTAAAAATTTTTTGACAAAACAAACAGTATGCGAGCGTCCGTCAATCGGGAAACATGAATTAGAATAAAATAATAATTAAAACGTTTTTCGGGTAGAAAAAGGCCATGCTGCCTCGTAAATTTAACGAATTAAATTTTTATACGTTTATTGAAACAGGTAAAGTATTTATAAAATACATACATGTATAAATATCCAATTTTGTTGTCTTTCTTGCAGCCAAAACCACATACAACATTGAAACCGGCATATAAATTTTAGCACAACATTTTGCCACTAGCCCCGAATTTGTTTCAATTACTATTTAAGTATTTAATTTTATTTTTAAATGTATGCTAAACTGTATTTATAACAAAGAATTTATATGTAATACATACATAAACATACAGTAAACATACTTAATAAAAAATAAATTTTTGAAATGACATTATTACCATTATTAACATGTAGACATTGACATTTTGAATGGTGTTGGGAAATAAAGAAGCATGGTTTGATAGAACGATTGCATTTTTCTTCTAAACATAATAATATGTTTGAGACAATAATTAGCTATAAACATAATATTGTTACTTAAGACGTGTTTGAAACAATCATTACCACAAACATTAATGATAGTTTGCGATTGTGATTGTATCAATCATGTTTTTTCTTTGCGTGTACGTGATTTGCTTGGACAAAAGCCAGCTTGTTGCCTTCTCAGTGTTATAGTATCAGAGATTCTTTTAGTTATTACTTGAGTGATTATTTTGTTCACTAAACTGAGCAGAGTGATACCCCGGCAGTTGTAACGATTAGTTAGGACGCCCTTTTTCACAATTATATTAATTCGCCTTCTTTGAGTTCTTAAGGTACACTTTCATTTGCCCATATATCTTCAATTAAAGGAAGAAGGATAGGTTATTATTTCCCGGACTTTTATTGTTCTTGAGCATCTTAATCGCAGACATTATATCAGCTTCGTGGGTGGTGCTGCTACATATTCTTCTTGACCCATCATAACTTTGCCTCGGGGATAGAATTGCGGAATAATACTCGGCCCAGTGTTACCGTTATGCGACTAAAGTCGCATTTTTGCCCCTTTTTGACTGCCGTGCCACTTTTTTGACCCCTTTGTTTTAAATCCCCTTTTGTAACATTTTGTAGTTTTTTGTGCCCCTTTTTGAACCAAATTTTTTTTATACTGTCAATCAATGAATCCGAGCTCAATTTGAAGAGAAAATGGCATCTAATTTGGAAAAAATTAAAATAATTCAGGAAGGGCTATCTATTAACAATAAAATTTACCTCAAATTTCTAGTATATGTATTAAATATTATGATTAAATTAAACCTTAATTTTCAAAACGAATCATCACAAATTATATATTTAGTTTCATCCACGAAAGATATTGTACATATTAGAAATTTTTAAAAATTTGTTAAAAAAAGAGTATGTTTATTTTATTTTCTTTCTTTTCGATGTCCCATACACAAGACTTAAGTCTTATATTGCAGTATGGAACTGAGCTTACATAAATACAATGAATCACATAACAAAACTGTATTATATATTATTAAGTAATTAAAAAATGAAAATAGGATTAATTTTAATTTAGTTTTATATGACAATCTTAGCAAAAATCAATATAAAGAATGTAAAGCATGCAAAAATATAAATTCAACGTGAAAAATGACAAAAAATATATTTCCTGAATTGTCGTGCGTTACTAATGGTCTGTAAACTATAGGGAATTCCGTTCCAGAGACTGATGGCATGAATAAAGAATTGATACTTGGAGATCAGAGTTTGATAAGCAAATGCGATAATTCGTTTACCTCTGGGAAGCGTTGAAAAACTTAGACGTTCATAAAGATGCTCCGGTTGATGTGTATATATAATTTTATGCATGAACAGCAAAATGCGCACCTTTAAATAATTATAACATGTTATGCAAACAAATATAGAACAAATTGATTTTGTTAAAAGAAACTCTTAATATATATATCGGCCACGAAGCCGAGCTAGAAATAAGTACTAACAACATCTTAAGTAGTGATATTGTAGAAATTAAAAACAACATTTTACTTCTTTACCAAAAGCTGTGCAAAGAAATTTTATCAAGAATTAATATTAGCGATAAGAGGCTAAGTTCATTAAAGGTTTTAGATCCAGTATTTATTAAGTCAGCTGAAGACATAAATTACTTTGAAATTGTTACCGTTTTTATTGATATAATTACTAACCCAGATGATTTTGTAAAAGAGTTCAAACTTTTAGAAACCAGATCAAACGATAAAAGCTATGAAGCAATTTTTAAAATAGCTAAGCCTAAAACATTTTGGTACGAAATTGGCAATTTAAAAAACTGTTTGGGTGACAATTTATATCCAAACTTGTATAAATTTGCTTCGTATGTTTTTACTTTACCACATAGTAGTGCATCCGCTTAGCGGATTTTTTTTAAGTTAGCATATTTAAAAAATAAAGTGACAATTAGACTGAAAGTAGATTCCTGTCAGTCTATGTTATCCGCTTTAAATTTGTATCAAAATGACTTGGAAGATTGGATTCCAAGTGATGAATTAATTAATAAATATAGATTTACGTGTTCAAAAAAATAGATATTTAATAGTTGAAGAAACAACATAACACTGCAATTTATAAAAAAATGGATCTGTACCTGATATTAACTATCTTCCTATCAATACTTTTATATGCTTTTTCCTCGAGGTTTTTTCGTAACTTAATTTTTTTCGTAAAAAAGTAAAATAATCCAAGTGCCAAATATTTATGTACATATACTTACATATATAAATATCTCTATCTATTTAAATGTAAAGTTTTCTTGTATCAAATCATATTATGAACTATTTTTTGTTTTTGTAAGTATTGTTATTACACTATTTTAAGCTAGTTTTATTAACAAGTAATTAGTTTTCGATGAAAATAATTTAATAAATACATACGTTTTTTTTTAAATTTTCTGTTTTTAAAGTTGCCCCTTTTTTTCTCAGAATTCCCCTTTTTGTGACACTTTTTTTTTTAAAATCCCCTTTTTGTGCCCCTTTTTGAAAATTTTGAAAGGTAACACTGACTCGGCCTATTGATCACCCTGTTCGTCTTTAGACGAGTAGGCCATCAAAATTTCTGAGTGGTTTTCCAGATACTTCCGGCTTGGGTGTAAGCTTTTCGACGAGTTTGTAGAGATCTCCACTGCTATTGTGTCGGCTGCCGCTTCTTCTTCCGTGGCTTTGTTGTTAATGCATGTACCTTTGCGTGCACTGTGTTTTACCAGCCGATATAAAGTAGTGACTTATTAAATTGAACTTTTAGTGTACCATAAAGGGTGTTATGCTGATGTGTGTAGTATATAAATGTGTTGGTTCTAGTTTACCGACCGGCTCGATCTAACGATGCCCGTTGGTCCGGCCGAATAGATGGTTAGCTAACCATGTAACTCTTGTGCGCAAAGTACAGGTCGCAATTTTGATGGAATAGGATTATTGAAAATTGTGAGAATCCGTCCATAAATTCTAAAAGCAAACTTATTTTTTATAATATCTTGTTGTCAACAGTTTTCTGTTTTGAATTAATCGTTGCATAAGCTGTCGTTTCTTACTCTCTTTTATTTTGCTGAAACAGCAATTTCTAGTTTAAGCCCAAACTGCTTTTGTAGGGTTTTGCTATCCAATTTCACAAAGAACTCTTCTATAAGAAAAGAAATTTCAATTTTCTTAAAAGTGATCATTTTACCATTGGCCCTTTAAGCTCCAAGCTTCAGATATACGTCTTTTTAAGATGTTATAGAAATTAGGGATTTAATATTCGAAAGAAATACGCCACGTAGACAGAATGCATGCACTTACATGCATTACTTTTTATAAAATAACTAGCATTTAACCCGCTTCTTCGTTAGCGTCTCCTTTTCTTTCATTGACATATTTTTGTGTTTCTAGGTTTAAACAAAAAAGTTCCAACATTTTTTATCTTATCGGTTGATATTCACTCAGGATTTCGACCGTATAATTTTGTGTTTCTAAGTTCAATATTATAAAAATTCAAAAAGTACCAGACGCAGAACACAAAAGTAGAAGAAATAAATAAAATTTCCCGCATTTATTCTTTTTCATACTTTATTCTCCCCATTGGAGTAACAAAAATTTCAATATTCTAGTGGGAGCCCATCATTTAATACGCTGTTTATTTCAATAAATGGTGAAAAATGTTTTGTAAAAAAGTTTCAAAAATTGGTAAAATTTTCATCACTTAAAAGTTTAAATTTTTAAATATTACTAAGTTCGTATTTGTATTTTTTAGATAATTTGCGAATGTGATATAATTATTATTTCTATGTTTATTGGTTTTAACGATATATGGCGTGACAAAAACGTTTTTAACCACAGGTTTTTATCCCCTAAACGTTCGAATTTCCAAAAATCCGGTCAAAGTGGATCGATTTGGGGAGAGACCAACCTCCGGTCCAAATTTCGAGTTTTAAGCTTCAGGCGATAAGGCTGTGCGCTAACGTTACAATTTTATATAAGTATACATATACATAGATAAACAAAAAAGTTTAAGAGAACCCGTGATACAGAACAAGTAAATAAAGGAAAGAATAAAAGCACGCACTTGCTTTCGAAGTATGATGCGAAGCGTATCCATCAATCGAATATGGTTGGGTAATACTGGAGACTAGAGATGAGCGGTCCCGTGATTTTTAAGGAACATCGTGATTAGTGAACTTGATTTAAAAATTACTGTTGCTTAAAACTGTGCTTGTGATCACGGTTTATCAGTTTTCATTCTTTGACAGCAATTGAGCGAGATTTTACAAAAGAGCTTTTGTTAGTACTTTGCAAAGAAGCAACAACAAGTTGTAAGGTAAGATCTTGCAAGGTTGTTTACCGCAAATATAAGAGTATGCGTGTTTACGGTGCTGCTTTGTAGTTGTCATAAAAAAGTTCAATTGGTCGGCTTAATATGAAAACCTGCTAAATCCATGGTGGAATAAGCAGGCGGCATCGTTACGGCAACAAATACAACATTAAAACAAAAATGTTTATTATATCCCAGCTTACGTCAAAAAATACTTTCTACAAAAATCAAAGCGTGCCGCTGAACGTGATGAAATAAATAAATTTTTAGCCAATTTTTATTTAATTATGGTCAATATCTTATTTATTTTTATTTAAAATTATCAAAACCGTTAATAATATACAATAATCACTGCACAAAACGTGGACATTTCGTAAACATAAACAAATCTTTGACATAAGATTAGATAAACAATGCAAGAGCCAGATTTATTGTTTTGCCATGGCTAAATCCACCTTTTAAGTAAATTGAGATTTTGATGCCACGTGGTAGAGAAAGATATGCCTCATCGGCAGGCTTGCCAGGTGAATTCAAATTAAAAGTGCTAAATCGACAAAAAAAGTGCTAAACTAGCACGTCGCACTTTTTTCGAAAATATGTGCTAAATCTAAGACTTAAAGTGCTAAACTTACAAGCCTGCTCGTGGACCAGCATGTAGTTTTTCTTAAATTTAACTGCCTGTTTGTATAACACGAGCGCAAAAGTGACTCGTTTAACTAACATTCAAAACAAGAACAAATTTTTAGTATAAAAGTGTGTCAAATCAACTTTCCAAATTAGGTACACACATTAGGGTGATCCCAAAAATGTGGGCGGGATTGGAGCAGTGGGCGTGGTACCTCCCGTACAATAATTATCAAAAATGGTATAAAAACCTGAATTTTTGGAATGTCATATAACCTATGGTTATCCCTTATATATCAAAAGAGTGGAACTTTTTAGTAGAAAATATATTCTGAAAAACTCGGAAAAATCGGTTCAGATACGAAAAAGTAAGGACCAAAATAAAATTTAACAAAAAAGTTAATTAACACGTCGGTATAAAAATCTTTCAAATCGGTTAAAAAATGGGCAAGCAGCTAGGAGTAAAATACTCATAAATACGCTAAAAAAAACTTGAAAATTTTTGTAAAAAACCTAAATTTTAGGGCTGTCATATGATCTATGGAAACGACTTGTATATCAAAACATCGGAAAAATCGGTTCAGATACAAAAGAGTTATGACCAAAATTAAAATTTTTTTTTTTAATACCTACTTTCTGGAACCATAGATATTCCCGAGGCCATGTTTTACAACCCAACTTACTAAATGTCTTCTTATACACGTCGGTGTATAAATCTGTCAAATCGGTTAAAAAATGGCTGAGTTATAATTAAGTTTGTTTCTTAATATATTTAATACCACGCAAACATGTCCAAATAATTAAATGCAAGTAAGCGATTAATACAACATATACAAATATATACATATCTATATATATAAAAAGAAGTGTACATTTTGATTGTCACTCCATAACTCGAGAACGGCTCGACCGATTGCCATAAAATTTTTAGGGAAGGTAAAATTATTGTCTACTTTTACTTATTATTAATATAAATAATTTCTCTAATCTATAAGTAACTTCAAATAAATCTGCCACTGTATCAGCAGTACTATTATATAAGATTGAAAGTCTTGTTGTACTGTAATTTTTCTAATTAAATAAATAAATGTTAAATGTTAAATGTTAAAATGTACAGGGAGGAGTGATGATGGTTAGTTGATTTTGAAATCCAAAATCGGTCTAGCCATTCTCCAGTTATCTATCTATATAAAATGGATGTGTGTATGTGTGTATGTATGTATGTAACGTATGGACTCCAAAACCGCTGGGCCGATTTTGATGAAATTTTCAGGGAATCTTCAGAATATTCAGGCGTGTGACACTGTGAAGTCTGATTTTTGATTTTCGGTCTGTAGGCGGAGGGGCGTGGCAAAATCCAATTTTCATATTGCACCACCAATGACATCTATATAATTTGGACGATTTTTTCTTTAAAATTATCGCCATGGTCCAACTTAGGTTTTTACGGAAAGAAAATTTTGCCCCGCCCACTTTTACGCCCACTTTTTTCGATTTACCTAAAATCAAAAAACTGCTCCATCGATATGACTAATTTTTCTTTTAACTGTTCGTATTAATCCATTTAACGTTTTCATCGAAAGATAAAATTACCACGCCTACTTTTACGCCCACTTTTTCTATTAAGCGCATAATTTGAGAACGGTTTGACCGATTTGGACGATTTTTTCATTAAAATGATCGCCATGGTCCAACATAGGTTTTTACGGGAAGACAATTTTGCCCGCCCGCTTTTTTCGATTTACCTAAAATCAGAAAACGGCTCTTTACACCAAATAAAAAAAAAACAAAAAACATTGTCTATGCGCTGTAGCCCGTTTCTGTATTTATCGCATCGTAAAATTTTCCGCATGAAACCAGTGAATCGGGACAGAAACAGGGCAAAATGAAACAAAAAATGGGTTTTCTCGCACAAGTGTTTCTGTATCTCTACTTTGCGAAAACTATCTGTCATTTTAATAATTTTCCAGCAATTATTGGAAAGATGTGATAAAAAGTGTTTCTATAACAATTTTTTGCGAGAAATTTCTGGCAACACCTGTCAAAATAAGCTACATTTGAAATTGGTGCGAGAAAAGCGGAATTGACAGAAAATACATTAGATTTTTTTAAATTAAATATATTTAATAAATATATAAAAAAATATAAATATACTTTAATAAAAATGGAGACCAAATCTGCCGAAAAAGTAAGTAGCAAAAATTTTTAATAATAATGATGTAAATGTATGTATGTATGTATGTACATGTACAAAAGTTAATTATTTCTTCTTAATTTTAATAGAAAATAGAAAGAATTTCTAAACAGCAGAAGCAGAAGCTAGTGGACCACATGTCATCCAATTTAGAGTTTGCAAGAGGTCAGTTTGATAAAGTTAATGCAAACGCAAATATTAAGGAGCAATGGGAGTCTTTAAAAGTTTCTCTAAACTCTTTGGGTGGCAGTGAAAAGAGTGTAGAGCAATGGAAAAAGGTATTTTATGTATGTATGTATATGTCCACATGTACCCAGCTAGCATTTTCAGACGTGTAGGAGGGTCTACTGAATTCTATTAGGCTCATTGGCTCTTTAGAACGCGAAATGAAAACCTCCCGGTTAAAAAATCTTGATAGATCACTAGGTCGGTTTGTTTTATTGAAATTGTATGGCAGCAGCCCGCTGCCGGAGACTGCCCGAAACATGCAAAAAAATACTAACCAATTTATTAATTTCTTTGGCTTAAATCTAGTTTACCAACGCAGCTCCAAATAAATAAAAAAAGCACAAAAAGAAGATGAACAAATAAAAAGGCGAAACAAACAAAAGTTTTAAATAAGCAAAAAAACCAATTGTATATACATATATTTATGCAGAAAGCTTTAGTAAGCGAGGCCGGTGTTTGTCATACCACATAGGAGAAAATCTGTTCGCCCGGAGGAAGGCCTAGGTACTTTTTTATTTGGAGCTGCGTTGGTAAACTAGATTTAAGCCAAAGAAATTAATAAATTGGTTAGTATTTTTTTGCATGTTTCCGGCAGCGGGCTGCTGTCATACAATTTCAATAAAACAAACCGACTTTTAATTCTATCTATGCAAAAAATTAAACTGTGGACAAATTTTTTCTACGTATTTTTTTATAATTATCGATTTAACTTTGTTTATTGTTTTTAGTGTTGGATAGACCTCAAGGCAGGCGTTAAGAAGACGATAAACACAAGAAGAAAATTCATGAACAGAACCGGTGGTGGTAGCTGGGCAGACGTGCCCCGTGATTTAAATAGCTTAGAAGAACAAATACTCCAGATTATAACGGCTGATGCCGTTGACGGCGACTCATGTACTCCCGAATCCGGTATCGTTTTAGAAGAATCAGAAGTACGTGGTTAAATTTTATGTATTTATTTGGAATTTATTAATATAATACTTATTTTTCTAGGATTTGAATTGCATAGAATTTTTAGAATGCGATGAGTTATATATACCGCCAACTAAAAAAACAAAAAACGTACCACAATCACCGCCATCAAGTTCAGCAAAAGTTTTGTTTAAAAAATGTTTACCTACAACTAAATTAGCATCAAAGTACGCCGATGCTTTAAGTGAAGCAACGTCAATGCAAAACGATGTGATAAAACAGTTGAATAGAATTGAACAACAAAATTTTACAATACAATCACAAAATTCTGAAATTTTAGAAAAACTACAAAGTATTTTAGATACGAGCTCTGCATCTATTTCAATGTTTTAATATTTTTAAGAAAGCTTTTTTTTACCCACACGTTTAAATTATGTGTCCGTATGGAAAAACAAGGTAACTCCATTTGTTGAAAAAAAGAAAAAAACGCAGTTTAAGTTTTGAACATATTTCACTAATTCTTTAATATAAATTTGTGTTGTAATGTAAGCGCATTAACCAAAACATAATTTTAAAGATTTCTAGTTTCTTTGAATTAATTTTTGGACTTTAAAACCGAGTATCAATCTTAGTTTTTTCGAAAAATGGAGTTACCTAGTTTTTCCAAAAAAATTTTTGTTTTTTAAATAACTTTTAAATGAAAAACTATCAACCCAATTATGAATACAAATTCTCCGGGGGTTTTTTCCCATTTTTACAATTGAATTTACATAGGAAAATTGGGATAAAACTCCCGGGGAATTTTTGTTCATAATTGGGCTGTATATCAAAATTTCGATCTGACAGAGTGATAGCAAATAAAACACTTTCTATTTTTGGTGTTATCTCAATTTTCGCAAAAAGTGGAGTTATCTACTTTTTTCAAAGGGCCAGAATTAATGATAAGTGATCGAGGAAAAATTTCAAAAAACGATGGAGTCGTATGAGATGCAAAATTTTTTTCATAATACTTGTCATTTTCATCAAACATGCATGCATTCATACTATCACATGTTTTACATATTACTTGAGTTTTTGACATGTATTAATATAAAGTATAATAGTGCAAACTAGCTTTAATTAGTAATAAGTTGAATTTTTTTGTTTTAATATAATCGTATTAAATGAATTATTTATTTTGTTTTCAATAAATTTAAAAAAATTTGAATTAAAATTATCTACAGCTGCAAATTCTTGTTTTTAGTCTTTCGCGAAGACGACAAGCTTCACGTAGTGGTTCTTCTATTTCGTCATCGTTGGTTGAAATGGCTTCTTCATTTTGTAGAACTATTTCATTGTCTTCGCGCATTAACCCATGTTGCATTCTGAAATTGTGAAGAACCGTGCATGCGTTTATAATTTTTCCTGCCATTTGTGGGTTGGTGTGCAATCCAACATGCAAACACCTAAAAACACCCTAGAGGGAAGCGAACTGACACTGAAGTAGTCCCGTGATAGGTCTTTGGTGGTAGGGACTGGTTCTAGTTCTTACACTTTATATGGATAAGACCTATCACTTTTACATGGGGTTGTCATTGGAGGGGGTCAATTGACACCATTTGACGAATCACAGATCTATTCTCAATTAACCTGCTTAGTGTCAGTTACTTAAATGTAGTATTATTAAAATACAAAGTAGTATTATTTTAATAAAACTAGTCCAAGAATTAAATTTGAGTGCCAAATTTTAGAAATTACCAAAAAATGTGTCACAGCACCAATTAAGACTGTACTGTAATTCATTACTTTTTCTACCTTTTTGTTCTTTATAAACCAGTTAAGGGATTGGTTCTTCTTTCACTGGTCATGAGTCCTTCCTTTTTGTACTTGTTCTATTTTCACAAATCCCAGGACTAGTCTGTTGGACCAATTGACACAAATTTCCCGCAGGGCACTTTTTAAAACACCATTTAAGCGTTCAACACAATTTCTGGCCTTAGCATGTATTGTATTAAACTGTTTTTCATCCTCTGTTGATGAACGGTATGGTGTTATTAGCCATGGCCGCAAGGGGTATCCAGAGTCACCTGGACAAATCGACACAAAATTAGAAATAAATGTAAAATAAATAAGATACATTTTAATTGCAATTAAAAGTATAAATGCAAAAAAATAATTATTTTTTAATACATAAATTAATGTCCACACCGGTGCACACAAAAAATACTGAATAAAAAATTTCTCTAAAATCTAAGTATGAATATAAAGAACTTATATACATATGTATGTACATACCTAACAACCAAGAATCATTGCTTCTGTCTCTTTCGTACCGCTGTTGCAATAATCCACTAATGCGCGAAGCTTCCCAAATATAAGAGTCGTGCGCTGATCCTCCAAACCTTGCAAAACCTCCAAAAATTTTCAAATTATAGTCGCATATCTGAAAATATATGTTGGTTGTTATATTGCTGTAACTGTAAGAAAAATTATAATGAGCGAAATTCTTACTAGCTGTACATTTTTTGAGTGGTAGCCTTTTCTGTTTAAATAACATGCCTCAACATCTTGTTTTGGTTTTTTGATACGGACATGCGTGCAGTCAATGGCCCCTATTACTCCAGGAAAACCAGTCTCTTCATAGAATCTGGAAATCGTTACCAAAATCTAAATTGTACACAACTTTTACATACATACATATGTATGTATGGATATACATATCACAATTTAAGCCGAAAATACTTACTTTTGTTTTATAGGTTCATATTCAGAAACTGCTGGAAACTTTATCCATTTCGCCATTAATTTCTGTTCCAAAATATCTGCTACCTCGTGAACAGCCCGGCAAACAACACTTTTGCTTACAGAAGCTGTATAATCCTGTCCAATGTCTCTGTAGTAGGAACCAGTCGCAAAGAAATGTAACGCTGTGCACATTCGAATGGGTTGTGGTATAAACGTTTTTTTGACACCCTTCGACATGTAGGGACTTAACTCATGTAAGAGGACAAGAGCTGCGTCTCTGCTCAATCGATAAAGATCCATGAATCGCTGCTCCGGAATGCTGAATGGGTCCGTTGCATCCCTTAGTTGTTGGCGATAAAGACGCAACATATTTCGCCGATCAAACTGTTCAGCAGTTATTAGTGCCGCACTAAACATTTTTTTTCACTTGCTTAAATAAATAAAACACAGCTGCTGTAATTTGTTATATTAAATTTTTTTTACCCTTTACTTTATAATTGTTATATTTTTATTTTATTAATTTTTTTATTCTATCACTTTTTGGTTTTGTAATTTTTTATTTACTTTGTTGACGTTTCGTTTGCATTTGACATTTGAGGGCTGGAAATATTCCAGTATAAACAGAATTTGTTGTGCCTGTTTTCGCATTCAAATACAGAAACACTTTTATCTCACAAATCGAGAAACGATGGAATTTTTTGTTTCACACTTCATGTAAGAAATTTTACGATGCGAGAAATACAGAAACGAGCTACTGGTCTTAAGATGAAGTAATAAATAACTATAATTTTAAATTTGCCTTAAATACATGCGTTTCTTTTTTGATTGAGCCCATATCTACACCATATGTAAGTTATTTTGTAAAAAAAACTTTATGATAGGTATTCCATGGATTTTTATTTAAAGGCCGTAAATGTCGTTAAATGCTCAATTTAAACCGTGTGGTAATACAATACTAATGTTTGCTTAGGGCCAGCAACGTGGACCAGGTCAGCTAGTGTATATATAAACTTCTGTTCTTTCCCAACCATAGTGAAAGGTATATAAGATTAGGCATAGCCGAATATAGCACTCTTACTTGTTTAAATTAGTAATGATAACAAAAAATTGCAAACTGGTAAAAAAAATCGATGAAATAATATAAATGTTAAAAATAGCCAAGTAATTCGGCAGTCATATCAAAAATCGTAAAAAAAAGTCGCCACCACCGCCAAACACGTTGGAAAATCGCCACGTTTGGCGAGAAATCGCCATATATGACAGCCCTGCTTGTCTTTTAACAAGAAGTACAATACGAAAGAAGAGAGAACAAAAGGAAGAGCAACAATATTTGCTATGCCATGAATAAAACGCCATTACAAACAGTGGAATAACATAAATTTGTGTATGTAACAAAAAAACGAAAAGAACGGCGAAGCAAGTACCTGTTACTTGACAAAAGTGATCAAAAAAAGCTTAAGTTTTTAGGAAAGAGGGGAAAAGAAATGGCATTCTCTTTTCCCCTCTATTCTTAAAGCTCAAGACTTGACGAGTCAAAATTGACGTGTGTGAACCGGCACTAACAGTGATTAAATCACAGGTTCAGAAATATCGCTCATCTCTACTGGAGACCAAAAATGTTTATTGAATGTCAGAAAAATATTGCTGTGCTAGTATGTATGTATATAACAATTGTCATAAAATTATTGGTTCACTTAATCGTAAACTTATATTGGAACAGTTTTTTCGAGAGTGGCCTTTATATAGGGTCCATGTAAATTATGCACCAATATTTACGAAACTGAAAAGTGTGATTTCTTTGAAGCTGAAATTCAGCATAATATTTTTTTATTAACCCCCTGTTTTTTATTTTTTTTGTTTTAAGAAAACTGCTCTTAAAACAAAAAAGCGGTTCTAAACAGTAGTTTTAAATTTGGAAAAAATGGAAATATTTGCACTTAATAGAAAAGTGGCAAAAATAGAAAACTACAAACACATACGAAAAAAGTTTAACCAGTAACTCCCTGTATTAAAAATAAGTTGAGAACAATTCCAGAAATATTTTTTTAAAATTTTTTTAAATGCCTTGGGATACCGGCCTTTCAGTTTTTTGTCCGATCATAACATGAGGCATATCGTCGTTATTCACGGCTTATCTACATATGTCTTCAGTTCTGTTTTTTTTTTACCGCACATCAAATTCTGCCATCTCGGACATTCAAAACAAAAAGTGCGTGGCAAAAACAAACTTTATTGATATTCCATTCAGTTTAAGGCAAGACTGGTACATTTTTTTTTGTACTATGATCGCCTCAATTTAATGTGACGTGTAATCAAAGCAGTGTTACCACCAGCATAATTCAAAATTACACTTGAGATGATGCAAAATTACCCGATTTAAATGAAATTACACCTGATATAAAATTGAAATATTATTTAATAAAAAGACATTTACAAAGAAGCAAAACACAATAAACTCGTTGAAAGAAGAAGTCAAGCTGTTAAGATTCTTATTGTAATTTAAAATAAACTAACAAATATAACATTAAAGAACTAAAATAATTAATAAAACTTAAAATAAAACTCTTAAAATAATGAGTTTAACTTCCACATTTGCTTGCATATATCTAGGAAAGGTTCAAAATGCTCATTGCCATCAGCCATTTTCATTGATTTTTGAAACATATAGGCGACTTCATGTTTTAAATAAAACAATTTATTTTTTCACGAACAAAGGCGATTTAGAGAAAATAAACTGTCAATTAGACTTTAAGGCATTGTTAATTTTATTCGTGAGATGCAGCCAGCAATGCTCAAAAAACTGGAACAAAATTGGACGTCTGCAATGCGTTTAGTTAAGGACAGGCACGGTGCATATTTGTTTTAAATATGTTTGGAATGTCAATGCTGAGTAATAGTCTGCGATAGCAATTCATTTTTGTATGTTGTCTACCATTTTAAGTTTCATTGTCTTAAAAAAAATACCCTTTATAACTTAGTTAGTAAACAAAATGCGTGCATAATTCAGTTTTACAACTGTTTAAACTGGTTTTAGTTTGAATAGCTTTTTTCAATAAACTTCAGGTTCTAAATTACTATAGACATATTTATCCAAATCTAAAAGTCTTTATTGCGACATTTATAACCAAACTTTTTAAAATATATAAGTATTTTTAATGATTGAAGTCTTTTCTTAAAAAGAAACCGAGAGTTTGGTTCAGAAGATTGTGCAGTTTTTATCAACAATATTTAAAAAGAAATAAATGTTATCTTTGAAATCGAATCTTGATTTTTTTTGGGTATCTGAATAAAGAATTTCAAATAACACCTGATTTACACCTACGAGAAATTACCCACGCTCTTCCCACGACAGTAAAAATTATACCAAATTCGGGTAATTACCCACAAAGTGGCAACACTGTATCAAAGTGAAAACATTAAGAGCGAAATATACTAAGTTTACACACAGAAAAAAATACCAATGTAAAATTAACATGGAAAAATATTGATTGAGTATCATAGTAAATTTCTGCAAAAGTATGCCCTTTATTTAAATTTATCATTATTTCATATTAATTTTAAATGAAAAATATTAAAATTATCTTTTATCACGCTTATTTAATATTATTCACGGCTTTAAAAAATAGTAATTTCTGGACTCATCATTTCCTAATTCTAGGGGGTTACATATATTCTACAATGATCTTTTCAATACTTATATTTTCAAGTTTTTAAGAAGACAATTGAATAAATAAAAAGTTGGTTTTGAACTTGAAAATAAAGATTGTGTTCATTAAAAACAGTAAATATTCGTACAATATTATATTGAAAGCATTTTTTTATAAGATTTTTTAATAAAAAAAATTATGATATTTACACAGTTTTTAGTGCAAAACAAGTAAGAGTGTTATATTCGACTGCTCCCAATCTTTGACACCCTCCACTGACATTTAGAATATTTAAGAGAGGGCTCTATATGAAATTTAAAAATTTGTAACCACTCTTTATAACAATTATAAGTATTATATTCGGTTGCGGGTGAGACATGTCGCACTGGTTCCTCTAAAGAGAGCAATTTCTCTAGAATTTTGCCAAAAAATATACAACTGTTTTTTGAAGTAAAAGCGAACATATAAAAATAAAACAGTTTTTTGCCTCCCCTTTAGAGAAATATTTATGCTTTTATTTCTTTTTAGATTAAACTTAATTTAACCTGATTTGTATAAAACATCGTGATTCGATACAGTTTTAGCCGAACTAAAATGATTTTCAGATGGGAAAATTATATTGGACCAACCATCACAAAATTCTGTAAAGAAGTGATTTTTGGTACTGAAAACCCGAATTCAAACTAAAGTTTAATACAGTAGACTTTTATACGTTTTGAAGAGCTTTTCAGAATGCTGCTTTATATGGTACATTTTAGTCCGATTATTATAAATATCCATGGTGATATTTCTGGCCACATAAAACTAAATTGAGCCCATTTTTATCACATTTTCTATATTTGTCGTGATTAAAGGCTAATTTAAATAATATCCCAGAGTGGGCATTGGACAGTATGATTTTTAGTCCTTCGAAACTATGACCGAACAAATTTCACGCAATAGCATTATACGTTAAGGTAGTTATAAGATGTACTAAAGTGTGTTCTGA
Organism: Pollenia labialis; assembly: GCA_949318255.1. Lineage (NCBI taxonomy): Eukaryota > Metazoa > Arthropoda > Insecta > Diptera > Polleniidae > Pollenia > Pollenia labialis. Next base: position 58,396,470 of record OX439143.1, read on the forward strand.
GATAAGGCATTATATGGGGCATATGATAAATTATAGGCCGATGTTCACGAAAGTATGTGATATGATTTCTTCTTCATACACAACGATTTATGCAAAATCTTATATCAATATATGCATTGCGCCACTATTTATTATACAAAATTATAAAGGCTTCGCGGGTTTTTAGTTCAATTAAGGATGAATGTCATTAAGTAAATAATGAATAGAGTTTTTTTTTCCCCGGAGTTTTTCGATTCCCGGAAAAACGAGAAAATTTTTTAAATTTCCCGGGATCCCGCTCCATATAAATAATACAAAGTAAATTTGTTTTAAAGTAATGAAAAAAACTTTTTTTTTTAAAAAGCGTAAGGGAACTTGTTTACAAAGTAAGTAAAAGAAATGCCTATATACTCCCAAAAATTAATTAAAGGTTGAAAGGGGAACTAGAATTATTATAACCTTACGCTTTTATATGTAAATTTCGTATCATTATGCTCTAGATACAAGATAAAAAGATAACATAAACATAACAATTTAATTCATAAAACAATATTAAAAACAAACAAAAATTATGGTACTCAAGTTTTGAGATCAAAAAGTAAATTTATAAAATAGATAAAATATTTTAAATAAATATGTTTTATAAATATATTAACATTTTTTAACAGCTTAGGAAATAATATTAAGACACACTCAATGCGTTTAGAAAGTCGGCAAGGAGTATATTTCATATTTTATTTACTTATTAAATACAATGTTTCCGAAACATTTCGTTCACTTTTGTACCGAGATTGGACAAATAGTTTAAAGTGAAAAAGATAAAAGTTTTTGCATATTTCTAATTCACAATCCGAAGTAATTTTTCTTTTTTATAAACAACGTCTATATCAGCCAAATGTATGACACGATTGATGCAAAAATAGCATCAAACGGACTTCTTCTTAAAAGATCCACCTGTAATATTTAGGACAATGTGTTTTTTAAATTGTATGTTGAAGAATCTTACACGAGTTTCCATAGTTTTTTTTGATTTCTGTTTCCCAGCACTTCCCAGTTATATAAGCCGTCACAAAATGAAACAAATTTATGTTTATCACCTTATTAACATATCGTCATATCTCAACATATTTTTTTTAATTTTAAGTTAATTAAGCAAAGTGTTCCTTTTACTTTCTCGCAACAAAACATCGGTTTTTATCTCAAACTGAACCGAGGTTATAGCAAAATATATGTATCTTTAAATCGGTATATTTTAACTTTAATCGCATTTTGCCATTTTGTAGCGATAGAGCGATATTTTTTGATATCTCCTATTTGTAAGACTTGTCCATGGACAATTAAAATGTACTGCCTGCCTGCATCTTATTTTGAATTTATGTTCTTTATAAACTCTTCACTTCACTAAATTTATTAATAATCAACTGTTGCACGGCACATTCTGCTTTTTGTAGATTTATTGCGTCAGAAGACATTGATTTACGAACGTACTCAATTCTTGTTATAAAATTTCAAAGTATAAATAGCTTTTTTCTGAAACTATGAGGAACTTTTATTTCCCGGGATCCCGCAACAAAAATCCCGGGAAAACGGAAGAGAACATAATTGAGATTCCCGGGAATTCCCGGGACGGGAAATCTCGGGAAAAAACCCTAATAATGAATATAAGAAATAAGTAAAAAAAAATATGGAAAAATCTTATCCTTTCGAACAGATTTTGCTGGATTTCAATCCGAAACTGCTTAGGATAACTAGAAACAAGTTGACCCCAAAATGTTTCTTTATTTTTCTTTTAAGTTGTTTGAAAGTGAGCAGTGGGCAGGACTCGCAATATTCATTCTCTATGGATTCTTGGAGGAATATTAAAAATTGTAATACGGAGTGACAAACTTAGTAAGCCCTTCGCGGGGATTAAGCTTAGTCTAGACGATATGTTGAATTAGCAAATGTATGTATGCTTACACTCATATGCTTAAAACTAATAACAAATTCGTCTTTCAGCTTATTCAATATGTTAGGTGTCTAGACGATATGCTGAAAATACCAAATTTTCCAAATTCATCATATGTCAGCAAATGATATTTCAACATATAAATTAGCATACAATTTTTGTGTCTACACGATATGTTGAATTTTGCATGTTGTTGTATATGTTGAGTAATGAGAACATTTGTTTAAAAATTTATTTGACAATTCTCTTTTTTAATTATTTTATTTAAAATTTTTTGTCAATTATCGCCTTTAGTGCAAAAATAAATAGTTTTAGTGCAATTAAGACTTACTAAGTATGAGTGCTTGATTGGGCTGGGTCAAATCCGCTAAAAATTAAAATATTTAAGGATTTGGTTGATATATTAGTTATTAATAAAGCCTCACAGTTAATTAATTTATTTATGTTCTACCCCTATGGTAAATTATGTGCCGACCAGCAGATTGTTTTATGGATTCGTTTGATACCCACACAACCATAGTGTCTGTCATCTGAGTCAATAAAAGGATGTCCGTCCGTCCGGCTTACTGGCTGTCCACTTTGTAGAGCGCAAAGTACAGGGGTCTAATCACCGCATACGATATCTAGTAAAATCCATCGAAATCTTTTATTTTGGTATCATGACACTCGATATCGAATTAAGTATATCGTAATTTGATATGATAGCATTCGATATCGAGTAACCAAATACATTACATCTTTCGAGATTTCATTCGATACATCAGTGTCTATCGTATTCAGAAACATACGATAGTTTACTCGATACGTTAGTTTACCCAATATTTAATGCGGTGATTAGACCCCAGGTCGCAATTATTTGACGAATTTCGGTACATTGGTTCTAAATATTTATTGTAATTAAACGGTGAGGAATAATTTCTCAAAGATGTAAATATTCGGCGTAAAAAATTCTTATATGATTCATAACCTTATTTTATTTTATCTATCATGATTTTTATCAGTTTAGCCTAATTTAAGAGATATTTGGTATTTTTGGTCCGTTGAGTAATTTTTAGTATTGAAAACATAAATAAGACCAAATTTCAATACATACAATTATGTAAGTTTTTTAACTGTTTTTAAGTCCTGCTTTCTACAGGACATTTAGTGATTTGTATGCCGATAATCACAAAATTGCATCGTGTTATTTCTAGCCATTTAAAGCTAAATTGGACTATATTTTACCACAATATCGTTTTTTACTGTTTTAGGCGTATTTAAATGCATTAAATTAAGAACCCTTATGTCCAGTCGAAGACCGGCAATAAAGAAAAAATTTATTAAGCAAAGCTGGTGTTTCTCATAACATATACATACAGTCAAATCCCGATAATTCGTACCCCGATAAATCGTAATTCCCGATAATTCGTAATAAACTGTCGGTCCCTTGAAAAATCTCTACAATTTCCATACATTTTGGTCCCCTCGCTAATTCGTAATTTTTTTTTCAAATAAAATCTTCTTTGCCTCTTATAAATCGTAATTGTTTGCTAACTACCATTTATAATTCGTAATAAAAACAACAGAAACATGGAAAGAATGATTTTTTGTTTACCGCTATTTTTTTTTGCGTGGGTTTTTTTCCTTGTGTGTTTCTTTATTTTCTTAAGGCCCTAATTTTGTAAAACACAACGCAACGACAAAGAATTATGTACATTGAAAGCAAAAACAAATTCACAAATATTTTGTAATTTTGTTGTTGCCTCTAACAGAAATTCACATTGGTTTTTAAATAAATTTCTGTACAAAGCAACAAAAAAATTACAAAATATTTATAAATTTGTTTTTGCTTTCAATATAATACTTTGGCGTGCGTTGTGTTTTACAAAATTAGGGCCTTAGATCAGTTTGTTACATGAACAATTTTTATATATTTTTTCTTTTTAACCATTTTTTATGTTTTTTTTTATCGTTTTAGTAAATAAATTGAAAACCCCCGTTAATTCGAAACCCCGCTAAATCGAAAACCCCTATAATTCGTAAGAAATGGCCGATCCCTCGCGATTACGAACTATCGGGATTCTAAATAATACCCATATTGAAGCATTTACATAGAGTATATAAACTATTACCACGTTAACTCAAACCTACATATTAAACAAAATAAATTTATTAGAATATAAATAATTAACTTAAATAATTGTTCTTAAAACTTTAATAACTTTAGAATTTAATATGCTATCGTACCATGCATTCTATTATATGAAAGCTTGAAGCGTTCTCTAGAAAATATTAGATGTTAAAAATACCTTAATATCGACAAAATGTTGAGATTTTAATAGAATCCATTATCAAATAAAAATATTTTTTTAAATTGGTTATTAATGGGTTAATAATTCGGAATGTTGTATATACCATGTAAAAGGTATTTGGAAACTCTCTTCAGCGATACCCATATTGCCGAGGCCAAATTTATACTTCAAGAGATATTGTTTAATAATTTATCAACTTTTATGGTCTATAACTCTAAAGCAAAGTTCATTGGCCAACATTTTTATTTTCGAAGCACTTCTAAATGCATTTTTTTGTTCCTTGTTTGCCGATGAGCTTAAAATCTTGATAAGTTCCGGGGTTATGTACAAAATTAAACATGTACATAATTGAATGAATATCAATTTTTGTATATTTTATATGCTACCAAATTTGCCGTATGCTGAAAACATATTTGTTAACATACGTAGAAAATTTGTTAAAACTAAAAAATATTGTGTCTAGACGATATGCTATAATTGTGAATAAACGTTTGCTGACTTCGTTAACAAATGCCTGTCATATGTTGGTAAGCATACGTTTGTTGAAAAAATTTGGTGTCTACACGATATGTTGGCGTTGAAAGCAAATTTTTCAACATAAATTTGCTGATTCAACATATCGTGTAGACTTAGCTTTAGCTTAGGGAATTTAAAAAAAACTTATTTTTGTGTTACATACAGTGTTGCCATCGTATCTTTCGAAAAAATGCCTACACATGCTAAAAAAATCCGATTTTTCCTACACTTTAAGAAAATTTCCCCTACAAAAAACCCTACATTAAAATAAAAATCCCAGTCATAAAAATGGAAGAAAAAATAAGTTTTATTCGAATATATATATTAAAGCTTTGACAAAAAATAAGCACAAAACTAAAAAAAAAAATCACGGGTGTACTGGAAATCGTAAACGTAAAACGCAAGAATTTTAGAAGTCGTTTTTTAATAAGATTTCTGAAATAAACGAATTTTATTACCAATATTTCTCTATTTAACCCAATTTTACAATAAAAATTACAAAAATTAGATTCAAAGTGTATTAAAAACAACTTTGAAATACTTGCGTTTTCCGTTTTCGATTTCCAGCACACCCCTGAATACATACACATGTATGTACTTTTAGTTACCCAACAGGCCAGATTGCCGTTGACTACATCGTCGTCAGTGATGTATGCACGTCTTGCCTCCTGTCGTTTAGGCTTTCTAGAAGACAATTTACAGGAATTCGTCGTGCACGATAGTTTGAGTGACATTGTCTTATAAATTGTTCTCTATTAAACTCTATGTAGGACAGTATGAGCAACACTGTCTTATAAGTTGTATTGTATAAATGCTATTGATGACTAAGTTTTCTTGGATGCTATTTCATCACTTGCTTGGTTTTCTTAAAATTCCCATATTCTTTTTTTTTAATTGTTGATTTAAATACCTACAAAAAGTTTACAAATTGGCTCTAACCAGTAAAACCGAAAAATGCTAAAAAAAAACTGTCTGAAATAGATAACCATTTAAGAATTTTTGTTGTGGACGTCAAAATAGAGAACCTTGTCATGCATGTAGACGTTGACGACAAAGTAGGCGACATTGTCTTTCTTTGTTTCGTGCCCGATTTTCGTGAAACTTGTTCGAAAATGTCCTTGACGATTTGTTCCCGCTGTCCTTCACAAGTCGTGCAGGAATTAACATGGTCGTGCATCCGTCTTCGAGGATGCCTTAAAGACGTGGTTTTAAGCGATTTTAGGAAAAACAAGTAGGAGTGCTATATTCGGCTATGCCGAATCTTAAATACCCTTCACCATGGTGAGATAAGAACAAGAAGTTTTTAAAAAGAATACCTATGACAAAATCAAAAAATTTATGTATATAACGAAGTCCGTTTCCTCTTTTGCCAAAGTTGATGTTTCAAATTCGTTATATAAGTTTTTATTATATTTAATCTTAAAATCGTGTATAAAAAAATTTAATAAAAATAAAAAAAAATTTATTTTGGAGACTTGAACTCGCAATCTTACGAGCCTTAATCGAGAACTTAGACAACTCAGCTACGAACGGTTTTATTGAAGAAGCGTTAAATTAAAATATATTGAGAGAATTTTATGAACATACATACATACATGTGGATGCGTAAAAAACACATTAAAATCCACCACTTGTGGTGAAGATTATAAAAAAAACAACAAAAAACCGCAACCAAGAGAAATGCAAGAAGAGATCAACGTAGCAACAGCTTATTAGACGAAACACAATAACAACAATTACTACAGCAATGCCTAAAGGCATTGCATTAAGAGATAAAAATAAAATGCAACAACAACAATTACGAAAGCAATGCCTTTATACCAGTGTTGCCAGCGAAATTTCGAGAAAGATACATTTTAGTTTCCAAAAAGATAAATTTTTTCCCAAAAAGATACATTTTGAAAAAAATGCATTTTTAACGTTAACATTTATTAACATAACATTTTATGTTTTTTATCAATAAATTAAATAAAAAGCCATAAATAATAGGTATGTAATTTTTAAAAATACAGTTAGCAAACTTTAAAAATGATTATATGTAACTATCTTTGGATGTTATCAAAACAAATTCATTTATATACATATATATAATATACGAGTTAAGGCGTTTATACTAGGGCGATTATATCAAACAATTCATATGTATATATTTCCTGAAAATAAAAACAATGTTCATATATCCTCAGAACAACTTCGCACTACTAGTAATCATCGATTTAGGTGGATCATATGTTGAAACATCCTTAATGTTCTATTTCACCATAATTAAAGCCGCTATTGTATTAGTATTGAGTCGGTTACGATGATCAGTCCTAATAAGTTTTAGTTGGCTAAAAATTTTCTCCACACATGCAATCGAAAATGGAAGTACAAATGTTAAACCAACTACTTTTTTCAAATTTTTAAACATTGGCTCATTAACAACATTTTTTAAATTAAAATTTAATATTTTATTTCTGCACATTTTACGTACAGATTCAAAAGATACGAAAAATGTCAGGATTATACATGGTACATGAAGTCATCAAAAGATACGAAAAATGTATCTTTCGTATCCTAACGGCAACACTGCTTTATACATAAATAACTTTTGCTCATTCATACATACTCATGTGCATACATATATATGTATGTCTTTGCAATAGCTAGGTCAAGGCAAATTCAAACAGGTAAACTCATCTCGTCAGCCGTTCATCAGCTGTTTCCACGGCGATTTAAAAAATATGGTCAAACGTCAAAATATGATTTTGTTTTGAGAAGAAGTTAAATGAAAAGTGCTAAAAATATTATTTTTATAATAAAAAAATTTCAAAACTGAAGTGAATTTATTAATTTCTTTTATAAAAAAGTGATAATTTTAATTTGCAATAAATACATTTTGACAACTAACTATAAAATTGTATAAATAATATACATGGGGCTTTTTGTAGTTGTAGAGATGAGTTTACCTGTTTGAATTCGCCTTGAGCTAGGTTAACCTACTAGTTAGTATGGATTTATTTAAATTACATACAACTTTTTATGTACATATGTAGGTATGTATATGCTTGCCGAAATAAAATAAAACACTGTGTCATTGCCAATAAAATGAAAATATCGAAAAGCTTTATAGGTAGGTAGGTAATTTTAAAATCGTTTTTAGGACATAAACAAATTAAATAAAAAACAAGTAAGAGTGCTATATTCGGCTATGCCGAATCTTAAATACCCTTCACCATGGTGAGATAAGAACAAGAAGTTATATAAAAAACGCTTTGTTGTTTAAAATAGTACATAGTACCAAATTTAGAAATAATAACCAAATTAGCCATATGTATATGACAGTTTATAAACCATATTTATTTAAACAATTTATTAATATTTAATATTTATTAATAATATATAACTTTGAAATTAAAAAAAAAGTTAATACAATCGTTTTTAGGAGATAAACAAATTAAATAAAAAAAAAAAAATAAAAAATAAACAACAAAAAATAGGTATAGAATATGATTTTTGTTTTACATGTAAGTTAAGCGAACGATTAATATTTACATTGTCAAAAAAATCAAAAATTGCTGAATTATTTTAAAATCGTTTATAGAATATAAAAAAAGTTAAAAAACGGTGGATGCCGAGATTTGAACCCTGGCAACTACTAACGACGCTGCGTGACCAACCACCCAGACAACTCAGCCATTAACGCTTATGCAAATAAAGAATTAAAGTAGAATATATTCCGTCAATTTGCTTATTTAATATGTAGGTACTTATTTTTTTAATTTAAGCGACCAATCATGTACAAACATGTGTGTGTTTGATATGCCTAACATTCAACACGTTCGAATAAAAGCACAAACAAAAAAAAAAAAAACAACAACCAACAACAAGGGATTTTTGGAAAATATTAGAGGTAGTCGTGGTTTTTTGCTCATAACTCAGCCATTTTTTAACCGATTTGACAGATTTATATACCGACGTGTTTAAGAAGGAATTTACCATTTACTTGAGTTATAAAGCTTGGACTCGGGGAGATCTATGGTTCCCGAAAGTGGGTATTTAAAAAAAAAAATTAATTTTGGTCATAACTTTTTTGTATCTGAACCGATTTTTCTGAATTTTTTATAAAATATGTTCTACTAAAAATTTTCGATATTTTGGTATATAAGTCATATCCATAGGTCATATGGCAGCCCTAAAATTTAGGTTTTTATACAATTTTAAATTTTTTTTGTACGGGAGGTACCACGCCCACTTCTCCAATCCCGCCCACATTTTTTAGGATGGTGTGTATTGGCTACCTAAATGGGTGTACATAATTTGGAAACTTTGGCTTTTGCCGTTCCCCAGATATACAGCAAAAAGTAATAAAATTACAAAAACCACTTGGGATTTTTGGAAAATATTAGAGGTAGTCGTGGTTTTTTGCTCATATCTCAGCCATTTGTGGATCGATCTTGCTGAATTTCTGAATAGCAACCGATGGTAGACTATATGTGACATAAATGTAAAACAACCTAGCCGCTATCATGTCTGGAGTCTCCGGAAAACACATATCAAACGTAAGACGGTCAGACGGACAGACGGACGGATATCGTTAAATCAACTTCTCTCCCCATAAGGACCCAGAATATATATACTTTATTGGGTCTAAGATCAATATTGTAGAAATTACAAACGGAATGACAAACTTATTACATATACCCTTTTCCACCTGAGGTGAAGGGTATAATAAACTTTGTCAACCGTTTTAGACAAGAAAAAACATTTTTTTCTGCATTTATTTCATAAATAATGCGATATGACGAAAAATACCTACATTTTAGAATATATAAAATATCTGTCCGATTTCCCTACGCTTTTATTTTAGTATCAAAAATACCTACATGTAGGGATTTCCCCTACTTCTGACAACACTGGTTCCATATTAAAATTGTAGTTGTTATTATTATTTTTTTTTTTTCGTAAATCTAACTTATAGACGGGCATACCAGAGATAATTATTGCGACATATATTGCAGTAATTGTCAAAATTATGTTATCTTTAATGTAGACAGCAATTTTTTGTACATATTTATTGTTAACAATTCTGTGGCCACAAGGAATAACAACTAAACTCTATTTTGAGAAGTTTTCAGCAGAGCATTTTTAAGTTTGAAATTGGTGCCTGAAATCAGGGAATTAAGATTAAGCTAATATTTGAAAGCTCGATGTTAACAATTTTTTTATATTTTAATTTGCAATTCAATTCATAATGAAAAAGCAGCTAACTTAAGAGAAATAAGCAAAACAAATTGTTAAGCTCCTTTGCTTTTTCGTTTCTAAAAATTTCTAAGTCTTATCTCGACTTTAGCTGTTATACCAAACTTAATGAATTGACTTTAGCTATTATGCACTTTCATTTTGTTACTTTTGCTGAATAAAAAGTTATTAGTTAGATATAGCAAGTTTTTTTTTAATTTTTTTTATTTATAAGGATTATAAAATTGTTATGTGTATATTTGTACTTCAGTTGCTGTGATTAGAATTAATTAAGGAACATAAAAATATACATACGTCAGACCCATATGTTTGTCATATTTAAATCAAAATACATATAAAAAAGAAATTCAGTTAAAAGATTAAAAATTAATGAAAGGTTTTAAAATATAAAATAATCTGTTATACAAATGACCACTTGCAAGATTATCTTTAAATAAAATTTACAATACGAAATAGCTAAGCATTGACATCTTGCTCTTCATCTACCAAATCTAGATGAATATTATCAGGTTCAGAGTTCAGTAAAGTATCACATTTCTTGCTATTAATATTCATTAATGATCCTATATAAAGAACTCGAAGATCATATGTGCCCAGACACCACTAGTGATTAAATAACATCTTGCAGGCCTCAAAATTAACCTTTGTTTGGCAATTGAATCGGCAAATATAAAAAGGCTTACAAACCCATTCTTTAATGACTTTTCCAGATAATGTTTTGTACGTCTGACCACTATTACGACATTTTTGGCGAATGATCTTCTTTTTTTTACCTGATTCAGCTTGTAACTCATTTTCCATTTGTTGCCCCAGTAACCTCATTTCAAAGTCTGATTCAAACGCACTGCCTTCAGTGTCACTTGAAGAAAGCTGAAACTCTTTAACTACAGCGTTATCATTACTCGATTTACCACAATAGTCTGGATCTTTGACGGAGTCATCACAATTTTCAGATAATGATGAATTAATTGACTCAAAAATTTCAGTTATAAACAACTCTTCTTTGTTTCCAGAATTTGAACCTGCAAAAGATGCTTTCATAATTTGTTGCACATAGTTTCGATAGAAGACAAGACAGATGTTAATTGAGGATTTGGTCTCATTTTGAACTACGGGTTCATAACACGTCTGCAAAAAAACACTGTTGTGGGATCAGGTTGATGTGATGAAATAGTAGGCCATTGCTTCAAACGGAATTCCTTATTCCTCATGTCGTCTATAAAAAAATTAAAACTCTTTTTTGTTAAGATGATCCAGACTCTACTCTACGTAGGTACCATACTTTAAAAAGTTAAACTTACTTTGAATATCTCTATCAATTTCATACTGCCTTTCAACATTTTAAATAAGAAAAGAATAACTCGAGGTATTTTCCACTATAGAGTTAAAGTTTAAAAATTAATTTTAACGTTTCATCATAAGGAAATATATTATTTAAAACTTACCTTGAACGATAGATGACACTTCTGAATTTTTTTTTACTGCTAACTCTTACATTTTTTTTACACGGTTAGACATCCTGATATACTTTTCTGTATGAACTCTTACACTTAACAACCAAATTCGATTTAAGATTTTATTGAACTGCACACAAAATTTGGAAAATGAACTTAACTTTACTTTAGAAATGGTTTAACTGAAACCCTGTTACGGAAAAACAACTTAAGTGGAGTTAGGCCTTGAAAATATTATTCTTCACATTTGGAACAACGACCAAATTCGACTTTGTCTTTTACTGGAAACGCGAAAAAAACTCAATAATGACTAAACTCGAGTTTGGTTGTTATTCCTAATTTGAAGAATTATCAATTTAACATATGGAATAATGACTAAACTCGAGTTAAGCAGACATTTTACGCCTGAATACACGCACGGCACTGTTTGGAATAAAATCCTAATTATACTTAAGAAACCTTTTTTAAAAAATATTGAAGCAAATTGCAATATGCTGTTATTCCAAAATCATACGAGCAAAATTTCGACTTTAGCTGTTTAGTTTTTTAGGTATAAAATACTCATTTTTTGAATACAGTGAATACAACAGTACCCTGCAATCGGCGTAGCTAGCGAATTTCCTTAGCTACCAATCATTACCATTAACTACCAGCCTAACTACTAGCAATGCACACGACTAACGATTTTAACATGGGGATGACATTGACGGTAGTCAATTGCCTCCATCTGCATAACCTTTTACTAATGATTTCACTAATCACATGTGATGTGCGATTTCACTGACACTGCTTCTATAGCAAAATAGTTAATATTTTTTCACTAACTATTTGTATAGTACGATCAGACCGATGAGATCAATAGTAAGCAAAACCCAACTATTGCTGTAGTCAAAATGTACCAGTTATATCACTAATGATATTTCCATAATGAAAACACTGTAGAAACTTGAAATTTTTTGATTTTTGTTTATTTAACAAAAAAAACTTAAAATTTAAATATGTAATTCATTTCAAAATTTAATTAAAACTTAAAGTAAATTCAAGCCATTCAAATAAATTAAAAAGTTAAAAAAATATGTAAGGAAATTTATTAGTTGTTTATTTGGGTTGTGTTGTTTTTTTGAGACAGAGTTTGCCTTTATCTCCCTTTTTTTTTGCAGTTGAATAGCTTTTCTTAATTGTTCTTCAGTCGGGCCAGGGAATTTGGAATTTATTGGTATGGATTCTGAAAAAGGGATAAATGAAGAATCTGTATATGAAATATATAATAATATTTTAAATATTCAACATTTTTTATTTTTCGAAATTATTCTATGAGCTAAATTTCAGTTATGTATTTTATAAAGCTTTTTTGTAATAGTCATATTCCTTAAATTTTTCAGAAATGACTTTATACACTATCAGACTATTATATTGTATTTTCTTGTTACATTTTACCTTAGCTTTCCGTTGGAAAGCAATGAGGTATAAAAAATGTTGAATATAATATAAAGTAACCTCCAGAAGGAAATAATTCCCAGTTTCTAATATTTTAAATATATATGAGCAACTTCAAAAATTTACGACACCTAGACATTTTTTTTAAATTTTTTTTTTTGTCTGACATCAATGTTGATTTGCGTGTGTATAAACCGATATTTGAGCATGTAAAATCCGTTCGCGTTAATCATTTTTATTACACGGCGCAAATTTTACTGCGGTTTAAAGTTAATAATTAAAAAAAAAATATAAAAATTACAGTTTTTGTTAAAATTGAAAAAGATTAACGCGTGTGGATAATACCCCTTAAGGGCTTTCTTAGCACACTAAAATATTTGTAAAGCTTGAATACTTTTTGAAATACACTGGAAAAAAAATATAAAAAAATTTTTTTTGATCGAGTATGCATATAAAAATTTATTTAAAATTGTTAAACATTTTACAAAATTACGGCTAGTATAAGACATAATTTGCAATATTTTGGAAAAAAATTTATAAAATGTATAATCTGCAACCAAATCAAATATTTCATACAAGGATGCTTTTTGAGGTTAGAAACATTTTGTTTCCTCCATAAAATTTTAAATCCTTAAAATTTTTTGGTGCGTTTTCAATTTTAGTATTAAACTCAGTAAAGTCTTCTATTCGATGTACGTTTGAGCGGAATTGATACAGCGCTGCAGTTGTCACAAAGCGAAATGTGTTTGGAAAAAACTGCCGCTGCACGCGCTAGGGTTAAAAAAAATTATTTTATTTTGCACTTTATCAGTTTAGTCCGTCGCGAAGAATCTATTTAGATACCTAAACATGTTCCCATGACATGTTTTGATATAAAAAAAAGCTTAAAAATAAATTGTTTTTTTTGCAAAAATTTTCAAAAGTTCATAAAATTTTAAAGTGCGTTTTCGCCTCGGAGGTGCCCTTTACGAAGTTACTCACATCACGCAATACACTAGCCAACTTAAAAGGCAATTCAGATTGTCAGACGCAAAAAAGATACATTTTTAAAAAATTTACGCTAATTTCTTTTAAGTGTGATGTCCGCGCTGACACTAACTTGATACACCTCAAACTTTATAAAATTACGCAGTTTTTTTAATTCTGCGCTTAAAACTCATTTTTATTAAACGGCGCAAAAACTCTATTGAAAATCTTCAAAAATTTCAAAATTCGGAAAATTTTGGTTTCACTTTAAAACACCATGCAACTTTTCACCCAGCAGCGATATCAAAATTATTTTTTTAGTGGATATATCCTCCAAGTCTAGTGACTATATTTTGTATGGGTTTTGATCTGAAAGCTTAAAACTATTACAAAAAAAACGGAATGAATGAAAAAACTCTTGCAAGTTTCAAGTCGTTTTTTTAATTTTTCGAATTTTAGATGACCACCAATTCTTAAGGTGAGGACTTTTCAACGTAAAATTTTGCACGTCATATCCTTCAAGTATAGGCATCCAAACCCTGTACAACGTTTTTTTTTCAATTCATAAAACTTAACGAAATAACAGCCATAGTATGTCGGTTTCAGCAGGTGCTCAAAAAATTTGAAGTAGCCCATATGATATTACCTATGAGTGCGGAGTATACATTTTCCAGACCTTTGTGATTTTGTTTGTCATGGACCCCATCAATGTTGTATGCCATGACAACATTTTTTGAGATTGTAGCAAATTATAACTGTAGTAAAATAATTAAATTAAATATACACTAAAATAAAATTGCAAAAATTATAATTGTTTCCTTATTCGATCTTTATTGTTAAAATTAAAATTATGTGCTGATTTCACAACACAACTGACTGAACGTGTAGTTAAATTTATAAGGAAAACACTCAAAAAACTGAGTGCTTTTCATATAAATTTTACCACACGTTCAGTCACTTGTGTTGTGAAAACAGCACATTAATTATTTAAAGTTCGAGTTCTTTTTTATATAAAAATAATAATTTTACATTAACAAAAATAAAAATATTAATAAAATTAATATATTTGTATTAAAAATTACTCAAACTATGCGTAAACATAAATACGTTGTCCCATGCCTTTAACATAAGCTGAGCAATAAGAAATATTGCTCTGTTATTCTGCCGACGTTATTGCCAACTTGCTGAGTTATTTATCTTTGTTTGCCCTAATTTGACCACAAAATATTTTTGAGGGGCAAACAGAAAAACAGCTGATTTTGGGCAAACAAAATTATTTTCTAGCAAACAAAAATGCTTCGAATGTGACCATTTAACGTCAAATATTTTCCTCGATTTTAGGCAAATAAATATTTGTTCTTACAAAAATTTTGTAAGACCAAACAGCGGCAAATAAAAAAGGTTCAAAATAAAAATTATTGAATTAAATTGAAAAAATTAACAAAATTAAATAATTTTTTAATGACGAAAAAACTTATTTATGTAAAAAAATTTTCCTGTGTTCTCTTTTTAGCAAAGAGTTGCGCGGTAAGTAGGTTTCAAGATTTTACAAAATATATTTTTCTTAAGTAAATAGGTAATTTATTTGATTTGGGTACATATAATATATAAGCTAATGTTACGAATAATGCATTGTAAGAATGGCGTATCTATATAAACAAATAAATATTCGAGAGTGTACCAGTTTGGGATCAGTGGACAATCATGGACCCGCCAAAATAAAATTATATAATGAATTTATGATTTATGTAAAACTTATTAGTGCCGAATAATTTACCGACATCTTTATGTGATTTTTTTGTCTTGAAGTGATTGTAGCAAGTGACCTACACAGAAAAAATTATTGCCGAATTATTTTCAAACAAACGATTGTTTGAAATTTTTTTTTATTTCTACAAATTTTTTTACTGATTCAATTAATATTTTTGTTTGATTTTTATTTAACCAACAAAAATGTTGACAACTTTTCAATAATATAATATACGCGCTATTGGTTTCAATTTTTCATAATTTTGTATGAAATATTTAACGTTCTTTAATGTTGTCGTTTTTTGCATTTTTTATTTGATCGTAAGCAACACTTCTTTATACGAAATATAAGAACAACAACACAAAACACATGCAGTGTATTTTTGGACACTTTAAAAAAGTACAACAAGAAGAGAGATGATAAAATAGCGCGACGAGGTTATTAGTAAAAAAACAAAAAAAAATAACAGGTAAAAAAAAGGTTTCATTCTTTTTCAACAGCAGAAACAACAACCACATTATAAGAAACAAAATAAATTTTTGGTTGGTTTCAAAGTTGGAAAAAAAGAATGAAAAACAAACTCCCGTATTCAATTTTTGAAAACTGTTTACTTAAATACATCAAATACAAAAATAAAATGATGACGAAAAACATATCGAGACGGTCTGCTGCCGTTGTTTGTTACATTTCTTCTTCTTTAGCCAAGGAAAGGATACTGCAACAGTGAGTGATGAAGAAAAACATTGTGTGTATAAACAAGACTTCGTTCAAAAATAATTCCAACAAAACATGTGTCTCAAAGCCAGCCGCCGCTCTGCTTCTGCCTTCATCTTCTCCTTCAGTGATAGGTTGGGTGCGCGTCATTGCTTGTGCAAAAAATTTTTGTTTGATTCAGCAAAATTATTTGTTTGAAATTTATATGAATTTCAGTAAACTTTTTGCTTGATTCTGTAAATTATTTGTTTGAAAAAATCAGCGAATTTGTTTGTAGGACCGATTTCAGACAAAAAATGTTTTGATACTACAAATTTTTTGTTTGAATTCGAAAAATAATTTTTTCTGTGTAGAACCAATTCTCGGCCTACTAAGACAACATTTTGACACGATATACAAGATATTACAGAAATTATTGCCAAAACCAACATTTATAAGAT
The DNA here is from genome assembly GCA_949318255.1 of Pollenia labialis. Classification (NCBI taxonomy): domain Eukaryota; kingdom Metazoa; phylum Arthropoda; class Insecta; order Diptera; family Polleniidae; genus Pollenia; species Pollenia labialis. Next base: position 58,413,206 of record OX439143.1, read on the forward strand.
TATTATGACATGAAAAGCTATTTACAGAAGGGGTATTTCTATAAAAGCTATGGTAAAATATGGATCGATTACAATAACAGTTGGTAAGGTGATAATAGATTGTCTGTGGGCACAAAACTTTTCTCCAGAAATAAGTTTTTATGAAAAACAGAGATACGCGAAAATTGCAAAAATAGCGATCATTTTTCATATTTTAACCAAGCCATAACATTGATTAAAAGTCCCTAAAACTATAAGGAATGGCAAAAATTCGATAAAAGTGGCTAAATAAGCGGAAATTCGCAAAAATTTGCTAATAGCGGCATGATAGCAAAGTTTAATATGTACATATTTATTACAAATCGTTAAAGCTGTAAAGAATCAGAGGAAACAATTGCATCTATCGCGATCATTCACGAAAAATTGCAAACCCAAAAATTTATTTGAATTTGCCAAATCGGTTAAAAACAAAATGTCGGAAAAACAAACAAAAAAATTTACAGAAATTGCGAAAATTCGCGAAAATCTTTAATATTTCAAACAAGCCATAAAATTGATTAAAAGTCCCTAAAACTATAAGGAATGGTAAATATTCTGTAAATATTGCTAAATCAGTGGAAATTTGAAAAAATTTGCGATATTTGTGTGAAAATACGTATTGTTTTCATTATATAAAGAACATTTCAAACTAAAAACCAAAATTGTGTTTTTTTGCTAAAAATGTTCTTACATATAAGAATTAAATTCGATTAGTTTTACTTTCACTAACCCCTTACCACTCTAATTGAGAACGAATAAAAACATGTGCAGGTGAATTGCAGAACACAAAAAATGCTAAAGTAATCCACTTTCGAGTGAATTCGGATTCTAGAACACACCCGATTATCTCAAAAATTGCAACATTTACTTTGCGAATAAGGTTAACATCGACAGCTAGCCGGACGGATGGACATTGTAATATCGACTTAGAAAAGGATGCTGACGAAAAATAAAAATGTTGGTCGCAAGTTCGTCCAAGCAGTTTGGATTGAAATACAGCACTTTTGGTTCAGTAGGAAAAGAGTTATGAAGCGAAATGTGGCACAACCTCTCGAAAAAATCAATATTTATTTACAAAAACTAACGTAAATTGGTGGCGGAATGCATCTTTTATCCTTAAATTTTGCAAAGACTCAATTTATATGCCTAGAAATCATATAAATAAATTTCGTGAAGATCAGTCTATAATTTACAATAGATCCACTCTTTAAAACACTTTATTGCTTGCGTCTAAAACTGTAACAAATAATGCTTTAGTTTCATAATTTATGTTAATTTAGTTGTACAAGTCTGGAAATTACTTCGCCAAATTGCCTTTATCCCTTTATTTGTTGTCTTAATCCTCTTTTACTTTTAAAACAGCTGTTCTCGCTCTTCTATACCATAAAAGTTTCAATATTTTGCATCAAAATGTTAATTTTTAGTTTTAATGAAAAGTAATTTTATTTATTTAATTTTTATTTTTTACAATTTGTTCAAATATTTATTTTTAGGCAAATATTTTTATATGTGAACACAGGGCAAACATGTTACCCATTTTTTATTGGAAGGTATTTAATATCGGTTTGAACAAACAAAAATGGGCAAATAAATGTGCGTAGTGTAACAAGCAAAAAAAATTTTTTTTTTTATCAAATTTTAAAAAATGCCGGCAAACAAAATTTGACAAATGTTTGCCATATGTGACCGTACCTTAAGAAATCATGAAAATATTCCCTCTTCTTTTTTTTTTTTTTGCTGGGAAGAAGTATTTTTTTATATAAAACTAGCTGACCCGGTCCGCGTTGCTGGCCCTAAGCAAACATTAGTGTTGATTTTAGGTAAATCGAAAACAGTGGGCGGGGCAAAATTTTCTTTCCGTAAAAACCCAAGTTGGACCATGGCGATCATTTAAAAAAAAAATCTTCCAAATCGGTCAAGCCGTTCTCAATTTATGCGCTTTATAGAAAAAGTGGGCGTAAAAGTAGGCGTGGTAAATTTTTCTTTCGATGAAAACTTAAAATGGATTAATACATACGAACATTTGAAAGAAAAATTAGTCAACTCGATGGAGCCGTTTTCTGATTTTACTTAAATCGAAAAAAGTGGGCGTAAAAGTGGGAGGGCAAAATTTTCTTTCCGTAAAAACCTAGGTTGGACGATGGCGAACATTTTAAAGAAAATCGTTCAAATCGGTCAAGCCGTTCTCAAGTTATGGATTTTGCCACTTCCCTCCGCCCCCAGACCGAAAATCAAAAATCAGACTTCACAGTGTCACCCGCCTGAATATTCTGAAGATTCCCTGAAAATTTCATCAAAATCGGCCCAGCCGTTTTGGAGTCCATACGTTACATACATACATACACACATCCTATTTTATATATGTATATAGATTAATAATTTTTACTTTTTTGCCCTTGTTATAAATAATTTGATTTAAAAAAAAATTTGTAGATTTTTCTCTTCAAGAATATCATATTTTAGCCAAATGATGATTTTTACCAAACAGCAAAGTATGTACTCCCCGCTATTCTCTTTTCCCCTCCCTTCTATAAACTCAAGACTTTGCAAAGTAAACTTTGCCTGTCTAAAAGGGGACTTATTTAAAATGGTATACAAGTGTATTTTACCTTTATTTAAATTGGCCATATTTAGCCATATTCCAGTAGTGTGCTTATGTTATAGTCAGTGTTGCCAATTAAGCCATTTAGTGGCTAGATTTAGCCATTTTCACCCTGTTTAGCCATTAAAAAATGCATTTAGCCATTAGCCATTTTTTTTAGCCATTATTCAACTTGTTTAGCCATACAATTTTTCTTTTAAAAGAATAATTTTTATTTTATTATAAAAATATATAAAAGCTAAATAAACATTTTAAATAATTAAACGGCTTTAATTTAAATCACAACTTTTAAAAATGTTGAAAATCGCTATAAACGTTGATGATGAAACATCTTTCAAAATAAAGGAACAGTATTCCAATATTAAATTTATAAAACGGATTAACACAAACATCGGTGTTTCTTTCTGGTTGCAAGTATTTCAATAAAGAGATGCTGGCGGCAACAAATTTTTTTTAGAAATTTCTGAATTTACTATAAAGTTGCTCTCACTTCCATGGTCTAATGCTGAAGTAAACATCGTTAAAAGTAATTTCAGAAATAGGTTACATTTAGCAACCGCTAATTCGATTTTATCAATGAAATATTTATACCAACACCACAATAGTGGAGAGGGTACAATGCGTTTGTGCTGATGTTTGTAACACCTTAAAATATTGGTCCTAAGCCCACCTTTTCGTAAGCCGATTGACTCAGAACCACTTTCTGAGTTGAATTAACGATGTTTGTCCGGCTGGCTGGCCGTCCATGTAAACCTTGTGCGTAAAGTACATATCGCAAATTTGCAGATCATTTAATAAAATTTGGTACACAGGTTCTAATGAGGTGTAGGGTATCCTATAGTCGGGTTTGACCGACTATATTTTTTATTGTTGATCTGGAATCAAAAGGTTGGGTAAATGTTGTCGTGATTACTATTTACCTTCAAATTTTTTAAAACTAATAGGCACGAGTGATTCCTATGAGATGAACAATAACGACATAACATTTATCGATGATTTTATTTTTTAAATATATTTCAGAATATTAAATAACGTTTATTCTTATTTAAGAAATTGATCTTAACTAACAATTTCATCGTAAACAACTTTAAATGAATTATTTCTGTTGTGTTATTGAACTTTAATGTGTTTTTATTTAAAAAAGCTTTTAGCCATTTTTTAGCCCATTTTTAGCCATTTTTTCCCGTAAATTTAGCCATTTTTGGTCTCCAAGTTTTGGCAACACTGGTTATAGTAGACAATCGTAAAACACATACAGCCGTATTCATAAACATTTTAAACATCATTTCAAATCTATTTTAAGCAAAAATCGTTAAAATTGTATTAATAAAAGAATATTACCTTAAAAATCCTATTTTAAACCTTGTGTAAATAAACGAATTTTAAAATTGGTTCGACCCTTGTTTAAACCTATGTATTTTAAAATAAAATTTTTGCTTTTTGCTGTGTGTTTATGGTCATTTTGAACATTTTGCGAGAATTTTTCATTCAATGGGTATATTATTATGATTTATACTATAATAAATAATTTATTTATAATAAAATTAAATTCAAAAATATGTAAGTTTGTATGTATGTATATTATAAATACCCTGCAAACAAATGGAAGATATCCCCTAAGGCAATAGTTTAGCAATATCCCCAAATTGTCATCTAAAAGGAAATAATCAAAGCAATTTTTTATTTTCAAGAGAAAAAAAATTTATAAAATATTTGTACGTCATATATAAAAAAATAAGAAATATTAAATTTAAAATATTCTGCAGAAGGTAAATATATAAATTAAATAAATCTGTAATATATTAATCTGTTTCCTTTTCAACTTAATCCAGATATTACTCAAACCTCACAATGGATGCAATTTTAAAGGAATTTGTTGGAAATTACTAAATTATTTTATTTTACTTTATTTTATTTGTAAGTATAATTTACTTATTTGTATGTTTGTGATAAAAAAAACTGTATGTTAAATAAAATGAATGTTTTTCAAAATGCAAAATCTTCTTTTTATCATCCCAATGATATTTTGGCGATATCTTCTTATTATCTTATATGTGGTTATCTGGCGATATTGCCAGTTTATCATCTAGCAGAATCGCTTTCGTATTGCTAAGTAGTATTGCTATCGAGCCACGTTTCTTCCCGAAGGAAGTATCTTCCGCAATACGAAATCGATTATTGCCGCAATAATATTTTTCATCCAGGCAATACGTTTGGCAATACATAGGGTGTATTTCTGTGTTTGCTGGGTATATTTTTCAGTTTCACAAATTCAAGCTCAAAAAATTATTAATTGTACAAACTGAACTAGTGATGTGTAAAGGATCAAAACAAATAAAATAAAACTCGTTATTTGAATACTTGACTGAAGTTCACTTTACCGGGCGTACGAAAAAAAATTATGCAAATATGTATTTTATTTTTGTATTCGCATATTATTTTCTTCTCTAGGTTTATTTAAGTATGTATCTTTTAGGTGCAGAAAAGCTTTAGTTAGCGAAGCCGGTATTTGTTATAGCACAGAGTAGAAAATGCTTGGGCCCAGCCCAAGGCCGGCTATGCAGAGAAGCTTTAGTTAGCAAAGCCGGTTTTTGTTCTACCATAGAGGAGAAAACCCTTGCGCCCGGCCACAGCCGTCAACATAGAAAGTAATTCTTTAGCACATCGGAAATAGGCTATTAAATAGTTACAAAAAAATTATTTTATTTGAAAAAATCTAGCATAAAACATTAAAAAATACAAAATATTTACAATCGTGAGCAAACTTCCTTTAATTTGAATACCTACACATAGATGTGAGTGAATGGGGGCATTTTTTTTTGACCCAGAGGGCCCCAAAGTCCCGGCCGCCCTAAATTTTATTATATTCGTTTTTCTTGTAAAATTACCTTTAATTTGAGTACCCACACATTCCACTAAGTGGGCGGGGCGGTTTTATGGATCCAGGGGGCCCACGGGCCTCAGCCCACTTAAATTTTAATTTTAGTTTTTTTTTTAATTTCAGAGGGGGTTCAACTGTTTATTTTTTTTTCGTACGCCCCGTAAACTGCACTTTTGCCGAATACTTTTTTATCAGCAATTAAATCATCATCTAAATTGCACTTTTACTGAATAATTTTTGAACTCTGTTTATTTTGTTAAATAAAAGAGAAACTATCGTGCAATTATTCATTTATAAAACCATTTTTTTTTTCTCACAGGCCCATCACACACTAGAGTCTAGTGACTAGACTAATTATGCTGGCGTAAAATGGCAGTTTGTAGGCAAGCAAGGTGAAGGGAATGGGTTTTCGTTGGCGTAAAGTTTCAACCGGCATCAACCCCGCACAAGCAGCACAAAACTAATACATGGACATTTTCAAAAACAAATGAATGCAAAAAACACAAATCCATACAGTGTTACCATTCAAAATTTTCAAAAAGGGGCACAAAAAGGGGATTTTCAAAAAAAAAGTGTCACAAAAAGGGGAATTCTGAGAAAAAAAGGGGCAACTTTAAAAACAGGGAAATTTAAAAAAAAACGTATGTATTTATTAATTTATTTTCATCGAAAACTAAACATAACAAAAAATAAACTTCATATTTATAAAAAAATACATTATAGGTATATAATACAAATTGTTTGGGAAAAACACACATATATATATATACAATTGTTTGGGAAAAACACACATATATATATATACATATATATATGTATAAATATACATATATCGTGAAAATACATGTCTTGTTTGCAAGTAAACGATAATGAACTGTTGCATAAAATTTTTATTTCAATTATTTATACAAAAACAGTTACTAATTACTTGTAAATAAAACGAGCTTAAAATAGTGTAATAACAAGACTTACGAAAACAAAAAATAGTTCATAATATGATTTGATACAAAAAAACGTTACATTTAAATAGATAGAGATATGTATATATGTAAGTATATGTACATAAATATTTGGCACTTGGATTATTTTACTTTTTTACCAAAAAAATTAAGTTACGAAAAAACCTCGAGGAAAAAGCATATAAAAGAATTGATGGGAAGATAGTTAATATCAGGTACAGATCCATTTTTTTATAAATTGCAGTGTTATGTTGTTTCTTCAACTATTAAATATCAATTTTTTTGAAAACGTAAATCTATATTTATTAATCAATTCATCACTTGGAATCCAATCTTCCAAGTCATTTTGATACAAATTTAAAGCGGATAACATAGACTGACACGTATCTACTTTCAGTCTATTTGTCACTTTATTTTTTAAATATGCTAACTTAGAAAAAATCTGCTCAGCGGATGCACTACTATGTGGTAAAGTAAAAACATACGAAGCAAATTTATACAAGTTTAGATATAAATTGTCACCCAAACAGTTTTTTAAATTGCCAATTTCGTACTAAAATGTTTCAGGCTTAGATATTTTAAAAATTGCTTCATAGCTTTTATCGTTTAATCTGGTTTCTAAAAGTTTGAACTCTTTAGCAAAATCATCTGGGTTAGTAATTATATCAATAAAAACGGTAACAATTTCAAAGCAATTTATGTCTTCAGCTGACTTAATAAATACTGGATCTAAAACCTTTAATGAACTCAGCCTCTTATCGCTAATATTAATTCTTGATTAAATTTCTTTGCACAGCTTGTGGTAAAAAAGTAAAATGTTGTTTTTATTTTCTACAATATCACTACTTAAGATGTTGTTAGTACATATTTCTAGCTCGGCTTCGTGGCCGATATATACATTAAGAGTTTCTTTTATATGCAAAACATCAACAAAATCAATTTGTTCTATAATTGTTTGCATAACATACTCTTTTTTTAAAAATTTTTAAAAATTTCTAATACAATGTCTTTCGTGGATGAAACTAAATATATAATTTCTGATGATTCGTTTTGAAAATTAAGGTTTAATTTATTCATAATATTTAATACATATACTAGAAATTTGAGGTAAATTTTATTGTTAATAGATAGCCCTTCCTGAATTATTTTAATTTTTTCCAAATTAGATGCTATTTTCTCTTCAAATTGAGCTCGGATTCATTGATTGACAGTATAAAAAAATTTGGTTCAAAAAGGGGCAAAAGGGTCAAAAAAAACTACAAAATGATACAAAAGGGGATTTAAAACAAAGGGGTCAAAAAAGTGGCACGGCAGTCAAAAAGGGGCAAAAATGCGACTTTAGTCGCATAACGGTAACACTGAATCCATACAAAGTTTTGTACATGTACACATTTTATGCCAGATAATTTTACTACAGTGTGTGATTGATGGAACAAAAATTGTTCGCTTAAAAATTAGTCTAATGTGTGAAGGCTCACACACGACAAAAAAATTGTAGATACGAGTACGAATATGAATTAATAACCACTGTTTTGCATCATTATGATTCAAGTGACAAATAAAAGAGATAGTGTTGCCACCTTGCAATCAAAAAATAGCGTAAAACGTGTATTAGTTAAAATGCTGATTATGAATATGAATTTAAAAAAAAGCTTTTTAAGGCTTAAAATGTTTTTTAACTAAAATGTATCTAAAACGTGAATTTAGATTTTTCTATGAATACGGCTGTTAATATTTCTGACTTGAAATTGCATAACACGTGTTCTGTAAATCGCAATCGCAAGAAGTTTACCGACTTCAAATTGCAAACGTTAATTGAATTTAGCAAAAACATTAATATTATCAAGTATGCAAAGTATGCATCAAAAAAAGAGTTTGATGCAGAAAATCAGTTTTTATAAGCATAATATATGGTAAAATTTGGTATTCGATTTTCACCGAAGCATAATATTACTTCGATAAGAAATGCAGCAAAGGATAAATGTGTTAAACGGTGTATTTAAATTTGATATTTGGAATGAAATTGGAATACTTAAAGTCAACTCAGTCTTCTAAGCAAATTACATGAACTATTTTTAAAAATTACCTTCTAACCCAGATTTGTTTTCGATTCTAAAGGGTGTCTTTTAATTGCACAACTTTGAGTGGGCATCACTGCTTTGTTTGAGTACCCTTTTAGCAGCTGATAGTTGCTTTTTGTTTAGTTATTATTATTGGTTAGTTATGAATCGACTTACACCAGAGTTGAAATTTTTGAACAAAATAGTTCGGCGAATGGGCTGAAGAATAAATTGATGTTCTTCTTTTTTCACAAGCTGTTGCGGCCACATGGCAGAAAACATATTTAAACATTAATTTCATAAAATTTTCTTTCCAATAAGGCCAATTTTATTGATTTTAGAAATATATTTCCTTCAACATTTTTTATTTTTCGAATTTATTCTATGAGCTTAGTTTCAGTTATGTATTTATAAAGCTTTTTTGTAATAGTCCTATTCAAGGAAAATTCATGTAAACGGTGGTGTCGATACTACAACAAGTAACAACACCAAAAACACAACAATGTATTTTTTTGTTGCTTTCGTTGGCCGATATGTCAAAAACACAAGTAACTTTTGACGTTCCTCTCTCTAATTAAGAAAAAAAGTAGCACAGCTGTGTTTTCAACGCCACCTGATAGTCAATTCGCCTTGGTCCTATTCCTTCAATTTTTCAGAAATGACTTTATACTCATAGAATAAATTCGAAAAATAAAAAATGTTGAATATAATATAAAGTAACCTTCGGAAGGAAATAATTCCCAGTTTCTAATATATTTCCTTTATAAAACCTTTTTTTTAGCTTCACTTCGGAAAATCAAATCTTGTAACGTTAATTTAACCGCATTTTACGCATAACAAATGGATGAATCTTCCCGATAAAATCTAGGGGGGGGGGGGGGCAAAATTTTTTTTTTGTAAAATGCTTTTTTGACTGCCTTCTAATCAATGCAAATGCATGAAACTTTGCAGGCATTTATACTCCCGGTGACAATACACGAATACATGGGCATAGCCAGGATGAAATTTAGGGGGGGGGCAGAATTTTTTTTTTTTGTAAAATGCTTTTCTTTACATTCATTTATCATAACAGTAAATACTAATCCATAAGTGTAAAGTTTTATTATATGAATATATTTTTTTTTTTATTATATGAATATAAAATACAAAACATGTAAAAAAATGTTCGTAGCATGGAAATTGTAATGTATTAATTAAAGCTATTCGTTACTAAAAAGTAACAAAATAAATTAAAAAAAAATTTTTAAGAAACTCTTTTCTTTGCCTTAATATATTGATCAGTTGTGAACATAAAATGAATATGAATACTAAAAAATCCACTAAAAGGCAAAAAATAAGAACATTTCAAACAACATAAACTTTTAAATCAAAATGGAAAAAATCTCACACATCCCTTAAAGAAAGGCGTGGGGCGCGTTGTTATGAAACAAAATGCTCAATTATCAAAAAGTAATTTTAATTTTTGGGAATACAAAATTTAAATTTCAAAAGATTTTGTTATTCGTGCTAAATTCCCAGTTTTTATTATTGATAAAAACACTTGAAATTTATTGTTGATGGGATAAGCTATTCCTATGCGCATTTCACTGGTTGCTTAGGCCAGATCATCAGGAAACTTCATCCATAAAGATTTTAGAAAAACTAAAGATATTAAACCAAGTAAAAATGTTAAACGTATAAGACTTATAGCAACAGTTCTACTTGTAATAATATCAAAGCTTAAACAAAACAACATCAACAATAAACAGTGCGTTCATCTCGTCTTACATTCCCCGCTACAATTAGTTGAAATTCTCTCAACATTAATTGTAGTTGTAAGTAGGTTAAGAAAAACAAAATAAAAAACAACAACAGCTTACAAAAGATGTTGTCAATTAAGTGTTTTTTAGGCCGTGCACCCGCCTGTTTATTATCAAAAAGTAATTTCAATTTTTGGGAATACAAAATTTAAATTTCAAAAGATTTTGTTATTCGTGCTAAATTCCCAGTTTTTATTATTGATAAAAACACTTGAAATTTATTGTTGATGGGATAAGCTATTCCTATGCGCATTTCACTGGTTGCTTAGGCCAGATCATCAGGAAACTTCATCCATAAAGATTTTAGAAAAACTAAAGATATTAAACCAAGTAAAAATGTTAAACGTATAAGACTTATAGCAACAGTTCTACTTGTAATAATATCAAAGCTTAAACAAAACAACATCAACAATAAACAGTGCGTTCATCTCGTCTTACATTCCCCGCTACAATTAGTTGAAATTCTCACAACATTAATTGTAGTTGTAAGTAGGTTAAGAAAAACAAAATAAAAAACAACAACAGCTTACAAAAGATGTTGTCAATTAAAGGCCCAACCAGAACATGCATGTATTAGCTTAAGCAACTGTCAAAAATTAACGAAAAGTTTGTCAAATGCATAAGCAAATAAAAAAAGATTTTTAGGTGGCCATAATGTACTTAATATCTATCTAACCATTGTTGCATATTTGTGCAATATTTTGTTTTTTTGCGAGTACTTCAAACTAAAAAGTACCAAAAAGTCCAACCGTGTATTTGTTTATTTTATGCTATTTAATTTGTAAATAATTTAAAAATAAATAGTTTGTGAGTGTCTTAAAAAAATGGAAAATAAATTAAAATATGTAAAAGTCCATTTTAATTTATTTTATTTTTTATTGTTATACATACACAGCTGTTTTCGTACGGAATGTGCGTTCAGTTTGGCACTTTGCTTAAGCAAATGACATTTGACGAAACTTGACGAAAAGCATCATTAAGTGCATTGTAGCTTGCCATATATGTTTTATATGTATTCGCACAGCTACTTAAGTTGACTTAAGCGACCTCATTCATGTTCTGGTTGGGCCTTAAGTGTTTTTTAGGCCGTGCACCCGCCTGTTTATTATCAAAAAGTAATTTCAATTTTTGGGAATACAAAATTTAAATTTCAAAAGATTTTGTTATTCGTGCTAAATTCCCAGTTTTTATTATTGATAAAAACACTTGAAAAAAACTGGGAATTTAGCACGAATAACAAAATCTTTTGAAATTTAAATTTTGTATTCCCAAAAATTGAAATTACTTTTTGATAATAAACAGGCGGGTGCACGGCCTAAAAAACACTTAATTGACAACATCTTTTGTAAGCTGTTGTTGTTTTTTATTTTGTTTTTCTTAACCTACTTACAACTACAATTAATGTTGAGAGAATTTCAACTAATTGTAGCGGGGAATGTAAGACGAGATGAACGCACTGTTTATTGTTGATGTTGTTTTGTTTAAGCTTTGATATTATTACAAGTAGAACTGTTGCTATAAGTCTTATACGTTTAACATTTTTACTTGGTTTAATATCTTTAGTTTTTCTAAAATCTTTATGGATGAAGTTTCCTGATGATCTGGCCTAAGCAACCAGTGAAATGCGCATAGGAATAGCTTATCCCATCAACAATAAATTTCAAGTGTTTTTATCAATAATAAAAACTGGGAATTTAGCACGAATAACAAAATCTTTTGAAATTCAAAATGCTCAATTATTGAAAATTCGTAGCTTTAAACATGATTGGTTGTATTTCTTTCGGTCTGAAATATTAAAATGTACTCACGGCAGTCATGTTTTTAAGTTCAGGTTGGTATGGGCGCCCCACGAGAAATATTTTAAAAAAGTATACAAAAATCGAATACGATATAAATGTTGATCGCATTCCACTATACAAAAGTTCCAGAATGCAGCTCTGGCCGGTTCTAATTAAAGTAGTAAACGTTAAAGAAAAAATACTGCCTATGCCAGTAGGTATATATATGGGCCTGGTAAGCCACTTTGCGTTGCGGACTATTTAAAAGAATTGATTAAAGAAGCTTATTTTTTAAATGGTAAGCTTGTGCTGTGATACACCAGCAAAATCTTTTGTTTGCTGTGTTCCTGGACATACCTCTTCACACGGGTGTACAAAATGCACGCAGGTAGCCAAAAAAAAAAATAATAACATTTGTATGTTAAAAAATCACAGTTCGTGAAAATCTAATTTCTGATGAAGATTTTGCAGCAAGGAAATATCCCGAACATCACAATCATTAATTTTTGCGAAAACAAACTCCGCTTGAAAAAATTGGCTTAAAAATGGTTTCACAAACACCTTTAGACAGCATGCACCTAATTGATTTAGGTGTTACAAAAAAATTCTTCTTCGGATAATTAAAAGAAAAACATTAAAAAAAAACACCAAAAGCAAATATAACTCATATTTCCTCAGTGTTAGTTAACATGCGCAAATGGATTCCCAAAGAATTCCCACGGAAACCAAGAAGTTTGGATGGCATACACAACTGGAAGGCAACTGAGTTCCATAATTTTTAGCATACACAGGCATAATTGCACTATATGAAAACGTACACGAAGACATTTACTATACTTTTGTCATTCTCCATTGTGCATATAGATTACTTTGTAGTCCACTCCAAATAGTTTCCAATATAAGTCAAGCAAACGAGCTTCTAGAGTTATTTTATTTTCCAATTGTTTTGGGTGAAAATATCGTTTCATTCAATGTGCATAATCTTCTACACATCACACCCTGCGCAGAAAAGTATGGAACCCTTCATTCATTCTCCGCTTACAAATTTGAAAACAAGTCACAGATTTTGAAGAAACACGTACGAAAACCAACAGGGATTCTTCAACAAATTGTAAATAAGGAGAAACATGAAATACTCACAAAAACTGATAAAAGTGACTTCACTTACATTTGAAGTGATATAGTTGGGGTGTTTATTAATGAGTGCTATTTTTCAACAAAGAGCCCCAATAATTTTTGTTCAGTATTCACACACATCCCAATTAAAATTGTGAAATTTATGAAAGGAAATGAACATTTCGTTGAAGGAAGACGTATATTAAACACTAAAAGTTTTTTGAAGAGCCCGTAGACTCTTTTCAACTCGGGATATATCAGACCGATTTAGAATTAGGCGAAATCGAAACATTTTTACTTAAAGATATTCAATACAAGTTTATGTGCTTGCCATTTGTAAATAATTTTGTACTTCTTCCTCTTTTGCACAGTTGCTTACCACAGACATGCCAAACGACTGCGAACCACAGCCTTCAAAGGCGCAATTGAAATATTACCCCAAAGGTAGGGTTTTTATTTACTTAGATTGATTCAAATGTTATGCTTACCGTTCTTATGTTCTTCATTTTTCTTTTCAGTCGACAGAAAGTGCATTCATTGCGAAAAGCTCTCAGAAAAAGTTCAAAGTCTACAAGGTTATTTTATTAATATAAGTTTTATTTTATAGTTTTATAAATATACATATGTATGTCGTTTAATAGATACCGTTGGTCGGCAAAACAACAGTATTATTAAAATTTTAGCGGAACATAAAGTCCTTCTATCAAAAATAGTTTCCCAAAATAACGTTCTCGACGAGATCATCGAAATCGTTCCTATCAAATCTGAAGTTAAATTAGGTGAACTTAATGTTTTGATACATTCGAAGGCAGATTCATATGTAAGTTCATCTGTTTTGCTTTTTTCGCAGCTGAGACGAATGAAATCATTACTAAAAGGATATGTTGGGCGATACCTGAACGAAATTTTGGGACACAAAATAATTCACGATTTCAACGTCGACGGTACACACGGAAAACATAGTCTTGAGAAATTTGAAAACTTTTATTCTGCCTTGATAACTAAATTTATTATCAAATTTCTTAATCGTTTAATCCATTGAGTAAATTTTATTAGAAAGGCATTTCATTACAAAAAAAATCGATTAGACAAATTAAAAAATGAAAACCATTTGCAAACTGATATTTCTATTTAGAAACTAAGTAGTTTTATTTATATTTAGTTTAGAATTTTGTTCCTTTTATGTTGCTTTTTAAAAATGCTTCTAATGTTCATAAAACTGATATTTTATGTATTACAACTGAATAACCTTAAAAAAATTGGTACACAATATTTAATTTTTAACTTAATTTTTAACTAGAATCTAGAAATTACTTTTTTTTCATAACTTTATCATATTAAAAATTTGGATTATTTCGAATTTATTCTATGACGTAAATTTCAATTATTTTTATTAAGCTTTTTTGTAAAAGTCGTATTCCTTCAAAACTTCACATATGTTTTGCTTAAGTCATCCGTTGGAATAGGACTATTACAAAAAGCTTTATAAAAATAATTGAAATTTACGTCATAGAATAAATTCGAATAAATGAAAATTTTGATTTTTTTTTTTAATCTTAATTCAATGACTTCTTTTATTTTTAATTTTGTATACCCTTCACCGAAGATAGAAAGGGTATATATAACTTTGTCATTACGTTTGTAATTTCTACAATATGGATCCTACACCTTATAAAGTATATATATTCTGGGTCCTTATGAAAAGCGAAGTTCAAATCCGGTTGTCCGTCTGTCCGTCTGTCCGTCTGTCCGTATGTCTGTTGAAATGGGTTTCCCGAAGCCCCCAGATGTGATGGGGTTGGGGTATCTTTGTGTCAGGTATTCTTATTATAATTTTGCTATTGAAATTCAGCCAGATCGGTCCACAAATGGCTGAGATATGACCAAAAAACCACGACTACTTCTAATTTTTCCCAAAAATCCCTTGTGGTTGTTGTAATTTAATTACTTTTTGCTGTCTATCTGGGGAACGGCAAAAGCCCAAGTTTCCAAATAAGGTACACACATTTAGGTTCTCAATACACACCATCCTACAAAATGTGGGCGGGATTGGAGAAGTGGGCGTGGTACCTCCCATACAAAAAAAAATAAAAATTGTATAAAAACAAAATTTTAGGGCTGCCATATGTCCTATGGATATGACTTATATACCAAAATATCAGACATTTTTAGAAGAACATATTTTATAAAAAACTCGGGAAAATCGGTTCAGATACAAAAAAGTTATGACCAACATTAAATTTTTTTTCAAATACCCACTTTTGGGAACCATAGATCTCCCCGAGTCCAAGCTTTATAACTAAAGTAAATGGTAAATTTCTTCAAATCGGTTCAAATCGTCAAATCGGTTAAAAAAAAGGCTGAGTTATGAGCAAAAAACCACGACTACCTCTAATTTTTCCCAAAAATCCCTTGTGGTTGTTGTAATTTAATTACTTTTTGCTGTATATCTGGGGAACGGCAAAAGCCCAAGTTTC
Organism: Pollenia labialis; assembly: GCA_949318255.1. Classification (NCBI taxonomy): domain Eukaryota; kingdom Metazoa; phylum Arthropoda; class Insecta; order Diptera; family Polleniidae; genus Pollenia; species Pollenia labialis. The sequence continues at coordinate 58,428,896 of OX439143.1, forward strand.
CAAATAAGGTACACACATTTAGGTTCTCAATACACACCATCCTACAAAATGTGGGCGGGATTGGAGAAGTGGGCGTGGTACCTCCCGTACAAAAAAAATTAAAAATTGTATAAAAACCAAAATTTTAGGGCTGCCATATGTCCTATGGATATGACTTATATACCAAAATATCAGACATTTTTAGAAGAACATATTTTACAAAAAAACTCGGGAAAATCGGTTCATATACAAAAAAGTTATGACCAACATTAAATTTTTTTTTTCAAATACCCACTTTTGGGAACCATAGATCTCCCCGAGTCCAAGCTTTATAACTAAAGTAAATGGTAAATTTCTTCTTAAACACGTCGGTATATAAATCTGTCAAATCGGTTAAAAAAAGGCTGAGTTATGAGCAAAAAACCACGACTACCTCTAATTTTTCCCAAAAATCCCTTGTGGTTGTTGTAATTTAATTACTTTTTGCTGTCTATCTGGGGAACGGCAAAAGCCCAAGTTTCCAAATAAGGTACACACATTAAGGTTCTCAATACACACCATCCTACAAAATGTGGGCGGGATTGGAGAAGTGGGCGTGGTACCTCCCATACAAAAAAAATTAAAAATTGTATAAAAACAAAATTTTAGCGCTGCCATATGTCCTATGGATATGACTTATATACCAAAATATCAGACATTTTTAGAAGAACATATTTTATAAAAAACTCGGGAAAATCGGTTCATATACAAAAAAGTTATGACCAACATTAAATTTTTTTTTTCAAATACCCACTTTTGGGAACCATAGATCTCCCCGAGTCCAAGCTTTATAACTAAAGTAAATGGTAAATTTCTTCTTAAACACGTCGGTATATAAATCTGTCAAATCGGTTAAAAAAAGGCTGAGTTATGAGCAAAAAACCACGACTACCTATAATTTTTCCTAAAAATCCCTTGTGGTTGTTGTAATTTAATTACTTTTTGCTGTCTATCTGGGGAACGGCAAAAGCCCAAGTTTCCAAGTAAGGTACACACATTTAGGTTCTCAATACACACCATCCTACAAAATGTGGGCGGGATTGGAGAAGTGGGCGTGGTACCTCCCATACAAAAAAAATTAAAAATTGTATAAAAACAAAATTTTAGGGCTGCCATATGTCCTATGGATATGACTTATATACCAAAATATCAGACATTTTTAGAAGAACATATTTTATAAAAAACTCGGGAAAATCGGTTCAGATACAAAAAAGTTATGACCAACATTAAATTTTTTTTCAAATACCCACTTTTGGGAACCATAGATCTCCCCGAGTCCAAGCTTATAACTAAAGTAAATGGTAAATTTCTTCAAATCGGTTCAAATCGTCAAATCGGTTAAAAAAAAGGCTGAGTTATGAGCAAAAAACCACGACTACCTCTAATTTTTCCCAAAAATCCCTTGTGGTTGTTGTAATTTAATTACTTTTTGCTGTATATCTGGGGAACGGCAAAAGCCCAAGTTTCCAAATAAGGTACACACCATCCTACAAAATGTGGGCGGGATTGGAGAAGTGGGCGTGGTACCTCCCATACAAAAAAAATTAAAAAATGTATAAAAAAAAAATTTTAGGGCTGCCATATGTCCTATGGATATGACTTGTATATCAAAATATCCGAAATTGTTAGTAGAACATATTTTATAAAAAACTCGGGAAAATCGGTTCAGATACAAAAAAGTTATGACCAAAATTAAATTTTTTTTTTTAAATACCCACTTTCGGGAACCATAGATCTCCCCGAGTCCAAGCTTTATAACTAAAGTAAATGGTAAATTTCTTCTTAAACACGTCGGTATATAAATCTGTCAAATCGGTTAAAAAATGGCAGAGTTACAACCGAAATACTGAATCCCCAAAAATTACTCTTTTTATAAATAACTTTGTTAAAATATATTTATACAAGTATATATAAATATAACTTAAGTAAATGGTAAAATTCTTCTTGAACACGTCGGTATATAAATCTGTCAAATCGGTTAAAAAAAGGCTGAGTTATGAGCAAAAAACCACGACTACCTCTAATTTTTCCCAAAAATCCCTTGTGGTTGTTGTAATTTAATTACTTTTTGCTGTCTATCTGGGGAACGGCAAAAGCCCAAGTTTCCAAATAAGGTACACACATTAAGGTTCTCAATACACACCATCCTACAAAATGTGGGCGGGATTGGAGAAGTGGGCGTGGTACCTCCCATACAAAAAAAATTAAAAATTGTATAAAAACAAAATTTTAGCGCTGCCATATGTCCTATGGATATGACTTATATACCAAAATATCAGACATTTTTAGAAGAACATATTTTATAAAAAACTCGGGAAAATCGGTTCATATACAAAAAAGTTATGACCAACATTAAATTTTTTTTTTCAAATACCCACTTTTGGGAACCATAGATCTCCCCGAGTCCAAGCTTTATAACTAAAGTAAATGGTAAATTTCTTCTTAAACACGTCGGTATATAAATCTGTCAAATCGGTTAAAAAAAGGCTGAGTTATGAGCAAAAAACCACGACTACCTATAATTTTTCCTAAAAATCCCTTGTGGTTGTTGTAATTTAATTACTTTTTGCTGTCTATCTGGGGAACGGCAAAAGCCCAAGTTTCCAAGTAAGGTACACACATTTAGGTTCTCAATACACACCATCCTACAAAATGTGGGCGGGATTGGAGAAGTGGGCGTGGTACCTCCCATACAAAAAAAATTAAAAATTGTATAAAAACAAAATTTTAGGGCTGCCATATGTCCTATGGATATGACTTATATACCAAAATATCAGACATTTTTAGAAGAACATATTTTATAAAAAACTCGGGAAAATCGGTTCAGATACAAAAAAGTTATGACCAACATTAAATTTTTTTTCAAATACCCACTTTTGGGAACCATAGATCTCCCCGAGTCCAAGCTTATAACTAAAGTAAATGGTAAATTTCTTCAAATCGGTTCAAATCGTCAAATCGGTTAAAAAAAAGGCTGAGTTATGAGCAAAAAACCACGACTACCTCTAATTTTTCCCAAAAATCCCTTGTGGTTGTTGTAATTTAATTACTTTTTGCTGTATATCTGGGGAACGGCAAAAGCCCAAGTTTCCAAATAAGGTACACACCATCCTACAAAATGTGGGCGGGATTGGAGAAGTGGGCGTGGTACCTCCCATACAAAAAAAATTAAAAAATGTATAAAAAAAAAATTTTAGGGCTGCCATATGTCCTATGGATATGACTTGTATATCAAAATATCCGAAATTGTTAGTAGAACATATTTTATAAAAAACTCGGGAAAATCGGTTCAGATACAAAAAAGTTATGACCAAAATTAAATTTTTTTTTTTAAATACCCACTTTCGGGAACCATAGATCTCCCCGAGTCCAAGCTTTATAACTAAAGTAAATGGTAAATTTCTTCTTAAACACGTCGGTATATAAATCTGTCAAATCGGTTAAAAAATGGCAGAGTTACAACCGAAATACTGAATCCCCAAAAATTACTCTTTTTATAAATAACTTTGTTAAAATATATTTATACAAGTATATATAAATATAACTTAAGTAAATGGTAAAATTCTTCTTGAACACGTCGGTATATAAAAATATCAAATCGGTTAGACAATGGGTAATTTATGAGCAAAATACTCCAAAAATGGGCTAAAAAACATCAACATTTTTATAGAAACCTAAATTTTAGGGCTGCCATATGTCCTATGGATATAACTTATATACCAAAATGTCGGAAATTTGTATGAGTTATAACCGAAATACTGGGGTCTAATCACCGCATACGATATTGACCAAAATTCATCGAAATTATTTATTTTGGTATCTTGAAACTCGATATCGAATGAAATGTATTGAATTTGAAATAAAAGCATTCGACATCGAGTAACTCGACATTACATTTATCGAGTTTTCATTCGATACGCCAGTGTCTATCGTAAGCAAAAAAATTCAGGGGTATAATCACCGCATTCGATACTATCGTATCGAATAAACTATCGAATGTTTTTGCATACGATAGACTCTGACGTATCGAATGAAAAGTTGAGAAATGTAATGTCGAGTTAGTCGATATCGAATGCTATTATTTAAAATTCAATAAATTTCATTCTATATCGAGATTCATGATACCAAAATAAATAATTTCGATAAATTTTGCTCGATATCGTATGCGGTGATAAGACCCCAGTAGTTTATTCGATACGATAGTATCGAATGCGGTGATTAGACCCCTGAATTCCCGAAAATTACTCTTGTTATACTCTTCACGGAAGGTAAAAAAGGTATATATAACTGTAATTTCTACAATATTGATCCTACACCCTATAAAGTATATATATTCTGGGCCCTTATAAAAAGCGAAGTTCAAAACCTGTTGTCTCTTATTTAAAAAAAAAACATTTTCCAGTTTTATTTATTTTTTGTCTAATTGCTATGTATTCTGCTTGCACAATGGTGAAGGGTATATAAGATTCGGCACAGCCGAATATAGCACTCTTACTTGTTATATGTAAAAATACAAACGTCCATCCAACTTCGTGTTTCCCAATCCGGAATATTTATACATAGGTACACATAATATACCTACCTAAAAAAATACTGCCCAAGGAACAAACCATGCATGAAGCAACTGAAGACTTTAATCAATCCAAACCACATAGGTATGCTGCAAGTTTCCAAAAACAAGGTAAAATACCTTATAAATATTCATTTGGAGTTATTTTACAAATCTGTTCCTTGGTATTTGGTTGACCTTCTGCGAACATATAGTAATGCAAAGTAAATATACATACATAGGTATTTAATAATTTTTAACTCGGTTGAGTATATAATCATATAATGAAATATGATTATTTCATATTGTGGTGTTGTGTGCTTGTTGTTGATCTCACGTCTTGCATTAAACAGCAAGACGTATGTTTTTTTTATCAACAACAAATAGAATTTATGATGTGTTGGCAAATTCACATGCTTTGCATTAAAACACAAATCGTGTGAATTTGCAACATCAGCTAATTTAAGAGTTTTGTATTCTAGCAAGTAAGACATTTATTGTTAGTTTTTAAGTTTGAATTCAGTAATAAAGTATCGTCCAACCAACAAGTAATTGTTTTTTTATTTATGAAGTGCATAATTGGCGACGAGGATAAACAATTAAAATAAAAAGACTAAGTAACAAACAACTTTTTATTTTACTACAAATAAAACAACTAAAGTGAATATTTTTTTTTTTTTTAATAATAATCAAATTCCAACAAATTAAAATTGTGAATTTCAATATTTTACTTATTTTATTACAAATAAAAAAAAAAAAAAACTTTTATTGATAATTTTTCATTCTTGACTCAATCTGGGCTCGAACCCAGGTGTTTACGGACAGGTTACCCTGACATGTTTCGATTGCAACCACTCAATCTCTTCAGAGGGCTTGCCGTTTAACACTCGCAGCCATCGACGACTGCTGACGTCATTAGTCAAACATCAATCCTTAAACCAAATTGTATTCAACCTTTTTGGTAGATCGAAATTTGCTTTTGAATGATTATCTATTTTTAATTTATTTTAACATGTTATTCCTTTACTTCTCTTTTTTCGTACTTTTGTCAAGAATTCTTCTTGAAGTTCAAAGTACATATAACCTTTTAAAAACTGAAAGTAAACAACAAATCAAAATTTTGAATTTCAATATTTTACTTTAAATAAAATAATTACAAAACAACTAAAGTGAATTTTTTTTTAAATAATCAAATTCAATTTACTATAAAATCAAACACAAACAACTACATTGTGTATTAATGAAATGATAAACATAGGAAAATAAATCAAAACGGAACCAAAACTAAATTATAGAAACCTTTTTAGACTTGAAAATAAACAACAAATTAAAATTGTGAATTTCAATATTTTACTTCAAATAAGAAGGACAAAATAATCGCCTCGATTAGCAATCTTTATAAAAGGACAAGCCAGATAATTCTACTACAACAGTGATTCATCCAGGAAAAAAAGTGGGAACAACAAGAAGATTACATAATTCATCAACTTCACTTAACACCACAAAAGAAAAAGAAGCAAAAACCAAGTAATTATATATAATTTTATTAATGTACAATAATTCATAGTTGCTAAAGAAAAATAAAGAAATTTTAAATAAAATGGACGTACAAAAATTTACCTTAGTTTTAGAATGTATAAAAAATATAAATTCGTTAGACGGTTCATACAACCAGTTACCTGATTTCATTAAACAAGTTGAAAATATTTTACCAACAATACAGGAATTTGAGGCGTCACATAAAAATATCCTCATGGACTATCTAAAGGGTAGAATAGTAGGGAAATGTAGGGAAGCTCTACACAGACAAGGAAACCCAACCGATTGGGAACAAATTAAAGAAATCTTAAAAAATAATTTTGGTGAGAAAGAAAATAGCAACGCACTAATGGACAAACTTAAAATGTGTCGCATGACTGACACTATCGAAAAATATTACTCACAAATCACGGAATTCTTAAGTAGGATACAGAACAGAAATCTATTATTCGGAGACAATTTATACTCCACTGCGGCACTTAACAGAATTGCACTTCAAATTTTTAGGGAGAACTTGCCCGAACCAACCAGGACTATGATATTTGCTAGGGATCCTAGTAATATTGAGGAAGCATACAAGGTTATTAGGGAAGCAGGGCACTTGAATTATAGTGCGACAAAATATAGGAACAGCAGGTATAATGATTTCAGGCAACACAATGAACAAAACACACCGACAAATCGTGGTGATAGTACGTTTCGCCCAAACTTTAATAGAAGTAACAACAATAATCAATCAGGAAATTACCAAAGACAGACCAACCAATCAGGGAATTACCAAAGACAAAACGGTCAATCAGGAAATTACCAAAGACGTAACGATAATTACTCGGGAGATTCTAATAGAAGAAACAATGCTGGACCAAACCAAACTAATTACCAAGGACAGAATGGTCAATCAGGAAATTTTTACAGACGTAATGATAATCACTGGGAAAATTATAATGGCAGGAATGGTACTGGATCCAACCAGAGTAGAAACTTTAACAGATCTCAGGATGTAGTTCCGATGGAAATTGGTTCTTCAAGCATAAATTTTTCGACAGAAGCCCTAGACAACTTCCCTATATAGTCATCGACTCTCCAATTAGGAAATTATATTTTGTGATTGACAGTGGAGCAGAATTTAGTATTTTAGATGTAGGACTATGTTCGCCGAGATGGAAGACGGAAATATCTCTTAAGGCAAGAGCCTTAGGGAGAATATTTTCAATGAAGCACCTTTGTAAATTTCCAATCTTTAAGGAATTCAGAGTCGAGAATTATTATTGTGAATTTTTAGAATGCGAACTTAATAACGGATATGATGGTTTAATAGGTAATAATATATTGCGGGATCTAAATAGTATTATCGATTATTCGCATCGGCAGCTAATTACTGCAAACACAACCTTACCATTATTTATGAGCAAGGATGAAGAAATCTACCATAATATATCCTATAAGGAACACTTTATAGAAATAGGAAATAATGAGATAGTGGAAGAAAATTTTCTTTCCTATGTGAAAACCGATCATTTGAATGATTTTGAGTGGACCAAATTAAAGCCAATTTTATTAAAGTACAGGGGCATATTTTTTAAATCGGGTCAGAGGCTATCATTTACTAACGACATTAAACACAAGATAAAAACAAGGCACGATATGCCCATTTATTCAAAAATGTACCGCTATCCGGAAGTGCATAGGGGGGAAGTGAATCGTCAGATCGATGAAATGCTTAAAGATGGCATTATTAGGGAGTCGAATAGCCCTTATAATAGTCCAATTTGGATTGTGCCAAAAAAATTGGGTCGGGATAACCAGCAACAATGGAGAATCGTGATCGATTATAGAAAACTGAATGACACGACAATTGAGGACAGATTTCCCATGCCAAATATTGAAGACATATTTGACAAGCTGGGAAATTGTCAATACTTTTCCACCATTGACCTGGCAAAGGGCTTCCACCAAGTGGAAATGGACCCTGACGATATCCACAAAACCGCATTCTCGACTGCAAACGGTCATTATGAGTTTTTGCGAATGCCTTTTGGGCTTCGTAACGCACCCGCCACATTTCAAAGACTTATAAACAACATCTTACGAGAGTTTATAGGCAAAATTTGCCTGGTGTACCTAGATGACATCCTGATTTTCTCTACTAGTATAGAGGAACATATGGAGTCTCTAAGCAAGGTTCTTAAATGCCTTCAGAATGCTAATCTTAAAATTCAGCCAGATAAGTGTCTATTCTTATCAAGGGAAACTGAGTTTTTAGGCCATATTATTACGCCGGGGGGAATCAAGACCAATCCCAAAAAGATCGAGGCCATTGACGCTATACGGCTGCCTACGACTCAGAAACAAATCAAATCGTTTCTGGGTATAACTGGCTACTATAGACGATTTATCAAGGACTATTCTAAAGTAGCCTACCATCTTATCAAATATTTGAAAAAAAATGCAAGACTTAATACTAAGGACCCCGAATATGTGAAAGCGTTCCACAAACTGAAAACATTACTGAAAAATGACCCCATACTTATCCACCCAGATTTTCGCAAACATTTTACGCTAACCACAGATGCGAGCAATTTTGCGCTTGGCGCAGTGCTCACGCAAGATAACAGACCTATTGCTTATGCCAGCCGTTCACTTAACGGTCATGAACAACGTTACAGTACCATAGAAAAAGAATTGCTTGGCATGGTTTGGGCAACAAAACATTTTCGCCCGTACTTATACGGTCGTAAGTTTACAATTAGGACCGATCATAGGCCACTAGTATGGCTAAATAATATGAAAGAACCAAACTCTAAGCTGCAACGTTGGAAAATAAAACTAAATGAATTTGACTTCCAAGTTGAGTACATAAAAGGGAAAGAAAACGTTGTTGCAGATGGGTTGAGTAGGATAACACACGAAGGTATGGGAAATGCGGAAATAGAAGAAGGATCAACTGCAACAGACATTCTTATTAATTTAAACGAAATATTCAACTCTGAGGACAACATGGAAAATGACATTGAAACAGTTCACAGTGCGGAGACTGATGGTACTCATTTTATATCGATTACCGAGAAACCTCTAAACTTGTTTAAAAATCAAGTTATTTTTAACTATGGACCTAAAGAATTCACGAAATTAAAAATTGTTCATAGAAAAAAGATAAGGAAATCCGTTACTGTGACAAGGGGAACAGATTTAGGGAAAACACTGTTAGAATGTTTTCCGGAGAGGGGATTGGTAGTAATTTTTTGTGAAGATGACTCACTTTTCCTGAAAATTCAGGATATCTATAGAAAATACTTCGCTAATAATGGTAACCTGAAGATTTTAAGATCTAAAATATTGTTGGAGGACGTCACGAACAGGGAAGTTATTTTAAAAAAAATTGAGACAGAACATCTTAAAAACAATCACCGCGGAATAAATGAGGTATTTATAAATCTGAAGAAGGTATGTTTTTATCCAAATTTACAAAAGGAAATTCAAAAGTTTGTAAACAACTGTGAGATATGTAATCTTGCAAAATTTGACAGGAGTCCGATTAAACACACATTTAACGTCACAAATACCCCTAACAAACAAAATGATATAGTACACATAGATCTTTGGTACCCACAGAGGAACATAATCTATCTTACTAGCATAGATAAATTGACTAAATATGCCACAGTTGAAAAATTAGAAGACCGAACTTGGCTATCTCTCATCAACGGACTGAAAAAGCGAATTCAGTACCTGGGTAAACCAAGAATGATCGTAATGGATAATGAATTCGATACTCTAAATGTCAAACAGTTCCTTACTGACAACGAAATAAACTTTCATCTAACCACAACATATTTTAAAACCGGGAATGCAGACGTTGAAAGACTACATTCCACACTGAACGAACACATCAGAATACTCAACGCCGACCCAAACAATGAATCTGATTTACACGGTAATGTATTTAAAGCAATAACAGCATATAATCAAACTATTCATTCAACGACGAGACACAAACCAATTGACTTTATTAATAACCTAATATCAGCGGACGATTTGGAAATTTTTGCCACTGGGCAACGCGAAGCAAAGGAAAAACGAATTGAACAGTTAAATCGGGGAAGAAACCAAAGTGGCGATTTTGCCAATGTATTTGTAGATAATAACAGAGTTAGCAAGTCCCGACCAAAATATAAGAAAATTGAGAATTTCAGTATACAGGGAAACTATATTACCTCAAATAATGACAAATTTAAGAGGATTTACAAGACGCAAGTGAAAAGACGACAAAAATATCAAAATTGAATATTACAGAATAATTATTATTTAAGAATGACGAATACTAATAATTTCAGGTACCAAAAGGATCAGAACGATGTTTAGGACCCTGGTGTACCTCTCACTATGGGCGACAGTAGCGACACAAACCATACAAATTCAAGAGATAAACAGCGACAGAGGTTATATAATGTTGCAAAAGGGGACAACGGATCTACCCACAGAGTATAACGAACTCATTTTGAAAATTAACAAAACTGAAATTCAATTGGCATACGATTTATTACAGAATGAATTTAATGAAAACCCATTTTTACAGACTACCATGGCTAGAAGATATTTGAAAATGGCTGAGGCCGAAAAGAAGCTATTCAGCATCAGACACAAGCGCGGACTTTTTAATGCTTTGGGCAGTGGAATTAAATTTCTGTTCGGAACCCTCGATGATGAGGATAGACATGAAATCCACGAAAGATTGAGGACAATAGAAGAAAGTACATTGACGCAGGACGATATTAACGAAATTTTATACCATATAAACAATGAAACCCAAATTATTAGAAACTTGCAGAACGCTACTAATGTACTACAGAATCAAATTGTTAGGAAAGTACTATCAGACAGTTTTTTGGATAACATTAAAAGTTACTATGAACATTTGAAGGACATTCAATTAGGACTTGTTCTTAGTAAACAGGGTATCCTGAACCCAAAATTAATAAACCCAGACAAAATTTCCGAATTGAGAACGAATCAATTTGAGTACATTAAAACCTCCTTGTGGCAACAGGAAGATGTGCTCTATTTCATAGTACAGATTCCCGGTACAATGAAAACCTACCCTATTTTGAGGATAATCCCTTTTCCAACGCCTACTAACCATACCGAACTAAACTTCGACATGAATAGGAAACTTACAAACGTTGACAAACTACTGTACGAAGTGAAAGGTTCAAAAATTAAGTATTTAGACAATAAATGTGTCAGAAATCTGCTCAATAAAAACGAAACCGATTGCGAATTTATAATAAATAATAGAAAAGAAATAAGATTTATTGAACCTAATTTTATTATAACAAAAAATATAGATGAAACTACAATAAGACAAACTTGTAGCAATTTAGAACTTAAAATAAAGAACCATAATTTGATTTTCTTCTCAAATTGTAAAATTTTAATTAACAAAACCACTTTTGAATCCTTCAATTATAATGAAAATTTTTTTATGTACCATATGCTAAGGATATTACTAATAAAACGTTGATACAATTACCTGATACGAATTTAAACGAAGTGAAATTGAACATGCATAAACTTTAAACCAGTAATAATATTGTTAATATAATTTTAATAATTATTGTAATAGTGTTAATTTCATTGTTAATTTTTCAATTCTATAAAAGAACCTATAAAAATGAACAAGTTATCGAAGATGCTAATGTTTTAGAAGAAAGAACAAGTAATGTAGGAAGCTTGTTCTCTTAAGAACCATTTTTTTTTGTGTTTTTGACTAAAATTGTAAACAAACATTTGCTTTATAGTGTTAAGAAAATTTTAAATATCGGACACAACGCGCCACCACAAATTCAACAGAGACTGTTGAATCTAGGGATGGAGGAATCATATAATGAAATATGATTATTTCATATTGTGGTGTTGTGTGCTTGTTGTTGATCTCACGTCTTGCATTAAACAGCAAGACGTATGTTTTTTTTATCAACAACAAATAGAATTTATGATGTGTTGGCAAATTCACATGCTTTGCATTAAAACACAAATCGTGTGAATTTGCAACATCAGCTAATTTAAGAGTTTTGTATTCTAGCAAGTAAGACATTTATTGTTAGTTTTTAAGTTTGAATTCAGTAATAAAGTATCGTCCAACCAACAAGTAATTGTTTTTTTATTTATGAAGTGCATAATTATATACATGTGCATGTATATACATAAATATAACCCCATATTCAGAAAAAAACTTTTTGCCATGGATATTTATCTGTATGCGCATGCATATGTATATGCATACTTATGTATATGTACATACATATATGTATATGCATATATATGTATAGATATATGCATATGTATATGCATGCATATGTATATATGTGTATAGTACATACATATATGTATATGCAGGCATATGTATATGTGTAGGTATATGCATATGCTTATGTATATGCATATCTTTGAGTATAAACATATACATGTATATGATTATACATGTACCTATATATGTATATACATGTATATGTATACATATATGTATATATATATATGCACAGAGTGTATTTCGGGCACTTGAAATTTTTTCACTTTTTTTAACGGAATCTACAAAATTTTTGAAAATCGGGCATATAGATTCAAATATTTTTCCCTTATTCTTAGAAAAATCGGAGGAAAATCGTTTTTAGCATAAAGCGTATTTTTAGGGTACATTGCTCTACATTGTGTACATTTAAAGGACGAGTGCCGAATCTGTACACTACGCATATGAAAATTTTTGTTGCCACATATTTCATAAAAAACTGCGTTTTTTATTCCGCCATCTTGTTTTTCATTTTTGAAAAACAGTGCTACCGCTGTGATTATTGGAAAACAATGTTACCGTTGTGATACTAAAGTATCAATTTTTGTTTTTTTGTTAATTTCTTAATATGTTAATTTGTTTATTGGTTTTTTTGTTGATTTGTTAATTTGTTTATTTGTTAATTTGTTTATTTGTTAATTTGTTTATTTGTTTATTTGTTAATTTGTTAATTTGTTTATTTGTTAATTTGTTTATTTGTTAATTTGTTTATTTGTTTTTTTGTTTATTTGTTAATTTGTTTATTTGCTAATTTGTTTATTTGTTAATTTGTTAATTTGTTTAGTTGTTTATTTGTTTTTATGTTTATTGGTTTATTTGTTTATTTGTTAATTTGTTTATTTGTTTGTTTGTTTGTTTGTTTATTTGTTATTTTGTTTATTGGTTTATTGGTTTATTTGTTAATTTGTTTGTTTGTTTATTTGTTAATTTGTTTGTTTGTTTATTTGTTTATTTGTTTGTTTGTTTATTTGTTAATATGTTAATTTGTTTATTTGTTAATTTGTTTATTTGTTAATTTGATTATTTGGGTATTTGTTTATTTGTTTATTTAGTAATTTGTTTATTTGTTAATTTGTAATTTTGTTTATTTGTTTATTTATTTTTTTGTTTATTTGTTAGTTTGTTTATTTGTTAATTTGTTTTTTTGTTAATTTGTTAATTTGTTTATTTTTTAATTTGTTTGTTTGTTTATTTGTTTAAATGTTTTTTTGCTTATTGGGTTATTTGTTAATTTGTTTATTTGTTAATTTGCTAATTTGTTTATTTGTTAATTTGTTTATTCGTTTGTTCGTTTATTTGTTAATTGGTTAATTTGTTTATTCGTTTGTTCGTTTGTTTGTTAATTGGTTAATTTGTTTGTTTGTTTATTTGTTAATATGTTAATTTGTTTATTTGTTAATTTGTTTATTTGTTAATTTGATTATTTGGGTATTTGTTTATTTAGTAATTTGTTTATTTTTTTATTTGTTAATTTGTTAATTTGTAATTTTGTTTATTTGCATTTTTGTTTATTTGTTAGTTTGTTTATTTGTTAATTTGTTTATTTGTTTATTTTTTAATTTGTTAATTTGTTTATTTGTTAGTTTGTTTATTTGTTTATATGTTTTTTTGTTTATTGGTTTATTTGTTAATTTGTTTATTTGTTAATTTGCTAATTTGTTTGTCTGTTTATTTGTTAATTTGTTTGTTTGTTTATTTGTTTTTTTGTTTATTGGTTTATTTGTTAATTTTTTTATTTGTTAATTTGTTTTTTTGTTTATTTGTTAATTGGTTAATTTGTTTATTTGTTTGTTTGTTTATTTGTTTATATGTTTTTTTGTTTATTGGTTTATTTGTTAATTTGTTAATTTGCTAATTTGTTTATTTGTTAATTTGTTTATTCGTTTGTTCGTTTATTTGTTTATTGGTTAATTTGTTTATTTGTTTATTCGTTTGTTCGTTTATTTGTTAATTGGTTAATTTGTTTATTTGTTTATTTGTTAATTTGTTTATTTGTTTGTTTGTTTATTTGTTTATATGTTTTTTTGTTTATTGGTTTATTTGTTAATTTGTTTATTTGGGAATTTGTTTATTTGTGTATTTGTTAATTTGTTTATTTGGGTATTTGTTAATTTGTTTATTTGTTAATTTGTTTATTTGGGTATTTGTTTATTTAGTAATTTGTTAATTTGCTTATTTGTTTATTTTTTTATTTGTGAATTTGTTTGTTCGTTTGTTCGTTTATTTGTTAATTGGTTAATTTGTTAATTTGTTTGTTTGTTTATTTGTTAATTTGTTTATTTGCTTATTTTTTAATTTGTTTATTCGTTTGTTCGTGTATTTGTTAATTGGTTTATTTGTTGATTTGTTAATTTGTTTATTTGCTTATTTGTTTATCTGTTTATTTGCTTAGTTGTTTATCTGTTTATTTGTTTTTTTGTTAGTTTGTTTATTTGTTTGTTTTTTTGTTTATTTGCTTATTTGTTTATTTGTTGATTTGTTTATTTGCTTATTTGTTTATTTGTTTATTTGCTGATTTGTTTGTTTGCAACATATGTTTTTCATAAATTTCACGAATTTCCGATAAAATATACAACTGAAAAATGTGAAAAAATGCATTTTCTAGGAATTATATATGAGGAATTATGCATTAGAGAATATTTTTTCTGAAGATTACCGTGTGGCAGCTACAGGCCAAAAATGGTGCAAAAAAATATATAAATTAAAATTTTTCTACATTTTAGCATTTCTGAGGCATTATATGCAATTTTTTGGATTATTTTGTTCTACTTTTTTCTCCTTATGTTCTGTAAGCTACAATTGAAGCAAAAATAATTTCTAGCCGAGATTTTGACACGAGAAAAAAAACACAAAAACTAGCAAAACGCAAAAGGGTTTCGTTGGTTACGATAAGTACGAGAAAGAGTTTGAAGTCGATATCCTTAAATATTTGGACAATTGACCAAAAATTGTGAAATATTTATAAAAATTTTATATTTTAGCAATTTTAATGCACTAACTACAGTTTTTCAGGGCCATTTTTTTTAAAGCTTTCCTTCTCTTAGTTTATAGCTAAGGTTATGGCGAAGACAAGAAAACAAAATTCTAATTGATTTTCGAGGTGAAGGGTATATTATATAAAATATAATAAAAAAAATTGTTAGAACCAAAATTTATTATTGAATAAAAAGTGCTTAAAGTAGTTAAAAGTAAAACTATAACGTGTTTCATAAGGGCGTTATCAAAATCGAACATTTAAACAGAACATTATATAATTCAACATAAGACTTTGAAGAGTTAACTCTAAAATCGATTTCATCATCTTTAGATACTTTAGCACCTAAAAGAATATAAGTAATTGGGATCTTTAAGGTATGAAGTATTTAAGGAGTAAACAAAATTAAACAACTTAACAGTAATAAAGGACAGATACTGTCTATGATTGCATCCTTTCATCTAATATACTGCAAATTTTAGTTTATTATTATATATGAAAATCTTAATAAAAATTTTAAACATTTTTACGTCTAAAAATACTTATAAAAAAAAATAACATGACAATTGGTAACGCTGGTAATATGCAACTCTGTGTGTTTCTTTCTACACTGCTGCTAATTAAGCTATTTTCTCGTCAAATCCAGCGATTTTTAATAAAATTTTTACTGAAATAAATAATTTTATTTAAAAAAGATGGTTTTTAGCGATTTAAAAAATTTTGCTATTTTAATTGTCTTTGTTTTATAATATTTCAATAATTTTATTTCAAAAAGGGTGGTTTTCAGCGATTTATAGCTAAATTTAACTTTTATTTAAAAAATTTAGCTATTTTTGCTTGTTTGTTTTATAATATTTCAATAATTTTATCTTTGGTGGTTTTCAGCGATTTATAGCTAAATTTACCTATTCTTAAAAAAATTTAGCTATTTTTGCTTGTTTGTTTTGTAATATTTGAATAATTTTATTTCAAAAAGGGTGGTTTTCAGCGATTTATAGCTAAATTTACCTATTATTTAAAAAATTTAGCTATTTTTGCTTGTTTGTTTTATAATATTTCAATAATTTTATTTCAAAAAGGGCGGTTTTCAGCGATTTATAGCTAAATTTACCTATTATTTAAAAAATTTAGCTATTTTTGCTTGTTTGTTTTATAATATTTCAATAATTTTATTTCAAAAAGGGTGATTTTCAGCGATTTATAGCTAAATTTACCTATTATTAAAAAAATTTAGCTATTTTTGCTTGTTTGTTTTATAATATTTCAATAATTGTATTTCAAAAAGGGTGGTTTTCAGCGATTTATAGCTAAATTTACCTATTATTAAAAAAATTAGCTATTTTTGCTTGTTTGTTTTATAATATTTCAATAATTTTATTTCAAAACAGGGTGATTTTCAGCGATTTATAGCTAAATTTACCTATTATTTAAAAAATTTAGCTATTTTTGCTTGTTTGTTTTTATAATATTTGAATAATTTTATTTCAAAAAGGGTGGTTTTCAGCGATTTATAGCTAAATTTACCTATTATTTAAAAAATTTAGCTATTTTTGCTTGTTTGTTTTATAATATTTCAATAATTTTATTTCAAAAAGGGCGGTTTTCAGCGATTTATAGCTAAATTTACCTATTATTTAAAAAATTTAGCTATTTTTGCTTGTTTGTTTTATAATATTTCAATAATTTTATTTCAAAAAGGGTGATTTTCAGCGATTTATAGCTAAATTTACCTATTATTTAAAAAAATTAGCTATTTTTGCTTGTTTGTTTTATAATATTTCAATAATTTTATTTCAAAAAGGGTGGTTTTCAGCGATTTATAGCTAAATTTACCTATTATTAAAAAAATTTAGCTATTTTTGCTTGTTTGTTTTATAATATTTCAATAATTGTATTTCAAAAAGGGTGGTTTTCAGCGATTTTTTAGCTAAATTTTAAAAATTTAGCTATTTTTGCTTGTTTGTTTTATAATATTTCAATATTTTTATTTCAAAAAGGGCGGTTTTCAGCGATTTATAGCTAAATTTACCTATTATATAAAAAATTTGCTATTTTTGCTTGTTTGTTTTGTAATATTTCAATAATTTTATTTCAAAAAGGGTGGTTTTCAGCGATTTATAGCTAAATTTACCTATTCTTAAAAAAATTTAGCTATTTTTGCTTGTTTGTTTTATAATATTTGAATAATTTTATTTCAAAAAGGGTGGTTTTCAGCGATTTATAGCTAAATTTACCTATTATTTAAAAAATTTAGCTATTTTTGCTTGTTTGTTTTATAATATTTGAATAATTTTATTTCAAAAAGGGTGGTTTTCAGCGATTTATAGCTAAATTTACCTATTCTTAAAAAAATTTAGCTATTTTTGCTTGTTTGTTTTATAATATTTCAATAATTTTATTTCAAAAAGGGTGATTTTCAGCGATTTATAGCTAAATTTACCTATTATTTAAAAAATTTAGCTATTTTTGCTTGTTTGTTTTATAATATTTGAATAATTTTATTTCAAAAAGGGTGGTTTTCAGCGATTTATAGCTAAATTTACCTATTATTTAAAAAATTTAGCTATTTTTGCTTGTTTGTTTTATAATATTTCAATAATTTTATTTCAAAAAGGGCGGTTTTCAGCGATTTATAGCTAAATTTACCTATTATTTAAAAAATTTAGCTATTTTTGCTTGTTTGTTTTATAATATTTCAATAATTTTATTTCAAAAAGGGTGATTTTCAGCGATTTATAGCTAAATTTACCTATTATTTAAAAAAATTAGCTATTTTTGCTTGTTTGTTTTATAATATTTCAATAATTTTATTTCAAAAAGGGTGGTTTTCAGCGATTTATAGCTAAATTTACCTATTATTAAAAAAATTTAGCTATTTTTGCTTGTTTGTTTTATAATATTTCAATAATTGTATTTCAAAAAGGGTGGTTTTCAGCGATTTTTTAGCTAAATTTTAAAAATTTAGCTATTTTTGCTTGTTTGTTTTATAATATTTCAATATTTTTATTTCAAAAAGGGCGGTTTTCAGCGATTTATAGCTAAATTTACCTATTATATAAAAAATTTGCTATTTTTGCTTGTTTGTTTTGTAATATTTCAATAATTTTATTTCAAAAAGGGTGGTTTTCAGCGATTTATAGCTAAATTTACCTATTCTTAAAAAAATTTAGCTATTTTTGCTTGTTCGTTTTATAATATTTCAATAATTTTATTTCAAAAAGGGTGGTTTTCAGCGATTTATAGCTAAATTTAAAAAATTTAGCTATTTTTGCTTGTTTGTTTTATAATATTTCAATAATTGTATTTCAAAAAGGGTGGTTTTCAGCGATTTATAGCTAAATTTAAAAAATTTAGCTATTTTTGCTTGTTTGTTTTATAATATTTCAATAATTTTATTTCAAAAAGGGTGGTTTTCAGCGATTTATAGCTAAATTTACCTATTCTTAAAAAAATTTAGCTATTTTTGCTTGTTCGTTTTATAATATTTCAATAATTTTATTTCAAAAAGGGTGGTTTTCAGCGATTTATAGCTAAATTTAAAAAATTTAGCTATTTTTGCTTGTTTGTTTTATAATATTTCAATAATTTTATTTCAAAAAGGGTGGTTTTCAGCGATTTATAGCTAAATTTACCTATTCTTAAAAAAATTTAGCTATTTTTGCTTGTTCGTTTTATAATATTTCAATAATTTTATTTCAAAAAGGGTGGTTTTCAGCGATTTATAGCTAAATTTAAAAAATTTAGCTATTTTTGCTTGTTTGTTTTATAATATTTCAATAATTTTATTTCAAAAAGGGTGGTTTTCAGCGATTTATAGCTAAATTTACCTATTCTTAAAAAAATTTAGCTATTTTTGCTTGTTCGTTTTATAATATTTCAATAATTTTATTTCAAAAAGGGTGGTTTTTATCGATTGATAGCTAAATTTAACTATTATTAAAAAAATTTAGCTATTTTTGTTTGTTTGTTTTATAATCATTCAATAATTTTATTTCAAAAAGGGTGGTTTTCAGCGATTTATAGCTAAATTTACCTATTATTAAAAAAATTAAGCTTTTTTTGCTTGTTTGTTTTATAATATTTCAATAATTTTATTTAAGAAAGGGCGGTTTTTATCGATTGATAGCTAAATTTAACTATTATTAAAAAAATTTAGCTATTTTTGTTTGTTTGTTTTATAATCATTCAATAATTTTATTTCAAAAAGGGTGGTTTTCAGCGATTTATAGCTAAATTTACCTATTATTAAAAAAATTAAGCTTTTTGTGCTTGTTTGTTTTATAATATTTCAATAATTTTATTTAAGAAAGGGCGGTTTTTATCGATTGATAGCTAAATTTAACTATTATTAAAAAAATTTAGCTATTTTTGTTTGTTTGTTTTATAATCATTCAATAATTTTATTTCAAAAAGGGTGGTTTTCAGCGATTTATAGCTAAATTTACCTATTATTAAAAAAATTAAGCTTTTTGTGCTTGTTTGTTTTATAATATTTCAATAATTTTATTTAAGAAAGGGCGGTTTTTATCGATTGATAGCTAAATTTAACTATTATTAAAAAAATTTAGCTATTTTTGTTTGTTTGTTTTATAATCATTCAATAATTTTATTTCAAAAAGGGTGGTTTTCAGCGATTTATAGCTAAATTTACCTATTATTAAAAAAATTAAGCTTTTTGTGCTTGTTTGTTTTATAATATTTCAATAATTTTATTTAAGAAAGGGCGGTTTTTATCGATTGATAGCTAAATTTAACTATTATTAAAAAAATTTAGCTATTTTTGTTTGTTTGTTTTATAATCATTCAATAATTTTATTTCAAAAAGGGTGGTTTTCAGCGATTTATAGCTAAATTTAAAAAATTTAGCTATTTTTGCTTGTTTGTTTTATAATATTTCAATATTTTTATTTCAAAAAGGGCGGTTTTCAGCGATTTATAGCTAAATTTACCTATTATATAAAAAATTTGCTATTTTTGCTTGTTTGTTTTGTAATATTTCAATAATTTTATTTCAAAAAGGGTGGTTTTCAGCGATTTATAGCTAAATTTACCTATTATTAAAAAAATTAAGCTTTTTGTGCTTGTTTGTTTTATAATATTTCAATAATTTTATTTAAGAAAGGGCGGTTTTTATCGATTGATAGCTAAATTTAACTATTATTAAAAAAATTTAGCTATTTTTGTTTGTTTGTTTTATAATCATTCAATAATTTTATTTCAAAAAGGGTGGTTTTCAGCGATTTATAGCTAAATTTACCTATTCTTAAAAAAATTTAGCTATTTTTGCTTGTTCGTTTTATAATATTTCAATAATTTTATTTCAAAAAGGGTGGTTTTCAGCGATTTATAGCTAAATTTACCTATTATTAAAAAAATTAAGCTTTTTGTGCTTGTTTGTTTTATAATATTTCAATAATTTTATTTAAGAAAGGGCGGTTTTTATCGATTGATAGCTAAATTTAACTATTATTAAAAAAATTTAGCTATTTTTGTTTGTTTGTTTTATAATCATTCAATAATTTTATTTCAAAAAGGGTGGTTTTCAGCGATTTATAGCTAAATTTACCTATTATTAAAAAAATTAAGCTTTTTGTGCTTGTTTGTTTTATAATATTTCAATAATTTTATTTAAGAAAGGGCGGTTTTTATCGATTGATAGCTAAATTTAACTATTATTAAAAAAATTTAGCTATTTTTGTTTGTTTGTTTTATAATCATTCAATAATTTTATTTCAAAAAGGGTGGTTTTCAGCGATTTATAGCTAAATTTAAAAAATTTAGCTATTTTTGCTTGTTTGTTTTATAATATTTCAATATTTTTATTTCAAAAAGGGCGGTTTTCAGCGATTTATAGCTAAATTTACCTATTATATAAAAAATTTGCTATTTTTGCTTGTTTGTTTTGTAATATTTCAATAATTTTATTTCAAAAAGGGTGGTTTTCAGCGATTTATAGCTAAATTTACCTATTCTTAAAAAAATTTAGCTATTTTTGCTTGTTCGTTTTATAATATTTCAATAATTTTATTTCAAAAAGGGTGGTTTTCAGCGATTTATAGCTAAATTTACCTATTCTTAAAAAAATTTAGCTATTTTTGCTTGTTCGTTTTATAATATTTCAATAATTTTATTTCAAAAATGGTGGTTTTCAGCGATTTATAGCTAAATTTACCTATTATTAAAAAAATTAAGCTTTTTGTGCTTGTTTGTTTTATAATATTTCAATAATTTTATTTAAGAAAGGGCGGTTTTTATCGATTGATAGCTAAATTTAACTATTATTAAAAAAATTTAGCTATTTTTGTTTGTTTGTTTTATAATCATTCAATAATTTTATTTCAAAAAGGGTGGTTTTCAGCGATTTATAGCTAAATTTACCTATTATTAAAAAAATTAAGCTTTTTGTGCTTGTTTGTTTTATAATATTTCAATAATTTTATTTAAGAAAGGGCGGTTTTTATCGATTGATAGCTAAATTTAACTATTATTAAAAAAATTTAGCTATTTTTGTTTGTTTGTTTTATAATCATTCAATAATTTTATTTCAAAAAGGGTGGTTTTCAGCGATTTATAGCTAAATTTACCTATTATTAAAAAAATTAAGCTTTTTGTGCTTGTTTGTTTTATAATATTTCAATAATTTTATTTAAGAAAGGGCGGTTTTTATCGATTGATAGCTAAATTTAACTATTATTAAAAAAATTTAGCTATTTTTGTTTGTTTGTTTTATAATCATTCAATAATTTTATTTCAAAAAGGGTGGTTTTCAGCGATTTATAGCTAAATTTACCTATTATTAAAAAAATTAAGCTTTTTGTGCTTGTTTGTTTTATAATATTTCAATAATTTTATTTCAAAAAGGGTGGTTTTCAGCGATTTAAAGCTAAATTTACCTATTATTAAAAAAATGTAGCTATTTTTGCTTGTTTGTTTTATAATCATTCAATAATTTTATTTCAAAATGGGTGGTTTTTTGCGATTAATACCTAAATTTACCTATTATTAAAAAAATTTAGCTATTTTTGCTTGTTTGTTTTATAATCATTCAATAATTTTATTTCAAAAAAGGTGGTTTTCAGCGATTTATAGCTAAATTTTAATTTTAAATTTTTATGATATAATCATACTCTTTACACTTAGTCAGTTTTCCTATGCAAATATATTTGGACTGTTCTCCAATATAGAAAAAATACAAAAAATAGCAAGTACCATAACAGCTTAACTAAATTTAACTATTATTTAAAAAATTTTGCTATTTTTTCATGTTTGTTTTATAATATTTCAATATTTTTATTTAAAAAAGGGTGGTTTTTATCGATTGATAGCTAAATTTAACTATTATTTAAAATATTGAGCTATTTTTTTATTTAGTTATAAACCAATTAAAACCAACCTTTTTGAAAAGAAATAATTGAAATATTATAACACAGACACCAAATTTGTGTTATAAACAATATAAAATAGCTCAATATTTTAAATAGAAAATATATTTAGTCATAAATCGCTAAAAACCGCCCTTTTTGAAAAGAAATTATTGAAATATTATAACACAATATAAAATAGCACAATATTTTAAATAGAAAGTATATTTAGTCATAAATCCCTAAAATCGCCCTTTTTGAAAAGAAATTATTGATATATGGTATAACAAACACAAAAAAAAATAGCTCAATATTTTAAATAGAGAGTAGATTTAGTCATAAATCGCTAAAAAGCACCCTTTTTGAAATAAAATTATTGAATTATTATTAATGAAACACAATAAAAAATAGCTCAAAATTTTAAATAAAAAGTATATTTAGACATAAATTTTGCTATAAACCAATAAATACCACCCTTTTTGAAAAAATGATTGAAATAATATAACAGAAACGCAATAAAAAATAGCTCAATATTTTAAATAGAAATTATATTTAGTTATAAATCGCTAAAAACCACCCTTTTTGAAAAGAAATTATTGAAAGTTTATATAATTTAGCGATAAAACGACAAAAAGTTTTACTAATAAATTTTATTAAAATTCGCTGGTTTTGACAAGAAAATTGCTGCATAAGCAGCAGTGTAGAAATAAACACACAGAGTTGCACTTGAACAGCGTTGCCATTTGTCATATTTTCCCTTTTTTTTAAATATTTTTAGACGTACACATGTTTAAAATTTGTATAAAGATTTTTGTCAATATATAATCTAATCTTTGCAGTATATTAGATGAAAACGTTAAGTGAAGTTAAGTGCAACAAAGCAATCTTAGATTCTATCTGCTTTATTACTGTAACGTTGTTTAATTTTGTTTACTCCTTCAATACTTCATACCTTAACGATCACAAATGTATTCTTTAAGGTGCTGAAGTATCTAAAAATGATGAAATCGACTTTAGTGTTCACTGTTCAAAGTCTTATATTGAATTATGCAATGTTCTGTTCAAAAGTTAAATTTTAATAACGACCGTCTGTAACAAGTTGTAGTTTTACCTTTTATTACTTTAAGCACTTTTTATTCTATAATGAATTGGCTCTAAAAAAATTTTATTGTATTTTATTATTAATAAAAATGTACCAAGGTTTTTGTATGCACCCTTTACATGCCCTTTATCTCGGAAACCATTTAGCATTTTGTTTTCTTGTCTTCATAATAATCTTAGCTATAAACTGGGAGAAGGAAAGCTTAAAACAAAATAAACGTAAAAACAGTATTTAGTGAATTAAAATTGCTAAAATATTAAATTTTTAAATGTTTTGCACTATTTTTGGCCTATAGCCCAATTTTTCAAACTCTTTCTCGTGTGGAATTTCTCGAAGTACTTTTCGTAACCAACGAAACTTTTGCGTTTTGCTAGTTTTTATATTATTTTTCTCATGTCTAAATCTTGGAAAGCAATTATTTTCGCCATAATTGTAGCTATAGACTCTTAGAAAATAAGTAGAACAAAATAATCCGAAAAAATTTATCTAAAGCCTCAAAAACATTTTTGGCCCGTAGCTGCCAAACGGTAATCTTCAGAAAAAATACTCCTTTTACTCTAATTAATAATTCCTCATATATAGTTACTGAAAAATGCATTTTTTCACATCTTTCAGTTGTATTTTTTATCGGAAATTAGTGAAATTTATAAAATACATTGCAAAAGGTAAAAACGTAAATTATCCAATAATAATTTTTACACTTATTTTGAATTTTCGATATAAATACAGCTGACAAATGTAAAAAAAGAATTATGATGTTCTAAAGAATTTTGAATTATATTATAAGAATTATTTTTTCTGAATAGAACTTTACCAAATTATCCACAGTTTGACCGCGGCGGGCCATGAAAGTTAAAAAAATAAATTAAAATTTTTCGACATTTTAGCAATTCTATGGCGCTAGCTGCAGTTTTTTAGAGCCAATTCATTATAGAATAAAAAGTGCTTAAAGTAATAAAAAGTAAAACTACAACTTGTTACAGACGGTCGTTATTAAAATTTAACTTTTGAACAGAACATTGCATAATTCAATATAAGACTTTGAACAGAGAACACAAAAGTCGATTTCATCATTTTTAGATACTTCAGCACCTTAAAGAATACATTTGTGATCGTTAAGGTATGAAGTATTGAAGGAGTAAACAAAATTAAACAACGTTACAGTAATAAAGCAGATAGAATCTAAGATTGCTTTGTTGCACTTAACTTCACTTAACGTTTTCATCTAATATACTGCAAAGATTAGATTATATATTGACAAAAATCTTTATACAAATTTTAAACATGTGTACGTCTAAAAATATTTAAAAAAAAGGGAAAATATGACAAATGGCAACGCTGTTCAAGTGCAACTCTGTGTGTTTATTTCTACACTGCTGCTAATGCAGCAATTTTCTTGTCAAAACCAGCGAATTTTAATAAAATTTATTAGTAAAACTTTTTGTCGTTTTATCGCTAAATTATATAAACTTTCAATAATTTCTTTTCAAAAAGGGTGGTTTTTAGCGATTTATAACTAAATATAATTTCTATTTAAAATATTGAGCTATTTTTTATTGCGTTTCTGTTATATTATTTCAATCATTTTTTCAAAAAGGGTGGTATTTATTGGTTTATAGCAAAATTTATGTCTAAATATACTTTTTATTTAAAATTTTGAGCTATTTTTTATTGTGTTTCATTAATAATAATTCAATAATTTTATTTCAAAAAGGGTGCTTTTTAGCGATTTATGACTAAATCTACTCTCTATTTAAAATATTGAGCTATTTTATATTGTGTTTGTTTTATAATATTTCAATTATTTGTTTTCAAAAAGGGGTGTTTTTATTGGTTTATAACTAAATATACTTTCTCTTTAAAATTTTGAGCTATTTTTTATTGTGTTTCAATAATAATAATTCAATAATTTCTTTTCAAAAAGGGTGGTTTTTAGCGATTTATGACTAAATATACTTTCATCTTAAAATATTGTGCTATTTTATATCGTGTTTGTGTTATAATATTTCAGTAATTTCTATTTAAAAAGAGCGGGTTTAGCGATTTATGTCTAAATATACTTTCCATTTAAAATTTTGAGCTATTTTTTATTGTTTATAACACAAATTTTGTGTCTGTGTTATAATATTTCAATTATTCCTTTTCAAAAAGGTTGGTTTTAATTGGTTTATAACTAAATAAAAAATAGCTCAATATTTTAAATAATAGTGAAATTTAGCTATCAATCGATGGAAACCACCCTTTTTTAAATAAAAATATTGAAATATTATAAAACAAACTTGAAAAAATAGCTAAATTTTTTAAATAATAGGTGAATTTAGCTATAAATCGTTAAAAACAACCCTTTTTGAAAATAAGTTATTGAAATATTATAAAACAAACAAGAAAAAATAGCTAAATTTTTTAAATAATAGTTAAATTTAGTTAAGCTGTTATGATACTTGCTATTTTTTGTATTTTTTCTATATTGGAGAACAGTGCAAATATATTTGCATAGGAAAACTGACTAAGTGTAAAGAGTATGATTATATCATAAAACATCTTGAAATGTCAAACAAATATACATGTGTTATCGATAAATAATCTAAGACTGTCAAAAAAAATATAAAAATTTTTAACTTAAAATTGACATTTCCAGATTAATTGTTAGCACTATTGCCAATTTTTTTAGTTTTTGATCGGTTTGACGGTTTTTAACTTTTTTTGTTGCGATTTTTAGCTTTTATGACGGTTTTTTGTGGGGAAAAAACGTGGGCAGTATTGTTTGTTTTGTTTACATTTTATCAAATTGTATTTCTTGTTCTTTCTCGCATTTATTGTTTCATTCAGTCAATCCTAAAAAAATCCAATACAAAAAATTGAAAGTATCATAACACTTTTATCAATCGATAAAAACCGCCCTTTCTTAAATAAAATTATTGAAATATTATAAAACAAACAAGCACAAATAGCTTAATTTTTTTAATAATAGGTAAATTTAGCTATAAATCGCTGAAAACCACCCTTTTTGAAATAAAATTATTGAATGATTATAAAACAAACAAGCAAAAATAGCTAAATTTTTTTAATAATAGGTAAATTTAGCTATAAATCTCTAAAAACCACCCTTTTTGAAATAAAATTATTGAAATATTATAAAACAAAAACAATTAAAATAGCTAAATTTTTTTAAGAATAGGTAAATTTAGCTATAAATCGCTGAAAACCACCCTTTTTGAAATAAAATTATTGAAATATTATAAAACAAACAAGCAAAAATAGTTAATTTTTTAAATAATAGGCAAATTTAGCTATAAATCGCTGAAAACTACCCTTTTTGAAATAAAATTATTGAAATATTATAAAACAAACAAGTAAAAATAGCTAAATTTTATAAATAATAGCTAAATTTAGATATAAATCGCTGAAAACCACCCTTTTTGAAATAAAATTATTGAAATATTATAAAACAAACAAGCAAAAATAGCTAAATTTTTTTAATAATAGGTAAATTTAGCTATAAATCGCTGAAAACCACCCTTTTTGAAATAAAATTATTGAAATATTATAAAACAAACAAGCAAAAATAGTTAAATTTTTTAAATAATAGGTAAATTTAGCTATAAATCGCTGAAAACCACCCTTTTTGAAATAAAATTATTGAAATATTATAAAACAAACAAGCAAAAATAGCTAAATTTTTTAAATAAAAGTTAAATTTAGCTATATATCTCTAAAAACCACCCTTTTTGAAATAAAATTATTGAAATATTATAAAACAAAGACAATTAAAATAGCAAAATTTTTTAAATAATAAGTTAATTAAGCTATAAATCGCTAAAAACCATCTTTTTTAAATAAAATTATTTATTCCAGTATAAATTTTATTAAAAATCGCTGGATTTGACGAGAAAATAGCTAAATTAGCAGCAGTGTAGAAAGAAACACACAGAGTTGCATATTACCAGCGTTACCATTTGTCATGTTATTTTTTTTATAAGTATTTTTAGACGTAAAAATTTTTAAAATTTTTATTAAGATTTTCATATATAATAATAAACTAAAATTTGCAGTATATTAGATGAAAGGATGCAATCTTAGATAGTATCTGTCCTTTATTACTGTTAAGCTGTTAAATTTTGTTTACTCCTTAAATACTTCATACCTTAAAGATCCCAATTACTTATATTCTTTTAGGTGCTAAAGTATCTAAAGATGATGAAATCGATTTTAGAGTTAACTCTTCAAAGTCTTATGTTGAATTATGTAATGTTCTGTTCAAATGTTCGATTTTGATAACGCCCTTATGAAACACGTTATAGTTTTACTTTTAACTACTTTAAGCACTTTTTATTCAATAATAAATTTTGGTTCTAACAATTTTTTTTATTATATTTTATATAATATACCCTTCACCTCGAAAATCAATTAGAATTTTGTTTTCTTGTCTTCGCCATAACCTTAGCTATAAACTAAGAGAAGGAAAGCTTTAAAAAAAATGGCCCTGAAAAACTGTAGTTAGTGCATTAAAATTGCTAAAATATAAAATTTTTATAAATATTTCACAATTTTTGGTCAATTGTCCAAATATTTAAGGATATCGACTTCAAACTCTTTCTCGTGTGGAATTTCTCGAAGCACTTATCGTAACCAACGAAACCCTTTTGCGTTTTGCTAGTTTTTGTGTTTTTTTCTCATGTCAAAATCTCGCCTAGAAATTAATTTTGCTACAATTGTAGCCTACAGAATATAAGGAGAAAAAAGTAGAACAAAATAATCCAAAAAATTGCATCTAATGCCTCAAAAATGCTAAAATGTAGAAAAATTTTAATTTATATATTTTTTTGCACCATTTTTGGCCTGTAGCTGCCACACGGTAATCTTCAGAAAAAATATTCTCTAATGCATAATTCCTCATATATAATTCCTAGAAAGTGCATTTTTCACATTTTTCAGTTGTATATTTTATCGGAAATTCGTGAAATTTATGAAAAACATATGTTGCAAACAAACAAATAAGCAAATAAACAAATAAACAAATAAGCAAATCAACAAATAAACAAATAAGCAAATAAACAAAAAAACAAACAAATAAACAAACTAACAAATAAACAAATAAGCAAATAAGCAAATCAACAAATAAGCAAATAAACAAAAAAACAAACAAATAAACAAACTAACAAAAAAACAAATAAACAGATAAACAACTAACCAAATAAACAGATAAACAAATAAGCAAATTAACAAATAAACAAATTAACAAATAAAGCAATTAACAAATACACGAACAAACGAATAAACAAATTAAAAAATAAGCAAATAAACAAACAAACAAACAAACAAACAAACAAACAAACAAACAAACAAACAAACAAACAAACAAACAAACAAACAAACAAACAAACAAACAAACAAACAAACAAACAAACAAACAAACAAACAAACAAACAAACAAACAAACAAACAAACAAACAAACAAACAAACAAACAAACAAACAAACAAACAAACAAACAAACAAACAAACAAACAAACAAACAAACAAACAAACAAACAAACAAACAAACAAACAAACAAACAAACAAACAAACAAACAAACAAACAAACAAACAAACAAACAAACAAACAAACAAACAAACAAACAAACAAACAAACAAACAAACAAACAAACAAACAAACAAACAAACAAACAAACAAACAAACAAACAAACAAACAAACAAACAAACAAACAAACAAACAAACAAACAAACAAACAAACAAACAAACAAACAAACAAACAAACAAACAAACAAACAAACAAACAAACAAACAAACAAACAAACAAACAAACAAACAAACAAACAAACAAACAAACAAACAAACAAACAAACAAACAAACAAACAAACAAACAAACAAACAAACAAACAAACAAACAAACAAACAAACAAACAAACAAACAAACAAACAAACAAACAAACAAACAAACAAACAAACAAACAAACAAACAAACAAACAAACAAACAAACAAACAAACAAACAAACAAACAAACAAACAAACAAACAAACAAACAAACAAACAAACAAACAAACAAACAAACAAACAAACAAACAAACAAACAAACAAACAAACAAACAAACAAACAAACAAACAAACAAACAAACAAACAAACAAACAAACAAACAAACAAACAAACAAACAAACAAACAAACAAACAAACAAACAAACAAACAAACAAACAAACAAACAAACAAACAAACAAACAAACAAACAAACAAACAAACAAACAAACAAACAAACAAACAAACAAACAAACAAACAAACAAACAAACAAACAAACAAACAAACAAACAAACAAACAAACAAACAAACAAACAAACAAACAAACAAACAAACAAACAAACAAACAAACAAACAAACAAACAAACAAACAAACAAACAAACAAACAAACAAACAAACAAACAAACAAACAAACAAACAAACAAACAAACAAACAAACAAACAAACAAACAAACAAACAAACAAACAAACAAACAAACAAACAAACAAACAAACAAACAAACAAACAAACAAACAAACAAACAAACAAACAAACAAACAAACAAACAAACAAACAAACAAACAAACAAACAAACAAACAAACAAACAAACAAACAAACAAACAAACAAACAAACAAACAAACAAACAAACAAACAAACAAACAAACAAACAAACAAACAAACAAACAAACAAACAAACAAACAAACAAACAAACAAACAAACAAACAAACAAACAAACAAACAAACAAACAAACAAACAAACAAACAAACAAACAAACAAACAAACAAACAAACAAACAAACAAACAAACAAACAAACAAACAAACAAACAAACAAACAAACAAACAAACAAACAAACAAACAAACAAACAAACAAACAAACAAACAAACAAACAAACAAACAAACAAACAAACAAACAAACAAACAAACAAACAAACAAACAAACAAACAAACAAACAAACAAACAAACAAACAAACAAACAAACAAACAAACAAACAAACAAACAAACAAACAAACAAACAAACAAACAAACAAACAAACAAACAAACAAACAGACAAACAAACAAACAAACAAACAAACAAACAAACAGACAAACAAACAAACAAACAAACAAACAAACAAACAAACAAACAAACAAACAAACAAACAAACAAACAAACAAACAAACAAACAAACAAACAAACAAACAAACAAACAAACAAACAAACAAACAAACAAACAAACAAACAAACAAACAAACAAACAAACAAACAAACAAACAAACAAACAAACAAACAAACAAACAAACAAACAAACAAACAAACAAACAAACAAACAAACAAACAAACAAACAAACAAACAAACAAACAAACAAACAGACAGACAAACAAACAAACAAACAAACAAACAAACAAACTACAAACGAGCATACGGACAGACTTACAGACATTCAAATAAATAAACATTACAATATCATTACAACCAAAATTTTTACAAAAAAAATAACATTCCAATATCTGCATATGTACACATGTATATCTAAAAAAACGATAATGATTTTCAGTGGTAACACGTTTTGTTTATGCTTTTTGTAAGAAATGCACATGTGTACTTAAAAGGTGGTCTAAGTATTACAACCAATACAACAACAAGCATAGACAAATGGGATTAAAAAGTAAACAGCTGTTTCTGCCTACCCACCTTGGATATAATGCTTAATCTCTAAAAACAAAGAAAAAACGCAAAAGCACAGAATTAATGGCGTCAAATGTATTAATTTAAAATTGAAAATATGGCAGCACACGAATGGAAAATTTTAAATAAAAATTAAAAATGTAGGCATTTATTTAGAGTCTATAAATTAATGGATACGTTATTTATAAAAAGAATTAAAAGTAAATTAACAATCAAAAAAAAAAATTTTTTTAAAAAAAAAGTACTCAAAGTGTTATGTGCCCAAAATCTACTGGTGGTATACGATTTTTTTGGGTACCGTCCTCAAAGAATGCAAATGTTCCCAAAAAATACCGTAGCTCGAAAAAAAGTGCCGAAAAAGCACGCTGTGCATATATATATGCATATGTGTATATCCATATTTTTTATGCACTTGCCCACAATTAAAAACATTACACAACTTTGTTCGATTTTTTCTGATTTGTTTTTTAGTTCTTGGTGGTTAAATTAAAAAAAACTTCATATCGTTGTTTTCGCCGAAATGTTTATTAACAACATACCTACCTAGAACTACTTACGATTTTTAGTGTCGCAACTGAATTTCTGTCCGTCCTAACATAAAGGAATAATATTTCATACAACAAGGCCGTTTTTTTAGGCACCTAACTTTGTCTTTTTAATCACTTGCGAAAACTCTCCTACTTTTACCTTTTCACCTAAATGGTTTTTTTGCAGTGTTTTGAATAGTTCTAAGCTTTTTTTTAAGAAAACGATTTTATAAACGGTTTCTGCTTAATTTACTTTTACACCGAAATGTTCCCAATGTTACAATTACAAAAATACTTCAATATAATTACAACAAAAGAATGGGAAACGTAAACCCATTATTAAACTAGCCGGCTATTATACGAGAACACCACGCTTATTCGATATTCGAAAAATTTACTTTTACAAATAAAACGGGTCGAATAATAATACTAATTCGATCTCCCTTCTTCAAATACATCATACCTATTCAAAACTTTCGTTATAAAATCGATCGATATAACAAATAAAACTACTGCGGTTAGTACAATAACGCACACCAAAGGAAAGGTAAAGAGATTAAAAGAAATGAAATGTTTACAGTGCACTATTGTCCTAGGAGGCATACTTTTTATACCCTTCACCGAAGGTAAAAGGATTAATATAATTTTGTTTAAAATCTGGTTTTCGAATATTCAGAGTATGTAGTTGCTATTTTAAAAAACCGGTTTTTGGTTAAGCATTTTTAAAATAATCTGGTAATCGGTTTAAATTAGAATACATAAAAATACAAAAATCAAATTAGTTTTTATAATAAAAAGTTTATTTGAAAAATCAAATTAGTTTTTATAATAAAAAGTTAATTCGAATAAAAACAAAACAATTCACCATGGCTAGGAATCAACAAAATACATACTTATGACTTAAGGTATGTTCAGACAAATATTTGGCGATAGAATCCAAAAAAGCAGCACCAATAAATTTATCAAACTTAAGCTTTCTTAAAACCTTTTCTTTAGCTTCACTTCGGAAAATCAAATCTTGTAACGTTAATTTAACCGCCTTATACTCAATGCAAATGCATGAAACTTTGGAAGCATACATATTTCCGGTGACAATACACGAAAACATGGGCGTTGCCAGGGTGAAATCTAGGGGGGCAATTTTTTTTTTTTTTTTGGTAAAATGCTTTTTTGACCGCTTTTTACTCAATGCAAATAGATGAAACTTTGCTGGCATACATATTCCCGATGACAGTACACGAATACATGGGCGTAGCCAGGATAAAATCTAGGGGGCGGGCAAAATTTTTTTTAACAAAAGCGTTCCTTAAAAAAATTTTTTTTCAAATGTTCTTATTTTTAACAATTTCTATTTATTTACTAAACTTTATGCCTAAGTTCACAATTGTATAACGTCATTTAGAAACTGTTAAATAATATTTGCTCTAGCCAAACGTTTTGCAAAAGCAAACAATTCTTTAAGAAAAATTTATTTTAAATGGTTTTAATTTGTTGTTGGCTAATCATGTCTATACGAATCAGTACACTTCAACCATAATTTTGAAAAGTTGCAAACGAAACCTCTTAGCCAGGATTATATATTTTAAATAATTTTGTTTCAGCATTACAGAAGCGAAAAGTAATACGAACATGCTTTTTGTATGAAATATTTGCCAATTCGTCGATCTCAATTAAAATCCTTCTATGACATTGTTTGATTCCTTCAATTTTGTTTTTAGTTTTTGGTATTTTAATCAATAAAAATGATTATTAATTCCGCCGTTATGGTGGAGTTTTAAGCATGAAGATGTCAAGCTTGCATATTGTCATTTAAGAGCACCATTGCCTTTTAAATCATTTCGAAATATCACCAGAGATGCCTCTTTATAAAAATATATATAATATTTACAATACTGCCCAATTCCTAATTACTTTTTAAGCTGAACATTTTTTGTAGGAGTTTGAATTGTTTTTGGTTTTTGTTACAAGAACACACGCTTATATAGGCGATTTCTATTTACATTGCTCATAATGTTTTTTGACTTTTGCTACAATTTATTTTGCCGTTCTTCATAAAAAGTTTAAGTTTACCCAATATTCAGTTAGAAAAATACTTAAATTACGGGTACATTTATAACAAAAGTAAGGAAAACGTATAATTTACACATTACAAAAAAACCGGTTTATTTTACCAAAATAACCGGTTTATGCGATATTCGAAAAATGGACATTTTATAATATTCGACTTGGGCAAAACTAAATAAACCGGTTAAAACCGGTCGAATACTATCCGTTCGATCTCCCTTCAATAGTTGAATATTCGGATTCTCATTTGCAAACTATTCGCCGACTTTTGGTAATCACATTCGCACTCGCATTCGATAAAATATTTGCGCATATTTCAATCGAACATGTAATAATGACAATATTAATATTTGCAAGGTTGTACTTTCACGTGGAAATCAGGCTAGGGAGTATAGTTCCGCAGATATGGCATTTAGATTCCCCTATATATTCCAGTACAAATATCAACAAAATGCCCTCCATTTTAAACTCCTCCGAAATGGCTTGACTGATTTTTATAACATTTTGTATGTGTATTTGTTAGGTACGAGAATAGGTCGTACAATATATTTTATATCGTTTGAGGGCATAAGCTCCCCCTCCCTATATCTTCTTATCTAATCTAATCTGCTTAACTAATCGACTGATTTTCCTGGAATTTTTCAGGAAAATAGTGTAACATCTGGAAAGAACTATAGCCTTTTATTATTTAGGTCGTGAAATAGGGCAATAGGGGTAAAAGCTCCCCCTCCCTAATCTTTTAAACTAATCAACCGATTTTCTTAAAATTTGTCATGCAGGCACTGTCACATCTGAAAGAAAATAAGGCGTGAAATAGGGCAAGATATATCTTCTTAAGTAATCGACCGATTTCCTATAGTTTTTATTATTTAGGGAGTGAAATAGAGCAAGTGGGATAAAAGCTCCCTCTCCTTATATCTTCCTAACTTATCAACCGGTTTTCTTAAAATTTGTATTATCTGAATTAAAACAGGGCAGGAAATAGGGCAAGAAGAGTAAAAGCGCCCCCTCCCTTTATATTCTTAGCCAATAAACAGGTTTTCTTAAAATTTGGCATGTAGCCATGGTAGCATCTCACAGAAATAAATTATATGGCAAAACAACGTTTGCCGGGTTAGCTAGTCTCCTATATATACATAACTGAGAACATTTGTCTGTTTGCTTGTTGGCTTATAGATTCCTAAACTACTGAACCGATTTCCCTGAAATTTTACAGTAACATAAAGGGAGCCCTCAAAAATAAAATAGGGTGCTTATTTTCCCGATAGGGACAGGGGAAGTGGTACCCTGTATAGGATGCCAATATTAACTATCGCATATCTTAAAAGTCACTGCTGCAATTTTTTGTAGTAGCATCTTCTGAGCCCCAAAATTTAAGTTAGCTAGCAGCAGGGGAAGCGGAACCCTAATAGGACGCCAATGTTAAATATCGCATATCTTAATAAGAACTCACACAGTGAGAATGCTCAAACTTTATAGGAGTCACTCTTTCGGTAAACTAAACCTTTGGAAGTTAAAATAAATCCGGTAGGCGTAAGTGGAGCAACACCCACCATAGGATGCATATATTTAATATCGCGTAACTGAAGTGCTATTATAGCGAGAGTGTTCAAACGTGGTTAAGGCCACTATTATAGTAAACAATAAATTTCAAAATAAAAATTGGCGGAGTAAACGAAGGAGGAGCTGCACCTCTAATAGAACAAAAATATTAAATACCGAACAGCTTTGAAGTAACCACTTTTATTGTAAACTACACCATTTTAATGTATTTTTACAGAAGTTATTTTGTCGATAGGAGTAGGGGAGCAGTACCCTCCATAGGACGCAAATGTTGATTACAGTGTATGACTTAGTCAAGTGACTGCTTCATCATAGCGCAGCCCAAACGATTACAAACATTACATTTGGACACTGAACAAGTTCTTCAACGAATAGATCCACGGGAAAGAGATTTTTTGAAATTTAAATATTTGGGCGATAAAATGGGTTTAATTACTTAACAAAGGCTGTAAATATTTGTAAAATTTCAAGTAGGCATGTCACTTACCAAACAAAGACAATATGATATGAATAACTCCATATCCGGAGAACGGTTACACGAAAAAAATTAAGATTTCGTAAAAATATTTAGCTTGGTTATCAATACACAACATTTATCAAAAAAAAAAAAATACTTTCCATAAGAAGACAATTAAAATTCCCTTATATGTAGGGAATGGTCACAGTATGTAAACATTTTTTAATTTGCAACAAATAACTTGGTATTCTTTACAAAATATCTGGCGAAAAGTTGGCTAGATTAGGGAAATGGTCATGACATCTTTAATATAAGCACAACATTGGTTTCTGTATATCATTAGAACGGTACCAGTAAAAGTATCTACATTTTGTACAATTTGATTAATTTTATTTCAATGGGGAAGCGAAGCGCACCAGGTAAAGCTAGTTTAATAATATAAATTAATTAATTATAATATAATAACGTTAAAGGCCGAATGGGAACCACTTGTTATTTAAATTAGTAAACATTATATTTATATGCATTTATTTTTTCCTCCCTTTACAAAATTTAGCTAATTCTTTTTTCCAGAAAGGTTGATAATGCCTCGACTACGCAAGAGGTCAGCAGAGCAACAAAGGCGTGCAGCGCGGCAGTCTTTGTTGAATTATAGGGAAAGAAATGGAGTGGAAGATCGAGTTCGAAATTCGCAAGTATTATCTTTACGAAGAGAAACTGAGGAATACCGTCAAAATGAACTTCGCAGGGATCGAAATTATCGGCAAGTAAGGAGATCAAATCAAAGATCGCAAGAAAGAATGGAAGACCGGGAAAGGCACGCAGATCCACAACAGCGCGTTTTTGAACAGGGAGGCAACACTTCTGCGCATGCCTTAACAAGGCAAACTTATGGATCTCAACATCCGCAACAAAGGGAACTTTCTCAGTATAGACAACCAGAACGTCTACGGGATGCACACGCGCATTCTATGAGACGTTCCACCCACTTATTCGTTCTGCTGAACAAGAACGAAATACAGAACAACACTCACAACGGCGGGAAATTCTGGAGTATAGAATACGGGAACAGCAACGAGATGCCTTGGCACATACTATTCGCCGATCCGACCCACTTATTCGTTCTGCTGAACAAGAACGAAATACTGAACAACACTCACAACGACGCGAAATTCCGGAGTATAGAACAGTGGAACAGGAACGAGACGCCTTGGCTCATACTATTCGACGATCAGTGCCACTTATTCGTTCTGCTGAACAAGAACGAAATACTGAACAACACTCACAACGACGGGAAATTCCGGAGTACAGAATACTGGAACAGGAACGAGACGCCTTGGCTCATACTATTCGACGATCAGACCCACTTATTCGTTCTGCTGAACAAGAACGAAAAAGCACTCACAACGACGGGAAATTCCGGAGTACAGCATACTGGAACAGGAACGAGACGCCTTGGCATATATTATTCGACGATCCGACCCACTTATTCGTTCTGCTGAACAAGAACGAAATACTGAAGAACACTCACAACGACGGGAAATTCCGGGGTATAGAATAGTGGAACAGGAACGAGACGCCTTGGCACATTTTATTTGACGATCAGACCCACTTATTCGTTCTGCTGAACAAGAACGAAATACTGAAGAGCACTCACAACGACGGGAAATTCCGGAGTACAGAATACTGGAACAGGAACGAGACGCCTTGGCTCATACTATTCGACGATCAGACCCACTTATTCGTTCTGCTGAACAAGAACGAAATACTGAAGAGCACTCACAACGACGGGAAATTCCGGAGTACAGAATACTGGAACAGGAACGAGACGCCTTGGCACATATTATTCGACGATCCGACCCACTTATTCGTTCTGCTTAACAAGAACGAAATACTGAAGAGCACTTACAACGACGGGAAATTCCGGAGTATAGAATAGTGGAACAGGAACGAGACGCCTTGGCTCATACTATTCGACGATCAGTGCCACTTATTCGTTCAGCTGAACAAGAACGAAATACTGAAGAGCACTCACGACGACGGGAAATTCCGGAGTATGGAACAGTGGAACAGGAACGAGACGCCTTGGCTCATATTATTCGACGATCAGACCCACTTATTCGTTCTGCTGAACAAGAACGAAATACTGAAGAGCACTCGCAACGACGGGAAATTACGCAACTGAGAAATCTAGAGCGAGAAAGAGATAATTTAGCTCACACTTTGAGGAGATCTGACCCTGTAATTAGAGCTAATGAGCAACGTTTAAACACGGCGTTACATCGAACAGCAAGAACATCTGCTAGAATTCGGGCAGAGGATATTCATCGTTTACAAACATTTCGTATTCGGGTTAATCGGATTAATCCAAATAATCGAAGAAATGAAAACGAAAGGCAAACTGAAGGAAATAGAAATACTAGACTATTACTTTCTCCAGAATCAAGAATCAAAACTTGGAAGCCGATGCACGGAGACATGAAAACAGAATACTAGAACAGTTTTCTACAGATATAAAAAGTGGTCCCACTGAAATTTGCGTTTGTTGCGGCGGTCTTTGGTTTCCAAACCAAATGAGTCAATTATGTAGAAATGACTTTCAGCACATGACGCACGTTTTATATTTAGCAGCCATGTTAAATACCGAAAATAATATTTATAAATTTTGTCATACATGTTGCAGAATTGTTAAAACTGGAAAAACGCCAACAATATGTTTAAGCAATGGATTACATTTTCTAGAAATTCCAGATCAATTAAAACATTTAACAGCCTTAGAAGAAAGATTTGTGGCGCCAAGAATTCCCTTTATGCGAATAGTATCACTAGGATATAACCGACAGTGCGCTGTTAGAGGAGCAGTGGTAAATGTGCCAATTCATCTTGATAAAACCGTTAATGTTCTTCCAAGAAGGTTTGATCAAACCGAAGTCATCCAGGTTCATTTGAAAAGGAGATTGGAATTTAACCATAGTTTTATGACGGAAACTATAAGACCACAAAAAATAATACAAGCAGCTCGATATTTAGTAAATACTGACTTATACAAAGAGCATAATGTTACTATTTCTAATGATTGGCTCGATAATGTAGGTCAAAATGAAGAAGTTCCCTTTATATCTAATCTTGAAGATCAAAGCATTGTTGAAGAGTTAGTAAGAGATGGTTTTGTAAATACAATTCCAGAAGAATTTAATCCACAAGAAACCCTTCTAGAAAATATACCAGTCGAAAATATTCCATTGGAAAGAATTTGTATTGCACCCGGGGAAGGACAACGGCCACTAGATATGCTTTTTGACAAAGATTCCGAAGAGCTTTCATATCCATCTATATACTGTGGTGTTAAAAGAACTTGCACAGCGACAGTGGGTAAAATTATTAAATCAGAAGCAAGATGTTACGACAGAAGACGTGCTCGAGTGGATAAGGTTTTATATTCATATAGAAAAATTGGAGTTATCACGAATAAAGAACAGTATATCGACATGTTTACGGAAAAAAATTGAACCTAATCGACATACAGCTGCAAATGTATTGGATGAAAATTACCTTCAAAACCTCGTGCAACACGATGAAGGATTTCACATCTTAAAAGGAGTTCGGTCATCGCCAGCGCACTGGGAAGGAGAAAAAAAAAGTTTTAGCTATGATTCGTCAATACGGATTACCAACATTTTTTATTACTTTATCAGCAGCAGAATCTCAGTGGCCGGAACTATTGGTAATTATAACAAAAGTTGTACAAAACAGAATTGTTTCTGAAGAGGAAGTGATGAACTACACTACCCAAGAAAAATATAATTTAGTAAGAACAGACCCTATTACATGCTCACGATATTTCGATCAAAGGATTCGTCATCTTTTTAAACATTTTAAAACTGATAGGGGCATCTTTGGTCAACATAAGGTAGTAAAATTCTATTGGAGAATAGAATTCCAACAAAGAGGATCACCACACGTTCATGGTATTTATTGGATGGAAAATGCCCCAATATTTAACGCAAATGAACCTACAAATTTTCCCACCATAGCTAATTTTATTGACCAATATGTAACAACGGATTCAACGATAACAGAAGTAGCTAATTACGTTTCCTATCAAATACACAACCATAGTAGATCGTGTCAAAGGGAAATTCGTGGACAAAAGATATGCCGATTTAATATACCATATCCTCCTTTACTAAATACAGAAATTTTGTTGCCACTACCAGATGATATCGAATCAAATTTAATGGAAAAACATCGCAACAATTACAACAAAATTGTTAACTTATTAAATGCCAATTTATCAAATGAGGATCTTATTCGCTTTGGATCGTTCCAGAATTTTTTAGAAGACGAAAAAATTGACATGATTCATGAGGATTACATTTTGGCGTTAAGGTCTTCTTTGAAAAAGCCACGAGTTTTCTTAAAGAGATCATTTAGAGATGGATATATAAATGCATTTAATCCCAAAATTCTTGAGATGCAACGATCAAATATGGACATACAATTCATTTTGGATGCTTATGCTTGTGTATCATATATAGTTAATTATATAAATAAGTCAAATAGAGGAGTATCAAGATTATTGCAAGAGGCAATTAGTGAAAAACGTTCGGGAAACTTTACCGTAAAGCAAAGATTGCAACACATAGGAAATAAATTTATTTCTGCTTCAGAAGTGTCAGGACAAGAAGCTTCGTATAATATTCTTGGAATGAATCTCTCCCAATGCAGCAATGCTGAAATATTTATTAATACTATGGTTCCGGAAAAGCGCGTTCGGATACTAAAATCAAGAATGGAACTAATAAATTTACCTGAAGATTCTACAAATATATTTCAAAGTAATCTTTTAGATCATTACATTCAACGGCCAGATGTAATAGATAACGTCTGCTTAGCGAAATTTGCAGCTTATTATACCTTTTGTAAAACTGTACGTAGAAATACTCGATTTAACGAAGCAGATGACGATTATCAAGAAAATGAAGATATTAATATTAATGAAATTGGAATACCATTGCGATTAAAGGATAATTCTGGATATATGTATAAACGAAAAAATGCTGCCATTATAATATTTCCGAAATTTAGTGTTGACGTTGAAAAAGATGAATATTTTCGAAATCTCGTCATGCTATATTTACCATGGCGTAATGAACAGAGTGAATTGCCACAGAACAACAACGAGCAAACATGTATTACTCACAGGGATGTTATTGAAGGTAATAGAATATTATTCGAAAAAT
The DNA here is from genome assembly GCA_949318255.1 of Pollenia labialis. Taxonomy (NCBI): domain Eukaryota; kingdom Metazoa; phylum Arthropoda; class Insecta; order Diptera; family Polleniidae; genus Pollenia; species Pollenia labialis. The sequence goes on from OX439143.1 coordinate 58,470,313, forward strand.
TTAAAGAAGGAGAACTAGAAAATGTTATTCAACTTATTCAGGAAGAGTTAAACATTCAACAACAGGAGGACGATATAGCCACAACGCAAATTCTTGATGATGAGTTTAGGGCATTAGCAGTACCAGTAATAGATGAAAACATAAATATATTAAACATTAATGATGGCAACGAAAGAAATAATAATGATGATAACTTGGATGATATTCGAGTAATAAGACTGCCACCTTTAATAAATACAGATGATTTAATGGAATCAGTCAGAACATTAAATGTTCAACAACGAAAATATCTACATCATTTGTTGCGAAATGTATTACATAAAAATCAATTCTGCGAATTTATTAGTGGCGGTGCGGGTGTTGGGAAGAGCAGATTAATTAAGACCATTTATCAGTCAATAACTCAACGCTTTAACACTATTCCAGGATGTAACCCGGATTTAATAAAAGTCTAATTAAGTGCACCCACTGGAAAAGCTGCATTTGGTATAGGTGGTGCAACGCTCCATTCATTGTTTTCTCTACCAATTAATCAATATTCTGGAGAAATTCGACCTCTTAGTAATGACGCTATAAATTCACTGGTCGCAAAATTTATCGACCTGAAAATTATTATTATCGATGAAATTTCTATGGTAGGAGTTAGAATGATGGGTTATTTAGATGCTAGGTTAAAGCAAATCTTTAAAAGTACAGCTGCGTTTGGCGGAATGTCAATACTTGTGTTTGGAGACTTGAAACAATTACCCCCAGTTGGAGACAGATGGGTTTTTACCATCAATTCATCAAATCCATATGGTCTTATTGCAGGAGAAAGCCTTTGGAATCTTTTCAGCTTTTACGAGTTAATTGAAATAATGAGGCAACGAGACGACCGAATTTTTGCACAGGCATTAAATTCAATGGCTGTTGGAGAAATGGACCAATCACAAATAACACTAATAAAATCTAGAGAAGTAAATAACATCAATGTACCAGCAGAAGCAATTCATTTATTTTGGTCTAACGCAGAAGCCGAACAATATAATATATTAAGATTACATCAAATTTCTACCACAGAGTATTCTTCAAAATCATTCGACCTAATAAAATCTGATACTTTACCAACAGAACAGCGTAATAGAATTCTTAACATGGTATCCAAACTTAAAGTTTCAGAAACACAAAGACTTTGTCGTGATTTAAAATTAAAAACAACTGCTAAATACATGATGACAGTTAATATAAATACAAGCGATGGTCTTGTAAATGGAGCAGCAGGAGTCTTAATGGAAGTGGAAATAAACATTCAAACAGGAAATCCAACCACTCTTTGGGTTTTGTTTTCGGACAATAACGTTGGATTTGAGACACGCAGCAAAAAATCTCATAGGTTCGAGCAAACTTGGACACCAGTTGAAAAATGTGGTAGGACTTTTCAATATAAAAGTAATGAAAGCATTACAATTGAAAGAACTCAATTCCCATTAGTAATAGCAGAAGGGATAACTATTCACAAAAGTCAAGGCTCTACATATTCTAAAGTTGTAGTTCATACTCGTAGCAGAATGAGTAGATCAGCTCTATATGTAGCGTGCAGCAGAGCAACAAGTGCATCTGGACTTTACATCGTTGGAAACTTTAACCCTCCCCGGCCACTCAACAATTCAGATCCAGTCAAAAAAGAACTTGAAAGACTAAGATCTGAAAAGCTTTTAAAAACACAGTACGATTTTATAAGCAGTGATGTTTTTAATTTCAAACTTTATTACCAAAACATACAAAGCTTAAATGCTCACTACCAAGACATTTTAACAGATCCCACAATTGTACGTGCTCATATTATTTGTTTAGTCGAAACTTGGTGCTTTCCAGAGGATAATATAATACTTACAGGTTTCAGTGTATTAAGCCGAATTGATTGTTGTAATGTAATTCAAGGAGAGGAAAGACATCGGCATAAGAGAGGAGTAATCGTTTACATAAAAACCAGCAGTATGGAAAATGCAGAACATTTATTTTGAGGAGAGTATACCATTAATAATAAAACTTTACAATATATAGTTTTTCGTTTTAAGGATATCTATTATATTTTGCTGTATAAAGCTCCTAATTTCCCTGTACAGCAATTAATACTAAAATTACAACAGGCAATCGATCAATTATGGACTCGTCTTGGTGGAAATACCGCAAAAGTTTACATAGTTGGAGATTTCAACATTTGTCGAAATACTGAGGAAAGTGATGTTGAAACATTTCTGATTGAAAAAGGGTTTTTCCCCCTCATAGAAAAAACTGAAGGAACTACAAAGCAAGGTACACATATTGATTGGGTGTTTTCGAATATCGACGGAAATGAAAATGAAGCAAAAGTTTTTCCTACCGTACATAGCTATCATGATGGAATATTTCTAGCAGCAAAGTAAATATAAGGAAGCCAATAGGCATAAGAATGCTCTCCCACAAGATCAGCTTCATATTTTGAAAAATTGTTTTCTCTACTTTGCATATGAAACTACTAACAACATTTTTTTACAGTTCAGATGGGAATATTATTGTACGAAATTATATTTTCCACAAAAAACGTTACATTATATTTTTGTTAACTTAATGGGTAAAAAGTTATAAGACTTTGAATATTACGTATTTTCCCCTGAAATCGGAATATATTTGTAAGAAATATTGTTGTTGTTTGTCATTTTTCCTAGTATTTAAAGTCTAACAAATTTTTACCCATCAAGTTTACGATAAAATCATAGAAGAGGGGATTTTTTGTGAAAAAATTAATTAATTTGTTCATTCCCAAAGAAATCTTTGATAAAAAAGTAGAGAATTTGGATTTAAAAAACACACGACTTTTGACTTTGATACCTAGATCAAAAATGTACGGAATTGAAAGTCGCAATTTGACAACAGCTGATTGGTATCTATTCAATATCCAGCCAAGCGGTCACTATCGCATCAAATATGATTTGCAAATTTGGCAAACCGTAACAAACGATTTGATGATTCTCAAAAAATGTCAATAATGTAATAGAGCACAATTAGTAGATGATTCCATAAATTTGCCCAGATGAGATTACTGACAATCGCTAAACGACAGATTTATGATACGGTGTTCTTAAGTTCGTGCGTTTTGCTTGCGATCTGTCTTATAATAGTTTTCTTCAAAATACTCAAGTTGCCTTGAGCATACTTTTGCAATTTGTAGTCGCAAAACTTTTTGCGATTGCAATTTACAGAAGTCCTATTATGCAATTAAAAGCCAAAATTGCAAATGTTAAGCGTTTTTCGATTGTCAGAACATTCCCGTATATCAAAGGTGATCTGTTAATCGCAATCGCAAAAGGTTTGGCGGCTTTAAATCGTAGAAGTATGCTCAAGGGACCTAGAATTAACGTTAGCAGAACGCACGAGTTTTGGAACACCATTTACGATTTCAAATCGTGCGATTATCAAAACATGGCCGGAACCTTTAAACCTAACACGTTACCTAACAAATGAAGACAATCATGCGCCTTGGAAGTCGGCAGTATATGCATGCTAGTCGGGGTGTGTATAACTTGTTTAAGATGCAAAAATCAATATTGCATATAGTTTATTTAAAAAAATTAATTCTTACATACATATGCATATTTTTTAGAACTATGTATTGAAATTGGTTTATAAAATAAATCTTATACTGAATTGGGATTTTGAGATTTTGGAAATGAAAATTTGTAATATGTTGGAGCGTTTTAAACGTGTTGAAATTTTAAATATGGCTTGTCATTTGGAACATCATGGTTTTATATCGGATAATGTGACACATTTTCCAAAATGGATTGAAGTTCCTAGTCCCGATGCAAATAATTCGTGAGTATATATTTTTTCTGTGTATATATATTTTTTTAAAAGTTTTCTAATTTTTTGTCTACTAATTTGCAGTATTTCCCCAAATTTGCGGGACATTGTTTACTGTATAGCTACACAATATGGCATAGAGGTTGAATCGAAATTTTCACTTGAGCATTATTTAAAATTCAGTGTTTCTTCTGAAAAATAAAGAATATTTACCGCTTAAGGATGTTCTTAAGAACGCTGAATCTTATGAAGACATTTACGTTATTTAATAACAAGACTTTCAGAACACCATAATCTTCAAAACATTGCTATGTTAACAAGTGTTTTTATATACGTTGAACAATAAACATTTATATTTAAGTTTTAATACATCAAAAGAAATCTATGTTCCTTGTATTTTGTTAGTAAAGTACTTTAAAATGTAAACTCAAATCATGTTTATTTTTATACCCTTCACAGAACGTGTAAGGTTATATACATATAAGTTGATCATGTCCGTCTGTCTGTTGAAATGAGGTTTTCGAAAACGTGGTCTTGGTTGTTACATACTTCTATCACAGCGGCTCCGTTAAGATCGACTGCCATTAATTTTTTTCATAAAATTCCATGTTGCTGTTGTTTTTTTATACCTATCACAAAATGTTACGATTTATATGACTTTTGCGTTTTGTTACACATAACAAATACATACATACATGTACATCTAAGTTTACTTAACGATGTCTGTCTATTTTCCTATATATATGGAAAGAGAAATAGTTTCCAAATTAGGTACAAGCATCTTGGTTATAAAAACACAACATCCGACATAATGTGGACGGGTTGGACAAGTGGGCGTGGCACAAAATATAATTATTTATATCTTAAGAATGTTGTTCACATAATTTTTTGTTCTTATTGCACCATGGTGAAGGGTATATAAGATTCGGCACAGCCGAATATATCACTCTTACTTGTTTTTTTTTAGTTTTTAACTAATTTTATTTAAATTAAATATTTCTCTTTTTGTATTGAATTATATATTTTAATAAATAAAACCATAAAAAAAAATAATTTCATTTATTTGTTATTTTCACTAGAGCAACAAGGTGTAAATCGACGTATTATGGGATATTTCTATACAAAAGAACTAGTAACAAACTGGTTCCTAAGCACCCAATTGGGTCCAAGTCTACTAGTACAGGTCCAGAACTAATAGTGTGTACTAGGGTTTTTCTAAACACACTCAATGCTAATTTGAGCAATAAGGAGGTATTGAAAAGTTTACAGTTGAGAACTAGTACTGGTGATCTTTGTACTAGTTAAGTACTACTTATGTACTAGTTCCATCTCCGACAGGGATGTTTTCCTATTCAAAAAAAAGCAATAGTGTCCATAAAACAATACACAGTGATGGGAATCAAAAATGTTTTAATGGTGACCGCTGTGCAGAAAAAGTACCAAGTGATTTAAATGGTATTAAAAAGTATTTTTTGTATGTAGATTTACTATAAACTTGTAAAATTGTATTTAAGCATTTATATTTTTTGCATACATTTGTTGTAAATGTGCATACACCAAGCGAGGTTTTGATACCATTTAAAGCCTTTTATATGTTTCACATTTCCATTGTGTGCGTATATGCGTTTGTTTATTTTATACATCTAAGCATATGTACTTTTCGCTTATAGTACATTCCGCTTAAAGGCCCAAAACGGATATAAGCCAAAACTGTCATATTCACATGCAAATTTTTTCGAATTTCATACAAGTTATTTGTCTTGAGGTCCATTTCGCTTGTAGTCCATTTTCGTTTAAAAGCCACTAAAATGTCCGCTTATAGTCCACTATGTTTCTTATATTTTTTTACTCAACTGGCAACATGTTTTTATTTATATTTTTTGTAACCTGGCATTTACACATGCCACTGCCAGTTCGAAAAACTCAAAACATTCACATTTGTTTTACTTATGTAAACCATTTCCATAAAAATATGCCTGTATGATTAACTCGGTAACTCTATTTGGTTTTTTGGTACTTTTTTTTAATTTGAAAAGTAAAAATATTATCTCAAGTGGACGCTTCAACGACATTTTGAAAATGAACTCGCAGTGGCATGTGTAAACACAAACGTCAATGGCATGAGATTCGACTATTTCGAACAAATTTTCTTTGATAATCTGTTACAACAAACTTCATAAAAATATTAGAGTTTTTTATATAGACGGTGAAGACCCCATGTAAAGAACCAATAAAATTGATATATATGTTGTGTTTGATTTCGTCATCCAAAGAATTAAAATGAATCTCATACTTAAGGTTTATGAAGCATTGAAATTATTTACTTTTTTGTTTGAATTGTAAGTTTTTAAAGCCTTTGAATTAATTTTTAGAAAAAGATTATTGTTTTTACTATTTATTTAAATTAAATTAAATCAATATTTGGATATGTTTTAAATAAACCTTTCTTTTGTTTATTTTTTATTGAAGATAATAATTTTTATATAGTCGAAATGTGAATTATACAAGGTTTCACTTATTATCCAAAAATGGCTTATAAAAAATCGGTTATAGTCCAAATTCGCTTATAGTCCACAAAAGTTGTGAAATCAAAAATCAAAATATGTTGTATTGTAAGTTGTTTTGTCACAATTGCATAGCTATACTGAAAAAAGTACAAAAATAAAACAGCAAAAATACCCGCATTCCATGTAGCATACAAGCCGCTCATCACTGTTTTACAAATGTCAAGTAAAAACGGTATGAAATTCTATTTTATAACCAGATGTTTATAATGGTTTTTGTTTAAAGATGTCAAAAGCTGTTTTCATTTTGCTTAAGTTAATTGCAAATTGCTAATTGAGTTAGCTTAATTGTGTATGTGTGAACAGAAAGAAAATGATGCCAATAAACCGAATATTGACTCAATAAAAAAGGTATATATGAACACCCCAATAAACAATTGTATGATTTTGCGAAGCACTAATGGTACATTTAAAAAAATAAGCGCACAATTATGCGCTACGCAATAAGGCATACAGAAATGCAGTAAAGTATGTGAAAGAACTCTGAACAACTTTTATAAAAAAAAACAAAATTTCAAGTGCTACGGCATTCCCTTACTACGAAGCAGGTTTGTAAGGGAGAATACTAAAAAATAACTGTATCAAAACATTCAGGTTGTAAGGCCGATCGGTACATACAACAATTCTTATATGCGCTTAATAATGCGCTTTATGTGTCAAAAATGTATTGCTTCAAAGTGGGAACTCGCCATATAAAATTCATGTCTTCCGTCAGCGCAATGGTAAGCGAAACGTTTATGTTTCTCCCTTACAAACCTGCTTCGTTGGAAGCTGCATTTTTTATTGGGACGGTATTAAGGTGTAAAATAAGTTTTTGATTTTATTTCGTATTTCGTAAAAATAAGCTTAATACTTCTATATCAGGAATGTTAAAGTTGGTACACTTGTACCGTGGTACTACCGTGACTCATTTGTTACAATATTAAAATTTTTCTTAGTTCCCTCTTTTTGAATTTTTAGTGTAGCAAACAAACTGTTGAGTCCTTTTCATTGTATTTATGATGTACAGCAAATCGTTAACGTAATGGGCGCTTAACGACTAGTATTTTGGTGCATAGAGCGCTTAGTCCCCTTTTACAATGTGGTAAGTGAATACAGACAGACAAAATTTGTCGGTACCTAAGTGAGCGACTCTGTATGTGTGACACAATTTACTCTTTTCCTCTCTCGAAGTTTTAATGTGGCTCCATAAATTAACTCCCAACAACACTGGCCTTGAAAGCGTGATGGGGGTGCATGGATTAGGCAGGAGAACTGAAAACGGGGAAATGTTTGTGAACATGTGTGCGGAAAACAGCCACACAAAAAAAAGCACAAAACAACCTGGGCATCACCTGATCATGTTACAGAGAATCAAATAGATCATATAGCTATCTCTAGGAAATGGCGTGGCTCACTGTTGGATGTGCGAAGCAAAAGAGGTGCTGACATATCTAGTGGCCACCACCTACTCATTGCAAGCGTGCGTATAAAGCTAGCAGCTGTAAAAAAGACAGCCCCATGTGTATCAAAAAGGTTCGATGTAAATAGACTGAAAATCCTTTCTGTCTCATCGAATTACGTAAGTTCCTTAAACGAATCGTTGTTAACAACAACATGTTTATAAATGCAGCCACAGAGCATATAGGTCTTAAATCAATTAGACGTAAAGAATGGATATCTGATGAAACATGGCGAATCATAAATGAAAGGAAAAATCTTAAAGCTGCACTTAATTCTGCTATAACGAAAAACGAAAAGTCAACCCTTCAAAACCAACATGCTACCCTTGATCGCGAAGTAAAACGCAGTGCCCGTAGAGACAAACGTGCATGGACGAATTCCATAGCACAAGAAGCGCAAGCTGCAGCTGAAACATACCGAACTAGTGACTTATATCGGCTCACTAAAAAGTTAACGAACAACTGTACGTCAGTCTCCACCAAACCTATAAGGGATAACTCCGGCACACTCATCACCTCTAAAGACGAGCAACTTGAACTCCTCACGTCCTCAGATAAATCCCGCAATATGTGATTGTATTGATCATAATACACTTTTAAATATCAGCATTACTCCTCCAGTAATGTCTGAGATTATTCTTGCCATTAAATCGCTTAAGAACAATAAAAGCCCTGGCCGCGACAATATTTCTTCAGAACTACTTAAGGCAAACACTAGAACGACGGCAGAACTGATCATACCTATTATAGAAGAAATATGGACAACAGAGAGAATTCCAAACGAGCTTAAGGAAGACATTATTTTTAAAATACCTAAGAAAGGTGACTTAACCCTCTAACCACTTTTTTTGAAATAATGGAAAAAACTAGTCGTAATAATTTTATCTAGATTAAAAACGACATTCTAAACACTTCTGCATCATTAGTTTTTCAATTTACCTTACCGTTTAACTTCCAGGTGAGAAAAGGTGAAATATGCCTCGAGGCATAATTGTCGGTTTAAATGAAAAAAATGAAATCAGGTAGAAATTTCAATTTTGATGGATTTTATTTGAAAAATAGATAAAAAGGTAAAAAAAAGGTGAACAATGGATTATTTTTTTGAATGGTAATCTAAAAAACAATTTCTCGAGGTAGAACAACACAAATGTACGTTGCATACCTTGCAAACACATTGAGTTTGTGATTTGCATTTGCCATTTTTACAAAGTTGTTTACCACCTGCTTTCGGTAGCCAAACTGGAAAATGGTCAAAGCCATCATAGCGTATATCAGCGACTGGATGAATGGCTCGATGACCAACGGGAACAACTTGACCAAGTACTGGAGTTGATGATCGTGAATTTGAAGTTGATGGTCGATCAACTAGAGTTGATGGTCGGCCAATAACGCGCTTCGAAGAATATTTGATGAGGCCAGCAGCAATTTCTTCACGAAATTTCGCCAAGTCCAACAATTTCAGGTTAACATCAGATGTACTTTTCGAATCATTCAGTTTTTCAGCATGGATATGTCGATATAAAAGGTACGCATTTGTTGCAGACATATCAATCAAATGATAGAACAAACGACTTGCAGCATCACGTGTTTTTGCTCTAACATGATACCTACCCATCAATCCATCCATTAAATCCACACCCCCCATGTGTCTATTATATTCTTTGATTATTTCAGGACAATCTATTTCGACATGCTGCTTCTTCTTTCGGTCGTACCTCGATGCTTTTGATGGCTGATGGTTTGGATTGACATTTTTAAATGGTTTTATGCCAACATAACTTGACGCTAAACGGACACTTTTATTGTCCTTCCAGAGCACCGTGGCAATATCAATACCATACGCCTGACCGACAAATTCAATCGAATATCCTCTTGCTTCTTTTTTTACAGCTGTATCCGATGGGAGCTTACAGGTTGCCACTCTGTTTACTCGAATAGTACCCAGACTATAAATGCCTCTGGCACGTAAATAGACTAAAAGAGGTATCGAAGTGTAAAAATTATCGAAGTATATGATATAATTTTTGAAATCAGGTACTGTTTGGCTCAAACGTATTACAACGTTGGCTGAAGAACCTAGATCTGGACAACCTGGCAATTTTTTGTTGTCGCCAGCACCATTGTATATCTCAAATCTGTAGGCATATCCAAATGAATCACATAAAACGAATAGTTTCATGCCCCATTTATGCGGCTTATTTGGCATATACTGGCGCAAGTGGTGCTTCATTTTCGTACTGCACATTTGCTCATCCACGCAAAGTCGAGCAGTCTTTGGAACTGAGTCGAATCTTTCATTTAGTTGATTGCAAATATTACGCATTCGAAACAATGGGTCGTAGCCAGGCTGGCCCTTTTTGATACGGTCTTCTTCATTGCGAAAAGACAAATATCTTTTGATCAATTCAAATCGCTTGAAAATCATTGTGGTTCGAATAGGTTCAAATGCGTGTTTGCCCCAATAACTCTCAAGATTCGGATAACGGTAAATTGACATATATAAATGAATGCCAATGTATTTATAAATGTCATCAACATTTATCGAGAAACTTGTATTGATGTCCTGACTTACAGCACACCGGTTCGTTTCTTCGGCTACAATACTCATTATCTCTGTTCCGACCTCTGGTAGTGTTCCGATAGAAGACAGATTCAATGAGAAGCTGACAGCATCAATCATCGATCCGAATTGTGCTGGGTCGACGTTTATTGAAAATTCTGGATCACTGAGTATTTGATTGACGGTGCTATCATGGCCATATATGGGATCAAGTTCGTAATTCGGATCATTCAATTCATTGTCTGAAGAAAAATCGCCATCGTCTTCCGACCCAGATGTCACTGAATCCATCACTTGTACGATTTCCTCGTCAGATAAATTCGATAATTTAATTCGTCTACTAGACATTTTTTAATCTATTCACAAATTATGGAACACACGTAGGTAAATCATAAGAAACACAAAAGAATGACATAAAACCGCTAAAATAGGTAAATAACTGCAAGGGGAAAAAAGTGACGTAAACCGACAATTATGCCTTGAGGCATAAACAAAAAAATCAAAAAAATTCGCACAAAACACTTTTTTTCGTATCAAAATATATATGAAATGAAAGTTGAATAAATTACCGTTATGGAAAAAAAATTTCCGACAGCAAAAACTTGACCGGTTCGAAAGATTTATTGTTTTGAAAATCACTACTTTTTTTTACAAAATGTGGTGTTTATTTGACGGATGCTCCCACACTAATGGCTATAGATGCCAAACTGAACGTCATTTGCATATGCTTTCTGAGAGACAAATGTACTCAAATGTACTACCAAAATTACTATACTTATATTGATATCATAAAATTTTCCTATGTGTTTAAAAAGTGACTTTTGTGAGTTATGCCTGGAGGCCGTGTGGAAGGTTAGAGGGTTAACAAATTGCAACAACTGGCGGGGAATCACTTTACTAAGCATGTTGAATAAAGTTTTATCTCACGTTATAAACAAAAGGTTAACTGACAAATGCCAAATCTGAGAAAACAACAGGCTGGATTTTGCCCTAAAAAGTCATGCGTTGACCATATAAACTCTTTGAGAGTAATCGTAGAGCAGTCAGTTGAATGGAGGTCGCCTCTATATATTATATTTATTGACTTTGAGAAGGCATTCGACACCCTGGAACATAATGTTATCTGGAATGCTCTCGAATGTAAAGGGGTACCACGTAAACTCATCCAACTAATAAAAAGTATGTATACTGGGGCAAGCTGCCGAATTCTACACGATGGCATGCTTAGTCGTAAGATTGGGGTTGGTACTGGCGTTCGTCAAGGGTGTGTGATGTCTCCGCTCCTGTTTAATATAGTGCTGGATAGTGTAATGCACCAGGAAATGCGGAGAAATCGCGGTATCGAATGGGGGCTGAACGAAAGGCTGGAAGACCTTGAATACGCAGACGATATATGCCTTCTCTCTCATAGCTATACAGACATGGACGCACAACTAAGACGTCTTACCTACATATCAGAGAAAGCCGGATTAAGAATCAATATTAAAAAGACCAAAGTTATGAGAATAAATTCTGAAAACTCGAATCCCTTTCTAATAAATAATGAATTATTAGAACAAGTTGAAACATTCTGTTATCTCGGAGCTGTAATAAATCGAACTGGTGGATCGAGTGAAAACATTGTAGGCCGAATAAAAAAGGCCACACAATCCTTCGGCCAGCTCAGCAAAGTATGGAAATCGTCCTCATTATCACGCCGCGTTAAAATCAACATTTTCAACACTAATGTAAAGTCAACTCTTTTATATGGATGCGAAACTTGGAACGCTGCCTCCCGAGATATTAACACATTGCAAGTTTTCGTAAATAAATGTCTCCGAAGAGTTTTACGAATCTTCTGGCCAAGAACCATCTCAAACAACAATCTGTGGGCTGAAACACGACAAATACCGTTGTGTGTAGAAATTCAGAGGAGAAAGTGGAACTGGATTGGACACACACTCCGTAAGCCACAGTCCGATCTTGCCAGGAATGCTATCGAATGGAACCCGCAGGGAAGTCGCAGAAGAGGCCGACCAGCACATACACGGCGTAGGCAAATTTATAGCGAGGCTAAAAAAATGCTCAAAATCTGGAGTGAAGTAAAAAATATTGCGATGAACAGATTTGAATGGAAGAAGTTTGTTGAGGCCCTATGCTCCTTATAGGATCGAGGGGAATATATATATATATAAATTAACTCCTAAAAATTGTATTTCAGGTAAAACAAGTAGTTTGTACCTCTTCTAGTAAAAACGTTCCCGAATGGAACTGAAAATTTGTATTCAATCAATAATCAATTTAGAGCTTTAGCTGACGTCGAGCAACTGCAGTCGTTAAAAACTGAAAACATTTGTAGTTTTTGTTCGCCAGTAGATCATTTACAAAATGAGTTGAATGTCCATATGTTTCCTGAGAGTCGTTGGAATTTTATCCATTCCACATTCGTCTGCAAATGTAGAAAGAGTTTTTTCTTTTCAAAATATAATAAAAACTAAGGAAAGAGACAGACTACATGTGTCAACATTATCAAGTCTCATTAAAACAAAGGATAAGTTAGGATCGATAAATTAACTAAACTTAACTAAACATATAAGTACCAAATTTTTATAAGACTTTAACGTAACTTGTTTTTATTCATACACAAAGTGTATTTTAGTTTAAATCATAATAAATCAAGGAAATATCTTTTTAATGTCAATTAAATGGACTCTACTCGAAATAAAATTTAATGAAATTAATGTTTAAATATTATTTCTGCCATGTGGCCGCCACTGCTGGCGCGCAGAAGGCGTAAACTGGAATACCAATTTTCAACAACTTTTTGTAGCGTTTGTGGCCGCATTTCGCCGATAACTCTCCGAATGTTGATTTCCAGTTGTTTAATTGTTTGTGGTTTATCGACGTAGACAAGACATTACCCTAAAGAAAATAATCCAATTGGGTTAAATTACAAGATTTTGGTGGCCAATTTTTGGGCCAATACGTGAAATAATGTTTTCATCAAAAGTCAAAAAATTCCGTCCTGTTGGAACCACGAAAAAATTTCGAATTATGTTTTTTGACACTTTTCTCGGAGAAGGTCACATATACTTATAAATCAATGTTGTTGTGAGTATGAGTACATCAGAGCAGTTAAATTTTAGTTTTGTCTACCTCCCCATATTAAAAATACTTAAGGCTAGTTTACACGGTAATGCAATGTATTACTACATGTCTAAAAATGATGTAGAATGAGCATGAAAGCATATCATATAGGGATACAATATTTGACAAACGGTCGGTAAATGTTTATTTTCTCACGACACCAGAGCAGGCTTGCAAGAAGAATCCAAATTATAAGTGCTAAATCGAAAACAAAAAAGTGCTACATTGGTCAACAGTAAAAATAAAAATGCTAGTTTTGTAACATTAATTATATGTAACATTATAATATAGTTTAAATAATTTTATTACAGCGGTTTCAAATTTCAATTATGTCATTTTTATCTTCCTCATATACCAACTCAATTTGGTACTTTTCAGATGAAACGATTTTTTTCAATATCGTACGATATGTTTAAAGTGTGGCAACAAACGTTTTCTAATTATGCACCTTCTTCTTTTTTTTTGCGTATAACTGAACATAATGGTTCTGTTTCCATTCTTGGTTACAGCAAGTTCCATCCAATAGGTCTTTGTACCAATAGGAGGTTGCCTCGCTGAACTTTCTGAATAGCTGATGGTTTTTTTTTCCCAATGCCTGAGAAAACATTAATTTGCTTCTCTAAAGCCGGACAATGATTTTTGTAGTGTGGCGAAATTATTAATAATTACTCATGATCAGAAAACCAGACTTCGCTCTAAGTATGGAAAAGCTTTGACCAATTCATATAAGTATTGCATATCACACTAATATCAGTTTTTTAAACATTTTTTCCACAAATAACATTTATTCAAATTTAATTTTATAGTAATTGTGATTTAAAAAAAAAATATGCTACGGTTTATTTTCGTCCAATGAAAAATCAGAAAGTGGAAGAAAAAGCAATTTTTTGATTTTGACTGCAGCTTTTTAAACCCTGTGGAATTTTTAATCATAATTAGGCTTTTGTCAGATAAACCGTCAACCTATCTAACAAGCAGCGAAATCGTTGCTTTCAAACCCCGAAGCAACGTTTAACAGAGTTTCTAGGGCCTATCTGTGCAGCATTATATTTGTTCTCCTTTACATTCTGTGGTTTGGATAGTGGGGTGAACAAATAAGTCTGCTTATATCCTGAGTTTCCCAACAAAATACATTTGAACCCTCCCCTTTAAGGTTTGATAGTTGAATCATTTAAAATACGGCAGTCATGAGTGGTAAAAGTTACATAAATTATGCATTTCTGAAATATAATTTACCTGAACATTCAGGGTGTAGTAACCGTTTCTGTTTATGTAATAGTTAGTTTAGTTTAGTTAATTGTTCTTTATTTTGAATTCATTTTAAGTAATCAAAATTGAACATACGACTATGACATGACGTCGTCTGTCGGAAAAGGTTATTATATATGTACATATAAAAAATTGTTTCATGTTACATAAAAACTAATAATTAAATTCAGTTATTAATAACTTTCTGTAGCCTATCGCATTTATAATATAGCGGGAAAAATATTTAAAATTGTCTTTACCATTTAGAATATTAATCAACTCATTTTCTGTTAAGATAGTTTTTTTTAAAGTTTTTTAATCTTATTTGTCCTAATATAGGACATTTGGCTATAAAATGCAGAATGTTTTCGGTTTCGTTTAGATTGCATATGGAGCATATACGGCGTCTGTTTTGCTGAAACCTTGTACCATTCCACTCAATTAAATCACATCTAGCTTTGAATATATAACTTAATTCTGTCATATTTCTAATTTCCAAATAAGATTGCGGCTCTATGTACTTCAGTTTTGAATAAAAACGACTTGTACTAGCTGCCTTATTTATGTAAGTACAACTCCATCTTCTTAATTTTTAAGCCGGTAATAATATTGCTTCGCAGAAGTTCCCAACTTTCTCTTGTTACGCATTGTGATATTCCAGTTACGTTAACGTCTCTAGACAACGAGTCAATGTGCTCACACCAATACGTTCCTTTCTGTATTACATGTTTTGTAAGCTGGTTTGGTAGTCGATTATTATCGTATTCATATAACGTTTTTATGATATATTGTAGGTGTAGGTCGAGTGTGTAGATGTAATTATTTTCCATACCTGTTTCTAACATCAAAGCATATGTGGGTGTAAATGGTGGCAATTTCAAAACTTTTTTAGCAAAATATCGTTGTAGCTTATCTACGTCTTCAAATAACGAAAAACCCCATATTTGTGCACCATACGTTTGTATAGCACGGCATATTGATTTAAACAAGTTCCATTTTGCATTTAGACCTATATCTCTTTTGGCCAGAAAATCTTTCCACGTTACGTTTATGCAGTTTTTTGCCGACAAGTTTCTCTTGTCTAAGTGCTTTCTAAATGACATTTTTGTTGTCAATGTAACACCCAGATACGTGTACTCATTTACGACTCTTATAGGCGCTCCATTAAATATCAATTTTTCACGTTTAGAAATTCTGCCTCCTCTTCTAAATATCATCATTTCTGATTTGCTGAGATTTACTTCTAGATTCCACATTTTACAGTAGCTCTCAAGTTTATTAATCATATTTTGCATTGTCTGCTAGGACTACAATATCATCTGCATACATTGTAATCGAATATGCGTTGAGTATACATTTAATCCACCCCCTATAAATGAATGCAAGTCATTGAGATATATAGAAAAAAGAGTTGGAGAAAGCAAACATCCTTGTTTCATTCCTGAACCTGTATAAAATTCATCAGACACTTCTTCTCCATTCCAGACTTTAAATTTGGTATGACTATATATAGTTTCAATAATTTTACTCATTTTTGTTGAGACTCCAGTACTATAAAGTTTGTAAATAAGGAATTTTCTTGACACTTTATCAAGAGCTGCTCTGAAGTCTACAAAAAAAGCATATAGTTTTTTCTTTTCTTTAAACTTAAGGTGAGCAATTGCTGCTAATGTATATAAATTATCGACTGTTGAATAACCTTCTCTGAATCCTGCTTGGAACTCTGTTAGAATGTTATGTTTGTTCAACCATAAAGTTAGTCTTTTATTTAGTATGCCCATGAAAATTTTTGCAATTGCATTCATAAAAGATATTCCTCGATAGTTATTTACAATTTCTTTGTCACCTTTTTTATAAATTGGAAAAATTATGCTTGTAATGCATTTTTCGTCTAATTTAGCGGATTCAAATATAATGTTGTACGATTTTGCCAATTCTTCCAGAAACATTTCCGTTGCATTCTTAAAGAATTCGTAACTAACACGGTCTTCTCCTGGAGCCTTGTTGTACTTTGTTTTTGATAGTATGTAATGAACAAATTTTTGCTGTTTTTTTTTTCTTTTCTTTTTCCTGTGCGGTTAGGGTTATGCCCAAGTTGTTATTAATCCCGCTAAGCGTCTTACGATATGGTATGTGTCTTGGCGAATATTGCCCGAGGTTTTCCGAGATAAAGGGACGAATGGAGCCATTGAAGCCACTAGCGTTCAGTCGGTTGGGGGAGTTCTTGTCCTAAATATCTCGCTTACCAAAAGGAAAAAAATGGCTACATAAATGTTAGTATAGACTCCAATAAAGGAAATAACTGGGCCAGAAAGTGATCTTTAAACGGAAAAGCTGGAAAATTATTCCTCGGTTAGACCAATATTAAATTTGGAAAAAAATAAACACAGACAATTTTGCTATATTCACTAACGTGTTGATCGTCTCTTCCTTGATGGCATTAGGAAGATACTCGCCTCATAACCCTCCCTGCCAGTGATCTCAGTAGCGAATGTATTCTTATTAAGATCCCCATTTTTCTGTGCCCATTTCTAACACATCACATAGTAAGAAAACTATTTAACCCCTTATTTTGCCATAATGGTATTCAATTTATTATCAAACAAACCGAGAAGATTTTATTCAAAGTTGCCTTAACTGCTTATACTTACAAAAGAAACTTACATAGCTAATTTTTATTTTTAACTAAAATTCACGTAGCTTAAAATAAATAAAAAAAATAATTGTTTTTTTTCTTTTTCCTTTGTACAAAAAAAAACTGTTAGGGGCTAATACTCAAAAATATTATCATAAAATCTTTCTTTTTCTACGAACAAAATAACGTGTTAACACACTAATAACCAGATCAACCTAGTGAAACTTGAAGTTTAATTAAAATCAATACCCTTTAGAGTCGCAAACTTCCAAAACAAACATAAACCAACAAGGTTTCGCAACATGACAATAAATGTTCCTAACAAATGTTGCTAATTAATGTTGTCACTAATTATTACTTCGATCAATCTGGATGTTCATGTGATAAAACTACTCGATATACATACATAAATAGACATATTATTTCTCATCACTCACCAATTCATAACTGTAGGTATGCCGATGTGTTAAGCTTTTGTAGAGGCCTCTGCAACTGCTGAAGAATAAAAAGGTATGTATGAAGGTATGATTGTGTGTTAATAAATGATAATAGGTCTATTCCATGCATATCGTTGACAAATTATGTAATGTAAGCTAAATTAAAATTAGGGAAACAAAATTTAATAATATAACTTATCTTTTTAACCAAAACATAAACTTTAACGTGCAATATTAGATTTTAAGTTAGTTTAATTAGTGTTAAGATCGGGTTTTATTTCTTGCTGTTTTTTTTCAACTTTAAACGCATTGCCTTAGGTAGTTGTAATGCGGTTCTTCTATTTGTGTTTTCAACTATTTTTTTTTTCATTTACTATGCACGAGCAAAATTTATGTTGAGGTATTTATTAAATAATTTAAATGCACTATAGTTACAGGCACGGCTACAAGTCTCCACTACTTTAGGGATGATATAGGTGCGTCGCACCCTTTTCTTCTTATTATTTTATTTTATCGTTGATATAATGTTGATTTAATTTTAACTTTGAACTTAAACACTTCTATCTTCGTGGAGCTTCAATTGGTTATGATTTGCTGTAAATTTTTTCTTTACATTCAGTTGGGTTTTTTTTCCTTCTTCTATCTCTCGAAATTCTGACTGCTATTGGAATGTGTAAATTCTCAAAGCACACCTTATTTCAAACATACCTAAGTTCAGCTTTTGGATGATCGCGCTCACCACACACAATACTACATACACCGGTATCAATAAAAGCACAGTGGTGGCTCGTTATATGAGTCCACCACGACGAAAATATTAAGATATGCCTGCAGATTAAAATTGAGCAACCTAAGATGTTGGTTTCCCAGAGAGTCCAGATAAAAAAATGGATGTAGAAGTACGGTTACTTTGAGGCAAATACACAATTTGGTATTCAGCTTCGAAATATTGCTGAAAGTCCAGTAGCTCGCAGTTTTCTATGGGAATTAAGATTAACTACATATTTTCATCACCAATGTAATAAAAGTATTGTACCTTTACTCTTTTGAGTGTAATGCTGAATTCCGAAAAAGAAACACTGTATTCTGGAGTGATGTTAACTAGACAACATCAATCAAATTAAATTAAATTCTTGCAACTGAATGTACTTAATTTATTTTTCAAAGACTTAATAAAATATTGCAAGCGTAATGATGTTAACAGCCTGTTCAACGATTTCGAACGTTAACGTTCGCATAGAAAATAACATTAAAAACAAAAACAAATTTTCGAATATTGTTTTTGTTTAACATATAATTTTCTATGCGAACGTTAACGTTCGAAATCGATGAACAGGCTGTTAGTGTTGGAAGTTAACCGGAAAAAGAATTTTGTCATCAGAAAATGGCTATTATAACACCTCTGTTTAAGTGTTGCTGACATATTATTGCCAGATCTTGAATGAATCCTTTGCCAGATTTATTCAACTTCATGGAAATTATTTTCCAAAATGATAAATTTGGGTACACTTTTTTTTTTTAGAAGCAACAAGAATTTAATTGTGTACATGTTATTTTTTTTTTTTTTTTTTTTAGAGTACATCTGTTGGAATAATAATTCTATAGTATAAAATAGTATTTTTTTTATACCGTACTGATTGTATAAAAATAATGATTTGTTCGTCTTCTTTTACGTTCTGCGAAATCCTTGCTACAGCAAGCGATCATGTTACAGGATCTCTTGGTGTCCTAACGACATTCTATATTGCTTTATAAACTGTAAAATTTCATAAATAAAAAAAATTATTGATCCGATTATATTCTCCCTTTTCCTTTTTCTTTTCTTGGCAATTTCGGGAATGTTGTAACCATTTATAACAGGATCAACATCATATTAGCAAATCAAAGGCAATCTGCTTTACAAAAAAATTACAACATTTAGATATGGGTATGCATTACAAGCAACAGGAATATCTCTGTCTGTATTTATAAAAATTTTTAAATTTATCAAAGGTTTAAAGAACAAATTTGCTATGAACATCCTTAATAAACGTTTGTTAAATTTCTTAGTCGTTTATGAATAAGGGGGGGGGGGGGGGGGCTTATGATCAACAGGTGAGTGCTGACGAGAATTAGCGGTTTAGTGAAATCGGTCTAGTTGGGGTGGGGGGGTATGAGTGCCAACGTATTTTAACAAGCAGTTTGACCAGTTGTGTTAATGCAACTCAATAAACGACGTACATACTTGTTTTATATGTTTTTTAAACGTATTTAAGTATTAAAAGTAAAATCAAATTTAGGAAAAGGGAAAAGAAAAAACACCTACATTACAAACCGCGTAATCCTGGTATTAACCAAGAGGATTAAGAGGACGGATTATGCACGAAGATCTTTTGCGTGGTAGGTGCCTAACAGTTTTCCATTTTCATCTTCTAAAATATAGTAACTATTGCCTACTTTTTGTTTTACTTTCGATTTCAGAAAAGTTGGCGCTAACTTAGAATTGAATTTCTTTTCCAGATTTGACTGCGCAAAATTTCTTCGATACACATATTGTCCGACGGCGTATGAAATCGGTCTTGCCCTCAAATTATATTGACTTTTATTCCTTTCATAAGCTTTGTCAATATGTTTTCGAATATCTTGGTGCAGTAGCTGAAGTTGGTCGTCTCGTTCTAAATTAATCGACGGTTCATTAAGGACATTTAAGTTCCTTAGTAATGCATATGTGCTGCCATGGGTAACCATTTCTTGCCCGAATACGGCATGATAGGGAGAGCATTGAATTGTTTGGTGGACCGAATTCCTCAAAGCACAGCTGATATAGCTTAAATTTTTATCCCACAAGGTTTGATCTTTTTTCAGATATGATCTAATGCCAGCGATGATAGATCTATTCACTCTTTCTGAGGCGTTGGATTGCGGGGAATATATTGCCGTATATGTATGCTGTATACCAAGTTCAGTCAAAAATAAGTTGAACTCGTTGGCCTTAAACTGTGAGCCATTGTCACTTACTAACGTCTCCGGAGTACCGTAAATATGGAATTTATGTTCTAAAAGATACTTTTGAATAATAGAAGACGTAAATTTTTTAAGGGGATATAGCCAATGAAACTTAGTCAGATGGTCAAGAACAATCAATATGCCAACATGTCCCTGTTTGCTCCTAGGGTATGGCCCTAAAAGGTCAACATATAGTCTTTGAAAGGGCCTTAAAGTTACGACTTGGTTACCCATATTGGGTTTTAAAGAGGTATTTGGAGCTTTGCACTCCTTACAAGTTTCGCAAGAATTTATGTATTTACGGACGTCGCGTACCATTCCTGGCCAATAAAACTTTCTCCGTATTAGTTCCAAAGTTTTTACCATGCCCCCATGTGCCGCAATTGCAGAATTGTGAAATCGACAAATTAAATCATTCGTTAAATTTTGAGGTACCCACAGTTTCCAAGATTCGTTCTCTTCCATCGCTTCTCCACTATAATGATTTGTTCGAATATAGACAAAATTATCAAGAACTGTAATATCAGGATATTTTGAAGGATGTTCACGTACTTTTTTCTGTAGGCCAATATAGTCCTGATCCCGGAAATGTGGTGAAGACAAATCAATTTCGGGTTCTGTTAATTCTAAGGATGAAATTTCCTCGAACGGAATCCTTGATAAGGCGTCCGGTACCACATGGTCCTTTCCCTTTCGGTGGCTAATAGTGAACTTATATCCCTGCAGTTTCCACACCCATCTCGCCAACCTTCCGGTCACCTCCTGTTGTCTCATTAACCACACTAAGGAGGCGTGGTCAGTTACGACTTCAAATTCTTGAAGCTCAAGATAGCACCTAAATTTCCGAATCGCCTCTAGTGCCGCCAAACATTCGCGTTCGGTGACACTATAGTTGCGTTGGGCAGAGTTCAGTTTTTTTGACATAAAAGCAATCGGTTTTTCTTGACCATCATCATCGTACTGCACCAATACAGCACCGATTCCGAAGTCACTGGCGTCGCATTGTAAGTAAAACTTTTTCGAGAAGTCAGGATTTGACAGGACAGGCGCAGATGTGAGTAGATTTTTTATCATTTCAAATGATTTTTGAGCCTCTGGAGTCCAGGTGAATTTTCTTTTTGTGGTTAGAACATCAGTGATGGGGCACACTATGGTAGAGAAATTTGATACAAATCTTCGGTACCAACCCGCTAGTCCAAGGAAACCGCGTACCTGTTTTAAATTACCAGGTACAGGCCAATTTCGAATTGACTCTACCTTATCGGGATCTGTCCTAATACCCCCATTCCCAATGATATATCCTAAGTAATTAACCTCCGTAACACAAAATTTTGATTTTGCTACGTTCAAAGTTAGATTAGCCCTCTTAAACTCCTCGGCAATTCGAACAAGGATCGACAAATGGGAACTAAAATCTTCTGACACAATTACTAAGTCATCTTAATAACCAAACACGGAATGTCGCAGGTCGGGGGGTATAAGGCTATCCATCAGGCGGCACATAGTGGATGGCGCATTACAAAGCCCGAAGGGCATAACTACAAATTGATATAGCGATCTCCCCGGGACTGTAAACGCGGTCAATGGCTTAGCTTCCTCCGTTAAACCTATTTGCCAGTAGGCATCTTTTAAGTCGAGTTTGGAGATTAGGTTTGCCTTCGGCAATCGGGAAAAGATACCCTCGATATTGGGCAACGGGTAAGCATCCTTCTTGGTTACTGCGTTCAATTTTCGTGCGTCAAGGCAAAGCCGAATTTTATTCGGTTTAAGCACCAGCCTCATTGGCGAGCTCCAAGGCGAGGAAGACGGCTCAATAACTCCCAATTCCAGCATTCGGTCTATTTCTTGAAACATCAATTTTTCGACTGCCGGGGACACGGGATAAAATCTTTGTTTAACAGGTTTAGCCTGTCCAACATCTATTGAGTGTTCGATCAAACCGGTCCGACCTAAACCCTGTTTTTCGAAGTTAGGAAAAAGATCAATAATGGCGGAGAGTTGCCGTTTCTGACTAGCAGATAGAGGATACTCAAAATTTAAGTCAGAGTCAGATTTGGTTAATATTGGCTTAGCATTTGACAATTCGGATATGATTTGTGGTGGACTTTCTCCCAGGCTGGTGCAGATAATATTATCAAAAATTTGGGGAGCTAAATCAAACGTTTTCCAAAAATCGATTCCTAGTATGAGTCGTTGGGTTATTGAGGGGACAATAAGTATTTTTAATTTTTTCACAATATCTTTAAATGTTACATCGACGTACAAATATCCCAGGACATTTTGTTTCCTACCATCGGCAGTTTTCACAAATTTGTTTAAAGGACAAAACTCTTTAAAATTGGAAAAATCAAAAGAAGCTAAATTTGACCCTATGCAAGAAACGTTGGCTCCTGTTTCCAAGAGACCAAATTCGAAGAACGTTAAGAATTTTACAGGGGCATAGAATCGTTTATCGAACGTGTTGTTAACTATAGATGATATAACATATTTTGAGAGTATTTTTCGATTTTTGAAATATACACCTAATTCTGTTTTTACGCGACCTTTTTTTACGCGAATTTGATTTAACGCGGTTCAAAATAAATATTTCATTCTGTTTTTACGCGACTAGATTTGATATAACGCGATTTAAAAAAGTATGTAATTTTACCAGAAAAACGTTGTTTGCACTGGATTTGGAGGATTTTAAATTAAACACATAGTTGCTTCCCCCAAATACAATATCGCTAATACAGCCGCTTGATCAAGGAATTATTGAAACATTTAAGATCTACTATGTGAAGCAAACATTCAGATAGATTTTAGATAAATTAACGAATGATAACAATTTAAAAGTTACAGACGCGTGGAAGAAATTTTCTATTATGGACTGTATTAAACATGCTGGATTAGCGCTATCAGAATTAAAAGAATCAACCTGAAACGCATGTTGGAGATTACTTTGGCCGGATTGTGTTAAAAGTTGCAGTCCAGTGTCTTCTAATACGGTTGAGTATTCCAGCATCATAGCAATAGCTCAAGAAGTTTGAGGAGAAGGCTTTGATGATTTATCGTCTGCAGATATTGACGAATTATTGTTAGAGAAGGCACTGAGCGATGATGATATTATTGGTTTTGCGCTTGAGACAGCTGAAACCAAAGAAATTAGCGAGGACGACAAAGAGGTTCCTACCCTAACTGCATCCATAGTTAAAGAAGGACTCCAAATGGCAGCTAAATTGGGCGATCATTTTCGCAAGCATGATTAAAATGAGGAGAGAACCGCGAAATTTCAACGTGAACTGAAATTGTTAATGGGTAGTTATCGTGAATTACATAACAGTCTTAAAAAAACTGGAAGTCAACGATTAATAACGGAATTTGTGACCAAAATCACTGAACCATCACCAGCAACTGAGCGTGATTTCGAAAATATTTCTAGCGATGATAGTGATATCTTTCGTAAACGAATGCGATTATCAGAAAGTGATACTGATTAAAAAAATATATGTACTATATAATATTTATATAACATAAATATTTATTTTAAAGTTTTATAGTTTTTTGTGATTACTTTTCTAAAGGAACTCACTTTTCTATTGTGTTTTGTTTAAATAAAATATGTTTGTGTAAAATTTGAATTATTTATCTTATTTTAACTGATATTTCATACGTGGAACCAATTCCCTCATTTAATATGGATACTCTACCTTTTTTTACGCGATTTTTTTTTGCGCGAGTTTTCGAGGAACGTATCTATCGCGTAAAAACAGAATTAGGTGTATACGTAATCTTTTTAAAGAACGTTTTTGTTTTGACGAATGGCAGTAATTTATGGTATTTATCTCAAAAATTCTCTTTCGGGCTTCTTCATATTTCTGATACCTAATATGGTAGGGTATTAACGGACGCAGTACTGGATTTCTCCCTTTTTCCAAATGTTTGTTCTGAAAGTTTTCGTCTTCATCATTCAGATCATTCAGAAAATTTTAATATTGTGGAGACCTATATTTTCGTTTTCTAAATAATTGATTTTTATTGGTAATTTTGACGACTGGTCGTCGGCGCTGATTGGTTTTTTGAAATATTAAGTTTTTTATGAATGCATTTTGAACACTGTGGCTTGTAAGTGTTCTTCATGCCACAGCCATAGCAAAATATATTCCGGGATTCAATACAGTCTTCCCAATGATGACCGGGCTGATCACAGTTCCAACATTTAACCGCATAAGTCGATTGTTGGACTGCATCGACTGATAGCTCCTGCTCCTTTTGGGGATCAGTTACATTTATATCATTTGAACATTCAACCTCAGAAATGTGACGTCTGATATGGAAATTTACGGGAGGTTTATTTGCGTTATTCTTACGAAAATATTCAGTGTCCATAAGTTGTTCTCTCATCTGGACCAATTTTCTAAGATGAGCAATTGAGTACACAGGAACATAAAGTAGCTCGTGCCGAATTTCCGGGCGGAGGTTGCGTGTCAATATCTCTACCAATTCAGATTCGGGGATAGGGGTAGCTAATCGATCTAGCATGGCACATATAGATTCATAGAAGGCTTCAAAACATTCGTTAGATTTCATTTTCCTATTCCTGATCTCCTCATGTATATCAAAACTCGATTTAAAGTCTTTGTACTGGTACTTGAGTGCTTCACAAAACTCACTCCATTCAACAACTTCCACTTGCTTGTGGTAGCGCCAGTACCAATCTCGCGCACGACCTGCCAGCAAGATATGTAAGTTTTTACAAATTAGCGTAAAGTCATTATTAAAATTCTCTCTCGTCAGGCATCTTACTCTATAGAGAAACTCATCGACTGAAATTCCATTGCTGGATCCATCAAATTTGATGTGCCAATTTTGTATGATTGACGTTATCTTATCTGCACGGATGGCAAAATTTTCATCAAAAGATGTGGGATGCAAGTGGTGGCGAGAGTCTGAAGGGGTTTGAAAAAAACTTGCAACATTTCGACCACGAGTTCGAGGATGCTGTGTTTGTTGCTGCCGGTTTTGATTACTAAGAATAGACTGAGTTGGTGGAACCAAATTAAGATTTTGCAACAATCGTGTCATAGTGTTTTCTATTATAAAACTTAAATTTGAGTAATCTATATTTTGTGAATCGTTACCATTGCCGATTCTATGATTATTGTGTGGCCTGTTAGAATCCGAAAGGGAAGGGATATTATTCGGTTGGGTTTGATTTATCTGAGTGAGTGCATCTTCAATCGGGACATTTGCCTCTGAGTGTGTACTATAATTATAAGATGGCGTAAGGGGTTCAGGGAATAAACTTTTGGCGTTGCCCCGAGTATTATAATGCTTTGATATAGCGCCACGGGGCCGACCACGGCCAGCATTTTTAGGTTTTTCAACAAGCTGTAAAGGTTCATGTATAATTTTTGCCTTTAATTCTGCTAATGCACATGGCCGTTGGCATGTAGGACATTCCGAAGAGCTGGCCAAATGATTTTCAATACAATTGCGATGAAATGCATGATTGCATTCATAAATGATTAGACACTCCTGGCCGTCAAAAAATTTGTCCTTACAAAGTATGCATGAATTATCATTGTGGGTTAGGGCAGCAACTGGTTGTTGCGAGGGTGTAGGCGGAGGGGGAGATCTCTCCATCATGTTGAAAAAAGTTTGAAATGGCAACTACAAAAAAAAATCTTCCCAAATTTTACAAAAAAAATTTAAATAACTACTAAAATTAAACGTGGAGATTCTGAGATAAACAAATTTCAAAAATCAAACGAAAAATTTTTTTTTATCTTTATTTAGAATTTCCGTATTGACTAAGAGCAGACTTTTAATTTAATTTCTAGCGATATCAAGTCTAACTGCGAAGTTCTTAAAAACAAATATTTGAAGAGGAAACCATTCATATTATTTACGAATAGTTTGAATATAATGTTTTAGAAATTGCTACTGAAATTGTGTCAGTACATTCCAACTAAGTATTGGTATAACTGAAGTGATTTCGATGTATATTAATCAATTTCACAACCACAAAAAACCTTATAAAATTTCCAACTAACTAAATATATATAACAATGTCATTAAAAAAAAAATTGCTTTCTTACTTTTTGCGAGGTGACTAGAAAGGGCAAAAGAAATGATGAATACTTTTTAGTGAATATGGAACCCGAACTAAACTTTACCTATGGAGTTCAACAAATTTATACGCAACTTCTGAATATGCAACAAACCGATATGCTATTATACCTTTATCCCTAACTTAAACTTATTTTGCGGAAAATGAATCGCAGACACCCAGCCATTACATCGTAGATCCAGAAAACAAGGATATCGATAACTAAGTTACGATATTCCGAAAGCTGCGCAACAATTTTACAAACTGCTACAAAATTATTCGCCTTGTTATACCTATTCCTCTATA
The DNA here is from genome assembly GCA_949318255.1 of Pollenia labialis. NCBI lineage: Eukaryota > Metazoa > Arthropoda > Insecta > Diptera > Polleniidae > Pollenia > Pollenia labialis. The sequence continues at coordinate 58,497,529 of OX439143.1, forward strand.
AACAAAAGTATTCTTATCACAGTATTGGTCAATATATCCGATCCTAAAATCCTCAGATATTTGATATCCAAATAACTAAAAAAAAATTATTTGAGAACTAGAGTTCAAGGAATTACAAAATTAAGAATTTTGCATGTTAAAATAAATTTAATTAGTTAACATATGGTCATGGTTTATGGCAAAGAAAATTTAATACAGTGTTTAATACCAAATTTTTCTCTGGCCCCACGTTGGGCGCCAATTTATGTAATGAACAAATTTTTGCTGTTTTTTTTTTCTTTTCTTTTTCCTGTGCGGTTAGGGTTATGCCCAAGTTGTTATTAATCCCGCTAAGCGTCTTACGATATGGTATGTGTCTTGGCGAATATTGCCCGAGGTTTTCCGAGATAAAGGGACGAATGGAGCCATTGAAGCCACTAGCGTTCAGTCGGTTGGGGGAGTTCTTGTCCTAAATATCTCGCTTACCAAAAGGAAAAAAATGGCTACATAAATGTTAGTATAGACTCCAATAAAGGAAATAACTGGGCCAGAAAGTGATCTTTAAACGGAAAAGCTGGAAAATTATTCCTCGGTTAGACCAATATTAAATTTGGAAAAAAATAAACACAGACAATTTTGCTATATTCACTAACGTGTTGATCGTCTCTTCCTTGATGGCATTAGGAAGATACTCGCCTCATAACCCTCCCTGCCAGTGATCTCAGTAGCGAATGTATTCTTATTAAGATCCCCATTTTTCTGTGCCCATTTCTAACACATCACATAGTAAGAAAACTATTTAACCCCTTATTTTGCCATAATGGTATTCAATTTATTATCAAACAAACCGAGAAGATTTTATTCAAAGTTGCCTTAACTGCTTATACTTACAAAAGAAACTTACATAGCTAATTTTTATTTTTAACTAAAATTCACGTAGCTTAAAATAAATAAAAAAAATAATTGTTTTTTTTCTTTTTCCTTTGTACAAAAAAAACTGTTAGGGGCTAATACTCAAAAATATTATCATAAAATCTTTCTTTTTCTACGAACAAAATAACGTGTTAACACACTAATAACCAGATCAACCTAGTGAAACTTGAAGTTTAATTAAAATCAATACCCTTTAGAGTCGCAAACTTCCAAAACAAACATAAACCAACAAGGTTTCGCAACATGACAATAAATGTTCCTAACAAATGTTGCTAATTAATGTTGTCACTAATTATTACTTCGATCAATCTGGATGTTCATGTGATAAAACTACTCGATATACATACATAAATAGACATATTATTTCTCATCACTCACCAATTCATAACTGTAGGTATGCCGATGTGTTAAGCTTTTGTAGAGGCCTCTGCAACTGCTGAAGAATAAAAAGGTATGTATGAAGGTATGATTGTGTGTTAATAAATGATAATAGGTCTATTCCATGCATATCGTTGACAAATTATGTAATGTAAGCTAAATTAAAATTAGGGAAACAAAATTTAATAATATAACTTATCTTTTTAACCAAAACATAAACTTTAACGTGCAATATTAGATTTTAAGTTAGTTTAATTAGTGTTAAGAACGGGTTTTATTTCTTGCTGTTTTTTTTCAACTTTAAACGCATTGCCTTAGGTAGTTGTAATGCGGTTCTTCTATTTGTGTTTTCAACTATTTTTATACCCTTCACCTCAGGTGGAAAAGGGTACATATAAGTTTGTCATTCCGTTTGTAATTTCTACAATATTGATCTTAGACCCAATAAAGTATATATATTCTGGGTCCTTATGGGGAGAGAAGATGATTTAACGATATCCGTCCGTCTGTCCGTCTGTCCGTCTTACGTTTGATATGTGTTTTCCGGAGACTCCAGACATGATAGCGGCTAGGTTGTTTTACATTTATGTCACATATAGTCTACCATCGGTTGCTAGTAAAATTCAGCAAGATCGATCCACAAATGGCTGAGATATGAGCAAAAAATCACGACTACCTCTAATATTTTCCAAAAATCCCTTGTGGTTGTTGTAATTTTATTACTTTTTGCTGTATATCTGGGGAACGGCAAAAGCCAAAGTTTCCAAATTAGGTACACACATTTAGGTAGCCAATACACACCATCCTACAAAATGTGGGCGTGGTACCTCCCGTACAAAAAAAAATTAAAAATTGTATAAAAACCTAAATTTTAGGGCTGCCATATGTCCTATGGATATGACTTTTATACCAATATATCGAAAATTTTTAATAGAACATATTTTATAAAAAATTCAGAAAAATCGGTTCAGATACAAAAAAGTTATGACCAAAATTAATTTTCTTTTTTTTGAATAACCACTTTCGGGAACCATAGATCTCTCCGAGTCCAAGCTTTATAACACAAGTAAATGGTAAATTTCTTCTTAAACACTTCGGTATATAAATCTGTCAAATCGGTTAAAAAATTACTGAGTAATAATCAAAATACTGAAATCCCAAAAATTACTCTTTTTTTATAATTAAGTTTGTTTTTTTTATAATAAAGTTTGCTTAATTATATGTACATATATGTAGGTATATATACATATATGCCTATAAGCCAATTTAATGGAAATATTATTTTTAAGCACGTTGGTATATAAATCTGCCAAATCGGTTAAAAATGGTTAAGTTATGTGCTAAATACACCAAAAAAGGATTGAAAACATTAACTAAAATTTTAGAGCTGTATTATGACCTATTCATACGTTTTAGATATTAAAATATCGGAAATCTTTAGAAGAACACAATATCGGAAATCTTTAGAAAAACTCGGAATATCGGTAAAAAAAAGTAATGTCAACAATATAGTTTTTTTTTTAATACCTATTTTCGGGAACCATAGAACTTCCCGACCACAAGTTTTATCACCAAAGTAAATGGTAATTTTATACTTTAAGATGTCGGTATGACCAAATACTGAAATTAGATCAAAACTAAACGTGCTATATATTAATTTAACTTTTAATATATTTAATAGCACGCAATCATGTGCAAATAATTAAATAAAACTAAACGATATATATTTTATAAATATACATGTTTATATACATATATTTAAATATATATATATAAACTTCTGTTCTTTTCATGGTGAAGGGTATATAAGATTCGGCATAGCCGAATATAGCACTCTTACTTGTTATAATAAACTTTGTTAAAATATATGTATGCAAGTGTATATAAATGTTTATATATAAATATAACTTAAGTAAATGGTAAAATTCTTCCTTAACACGTCGGTATATAAAAATATCAAATCGGTTAGACAATGGGTAATTTATGAGCAAAATACTCCGAAAATGGGCCAAAAAACATCAAAATTTTTATAAAAACCTAAATTTTAGGGCTGCCATATGTCCTATGTATATGACTTATATACCAAAATGTCGGAAATTTGTATGAGTTATAACCGAAATGCTGGGGTCTAATCACCGCATACGATATCGAGCAAAATTCATCGAAATTATTTATTTTGGTATCTTGAAACTCGATATCGAATGAAATGTATTTAATTTGAAATAATAGCATTCGACATCGAGTAACTCGACATTACATTTATCGAGTTTTCATTCGATACGCCAGTGTATATCGTATGCAAAAAAATTCAATAGTTTATTCGATACGATAGTATCGAATGCGGTGATTAGACCCCTGAATTCCCGAAAATTACTCTTTTTATAGCCTTCACCGAAGGTAAAATAGGTATATATAACTGTAATTTCTACAATATTGATCATACACCCCATAAAGTATATATATTCTGGGCCCTTACCAAAAGCGAAGTTCAAAACGGGTTGTCTCTTATTTAAAAAAAAAATATTTACCAGTTTTATTTAGTTTTTGTCTAATTGCTATTTATTCTGCTCGCACAATGGTGAAGGGTATATAAGATTCGGCACAGCCGAATATAGCACACTTACTTGTTTTTTTTCATTTACTATGCACGAGCAAAATTTATGTTGAGGTATTTATTAAATAATTTAAATGCACTATAGTTACAGGCACGGCTACAAGTCTCCACTACTTTAGGGATGATATAGGTGCGTCGCACCCTTTTCTTCTTATTATTTTATTTTATCGTTGATATAATGTTGATTTAATTTTAACTTTGAACTTAAACACTTCTATCTTCGTGGAGCTTCAATTGGTTATGATTTGCTGTAAATTTTTTCTTTACATTCAGTTGGGTTTTTTTTCCTTCTTCTATCTCTCGAAATTCTGACTGCTATTGGAATGTGTAAATTCTCAAAGCACACCTTATTTCAAACATACCTAAGTTCAGCTTTTGGATGATCGCGCTCACCACACACAATACTACATACACCGGTATCAATAAAAGCACAGTGGTGGCTCGTTATATGAGTCCACCACGACGAAAATATTAAGATATGCCTGCAGATTAAAATTGAGCAACTTAAGATGTTGGTTTCCCAGAGAGTCCAGATAAAAAAATGGATGTAGAAGTGCGGTTACTTTGAGGCAAATACACAATTTGGTATTCAGCTTCGAAATATTGCTGAAAGTCCAGTAGCTCGCAGTTTTCTATGGGAATTAAGATTAACTACATATTTTCATCACCAATGTAATAAAAGTATTGTACCTTTACTCTTTTGAGTGTAATGCTGAATTCCGAAAAAGAAACACTGTATTCTGGAGTGATGTTAACTAGACAACATCAATCAAATTAAATTAAATTCTTGCAACTGAATGTACTTAATTTATTTTTCAAAGACTTAATAAAATATTGCAAGCGTAATGATGTTAACAGCCTGTTCAACGATTTCGAACGTTAACGTTCGCATAGAAAATAACATTAAAAACAAAAACAAATTTTCGAATATTGTTTTTGTTTAACATATAATTTTCTATGCGAACGTTAACGTTCGAAATCGATGAACAGGCTGTTAGTGTTGGAAGTTAACCGGAAAAAGAATTTTGTCATCAGAAAATGGCTATTATAACACCTCTGTTTAAGTGTTGCTGACATATTATTGCCAGATCTTGAATGAATCCTTTGCCAGATTTATTCAACTTCATGGAAATTATTTTACCAAAATGATAAATTTGGGTACACTTTTTTTTTTAGAAGCAACAAGAATTCAATTGTGTACATGTTATTTTTTTTTTTTTTTTTTTTTTAGAGTACATCTGTTGGAATAATAATTCTATAGTATAAAATAGTATTTTTTTTTATACCGTACTGATTGTATAAAAATAATGATTTGTCCGTCTTCTTTTACGTTCTGCGAAATCCTTGCTACAGCAAGCGATCATGTTACAGGATCTCTTGGTGTCCTAACGACATTCTATATTGCCTTATAAACTGTAAAATTTCATAAATAAAAAAAATTATTGATCCGATTATATTCTCCCTTTTCCTTTTTCTTTTCTTGGCAATTTCGGGAATGTTGTAACCATTTATAACAGGATCAACATCATATTAGCAAATCAAAGGCAATCTGCTTTACAAAAAAATTACAATATTTAGATATGGGTATGCATTACTAGCAACAGAAATATCTCTGTCTGTATTTATAAAAATTTTTAAATTTATCAAAGGTTTAAAGAACAAATTTGCTATGTTAAATTTCTTAGTCGTTTATGAATAAGGGGGGGGGGGGGCTTATGATCAACAGGTGAGTGCTGACGAGAATTAGCGGTTTAGTGAAATCGGTCTAGTTGGGGTGGGGGGTATGAGTGCCAACGTATTTTAACAAGCAGTTTGGCAACTCAATAAACGACGACACACCTATAAATAATTTTTCCATATAAGGTACATACTTGTTTTATATGTTTTTTAAACGTATTTAAGTATTAAAAGTAAAATCAAATTTAGGAAAAGGGAAAAGAAAAAACACCTACATTACAAGTATATCTTTAATTTCTGTTGTGGTTATAGGTTCATCTCAATCGTTATCACAATTAAACATTGCTGCATACATAACATCGCTTGAAGTTTGTGGCGGATTTAATAACTCGCAAAAGTATTGCTTAAAATCATTTGCTGAAATTCCCGGTTTCGACTGAATTTCTTTGTTTTTAATTTCTTATATTCGATTCCATATATCCTTATTATTTCTCACCGTATTGATTTGAGTTTCTATTCTTTTATAATATTCAATTTTACTTTTTTCGCAAATATCCTTATATTTTTTGTTTTCAACTAAATATTTTTCTATATTATTTTTTGATGGGGTTTGACGAAATAATTTAAGGGCGTTGAAAGATTTAAAATTAAACCATTTATTTTCTTTTGTAAACAGGATTCTGTTGCTAGACGTGGTTGGGTTTGATACCTTTATGACTTCTACAAGATCTTGTAATTCCAGTACTTCTTTTCTTAGCTTACATAAAGTTATTTGATTATTAAGCTTTTCTTAGTAAATTTTCCCTTTTTCTCTCATCCCATTTTAGTTTTGATAGCAAATTCATTGGTTGCTCTAAATTTCTTCCTTTTATATTTATTGTAAGAGTTCAGACATATGATCAGACCATACTTTATTTTCTACCTTAAAACTTTCAATATTATCCAAGTTATCATAAGCTGAAGCACAGAAATCATTGACTGACTCGCCAACACCACTTATAAAAGTCAAATTACCAAGTTCATCTCCTTTTGCACACCCATTTAACATATGTAAGCCGAAATCTTTGCATAATTCGATGAATAATTTGCCTTTAGTATTTGTAAGCAAATCTCTAGATTTTCTTGAGTCAAAACCGGATCTGAAAGTGGTTTTTATAAATTCATCCAAATGTTGTTGTAGATTACCTATACGGATATTTAGATCTCCCATCAAAATTAAATTTTCTACGTTTTCATTTATTTAAAATCTTCGCACAGTGTCAAAATCGTCGTTCCATGTAACTGCTCTAAGATACAATGGTACTATGTTGATTGATTTATCTGCCGTTTTAATTTTAATTAATTCAATTTCTTCCAATATGCTGAACTCATACGAGATGTTTTGTTTTATTAGATCTTTTTTAATACCATAGACAGAACCTGCGATTCCTCTTCCAAATCTGCTATTTTTAATGCTGGCTTCCAAAACGTTTCATAGCCGTCGAAAAACTTTATAAATCTCTCAACCTTCTCCTGAGATATATGAGTTTCTAATAATATAAATATATCATAAGTTTTTATAATTTTAAAAAAATCATTATATGTATAATACTTTATTTTCTAAGCCGTGTATGTTATAAGATAAAATATTTAAATCAAACGTATTTTGCTTTTTTCTATTATATATGCGATTAGGCTTTACAAATATGTTTTTGTTTAATTAATTTTTTTCTAAAATATTTTTCGGTTTTACAATTTTATTTCTATTTCATTTATTTCTTTTTGCATTTTTTAATAGTTTGTTGAGAACAAATCGGATAAAATTTCATAATAATCTAACTTAACCGATTTTATATTGGGCCCATAAAGACTTTCAAGAACGACATTTGCATCTTGGTTTCCACAAACCAATTTTTTGTTTTTGTTCCACCAGAACCATTTTTCGCCAATTTTCATTCTTTCATTACGTAATACAACATGATGTTTACCGTTTATTTCATGAAATCCTTTTTTTAGTTCTGGCATTACACGTTTATCTTGTTGCTTATCGCTGTTTAGATCTCGTTCCAGAATAATTTTAGAACCTGCTAAATTTTTGGTGCGTTTAAAAACTTCTCTTACAATTTCTCCAGTATGTAATATTTGGGCAAAATTCCCGCCGGTTTTTTTGATGCAAATGTGCGTACGAATAACGTCTGGAAATTTTTTTAATGTCTTAAATTCTCTCATTAGGATTGCTTCCTCTATATGAGATGAAGGCATTTTAATTTTTCTGTGGCCCCAGCGAGCTAAGGCACGAGCCACTCTGGATGAAATTATACACACTTTTGCTTGAGAGACCCCAAGATGTGCTGCAGGTTCCATTCAGAGCATGTAGAACAAAACATTTTAGTTTCGTGCGGCAAAGCAGTAACCAACACACGATATACTTTGTGTTTGCTTTAACAAATACTAAACCTATTTGAAAGACATTTTAAAAAATAAGGATAATGAATGGTAAAAAAATTTTTGCATAATTTAAAATAAATAAAAATACACTCACAATATTATTACAGTAACGGACTGTAGTTTATTTAAGAAATATTCCGTTCAGTCATTTTAAAATAAATTCCAAGCAAATTAATGTTTAACTGATTCTAACAGTTATTCAAAAAACTAAGTGCATATTAATACGGATTTTCAGTTGCAGTTAATATTGTCCGTTGATTGAGTTAAATTCTTCTTTATGTTAAAGTAAATAAAAATGTAATTTAAAGCAACGAAAAGTTCATTTAATTTTTACTGTCAAAAATTCAACACCATATTCCGTAAAATCAAATAAATATTGAGTTATTTTGTAAAATTTTACCGTAAAAAATTCAACACCATATTCAGTAAAAACGATTAAATATTCAGTTATTTATTAAAATTTTTCTGTCAATTTTTTACTGTCAAATTGACCCCATATTCAGTAAAAACAATTAAATATTCAGTTATTTTATATAATTTTACTACCAAAAATTAATTTTTACTTATCTATAAAAAATTAATTGCTTGTTTTGTGTAAGCAATACCCATTTTCAATTTGTTAAAATAATTTAGTTAAATACATCAAATTTTAAAAGTAAAATAATTGCGAAGCCATATCGGTCATGCTGCTGGTGTCCAGCGTGGCCATTTTGGCATTTTTGCAGCTAGATTTAGCTTTTTTTTGTCTGATTTAGCATTATTTAATTATTTAATTTAAGAATATTAAAGTAATCTTTTTTTGAAAAACTACCACACACTTTTGTTGAATGCAAATACAAACCCCTACTTTTTGGTATAGAAACTGTACAATCTTTTAAAGGACCTTTCATATCAAATGGTTTTAAAATTTGATCAGTTTGATCCATTAAATTCATGTTAAGACGATTTTTCCCTCAATTACGATTTTGAATTTTTTGGAATCGAAAAGAGATACCCAAGGCGAATTCATTCCAGGTAATCTCGGTACTACAACAAGTACAACTCGTACAAAAACCACAAGCAATTTGTGTTTTTAAAATCATTGTACAATATCATAAACAGAAATTGTTTTATTTCACAGAAACAAATATAATAAAAAAAAAATTTTGACATCAGGGCTTTTAAGACCACCCATAATAAATTCGACTTGGAGATAGCATAACTTTTGAAATAGAAAAAAAGCAAATATGAATTACATGCCGAGATTTTATAGCTCAATTTATATGTCATCTTAGAAAACCGTTTAAAAACTAATAAATGCAAATCAAGCGAACGAAAGAAGAAATTATTGATTTCACTGTAGAAGAAATTACAACTTTGGAACATCAGTGGCTGAAACCAAATTCATATGACAGTTGATTTCTGGATAAATGTATATGGATATACAAATTCATTACATGAAAATCCAATCAGTGAATTAGCTTCTTTTGCTATGCAGTTCTTGGTTTTGCCAGTTAGCAACTCGGAAGTTAAAATTGGGTTTTAGTGGTATAAATATCTAAAAAACGAAAATTCGAAACAGAATGAAGTTAATATATTATAATGATTTCTTGATCGATTCTTCAGAAGCTGAAGAAGAATATTCATTTGAAGACGTATTTAATTTATAAAATGAAATATTTTATTAAACATGTTATATAAATTTTATTAAAATACTAAATAATTCCCATTTATGGGTCAAGTTCCTTTGATTTTTTGTTATGGTATGGTACCTTTTGTTTAAAAACTTTTTTTGTACGTATATAAAGACTGAAGGGGGTAATTTTGTTGTTCACTTCACCTTGCGTTGAGAAAATTTTCATATAAAATTTTTTGAATTTTCAAAAATTTTAAAAATTTTATATGAAAATTTTCTCAACGCAAGGTGAAGTGAACAACAAAATTACCCCCTGAAATATATTTTTTTTATAGTTTTAAGACTTTTTATGTTTCATAAATATTATATTGTTATTCTTTAATCAGTTTGATTTATTGATACGATGTGAGATTATAGGGAAGAATTATGTAAAATAAGTCATGAATAAAGGTATTTTAACTAAAATAACAAAAAAAAAAATAAAACAATTTAAACTTTAGCATTATTTTTTGGCAGTTTAGGATTTTTGTTAGCATTTTTTAGCATTATTTTTAAGCCGATTTAGCTGTAAAATATTTTTGGATATGGCCACACTGCTGGTGTCTTATAATTGAGAGTTCTTCTGTAAACAACGTGGTCAGTACAACAAAAGTAAAACAGACGTCTGTAACTGGGTAAGTAAATAAAAATATTCTCCCTCTCTCGCTTATAAGAAAAACAAGCGGACAGGTGTCTGTCTGTTATTTTTAAGAAATTCGGCTCTTTTGTGGAGTAAACGAAAATTTAATAAAATAACTGAATATTTAATTGTTTTTACTGAATATGGGGTCAATTTGACAGTAAAAAATTTACAGTAAAATTTTAGTAAACAACTGAATATTTAATCGTTTTTACTGAATATGGTGTTGAATTTTTGACAGTAAAATTTTATAAAATAACTGAATATTTATTTGATTTTACGGAATATGGTGTTGAATTTTTGACAGTAAAAATTTTGTTAAAAATAAATGAAAAACAGGTAGACCGGTTTTTAATTGAACTTTCATTTATTTTATATTACAATTTCAGTAATTTTACGTACAGAATATTGGGAGTGTAGCTTTTTATACTTTATGCAAAAAGTTATAACGAATTTAAGTTTCAACAGAAAACATATCTCGCGACCCACGTTATTTTTAACAAAAAATCTATCGAGCAGTTTATATTTAAAATTAGTTCAATCATTAGTGATCGTTTTTCTAGAAAAAAAAAATTTGTGTGCATATTAAATTTTTTTATTAAAATAAATAAGAAGGAAAAAATGTTAAATTTTGCGTGCAATTATTAAAATTTTATTTTAACAAATATTGAAATTGTCACTTTATTAAACGCTCAAAGTAGGGTAAAGGCTACAATAACTATTTCAAATTTATGAAATGTTTATTAAACGTTTTATAGGCTATTAAACATTTATAAATACTCTTTTTTCGACTTTTGCTTATTAATGACTTATAAAGCTGCAATGATATGTTTATGAATTAGACTGATAATATGTATGTATATTTCTTGATACACTTAAAGAATTGATATTTTACTTGATTGGAATGTGAGTTTTGAGATGTGCTAAACTATAACTTATCACTTTTTTTGAAATTCTTTGTGCCAGTTCAGAAAAAATGTGCTAAATCTAGCACTTAAGGTGATAAACTGGCAAGCCTGCACCAGAGATGTATTTTAATAGTATATATTGATTGTGGTAAGACCTCTTTCACACTCGGCAAGTTACTGCCCAAGTCCCTAGCGCAACTCATGGTAAGATTTTTTTTGTATTTATTATCTATTATTAATATTTAGTATCTTTTTGTTACTTTTTTCTTTTGCTAATTATTTTATTTAAATACATATTTGTAAGCTACATATTTACCAAATCGCCTCTAAAATGCCTGTTAGGCGCAGAGGCTTAAGTGAAAAACTAAAATTATTTATTATTAATACGATTTTCGTTTGACGTGCTAAATTCCCATTTTTTCATATTTGATAAATACACTGAAATTTATTGTTGAGGGAAAGCTAGCTTCTATACGCATTTCACTGGTTGCTTAGGCCAGCTTATCAGGAAACCTTTTCCAAAGATTTTAGAAAGGCCAAAAATATTATACTAATAAAACCCTAAAGTGAATAAGAATTCTACACACTCAAAGTCTTACTAGTAACAATATCAAAGCCAAAACAAAACACCAACAATAAACAGTGAGTTTATCTTTTCTTACATTCCCCTACAATTGGTCGGGTTCTTTCCGACTCGAATTGTTGTTGTAAGTGAGTTAAAAGAAAAAACAAAATTAAAAAACAAACTGCTTCATTCTACTGTCTTCGTAAGAAAACAACAAAAAAAAACAATTTGCCAATTCAGTTTTTTGCACGGGCACATGCAAGTATGTATATTATCAAAGTTATTTTCGGGAATACAAAATTTATTATTAATACGATTAACATTATTCTGTATTCTGGCGGAATTAACAGAAAACAAATGAAAATATGAGAATTTAGACATCCATACATATATGTATATGTATGTTTTTAAAAGCATTTCTTACATAAATTTTTTTTGTTAATCTTGCCCACAGTAACGTAAATAAAAAAAAAAAATAATAGATGAAGCTTGTAATAAAAGAATAAAATTAGAAATAAGTTTATTAAAATTTGTGTATGCATTTTACTTAAATATTGAATTTATATGTTTTATAATAAAAAGTAATTAAACTCTAAATACTAGTAAAGTGCATACAGTAATCTTAAATTAGTTCAAACAATATTCAATTTGTTTTTTTTAAGTTTTTTTATATAATGTTTAGTATCGCCGGTTACTAAAATGGTTACATATTAATAATTTCTGTTTCCCAGCTAATATCCATTTTTAAATTACAGCTTTCCCGATGATTTGAGCTCAAAACATCTGAGGCATTTAAAAGATAAATAACCAATAACATTGCGAAGTATTCACGAATATAAAAGAGTGAGTTTTTTATTTATTTAATATATTCATGCATTTAAAAAAAAAATTATTAATTGATTACAAATTGTGAATTAATTATAAACCATTCAGTTAGTAAGTTTATATATTTCTTAAACATAAAATATATATGCATATATATTGGTTCCTTTAGTTCCTATAAGGAGCATAGGGCCTCAACAAAGTTTCGCCATTCATTTCTACTTGGTGCAAGGTTCTTTATTTCGTTCCAGGTTTTGCCTGCTCTCAAAGCTTCTAAGTCTAGCTGTCTGCACCAAGTGTGTGCTGGTCGTCCTCTTCTTCTACTACCCTGTGGGTTCCAGTCTATAGCATTACGGGTTACGTCATCTGGAGATCTTCGCAGTGCATGGCCAATCCAGCGCCATTTCCTTCTTAACACTTCGATTTGTATTTGATTCTGATGAGTGCGTTCCCAGAGTTGTACATTGGATATCCTGTTGGGCCAAAAAAAAATTTTTAGTATTCTTCTCAGGCATTTGTTGACGAAGACTTGCAGGGTGTTCACATCTTTGTTAGCCATGTTCCACGTTTCGCACCCATAGAGAAGAACAGATTTCACACATGAATTAAAGATGTTGATTTTTGTGTGGGTGGAGATGACTGGTGATTTCCACACAGTGCTGAGTTGACCGAACGCTTGTCGGGCTTTCATAGTGCGATTCAGTACATAATCAGAAGATCCTCCGGTCGTTGTTATGATGCTACCCAAGTAGCAAAAAGTGTTGACATCCTGGATTTGAATGTTTTGGATGGAAAATGGCCTGTTACATGTGGAATTTATTCTCATGGCTTATGTCTTAGGAATATTTATTTTGAGGCCTGCCTTTGCAGCTTCTGACTCTACCGTTTTTAGGCTTTCTAACATATCGGAGTGACTATGTGTTAGAAGGCATATGTCGTCGGCATAATCAAGATCGGCCAAACGCTCGCCAAGTCCCCACATTATGCCTCTGTTGTTGGCCGTTGCATTTTTCATAACGATGTCCAGCACAACTTTACAAAGTAACGGTGACAATATGCAGCCTTGACGCACACCCGCTTTTACAGAAACTTTGTCGCTTTTTGAGTTTTGGTGTAGTATACGACAATTTGCGTTTCTGTACAACTCCTGAATGATTTCAATTATTATTCTAGGATCGCCTTGACAGGTCAGTGCTTTCCAAATGGCATCGTGTGAAAGTGTGTCAAAAGCTTTTTCGAAATCTATAAAGACTAGGTAAAGGGGCGATCTCCATTCGACTGACTGCTCAATTATAATACGGAGGCTGTTTATATGATCTAAGCAAGACTTTTGTGATCTAAAACCCGCCTGTTCACAACGAAACTCTTTGTCAAGGGAGTCAGAAAGTCTTCTATTGATAATATTAGCGATTATCTTGTTTATCATGCTTAGAAGTGTTATTCCTCTCCAGTTTCTACACTCTGTAAGATCACCTTTCTTCGGTATGTTGATGATCAGGCCCTCTTTCAATTCGTCGGAAAGCTCATTGTTGTCCCACAATCTTTTTACCACATTCTGGAGCAGGAAGGCACTTGTTTGGGGGTCTACTTTTAACAGCTCAGGATTGATATTGTCAGGTCCTGGAGCCTTGTGGTTTTTAAGGGCGTGTATAGCGTCAACTATTTCTTCTACTGTAGGGGTGGATACGGGTATGTCGGCCCTCTCGGTATGGGTAGTGCAATTGCATATTGGATGTGGTATGTGCATGTCCAATGACAGCATGTTGGCATAATGATGTGTCCAAATTTGAAGCTGGGTATTTTTTGAGGTGATAAGATCGCCGTTGCTGTTTCGTAACGGTTTTGACGAGTTGAATTTTTTACTAGTAAGTTTCTTTATTGTTTTGTATAATGTGCAGTTTTCACAACACAAGTGACTGAACGTGTAGTAAAATTTGTATGGAAAACACTCAAAAAACTGAGTGCTTTTCATATAAATTTTACTACACGTTCAGTCACTTGTGTTGTGAAAACAGCACATAAGTCTCGTGTTCTACCTGACTCGGCTGCAGTTTGTGCTTCTGTGTCATGGTTTTCCACCCGTTTACGTTTGTCTCTACGCGCGCTACGCTTAACTTCTCTGTCAATAAAACTGTAGTTGGCCTGGAGTCTGGATTTTTCCAAGCTTGTTCTGGCATTATTCATTTGAGACTTGATTTCTTTTCTCGTGATTATGAAATTCCACGTTGTATCGGATATCCACGGCTTTCTTTCGGGGATTTTGTATCCAATATGTTTTGCTGCAGCATCACATATAAGGTCCCTCACATTTTCAAATTCGTCAGTAAGATTTTGGTTGGTTTCTGCTGAGTTTCTCAAGGCCTGGGTGTAGGTAGTTTTGACGTTGGGGTCATTTAGCTTCTGGACATCAAATTTTCTGTGGGTTTGAATACCCGTCTTCACCGCCGCAACTCTTAATCTGATGGTACCCACAAGGAGATGGTGGTCACTGGAACAGTCAGCACATAAAATGGAAACTAATTAATATGTATTTTATTTATTATGGATATAAATACTGAGTAGTTAGTTATTATTGGGAATGTTGATGTTGGGTCAACAATATAATTTTTTTTAAAGGATATTATACTAGTTTTTATGAAAAGATAAGCACATTGCTTCAATAGCCGAATAGTTTTCTTCCCCCCTTAAGACTTGGGAAGATACAAAGTTTCCTTTTCTTACGTGTTGTGCAGTGTTTTGCTTGGTCAAGGACCTTCCGCATCCGACGAGCGTAGCCCCTTAAAACTTTCCAAGCACAGACCACGGCAAAACAAAACAAACCATAATTTCCTTTGGAAATAAAGATTTAAAAATTTACAGAAACAGTTTATTTATTCTTGTAAACTCGGCTACTAACGATGCACCGCGTTCCATGTACGCTTTAACCCTCAGTTTCGTGCTTGTATGGATAGAAAACAGAAATGTCATCCGCATAAATAAATAGTTTACCAGAAAGTTCGAGATTTTTTATGTCGTTTAAATACATATATTGTAAACACTGCCTTGTGACACACCATATTTAACATCACTTAACAAACTTTTTTGATTGTTAATTTGAACAAACTGCTTACGATTTGTAAGATAATTTTTTATAAGCGAAAGTTCTCTTCCACAGATACCATAATATTTTAGTTTCCTGAGCAGAATTTCGTGATCAATCAGATCGAAGGCTTTCGAAAAGTCATAAAAAATTCCTGCTACGCCCCTATTTCTTGATCTATACCCTTACAAATAAATTTTACTACATTTACAACCGCTTCTTCGGTGCCACATCCTTTTCTAAAACCATATTGATAATCGAGCTTTATTCACCATCATGACAATATGTTCGTTAAAAATTTAATTTACAATCAAGGAGAACTCCTAAGTCATTATCATTCCAATTTCGGGAAAATCGCATATGTTTGCACTTTTTTAAATTTAGACCCATCAGGTTTATATTGCACCAATCATAAAATTTGTTTAAATCACGTTGTAAATGTTTGCCCTCTGAGATATTATTATGACTTAGAAAAATCTTCACATCATCAGCATACATTAAAACATTGCAAAATTTTATTACACTCGGTAAATCGTTTATAACAATAGAAAATAAAATCGGTCCCAGGTGGCTCCCTTGAGGAACTCCAGATTTCACGATAATAATTTTAGAGGTGGCATTATTGAAGATTACACGCCGTTTCCGACCTGTTAGGTATGATCTGATCTGTATATTCAAAATGAAATCTATTATTAATTTGACATAATGTTCTTAAAGAATTGCAAGAATCTATAGTAATATTTTCAACTTGCAACTTTATTTCTGATATTGTTTGCAAAAAATCCCTGTTTAAAAACACAGCTTTTTGACGATCATCAAGAATTGTTTCATTATTAGAATCTCTAACAATAGTAGATTTTTTTTTGGATTTCTACCAAGTGTTGTATTTAAAAACTTCCGACATCGTTTCGGATCATGTTGTAATTCACTTAAATTGTCTTTGTAGTAAATGTTAATAGATTCATTACACGCTCGGTTTATTACATTACTTATCCTTTTAAGTCTATTGTCTATATCTGACTTGCTGGGTTTTTTTCTTCGTTGTATTAAAAGTTTTTTCTTATATAAAATCAATTTTTGTAAATTTCCATTTATCCATGGAATAATTTCTTGTTTAATCAAGTTCTTATGTGGTTTTACAATAGTAGATCTTTCAATAGCATCGCTGACACATGATATTGACAATGTTATATCCTCAGATGGGTCTCCCGTTGCATACATACTTTGTTGAACTAGGCAAGTAACTTACGCAACTAACTTGCCGAGTCTGAAAGGGGTCTAACATTTTTATGCAATTACAAAAATCAACTTAGGAAATTTTCATGTTGTTTTTGTAAACATTGTAAAACTGGGGGGGGGATATTCGTAAGTGGGATTATTCTTAAAGATTTTAATTTGTGCCTTGTTCCAGCAATTATTTATTTTATCTTAAGATAAGTATACACTTAAATTTTAAGTTCAATTTGTTTAAAATTGTTATGTAGAGTTTTATTTTAACTCCACTGTGTGCATTTTACGTTCATTGAAAAATATTTATTATGCCTAAAAGCAGACTTTATATTGAAAAAATGTTGTAATAATTAGTACAAGAAGGCAGGGTTGTCAGATTTTTTTGAGCTCCATCGCCAAACCTGATATCAGAAATCGCCAAACCTCAATTTTGTTCAGTTTTTGTAACAATTTTATTTTAACAAATTTATTTTTCTTTTTTTTTTTAAATTAAATTTTGCATACAAAAAAAGCAAGTATAATTTTGCAGCCAAAAATCGCCAAAAACTAAAAAAAATACAAAAAAGTCGCCGAAAGTAAATTTAGGTTTGTTTCTCTTTTTTTTAAATAACATAAAATGAAGATCATACATTCGGTTAAAAAACAAAAATTAAGAACACAAGTCTATAAGATCGTTCATTACAGCCTCACCGATTTTTGACCTATTAGAATTAAATAGTGACTGAATATAAAATTCTCTTAAAATGATAACAAAACAAAAATCATGTGACAAAAAGTTGCAAGGTTTTTTTATCCCAGTGACGCACGTGTGTTATACGTACTGAAATACGTATGCTATACTTTGTGTGTACGGGGTACTCGGAAGTGTATATACGTTTTTCGTTTACTTTTATATAGAACATGGCCGCTTTTTCATTGCTTACCATCAACCCACAAAGTGTACGAGAAAGTAAACGAAAAACGTATATACACTTCCGAGTACCCCGTACACACAAAGTATAGCATACGTATTTCAGAGAAAGTGTGTTACACTCAATTCTATACCACGATTAGCTTACTTCCT
Organism: Pollenia labialis; assembly: GCA_949318255.1. Taxonomy (NCBI): domain Eukaryota; kingdom Metazoa; phylum Arthropoda; class Insecta; order Diptera; family Polleniidae; genus Pollenia; species Pollenia labialis. The sequence goes on from OX439143.1 coordinate 58,515,498, forward strand.
CTCTGCCTGTAGTACTGTTTCATGTACATTGTACAATATGAAGTAAGTGAAAGCATACTCTGTGTTACAATTCCACTTACAATTCTGAGTACTCGGAATATTAGTCACTGGGATGTTATTAATGATAACACAAAATGACAAACTGTTAAAAAGTTGCTGAAATAATCACCCTACGACTGTTTGGTAATAGATTGAAGGAAATAAGTTCACGTTCTCTTTAGTCTTTTACCAAACAGTCGTAGGCGTATTTAAAATACTCCAAACACAATAAGGGTGAATATAAATGGTAAAAATAGCCAAGTAAATCGCCAGTTATATCAAAAATCGCCATAAAAGTCTGTTACGCTCATTTAGTTTTAGAAAGAAAAAAAATTCATTTTTAGTAAAAAGGGCTAAGTGGCATGGAAAAGATTTTCTCCGGCTAGTTCTTAGGTAGATTTAGTTCTCTACCCGTATCACTAAAGCGTAAGCATATTAAATACTCTGTTCATGCCTTACAAAATACCACAGAGTATGAAAAAAATACTAAAAAAAACAATTCTGCAAATATCTAATTTACCTACTTGTAGTAAAAAAAAAACATGGCAAGATATCATGCCAGTAGGGTACAATTTTCCCACCCGATTGTTAAACGCCATGACAGAATAAATACCCATAATATACATATTTTTGTCCCAAAAAAAAAATTTATTTACCTTTGTTTCAGTTATCCTTCCCAATCAGAAAAATTTATAGTTTCATTTTAAACGTAATTAACAAAAAGATTTATTAATATAAAGAAACTCATAGTTAAGCAATATAATATAATATAATTAGAATATAGGAACAAAATAAAAATAAAAAAAAGCAAACATTACTTAGAGCGCAATATCATAGTGAGAAAAATATTCTTTTACTTATTATGAAAGGAACAAAATGGAAACGGACCGACAGAACAATTTGTAATAATGATAATTGATAAAGATGTATGAAATAAATTTAAATTTGATTTTGTTTTTTTCTTTTTATATTATTACTCACATACTATTCACACTTGATGCATTCCAAATTCATATTGTCTCATTGATGATGGGCCCAGCAATCAGGAGTACATGAAGAAGTTGTTGTTTAATTAAAAAAAATAATGTAGACAATAAGTAAAGAATAAATCAAGAGCAAAAATATTAAAAAAAAATTAGTAGAAAAGATATTTTATACACCTAAGAAAAATAATTAGTAATTATATGTAGTTTTTTCCCTTTTTCCATATGGTAAATCGAACTTAAATTTACATTCTTAAAAATAATACAACACGGTTTTTTTTTGTTATTATAGCCTTTACCTCAGGTGGAAAAGGGTATATATAAGTTTTTCATTCCGTTTGTAATTTCTACAATATTGATCTTAGACCCTATAAAGTATATATATTCTGGGTCCTTATGGGGAGAGAAGTTGATTTAACTATATCCGTACGTCTGTCCGTTTGTCCGTCTCACGTTTGATATGTGTTTTCCGGAGACTCCAGACATTTATGTCACATATAGTCTACCATCGGTTGCTATTGAAATTCAGCAAGATCGATCCACAAATGGCTGAGATAAGAGCAAATAACCACGACTACCTCTAATATTTTCCAAAAATTCCTTGTGGTTGTTGTAATTTTATTACTTTTTGCTGTATATCTGGGGAACGGCAAAAGCCAAAGTTTCCACATTAGGTACACACATTAAGATAGCCTACAAAATGTGGGCGGGATTGGAGAAGTGGGCGTGGTACCTCCATAAGTCCTATGGATATGACTTATGTATATACCAAAATATCGAAAATTTTTAGTAGAACATATTTTATAAAAAATTCAGAAAAATCGGTTCAGATACAAAAAATTATGACCAAAATTAATTTTTTTTTTAAATACCCACTTTCGGGAATCATAGATCTCCCAGAGTCCAAGCTTTATAACACAAGTAAATGGTAAATTCCTTCTTAAACACGTCAATATATTAATCTGTCAAATCGGTTAAAAAATGGCTGAGTTATGAGCAAAAAACCACGACTACCTCTAATATTTTCCAAAAATCCCTTGTGGTTGTTGTAATTTTATTACTTTTTGCTGTATATCTGGGGAACGGCAAAAGCCAAAGTTTTTAAATTAGGTACACACATTAAGGTAGCCAATACACACCATCCTACAAAATGTGGGCGGGATTGGAGAAGTGGGCGTGGTACCTCCCGTACAAAAAAAATTAAAAATTGTATAAAAACCTAAATTTTAGGGCTGCTATATGTCCTATGGATATGACTTATATACCAAAATATCGAAAATTTTTAATAGAACATAAACCAAAAAACCACGACTACCTCTAATATTTTCCAAAAATCCCTTGTGGTTGTTGTTTTTTTTTTTGTTTGTGCTTTTATTCGAACGTGTTGAATGTTAGGCATATCAAACACACACATGTTTGTACATGATTGGTCGCTTAAATTGAAAAATACGTACATACCTACATATTTAACAAACAAAGTGACGGAATATATTCTACTTTAATTCTTTATTTGCAAAAGCGTTAATGGCTGAGTTGTCTGGGCGGTTGGTCAACGCAGCGTTGTTAGTAGTTGCCGGGGTTCAAACCTCGGAATCCACCTTTTCAAAAAAAATTTTTTTTTACTTTTTTTATCTTCTAAAAACGATTTTAAAACAATTCAGCAATTTTTGATTTTTTTGACAATGTAAATATTAATCGTTCGCTTAACTTACATGTAAAACAAAAATCATATTCTATACCTATTTGTTTTTTTTTTTATTTAATTTGTTTATGTCCTAAAAACGATTTTAAAATTACCTATTAAGCTTTTCGATATTTTCATTTTATTGGCAATGACGCAGTGTTTTATTTTATTTCGGCAAGCATATACCTACATATGTTCATAAAAAGTTGTATGTTATTTAATTAAATCCATACTAACTAGTAGGTTAACCTAGCTATTTCAAAGTCATACATATGTATGCACATGAGTATGTATGATCCCGGTGGCGAACGTCATGATGATTCAATCATGAAACATACTGATAATGTTAAATAATCAATGACATATGCTGAATTTTCTTTAGCGTCATACATGAATTTTTTAAGCAATTGTCCAAAATATCATAGACGACTAGGACTGATTTTGTTCGTTAGGCTTCCGCGTATTAGTGAGTCCTAACAGACAATATCATCGATATTCAGACAATGTTGTCAAGTTTCAATATACATACTTCAATGCGGTGATAAACAAGAAAATAACATACATACATACATATATTTAATAATCCGTTATTCAACCATTAAAGAATAGCAGACAAATTTCAGCAGAGTTCCGTTTTATATCGAGTGATAACAGACAATGTCGATTTCTTTCAACTTTCATAGAAATTGCGCCTTGAGACCCAGTTTGTCAGGAGGAATCATAGATGAAAATATCAACTTGAAAAAGTCGCTCAAAAAACGCCACCGGGATTGAGCAAAAGTTATTTATGTATAAAGGCATTGCTTTCGTAATTGTTGTTATTGCATTTTATTTGTTATCTCTTATTGCAATGCTTTTAGGTATTGTTGTTATTGTGTTTCGTCTAATAAGCTGTTGCTACGTTAATCTCTTCTTGCATTTCTCTTGGTTGCGGTTTTTGTTGTTGTTTTTTTATAATCTTCACCACAAGTGGTGGATTTAAATGTGTTTTTTACGCATACACATGTGTGTATGTTCATAAAATTCTCTCAATATATTTTAATTTAACGCTTCTTCAATAAAACCGTTCGTAGCTGAGTTGTCTAAGTTCTCGCTTAAGCCTCGTAAGATTGCGAGTTCAAGTCTCAAAAATAAATTTTTTTTTTATTTTTATTAAATTTTTTTATACACGATTTTAAGATTAAATAAAAATTTATTTAACGAATTTCAAACATCAACTTTGGCAAAAGAGGAAACGGACTTAGATATATACATAAATTTTTTGAATTTGTCATATTCTTCGGCATGACGAAATGAAAAGTTGGCGGTGCTCAATTTATATTTATTTATATCTAAAGAACAATATTTATATGTACAGTAGTCCATTCTGCTTAAAGGCCAAAAACGGATATAAGCCAAAACTGTCATATTCACATGCAGATTTTTTCGAATTTCATACAAATTATTTGTCCTAAGGTCCATTTCGCATGTAGTCCATTTTCGTTTAAAAGCCACATTTTCTTAGCATACGAATATAATTCTTTATGCAAAAATGTTCGCTTATAGTCCATTCTGATTTTAATATTTTTTTAATAAACTTGTTACATGTTTTTATTTACATTTCTGGTAACTATTATAAATACCAAATTTCGCAATTTATATTTCATAACATGGTGTCTTCATCTGACCATTTTTGTTTTTATTGTATTATTTTTTGTTTTAACTATTGATTTAAATTAAATCAAAATTTGGTTATGTTTTAAATAAACTTTTGTTTTGTTTAAAAAAGAGCAGTTTTATTGAAGAAAATAATTTGTATAAAGTCCAAAATGTGGATTATACACTTATAAGCCATTAAATGGCTTATAAAAAAAAATCGGTTATAGTCCAAATTCACTTATAGTCCACAAAAGTTGTGCAACTATAGTAGTGGACTATAAGCGAAAAGTACGTATAACTTTTTGTTGTTCTTACATACGATACGGGATAGCCGAATTTAGCACTCTTATTTGTGTTTTTGTTATTTAATTTTATTACATGTTATTTTTATTTTATTTTATTTTTATTTATTTTGTATACCTTTCACCACAGCTGAAAAAGTGTTTTTACATACAAGTTTGTAAAGATCTTAGACCCTATAAAGCATTCATATGTATGTGTATATTCTGGGTCCATATGAAGAGTGAAGTTAATTTAACGATGTCCGTGCAAAAACATATTTACGCATTGTGGGTTCGTTGTGTTGTTGATTTTTTTTATTTAAACTTTTAAAAAAGCTCACACTCATGCGTGCCTTTAGATTTTAAAGTTTAGACAAAAACACTCTAAAGCTGCGATAGGCAACCTATTCTCTTACATTTTGCTATTGCATGCACTGCATGTATTTTACATATCGTCGCCTTAATATGCAAACCTGCTAAATACACTTTTAAGGTAAACTCAGATTTTGATGCCGTGTGGTAGATAAACATACCCCTCATTCACCAGCATGCATGCAGATTTTCTTCAATTTGAGTCTTGCAGTGTGTTAAACCAACTATAAAGTTGGATTTTCTCTTAAGCTGCGGATATGAAATATACAAAGTTTTTTGTCTCTACTGCAAAATTTACTGAAAGGGAGTTAGGAGTTTTGCATATTAAGCCGACGATATGATGTTGTTAAGTTTAATCCTATTTAATACAAGAGAGTAAGAATCAAGGCGAATTTTGACTATGCGACTTGTGCCCAAATTGGGGATTTTTTTTTGTAATTGGGGTTAAAATTCCCAGGGAATTTTTTGGGGAAAAACACTTTTTGCGCTGGGGATTTTTGGGGATAATATATTATTATAAATTCCTTTTTTCCAATGGTCAAGATTTGGGCTCAAACTTTAGTATTTTGTGCGGTTTAAAACTTTTTTAAGAACTTGTTTATACTTAAGTTATGTGTACATTATTGGGGGATTCACAAGGTATCATAAAGTCATGTGTCTTAAAATAATAACATGAAAAATAGGACTGTTGTGAACAACCGCTCATAATTCAGTGTGCTATTTTGAATTTAAATCAACTGATTTAAAACAAATATAAAAAATAAATATTTACCTAACATCAAAATGTTTTTTAATTCTAATCCATGAATTAATAAATTATATAAGATCTTACCTGACTATTTTTCATTTTTCAGACGCAAATCACAAATAAATTTTATTTTGTTTGATATTCAAAAAGGCAGAGTCTTAAGCCGATCTAATTTTATGCCGCAAGTGATTTGTTGCAAAAATTGCTAGCCGCAGGTTAAATTCGGATGTTAGCCGGCTACATTTTACCATCAACGGCGACGACTTACAAAAACTACTGCGGCTCGGCTCAGCCGTTCAGCGCAGGCCTCTTCGGATTAATTAGTGCCGGTTCACACAAGTCAAGACTTGACGAGTCAAACTTGTTTACAAAGCATCCATTATAAAATGTTAGAACATTATGAAAATATAACACGACAGCACACCTAGTGAATACCCCATATGTGTATTTGTCATATTTCATTATTTTCCCCTTCACCACAATTAGTTGTGAAGAGGTCATAGCTGTGAGTTTGTCATTCCGTGTGAAACTTTTTTACTATTCATCTCATTCCTCATAATGTATATATATTTTGGCTCGTTGTGTAATTCTAAGTCAATTTAGCCATGTCAGTCTGTCTTTCCGTCTGTTGAAAACACGCTCACTTTCGAAAAACTCAAAAGAAGTGAACAAACTTGGTGTCAAATTGCTTTTAGTTATCGCAAGCAGTTCGGGAATGAAATCCAGCAAAATCGGTTCAGTAGGATCAAAGCTATGAATCTAAATGTTAAACCACCACCTTAAACAATTTATAATTTTGTTACAAAAACGAACATAAATGGTGGAACAATGCACGGAATGATAAAAAGTTTTGCAAAAATTCGTTCCACTCGACTGGAAATTACACTGTAAAATTTCGTGAAGATTGGTCCATAATTTAATAAAGGCTCCATATAAACCCAACTCCCAAATAAAACTATAATTAATAATGCTACCAGAATAAAATAAAATAAATACTTCACAGTTTTATAGGACTAGAAATCACACTAATAAATTTCGCGATGATCGGTCCATTATTTACTTTAGGAGCATATAAAGCCCACTCTGGTTAATTAATTAACGACTAATGGTTAATAAATCACTGATGGTTTAAACGCTGGTTTAGTTGAACTAAACTTGAATTATTATGACGTTTAAGACCAACAACTATAAATCATAACGACAAGCTAGTTGATTTACGTGGATATAATATTTTTCGATGTGACCGTGATGGCAAGGCAGGTGGTGTTGCAATCTACATAAAGGATAACGTTTCTAGCAAAATTGTTCAGACATTCAAAGCTGAAAATGATGTGGAATATATTTTTATAGAACTGAAATCAAAAAATTAAAAATTGCTACTTGGATGTGTGTACAGACCAGATAAAAATATTAAATTTGATTCTCTTATAGCTGCACTAGAATTTCTGTCTGTATCTTATTCTAATATAATTTTATCAGGTGATTTCAATGGCAACTTATTAACACATTCTGGCTCTTATCTTTGTTCCGTCATGACTTCATTTAATTTATTTGCTGTAAATAATTCCAGACCCACACACTATACCACATCTTATACTACCCTGCTGGATCTTTTTTTTGTTAATAACAAATGTAATGTTATGCATTATGAGCAACTAGCAGTACCAGTTTTCTCTAAACATGATCTTATATTCATGTCTTATAATTTTAATGTTACTAAATACCACCAAAAATTCTCCTTCCGAGACTATAAAAACATAAACATGTCATCACTACAAGAATAATACCTCTTGGAATTATATTTACTATATTCCAACTGTCAATGACCAAGTTAATTTCCTTAATAACACTATTCTTCATTTATTTAACAAACATGTTCCGCTTAAAACAAAAGAAGTAAAATGCAGAGCAAGACCATGGTTTTCCTCTGAAATAAAACTGTTAATAGAACGTCGGGATAACTTGTACCATAGATGGAAACGCTACAGAACCAGTGCCTCACTTCAAGATTTTCGTTCAGCTAGAAAGGCAGTTGTTTTCAAAATCATGCATGATAAAAGAATATACTGTGGGAATAAATTCTACACAGCAATTGATACAAAGCATACATGGAAGCAAATAAAGGACATTGGCATTCTTGGAAAGCAGTTTCGCACTAATGATGTGGATGTTAATGCTCTGAATGAGAAATTCGTTAACATTTTACAACCTCCGGTACAACCCAATTTCTATGATCGGATTTCTCTCGTTGATCCGTTAAACCCTGAAAATCTATTTTACTTTCAATGCTTCAGCTTAACAGACATAGTTGAGGGTTTCCGTGCTGTTACATCTAACGCAGTTGGTCTAGACGATATACATCCACGTTTTATAAAACTAATTTTACCATGGATAATTTGTTATGTCAATCACCTTTTTAATACAATTGATACTACAAGCACATTCCCAGCTGAATGGAAGTATGCCAAAGTTATTCCAGTACCTAAAGCTGATAAAGAATACCGGCCCATTTCTATCCTTCCTTATCTCTCTAAGGTTTTTGAACGCCTTTTACACAAGCAAATTACTAAATACATTTATGAAAAAACTCTTCTAACTGATAGACAGTCTGGATTTAGATCAAAACATAGCTGCACAACAGCTCTTACAGAAGTAATCGAAAATATACGTAGTAATTTGGATGATAGTCAAGTAACTTTCCTGGTTTTGCTAGATCATTCAAAGGCTTTTGACACAGTTGAACACCAAATGCTTCTAATCAAACTTAAAAGAATGTTTTACTTTTCTTCACCTGCTTCTAAGTAAATATCATCATACCTGTCTAACAGGCTTCAATCGGTTGCTAATAATGGAGCAGTTTCTGACCCACTAATACTTTCGAGAGGTGTCCCACAAGGCTCCATACTTGGTCCACTTCTATATTCACTATATGCTAATGATTTACCCGGACAAATTCAGCACACTCGTATACGGATGTATGCAGATGATGTTCAGCTATATCTAAGTTGTCCAAAAACATCAGTTCGGCATAAAGTCAATGAGCTTAACAACGACTTAAAAAGAATCCTCAATTGGGCATCAGCTAATGGTTTGCGACTTAATCCCAAAAAGTCTAAGTGTTTAATAATTTGTAAGCTTGGGGAAGAACATATGGTATGCTAAGAAGTCTATGGTCTAGTCATCACTTTACACCACCTAAGATAAGAATGTTGTTAGCTAAAACATACTTAATACCTACACTCCTTTACTCATCGGAAATATTTGCAAGCTGTAGCAGTAATGACAAGAGGAAAATGAATACAACATTTAATAACATAACTCGCTATATATTTGGTATAAAAAGATTTGAGAGTGTGTCCTTGTACACTAAACGTATCTTTGGTATCTCTCTTGATGATTATTTGAAGCTGAAAAATCTTGTTTTGTTACACAAAATTATAACAACTAGAGAGCCCAGCTACTTGTATGAAAAACTAACATTTACTTCTTCACCCATAAATAATTCAATCAGAACTTTTAAGTATCGAGATGCAGCATCTTCTCATCAATTTTTTATTTTCACAATTTATCTCTGGAACCATCTTCCCACAAACATACAATTCACTAGCAACGCAATAAAGTTTAAAAAATTACTAATGGAATACTACCTTTAGAATGTTTATTATGTAACTGCTAAAATTTAGTATATTTATTATTATTAATGCTAAAATTATGAATGTTCAATTTGTTTTAAATGTTTGATCTTCTAATATGTATTTAGGTTTAAGTCCAATCTTTGTGTAAAATTTTCATTAATATTTAATAACTAATCGGATTCTAATACTGTAATTTATAAGATACTGTATCTTGTTGTATTAGAAAGGCACCAAAATAAATACAAATACAAATGTTGTTAAAAAAATAACATGAGGCAGCACTGCGAAAAATCTTATCAAATTCATATGGTCTGTATTGGTTATTTAAACCACAGAGCATTCAGAGATGAAAAAATTACGTTGATAACTGCCCAAATCATTTGTGTGGGCAGCTTTCGAAGAAAATGAAAGTAAACGTTTTGTGGTAGTGAAGTGGCAATGTGTTACAACAGGCCGTCGCAATCAACACAAATTGCGTAATCAAAACAAAAATGCAAAAAGGGCAGCTTTCGAAGACAAAGACAGAAAAACACAATATTTCCTGTCTCGTGACGCCTCTGTGTGCTCTGTGGCTTAAACGCTCAATTATATGCGTTTAACTGCCCGTCTATACCAGAGATAATTATTGCGACATATATTGCAGTAAATGTCAATGGATCTGAAGACAATGTAAACATTAATTATGTAAATAATACACGCCTAAACTGCAACGCTGTTTCAAAAAACTGAATTACGAAAGTCTTCAATATTAAAATAAATGGTTTTTTTACCGTTATGTTCGCACGGCATCTTGAATTAAGTTGTTTTCTTTTTGAATTACAAATACGAATTACGCTGTTCAAACCGCATCTTCTTAATTCAAGAACTATTCTTTTTACATTTATGAACATTTTTGCTTTGAAAATTAATACAAAACCAAGCAACAATTTAAAATGTCTCGTTTTTAATAATTCCTATTTTGTTTCTTTATTTGTTGTTTAAAATTTCACAAAAAAAACCTTTTTACAATTTTATGCAAGGCAAATTCATATTACATGAATTCGCCTTGAGTTTATGTTTTTAGGGCGATTTGGATTAATAACTCTTATCCTCCTAAACGGATTTGGCTGATTATCAATCTCTTGTTAGTAAAACTAGAAACGATTCGATGCCGAAATTGGTCTTTTTCTTTGACTTCCCAATAATAAGACAGTAAAGTGAGTGAACAAACTCTTAGCAAATTTATAAAAAAAAATAACATTTCAAGGGCCACGGCATTTCCTTCCCAGTTTTTATATGCGTTGAATAAAGCGCTTTTTGTGTCAAAAAATGTATTGCTTCAAAGTGGGAACTCAAAATATAAAATTCAAGCCTTCGGTAAGCGAAACGGTAAGATTTCTTCCTTACAAACCTGCTTCGTTGGAAGTTCAAATTTTATTGGGTTGTAGTGCGCGTGTTTTCAACAGACGGACAGACAGTTGGACACGGTTAAATCTACTTAGAATTAAACATGCACCCAAAATATACATATATACTTTATAGAGTCTTAGATAAATATTAAAGTTTCACACGGAGTGACAAACTAAGTAAACCCTAACTCACCTATAATGCTGAAGGTTATAAAAATAAGAAAAATGGTTGAAAGCTTAAAAAATATACAAAATTTTTTTATTGTGATTAAAATAAAAATAACCAATATTGTTGTTCCAAAAAAATTACTCAAGTGTGTTGGTAATGAAACATTAATTAGAATAAATAAACAAAATAAATAAGCTAATTAATTGTAAATGAAATTAAATAAATAGTTTTTAAAAAAAATATATTAAAAATTTCATATATCTGACTTTATTTTAAACTAATAAAAGCACCCTAAAAATCCCCTTTTCTTTCCTTCTCTACCAAGTTGGTTTTTGTTTGTGATAAATTTTTTAGTGTCCCAAGTCGAAAATAAAATTCGACAATAGAGACAGTTGTGTAAATAAAACTAAATTACTTGAAATTTACAAAAAGTTTCGTTTTAAAAATTATTTGTTTGGATATAAAACAAAAATCAACAAAATTACTTAAAAAATTAAAATGTTCATACAAAGTACAGTAGCAAACCTATCCGAATAATTAAAAACGCCATAGTGCTGACTATAATTCCATTTCAGTTATAAAGAAAACATCTTCAAAAAGCTGCCTTTAACCCATTCCTGCCTAATAGGTTTTTCAATACGCAAAGAAAAAATAAACACAGCAAAGATATTCTAGAAAAGGCCAGATAAGAGAAAATTGCTGCAACATACATTTTTATTGAAAAGTAAATATTGATTAACCTGAAAAAATTAAAAGAGTAGAATTGATTGGTTTTTGCATTAGTTAGTTCTCATCCACATTATGAAACATTTGCTGCGAAAACTTTATTCCAATTATCTTTTGAAACTGCATTCGTGTCCATAGAATACCATTTTTGTTTTACCACCTTAATTTAATAAAATCGGCAAAAAATCGGCAAATTGAAAATACCTATTTTAAGTACAATAAAAGAAATTTTTAATAACAAAACAGAACAATTCAGCATTAACTTATGTTTAAAACATATAAATTAACACAAAAATCAATTTAAAATAAACTAAATTAAACTAAACCTTGTTAATTAATTTTTGAATCCCAAGAAAACTTTTATAAACTGTAGTTAATAAAGGAAATAATACAGTTTAAAAAAATATATTTATATTTTTAGACCCATTTTCACAACTTACCGATAGCTAAAGCCAGGATTTTATTGGCCGAATAAAAAGTGTTCCATTATTACAACTTTACTTTAACCTACAAGGTAAGATGAACCTTAATCTACTTTATCGTTTACTTTAGGTTAAAGTAAAGTTTTGATAATGGAACACTTTTTAAAAAGCCTTTTAAAGTCTACTTTTAGCTATCGACAAGTTGTGAAAACGGGCCTTCGACTCGCAACTGGAAAATTTTCAATAAATAGATAATAAACAAATATATTTTATACTAAGGGCAAATTATGTTTACACAAACACTCGTTTTTAAAGTTATTTTTTAACAGACAAATATTTGAGTTTCATACATAAAATAAGCTTAAATAATCTTTAGAAAAGAAAAACATTACAAATTTAAAATTTTTAAGGAACATGTTTTAGGCTGACTTGGCTTAAAATCCTTTCACATTTTCGAAAGAATGGGAAAGGAAAATACTTTTTGGAAATACACCACTTAAATTATCATGTTTTAAATCTAAATTTTTTTGCCGAAAAGTTTTCAAGTTTACTTCACCTTCTTACATTAGATTTGCTATCGGATGTACCTGCATCATCCTTGCGTATAATGTTTATGGATAATTTTTTGATTTAAATTATTTTCATTGATTGAGATTATAAAGTTTGCTAACCCTTACTCTTTTGTAAGTCTCAATTTATTTTCAAACTCACATATTCAGTATTTTATATTTTCCTTGTAGAAAAAGAGATTCTAATTGCATTGTTTTAGGTTTAAAAATCGTTAGTTAAATAAATAATTATTTGGATTTAAATCTTTCATTATTCATAGTTGAGTATTTTTAAATAAAATTTTAAATATGTAACAAGTGTTGCAGAATATTACAAGGTTGTACTAACACAAACCAAAATTTACGGTGTTTTAGGTGTCTATCGAAAAATCGGCACTTTGATAATTTAGAGGCAAAAAATCGGCAAATTTGGCAGGCCTGCATACAACTGCAAACTGCTTGTACATGAAACAAATTACACTTTTCCATTCGTCTTTCCCATTTCTTTAACAAACTCAAGGCGAATTAAATACAGGTGATGTCGAAACGCCTTCTGTTGTTTACAGGTCGAGCCTATTTGTTTTGATTTGTTAGTGTTTTGCTAAGAATGGTTAACATTTCGAGCCGTAAACACTAACAATGCAATGCAAAACCTCCTATGTTGTTTCTGTTGTTTTTGGATTGTTGTAGTTGCGACACCACCTGTAGTTGAATTCGGCTTGAACAAACTCAAATGTTTCATAATATGGATTGGGACTTATCATAAAGATGAATTAAGTTGGTTTCTATTTCCAATAATGCTTGAAAAAGTGTTGGCAAATAAAGCACAAAGCGAAAATCAAAAAAATGCTCACCCGCTTAAAATAGTTTAAGGCGTCCCTCAGCATTGTAAAAAATTTAAAAGCGATTTGTAAATTATGCAATTTTGTTTTATTTAGTTGACATGGCTAAAAATGTTTTCCACATTGGCTAAAGAACGTGAAAGCGACATAATTTGTTAGAAATGAACCAGGATAATTCTCAATTTTAAATCTGAATTTCTGGCCAAACAGTTTGTAAATGTACTTGACTTTCTTACAAAAGATTGGCAATCTGATGTACCTGCATCATTCTCAATTGGGCTTTTTTTGATTTAAATTGTTTTCATTAAAAATTAATATGAACTTAGCTTGCCACAACTTTTTTGTAAGAATCAATCTACTCTTTGGTAACCATGGGCAGTAATCGGCTCACATAAACAAAGTTATGTAAAGAGGTTAATTATCTAGATACATATTAACATCCATATGATATTTTTTTTTCTTATAGGGATTTAAAGGTCGGTCGTTAAATTGTTTAGTAATGGGATGATATATGTTATGAATACGTCCTCGCGGGAGGTCGAGAACACTAAAGGGGTGTGCAACTAAAGGTTACTCATCTTGTCAGGATAATGAGGCGGTAGTGGAATGCACACTTCCGGTCCATTATCAGTACATATAGCACGGCGTGTAAGCCCGCGGGTTCGCCCCTGGCAAGGTGGGGGCTTTACATAAATATAATTTAATACGCTTTTAAAAAGATACAAAATGTAATTTTATTTCATAAAAATATTGTGTTCAAATGCAATATAGTATTTATATGGGTACCCGGGTAACCCGGGTGCCAAACAATTTGGATAATGTTGGGTATTAACACAACGGTTAACAATTCATATGAATTTAGTTTCAGCCACTGATGTTCCAAAGTTGTAATATCTTCTACAGTGAAATCAATCATTTCTTCTTTAAAATGATCGCTTAATTTGTATTTATTAGTTTTTTAACTGTTTTCCACATAAAAAAGGTAGTATTTATTAAATTATAATAATTATTTGGAAATCGTTATCTAAGTTGACATATTAATTGAGCTATAAAATCTCGGCATGTAATTTGTGTTTGTTTTTCAATTTCAAAAGTTATGGTATCTCTTTTCGATTCCAAAAATTTTTCAAAATCGTAATTGAGGGAAAAAATTAGCTTAAGATGATTTTAATGGATCAAACTGATCAAATTTTAAAACCATTTGATATGAAAGTTCTTTTAAAAGAATGTACAGTTTCTATAGCAAAAGAGTAGGGGTTTGCATGTGCATTCAACAAAAAAAATGTGGTAGTTTTTCAAAAAAAAGATTACTTGAACATTCTTAAATTAAAAAATGCTAAAAATGCTAAATATTTAGTTGAAAAATGCTAAATCTAGCTGCAAAAATGCCAAAATGGCCACTCTGAAGTCGAGTAACCACCAATAGTTACTCGCTAATTTTCTTTTTCTCAAAAACATGTACCTGGTTTTTTATTATAGTTCGAGTAAGTGTTCATGCTTTGCTAGATCATATGTACTTTTGAAGTACAAATCCATTTGTGCAGGGGTCTAATCAGGCCTACCATATTAGCCGATTTATCGGCATTTTGCCGATTTTTTGCCTCTAAATTATCTAAGTGCCGATTTGCCGATTTTTGCTCAAAAAATGCCGATTTTTTGATAAACATCTTAACCAAAGAAACTTTTTGTTGGATTTAGTACAATTTATTAATTTTGGGTACCATTGAAATACTTGTTTCATTAAAAAGAGAGAACTGTTATTAATTTAGCGCTTTTGCTAAGAAAAAAAGGTTAGATTTGTCCTATATTATATGCAGTGTTTGTTACGTATGTTTACCCAACACACACATGTTGCAATTGTAAAGAATAAAAAAACTTGATCAAAACAAAAAAAAAATATCAGCAATTCTTTTGACAAAAGCTAAAAGAAGAAAAAAAGTTAAATTAAAAAATATAAAGTACATACTTTATATTTGAATTTGGAAATAGATTTTTACTTACAAAAAAGTTGAGGCAAGTTAAATTCAAAATTCACTTTTAATGAAGAAACTTAAATCAAAAAATGATTTTTATAAGCGCATTTAAGGATGACCCAAGTTCATCCGATAACCAATCTTTTGTAAGAAAGTCGAGTAAATTAACAAACTTTTTGGCAACAAAATTTAGATTTAAAAGTGAGAATTCTCCTGGTTCATTTCCAACAATTTCACATTCTTCCGCCAATGTGGAAAAATGTTAACCTAAATAAAACGAAATTTTATTGTACCATGCAAATTATTCTTTGCATAGAATTCATCATTCCAAAAATTATTTAAAATTTTAAACTATTTTCATGATGATATTAAAATTAAGGATTTAATAAAAATGTCAAGCTAATATGATTCTAATACAAATACATTATAAGCCTCTAAATAACTGAGATGTATCTAATTGGTATACAAATTGCTTCGTTATCAATTAAGGAGAACAGTTTTAAAACAATTTTTTCTAATTTTATTTTAATGGGGGTAGCGAAGCTCACCGGGCTTAGCTAAATTTGCATAACATTTTGTTTACCAAATATGTATAGTTTTTATTGACTCCCGAAACTGTTCTTGGAAATATGAGTAATAATATTAAATAAAATTATTAGTTTGGTAAATTTTTTCATTTTTTGTTTATTATACCCTTCACCTCAGGTGGAAAAGGGTATATATAAGTTTGTCATTCCGTTTGTAATTTCTACAATATTGATGTACATATATTCTTATGGGGAGAGAAGTTGATTTAACGATATCCGTCCGTCTATCCGTCTGTCCGTCTTACGTTTGATATGTGTTTTCCGGAGACTCCAGACATGATAGCGGCTAGGTTGTTTTACATTTGTGTCACATATAGCCTACCGTCGGTTGCTATTGAAATTCAGCAAGATCGATCCACAAATGGCTGAGTTATGAGCAAAAAACCACGACTACCTCTAATATTTTCCAAAAATCCCTTGTGGTTGTTGTAATTTTATTACTTTTTGCTGTATATCTGGGGAACGGCAAAAGCCAAAGCTTCCAAATTAGGTACACACATTTAGGTAGCCCATACACACGATCCTACAAAATGTGGGCGGGATTGGAGAAGTGGGCGTGGTACCTCCCGTACAAAAAAAATTAAAAATTGTATAAAAACCTAAAATTTAGGGCTGCCATATGTCCTATGGATATGACTTATATACCAAAATATCGAAAATTTTTAGTAGAACATATTTTATAAAAAATTCAGAAAAACCGGTTCAGATACAAAAAAGTTATGACCAAAACTAATTTATTTTTTAAATACCCACTTTCGGGAACCATAGATCTCCCCGAGTCCAAGCTTTATAACACAAGTAAATGGTAAATTCCTTCTTAAACACGTCGGTATATAAATCTGTAAAATCGGTTAAAAAATGGCTGAGTTATGAGCAAAAAACCATGACTACCTCTAATATTTCCAAAAAATCTCTTGTGGTTGTTGTTTTTTTGTTTGTGCTTTTATTCGAACGTGTTGAATGTTAGGCATATCAAACACACACATGTTTGTACATGATTGGTCGCTTAAATTGAAAAATACGTACATACCTACATATTTAACAAACAAAGTGACGGAATATATTCTACTTTAATTCTTTATTTGCATAAGCGTTAATGGCTGAGTTCTCTGGGCGGTTGGTCAAAGCAGCGTTGTTAGTAGCTGCCGGGGTTCAAATCCGGCATCCACCTTTTCAAAAAAATTTTTTTTTAACTTTTTTTATATTCTATAAACGATTTTAAAATAATTCAGCAATTTTTGATTTTTTTGACAATGTAAATATTAATCGTTCGCTTAACTTACATGTAAAACAAAAATCATATTCTATACCTATTTGTTTTTTATTTGATTTGTTAATGTCCTAAAAACGATTTTAAAATTACCTAGGTATAAAGCTTTTCGATATTTTTATTTTATTGGCAATGACACAGTGTTTTATTTTATTTCGGCAAGCATATACGTACCTACATATGTACATAAAAAGTTGTATGTAATTTAAATAAATCCATACCTACTAACTAGTAGGTTAACCTAGCTATTGCAAAGCAATACATATGTATGCACATGAGTATGTATGAATGAGCAAAAGTTATTTATGTATAAAGGCATTGCTTTCGTAATTGTTGTTGTTGCATTTTATTTTTATCTCTTAAGCTGAAGGTCCACACCACGCGTTCATGCGTAGATGCGTATGATACTTTCTATGCATTTTATGCGTTTCTAAATTCAAGTTACATGCCATGCGTTTTATGCGAAAAATTTTTTTTTTTTATCAGCTGTTGTGCTAATATGTTTATCAATTAAAAGCAATTTTGCCAAAAATGGAAAGTGTAATTGATATTTTAATAGAATTTATTTAAAAGAATTCATAGAAAAGTAAGCTTTTATTATACAAATATTCAAGATTTTTCACGGTATTAATAAGTTTCCAGTTCATGGCATTTGTTAAAAAAAAAAAAATATAATAAACACAACAAAGATGACACTCAGAACATAAAAGTAATCGATAACTAGAATGGCAAAATTTGTTCGTGATAAAATTGTGCTTAAAATTAATTTTAATGTATTTTATTATTTAAAGTTTATACAATCTTAATAACGAAAGCTTTTTCTCTTATTAAAAACCTTTTTTAATGCAAAAAAATAGTAAAAAGTAATCCACCACACAAACATATTTATCGATAACATTGAAAATAAAATATGATTTGTCATCCATGGCCATCAATAACAGCTGACTTTTATTCACCACACATGCGACGGATACAAAAGTAGAAAGTAAACCTACTTTGATGCGTTCATACGTCTATGCATTCTGGTGTGTAACTTGTCATATGCAATTACACTGATTCAACTTTTTTGTCAAATGCATAAAAAGGACAGACGCATAAACGCATGGTGTGGACCTTTATTGGAGTGGAGCTTTATTGCAATGCCTTTAGGCATTGCTGTAGTAATTGTTGTTATTGTGTTTCGTCTAATAAGCTGTTTCTACGTTGATCTCTTCTTGCATTTCTCTTGGTTGCGGTTTTTTTGTTTTTTTTTTTTATAAACTTCACCACAAGTGGTGGATTTTAATGTGTTTTTTACGCATACACATGTATGTATGTTCATAAATTTCTCTCAATATATTTTAATTTAACGCTTCTTCAATAAAACCGTTCGTAGCTGAGTTGTCTAAGTTCTCGCTTAAGGCTCGTAAGATTGCGAGTTCAAGTCTCCAAATTAAATTTTTTTTTATTTTTATTAAATTTTTTTATACACGATTTTAAGATTAAATATAATAAAAACTTATATAACGAATTTCAAACATCAATTTTGGCAAAAGAGGAAACGGACTAAGTAATATACATAAGTTTTTTGATTTTGTCATAGGTATTCTTTTTAAAAACTTCTTGTTCTTATCTCACCATGGTGAAGGGTATTTAAGATTCGGCAAAGCCGAATATAGCACTCTTACTTGTTTAATTAAAGAATGTTCAAGTAATCTTTTTTTTGAAAAACTACCACATTTTTTTTGTTGAATGCACATGCAAACCCCTACTCTTTTGCTATTGAAACTGTACATTCTTTTAAAAGAACTTTCATATCAAATTGTTTTAAAATTTGATCAGTTTGATCCATTAAATTCATGTTAAGCAAATTTTTTCCCTCCATTACGATTTTGAAAAATTTTTGGAATTGAAAAGAGATACCATAACTTTTGAAATTGAAAAACAAACACAAATTATATTTAATAGCTCAATTAATATGTCAACTTAGATAACGATTGCCAAATAATTATTATAATTTAATAAATACTACCTTTTTTGTGTGGAAAACAGTTAAAAAACTAATAAATACAAATTAAGCGATCATTTTAAAGAAGAAATGATTGATTTCACTGTAGAAGATATTACAACTTTGGAACATCAGTGGCTGAAACTAAATTCATATGAATTGTTAACCGTTGTGTTAATACCCAACATTATCCAAATTGTTTGGCACCCGGGTTACCCGGGTACCCATATAAATACTATATTGCATTTGAACACAATATTTTTATGAAATAAAATTACATTTTGTATCTTTTTAAAAGCGTATTAAATTATATTTATGTAAAGCCCCCACCTTGCCAGGGGCGAACCCGCGGGCTTACACGCCGTGCTATATGTACTGATAATGGACCGGAAGTGTGCATTCCACTACCGCCTCATTATCCTGACAAGATGAGTAACCTTTAGTTGCACACCTCTTTAGTGTTCTCGACCTCCCGCGAGGACGTATTCATAACATATTACTATTACCATTACTAAACAATTTAGCGACCGACCTTTAAATCCCTATAAGAAAAAAAAATATCATATGGATGTTAATATGTATCTAGATAATTAACCTCTTTACATAACTTTGTTTATGTGAGCCGATTACTGCCCATGGTTACCAAAGAGTAGATTGATTCTTACAAAAAAGTTGTGGCAAGCTAAGTTCATATTAATTTTTAATGAAAACAATTTAAATCAAAAAAAGCCCAATTGAGAATGATGCAGGTACATCAGATTGCCAATCTTTTGTAAGAAAGTCAAGTACATTTACAAACTGTTTGGCCAGAAATTCAGATTTAAAATTGAGAATTATCCTGGTTCATTTCTAACAAATTATGTCGCTTTCACGTTCTTTAGCCAATGTGGAAAACATTTTTAGCCATGTCAACTAAATAAAACAAAATTGCATAATTTACAAATCGCTTTTAAATTTTTTACAATGCTGAGGGACGCCTAAAACTATTTTAAGCGGGTGAGCATTTTTTTGATTTTCGCTTTGTGCTTTATTTGCCAACACTTTTTCAAGCATTATTGGAAATAGAAACCAACTTAATTCATCTTTATGATAAGTCCCAATCCATATTATGAAACATTTGAGTTTGTTCAAGCCGAATTCAACTACAGGTGGTGTCGCAACTACAACAATCCAAAAACAACAGAAACAACATAGGAGGTTTCTCATTGCATTGCTAGTGTTTACGGCTCGAAATGTCAACCATTCTTAGCAAAACACTAAGAAATCAAAACAAATAGGCTCGACCTGTAAAAAACAGAAGGCGTTTCGACATCACCTGTATTTAATTCGCCTTGAGTTTGTTGAAGAAATGGGAAAGACGAATGGAAAAGTGTAATTTGTTTCTTTTACAAGCAGTTTGCAGTCAGTGTTACCGTTCAAAATTTTCAAAAAGGGGCACAAAAAGGGGATTTTCAAAAAAAAAGTGTCACAAAAAGGGGAATTCTGAGAAAAAAATGGGGCAACTTTAAAAACAGGAAAATTTAAAAAAAAACGTATGTATTTATTAAATTATTTTCATCGAAAACTAAACATAACAAAAAATAAACTTCATATTTATAAAAAAATACATTATATATAGGTATATAATACAAATTGTTTGGGAAAAACACACATATATACATATATCGTGAAAATACATGTCTTGTTTGCAAGTTAACGATAATGAACTGTTGCATAAACTTTTTATTTCAATTATTTATACAAAAACAGTTACTAATTACTTGTAAATAAAACGAGCTTGAAATAGTGTAATAACAATACTTACAAAAACAAAAAATAGTTCTTAATATGATTTGATACAAAAAAACTTTACATTTAAATAGATAGAGATATGTATATATGTAAGTATATGTACATAAATATTTGGCACTTGGATTATTTTTCTTTTTTACCAAAAAAATTAAGTAACGAAAAAACCGCGAGGAAAAAGCATATAAAAGTATTGATAGGAAGATAGTTAATATCAGGTACAGATCCATTTTTTTATAAATTGCAGTGTTATGTTGTTTCTTCAACTATTAAATATCTATTTTTTTGAAAACGTAAATCTATATTTATTAATCAATTCATCACTTGGAATCCAATCTTCCAAGTCGTTTTGATACAAATTTAAAGCGGATAACATAGACTGACAGGTATCTTCTTTCAGTCTATTTGTCACTTTATTTTTTAAATATGCTAACTTGGAAAAAATCCGCTCAGCGGATGCACTACTATGTGGTAAAGTAAAAACATAAAAAGCAATTTATACAAGTTTGGATATAAATTGTCACCCAAATAGTTTTTTTAATTGCCAATTTCGTACCAAAATGTTTCAGGCTAAGATATTTTAAAAATTGCTTCATAGATTTTATCGTTTGAACTGGTTTCTAAAAGTTTGAACTCTTTTACAAAATCATCTGGGTTAGTAATTATATCAATAAAAACGGTAACAATTTCAAAGTAATTTATGTCTTCAGCTGCTCAGCCTTTTATCGCTAATAATAATTCTTGATAAAATTTCTTTGCACAGCTTTTGGTAAAAAAGTTAAATGTTGTTTTTAATTTCTACAATATCACTATTTAAGATGTTGTTAGTACATATTTCTAGCTCGGCTTCGTGGCCGATACATACATATATATTAAGAGTTTCTTTTATATGCAGAACATCAACAAAATCAATTTGTTCTATATTTGTTTGCATGACATACTCTTTTTTTAAAAAATTTTTAAAAATTTCTAATACAATATCTTTCGTGGATGAAATAAAATATATAATTTGTGATGGTTCGTTTTGAAAATTAAGGTTTAATTTATTCATAATATTTAATACATATACTAGAAATTTGAGGTAAATTGTATTGTTAATAGATAGCCCTTCCTGAATAATTTTAATTTTTTCCAAATTAGATGCTATTTTCTCTCCAAATTGAGCTCGGATTCATTGATTGACAGCATAAAAAAAATTTGGTTCAAAAAGGGGCAAAAGGGGCACAAAAAACTACAAAATGATACAAAAGGGGATTGAAAACAAAGGGGTCAAAAAAGTGGAACGGCAGTCAAAAGGGCAAAAATGCTACTTTAGTCGCATAACGGTAACACTGTTTGCAGTTGTATGTCTGTTATTGAAAAAAGAGAGAAGGCATAGAAAATGACTCAATGGCGTAAAACAAAAATGGTATTCTATGGACACGAATGCAGTTTCAAAAGATAATTGGAATGAAGTTTTTGCAGCAAATGTTTCATAATATGGATGAGAACTAACTAATGCAAAAACCAATCAATTCTACTCTTTTAATTTTTTTCAGGTTAATTAATGTTTACTTTTCAATAAAAATTTATGTTGCAGCAATTTTCTCTCATCTGGCCTTTTCTAGAATATCTTTGCCGTGTTTATTTTTTCTTTGCGTATTGAAAAACCTATTAGGCAGGAATGGGTTAAAGGCAGATTTTTGAAAATGTTTTCAATTTAACTGAAATGGAATTATAGTCAGCACTATGGCGGTTTTAATTATTCGGATTATTTACTACTGTACTTTGTATGAACATTTTAATTTTTTAAGTAATTTTGTTGTTTTTTGTTTGATATCCAAACAAATAATTTTTAAAACGAAACGTTTTGTAAATTTCAAGTAATTTATCACAAACAAAAACCAACTTGGCAGAGAAGGAAAGAAAAGGGGATTTTTAGGGTGCTTTTATTAGTTTAAAATAAAGTCAGATATATGAAATTTTTAATATATTTTTTTTAAAAACTATTTATTTAATTTCATTTACAATTAATTAGCTTATTTATTTTGTTTATTTATTCTAATTAATGTTTCATTACCAACACACTTGAGTAATTTTTTTGGAACAACAATATTGGTTATTTTTATTTTAATCACAATAAAAAAATTTTGTATATTTTTTAAGCTTTCAACCATTTTTCTTATTTTTATAACCTTCAGCATTATAGGTGATTAAGGGTTTACTTAGTTTGTCACTATGTGTGAAACTTTAATATTTATCTAAGACTCTATAAAGTATATATGTATGTATATTTTGGGTGCATGTTTAATTCTAAGTAGATTTAACCGTGTCCAACTGTCTGTCCGTCTGTTGAAAACACGCGCACTACAACCCAATAAAATTTGAACTTCCAACGAAGCAGGTTTGTAAGGAAGAAGTCTTAAAATTTCGCTTACGGAAGGCTTGAATTTTATATTTTGAGTTCCCACTTTGAAGCAATACATTTTTTGACACAAAAAGCGCTTTATTCAACGCATATAAAAACTGGGAAGGAAATGCCGTGGCTCTTGAAATGTTATTTTTTTTTTATAAATTTGCTAAGAGTTTGTTCACTCACTTTACTGTCTTATTATTGGGAAGTCAAAGGAAAAGACCAACTTCGGCATCGAATCGTTTCTAGTTTTACTAACAAGAGATTGATAATCAGCCAAATCCGTTTAGGAGGATAAGAGATATTAATCCAAATCGCCCTAAAAACATAAACTCAAGGCGAATTCATGTAATATGAATTTGCCTTGCATAAAATTGTAAAAAGGTTTTTTTTTTGTGAAATTTAAAACAACAAATAAAGAAACAAAATAGGAATTATTAAAAACGAGACATTTTCAATTGTTGCTTGGTTTTGTATTAATTTTCAAAGCAAAAATGTTCATAAATGTAAAAAGAATAGTTCTTGAATTAAGAAGATGCGGTTTGAACAGCGTAATTCGTATTTGTAATTCAAAAAGAAAACAACTTAATTCAAGATGCCGTGCGAACATAACGGTAAAAAAACCATTTATTTTAATATTGAAGACTTTCGTAATTCAGTTTTTTGAAACAGCGTTGCAGTTTAGGCGTGTATTATTTACATAATTAATGTTTACATTGTCTTCAGATCCATTGACATTTACTGCAATATATGTCGCAATAATTATCTCTGGTATAGACGGGCAGTTAAACGCATATAATTGAGCGTTTAAGCCACAGAGCACACAGAGGCGTCACGAGATAGGAAATATGTATTGTGTTTTTTCTGTCTTTGTCTTCGAAAGCTGCCCTTTTTGCATTTTTGTTTTGATTACGCAATTTGTGTTGATTGCGACGGCCTGTTGTAACACATTGCCACTTCACTACCACAAAACGTTTACTTTCATTTTCTTAGAAAGCTGCCCACACAAATGATTTGGGCATTTATCAACGTAATTTTTTTTATCTCTGAATGCTCTGTGGTTTAAATAACCAATACAGACCATATGAATTTGATAAGATTTTTCGCAGTGCTGCCTGATGTTATTTTTTTTAACAACATGGGACCCTGATTGATAGTTGTTGGTCTTAAACGTCATAATAATTCAAGTTTAGTTCAACTAAACCAGCGTTTAAACCATCAGTGATTTATTAACCATTAGTCGTTAATTAATTAACCAGAGTGGGCTTTATATGCTCCTAAAGTAAATAATGGACCGATCATCGCGAAATTTATTAGTGTGATTTCTAGTCCTATAAAACTGTGAAGTATTTATTTAATTTTATTCTGGTAGCATTATTAATTATAGTTTTAGGTGGGAGTTGGGTTTATATGGAGCCTTTTTAAATTATGGACCAATCTTCACGAAATTTTACAGTGTTATTTCCAGTCGATTGGAACGAATTTTTGCAAAACTTTTTATCATTCCGTGCATTGTTCCACCATTTATGTTCGCTTTTGTAACAAAATTATAAACTGTGTTTAACATTTTGATTCATAGCTCTGACCCTACTGAACCGATTTTGCTGGATTTCATTCCCGAACTGCTTGCGATAACTAAAACCAATTTGACACCAAGTTTGTTCACTTCTTTTGAGTTTTTCGAAAGTGAGCGTGTTTTCAACAGACGGAAAGACAGACTGACATGGCTAAATCGACTTAGAATAACACAAGGAGCCAAAATATATATACATTATAGGGTATGAGATGAATAGTAAAAAAGTTTCACACGGAATGACAAACTTACAGCTATGACCTCTTCACAACTAATTGTGGTGAAGGGGAAAATAATGAAATATGACAAATACACATATGGGGTATTCACTAGGTGTGCTATCGTGTTATATTTTCATAATGTTCTAACATTTTATAATGGTTTCAAAATATTTTTGTTGCTTTGTAAACAAAAAGTCCTTTGTGTATTGTGCGGTCGTAATTAATCCGAAGAGGCCTGCGCTGAATGGCTGAGCCGAGCCGCAGTAGTGTTTGTAAGTCGTCGCCGTTGATGGTAAAATGTAGCCGGCTAACATCCGAATTTAACTTGCGGCATAAAATTAGATCGGCTTAGGACTCTGCCTTTTTGAATATCAAACAAAATAAAATTTATTTGTGATTTGCGTCTGAAAAATGGAAAATAGTCAGGTAAGATCTTATATAATTTATTAATTCATGGATTAGACTTAAAAAACATTTTGATGTTAGGTAAATATTTATTTTTTATATTTGTTTTAAATCAGCTGATTTAAATTCAAAATAGCACACTGAATTATGAGCGGTTGTTCACAACAGTCCTATTTTTCATGTTATTATTTATTATTCCCTGGGAATTTTAACCCCAATTACAAAAAAAAATTACAAAAAACCAAAACTGGGAACACTGCTTCTGTGGTCGCATAGTCAAAATTCGCCTTGATTCTTACTCTCTTGTAGTTAGTTAGTTGTTCTTTATTTTTTCAAAAAAGAAAAAAATGCAATAAGTACTATAATTGTATAATTAATGTGAAAAAGAACTTACGACTATGACATATTGTCGTCAGTCGAGAGTTTTACAAAAAATTTACAGTTTAAGTAATACAATAATATAGTGATTTTGTTTTTTAATAATTGAATTCCATTATAAGCTCCTTTCTATAATCTAAAGAATCTATAATGTAACGATTTAGTTCTCTAAAAGTTATACTGACATTGTTTAATAAGTTAATTAATACATTTTCAGATAAAACAAATTTTTTGAAACATTGAAATCTAATATTTTTAAGAATTGGGCATTTGGCTAAGAAATGATAGAGAGTTTCAGATTCATTAATATTGCATAACGAACATGTTTTGGGCAGATTTTGACAAAAGCGGGTGGCATTAAGTTCAATAAGATCGCACCTTGCTTTAAATACCATGCTTATTACGTTTACATTGGGGATACACAGAAAAAATTATTTTTCGAATTCAAACAAAAAATTTGTAAAATCAAAACATTTTTTGTCTGAAATCGGTCCTACAAACAAATTCGCATATTCAAACAATTTATTTGCATTTTGTTTACTAAAAAAAAACACTGATTTTTTCAAACAAATAATTTACAGAATCAAACAAAAAGTTTACTGAAATTCATATAAATTTCAAACAAATAATTTTGCTGAAACAAACAAAAATTTTTTGCATAAGCAATGACGCGCACCCAAGCTATCACTGAAGGAGAAGATGAAGGCAGAAGCAGAGCGGCGGCTGGCTTTAAGACACATGTTTTGTTGGAATAATTTTTGAACGAAGTCTTGTTTATACACACAATGTTTTTCTTCATCACTCACTGTTGCTGTATCCTTTCCTTGGCTAAAGAAGAAGAAATGTAACAAACAACGGCAGCAGACCGACTCGATATGTTTTTCGTCATCATTTTATTTTTGTATTTGATGTATTTAAGTAAACAGTTTTCAAAAATTGAATACGGGATTTTGTTTTTCATTCTTTTTTTTCCAACTTTGAAACCAACCAAAAATTAATTTTGTTTCTTATAATGTGGTTGTTGTTTCTGTTGTTGAAAAAGAATGAAACCTTTTTTTACCTGCTATTTTTTTGTTTTTTTACTAATAACCTCGTCGCGCTATTTTATCATCTCTCTTCTTGTTGTACTTTTTTAAAGTGTCCAAAAATAAACTGCATGTGTTTTGTGTTGTTGTTCTTATATTTCGTATAAAGAAGTGTTGCTTACGATCAAATAAAAAATGCAAAAAACGACAACATTAAAGAGCGTTAAATATTTCATACAAAATTATGAAAAATTGAAACCAATAGCGCGTATATTATATTATTGAAAAGTTGTCAACATTTTTGTTGGTTAAATAAAAATCAAACAAAAATATTAATTGAATCAGTAAAAAAATTTGTAGAAATTAAAAAAAATTTCAAACAATCGTTTGTTTGAAAATAATTCGGCAATAATTTTTTCTGTGTACTTTCAAAGTTAAGTTGTTTGCTGTTATAATTTAGATGTTTATAGAACCGATTTGTTTCAGATGCCTTCTTTAATAATAAAGTATGTTCTTTCAGTTTCAATTTAGTTAAAATTTCATCTCTCATATGCATCCAATCTTCTTTAGTGACACAATCTGCAATTGGAGTTACATTCAAGTCACTGCAAAGCTTATTTATACTTTTAAACCAAAAAAGTTGTTTCTCTATTAGTATTTTTGTAAAAAAATTTGGAAGGCGTTGATTGTTGTAGTGAAAAGGCGTTTTAATAAGGTAATTTAGGTGTAGATCCAAAGTATAAATATAACTATTTTCTATGCCGGTTTCTAGCATTAAGATGTATGTTGGCGTATACGAAGGTAGTTTTAAAACCTTTTTGAGGAAAAATCTTTGTAACTTGTCAACTTCGTCAAAAAGTGTGAATCCCCATTCCTGAGCCCCATATGTTTGAATTGCTCTACACACAGATAGGTAAATGTTCCACTTGGCTTTAATCGATATTTAATTTTTCCCGTAAAAAATTATTCCATATCGCATTTACATTGTTCTTAGCGGATGCGTTTCTTCTTTCTAAATGCTTGAGGAAAGACATTTTTGGTGTTAGTGTTACTCCCAAATATGTGTAATCGGCTGTAATTTTTATCGGTGAGCCATTGAATACAAAGTTTTCGCGCCGAGACAATCTTCCACCATTTCGAAATATAACCATTTCCGATTTGTTTATATTTACCTCCAAGTTCCATAAATTACAATATTTTTCTAGATTACCAATCATTTCCTCCATAGTTTTAATATCATACGCCAGAATAACTATGTCATCGGCATACAATAATAATCTGATATTAAGATTTTCTACGTTTACTCCTCCTCCTAGGTAATCGTGTAAATCATTAACATAGATTGAGAAAAGTGTAGGTGATAAAAGGCATCCTTGTTTTACACCCGATACGGTATCAAACTTTTCAGAAAGCTCGACCCCAGTCCATACTGCGAAATTTGTTTTACTGTATATGCTGTCTATCATGTTAACCATTTTTGTGGAAATACCAATATTATGTAGTTTATATATAAAAGACTTTCTTGAAACTTTATCGAATGCAGCCTTAAAATCTACGAAGAATGCATAGAGTTTGCGTTTTTCACTGTTTTTTATATGTGCAATTGAAGCTAGGTTATAAATATTATCTGAGGTTGAGTACCCTCTACGAAATCCAGCCTGAAACTCAGTTATAATGTTATGCCTTTCAAGCCATTGGTTTATTCGATTGTTTAAGACTCCCATCATTATCTTTGATATCGAATTCATAAAAGAAATTCCGCGATAGTTACAAGTTAATTCCTTGTCACCCTTTTTGAAGATTGGAAATATAATACTGGTTATGAACTTTTCGTCTAACTTTGCGTTTTCAAATATAATGTTATATGTTTTCACCATTTCTACTAAAAACTCGTTTGTGGCATTTTTAAAGAACTCGTATGGCACCCTATCTTCACCAGGAGCTTTGTTATATTTAGTTTTTTGGAGAACATGATTGATTTCTATTGGTGTTATAAGGCAGTCTAAATCTTCATCTGAATAATACATTGGAGCAAAAATTATGTCATTTGAACTTTGAGGCGGATTTAACAATTCACAAAAGTATGATTTAAAATCACTAGCTCGAATATTTGGGCTCTCTTGTATATTTATTTGTTTTATTTCTTTAAAGATATTCCACCATTCTTTACTGTTGTTAACCAAGTTTATTCGAGATTCTAAAATTTTAAGGTAAGATGTGTTACGCGTGTATATTTCAAAAGAATAATAAAATCAAAAAAAAGATGACAACAAAAAGTTTCGGTGTTTTTCATTAAAAGTTAAGAAGGCAATGAAACGATCTCAGCTAGCTCATAAAACGGTATAAAATGGTTCTTAACCCAAAAAAAATACGCATAACATATAACATACTCCTTGCCTATATACTACCGCAGAGTATGTTAAAAACAAAAAAAAAATATAAAACTCTAAATCCTACAATGAACAAAATATTGGTTTGATGTTCCGCCAATTGGGGTACACTTTTCTCCCACCCTACTAGCAATTCACTTGCCAGACTCCATGACAGAAAAATACCCTTAATTAACTTTCTGTCCCTAGAACTAACACGATTAATTTGCTAAATTGACATTTTTTCGTAGGTTATCCTTCCCCGCTAGTAAAAAATTAAAATTGCATATTTTTCTCTTAACAAAACGAAGATTTACAGCGGTATGTATAATGAAAAGTTAGCCACAGTTTATACACTACGTACAACGAGCTGCCAACTAGAATACCGATTAAGCTTAGCAGCTTGTTAGCAAAATGTTCATGTATAATATACTTTTTCACTGGTGCAAATTTTTAATAAATCAACTCTGATATATAACGATGCCATACTGTATTAAAAAAAAAAACATTATTTTTGCTGAAATCATCCCTGATTTTGACATTTCATACTGTTTTCATACATCTGTTTTTTCCAAATTAGCAGATATTTGGCAACTCACTAGTCAGAGTTTAGCAGTTTGCTATCCACAGTCTGTAAGTGTATTATAATTCAACTCTGTGCTAACTTCTTGCCAATTTTTCATTATACATAACGCTGTTAATATTTATTGAAAAATTAAACATACTTAAATGAAATTGATCAAAACAAAAAAAAAAGAATACAAAAAAAGTAATATGTATGTATGTATTATTACTATATCAATAATTGCAAAAGTTATTCAATGTTACTTCTTGTGTATGCTAAATGCAAAAAAAAAAATATGATTAAAACAATACCAAAAAAAAATACGTCACAACATTGTTCTTGCTATTGTAAAAACAAGGAACGGACGGAACCGAATGTAAAATTATGCATTTTGGAGTCTAACCAGAGCAATAACCAAGTGAGAGCAATAGAAAATTATTAATGAGCATTACTTACAGATAAAAAAATACAATGCAGCATGATCCATTACCTTTGTTCCATAGTTGGGCCCAGCAGAGGAAAAGGTGATAATCTCTGTTTTTTAAAAAAAAGATGAATTAATTAAACTTAATGAATTAATAATTGACCTGTTACTCTCGATTGTAGATACATATAGTAAAATAAAAAAATGCGTAATAAAGGTTAGGGTTAGCAATACAAAAAAAATTTTGGGTTTACGGGATTATAGGGTAAATTGGGATTGAAAATTTCAGCATTTAAGATTAATCATATTTTTTTCTCTTTTTAATACTAATTTGTTTTACTCCATTTTTTTTTAATATTTAATTAAGGTTTATATAAAAAACAAAAAAAAGCAAGATTGCTAAGTTTTAATAGATAAATTTCGAATAATAACTTAGTATAAGTATTGTGGTTAGAAATTCAAAAGAATAAATTTTTTTCTTCACTTTATAATCTTTTTTTTAAATTATTATTTTGTAATTTAAATGAGTTTTGATAATATATAAATGTTTCCTATATTAAGGATTGGTTTAACGAAAAAAAAAATTATAAAAGCTAGAGTGAACGTACATATATTTAATTCATGTTAGAAAAATAAAACGATTAAATGTTAGTAAAGAAAAATTTAATGTTACTAAAAAAAAAACAGGAGTTATTTATAGTAGGTTTTTTTTCGCTTTTGCTTTACTTAACGTAGAAAATTCGAGAACAATCAGTCAGTCACAATTGACTGATTTCACCACATTTGTCTTTGCTTTGCAAAATGGACACTCGTTCGTTTAATACTACCTCTAATGGAAAACAGTTGAATGCCACTAATTTAAAGGGAAGTAAGTATAGCATTTCCCAAAACTGCTCCAAAAATTATATTCGCTTCTTTTCCAGCGTCAATATCTTACTGGAGCTTAATTCACGTGGCCGAATTCGGTATAATCGATTTGGAATCCTACGCATAAAATGTCTATTTTAATACTCTGAAATTTTCAAGTTTTCAATAAAAGCACTAAAATTACCTTATCTTTCCTTCACACTAAAATTTTTCTATTTTCCTGTAGGAATAAGAATAGACTTGTAATTTCCACTATTACAATATTTTAGGGACACTTTCTACACTAATTTTACTTTTAATTTTACACGAGTAATAAGTCCTGGTGACCGTTGAGTTTAGCTTTCTGATGGCAAATGAATTGACAAGAGTTGTAATTAATGTCTTAAGCATTTTATAAACCGTATAAAGTAAAAAATATAAAAAAAATCAACGGTACCAAAATTCCTTTGTTATCGACTCTCTTCGTTAATTCCTATACAATATTGAATAAGTAAGCAATTATTTACTTGAGCCATGATCGCTCTCTAAGGCAGATACACGTAGATTCAGCTTATAGCATGATATAAAAAAAGTGACATAAAAAACATAGGGGTTTCAATACTGACTTCAATAATTAGCAGAATTCCTGTTTTGTTTTACCTTTCGGCCTTAAAAATCGCAACAGATGTTTTACTTGTTTTACAAATGTGTTTAAATTTGCTGTTAGCTTCGAGATAATTTCGTTTATTTTCAGAAGTTGATCTCTGTCTATATTTCTTGAGGGCCTTAAAGGACTTTTCTCGCGCATTATGACATTGGTAATTAAACCACTTATTCTTTGCTTCTAATATTTTTGAAAATTTATGCGTGGATTCTATTCTAGTTCCTGTTCAATCTGCTTTTTTATATCAAGTTTCTGATTCAGTTTTTCTTTATATATTTTAGCTTTATTTTCATCCCATTTGAGCTTCGGTAGTAATTTCATTGCATTATTCGGGTTACTTTGGGTTTTTACGCTAAGCTTTAATACAATAGGCATATGATCAGAGCACGTTCTGTCATCAACTTTAAAACTCTAAATATTTATTCTTGTGTATTGTTGACCTGTTATTTATGTTGTTTTATTATTTTGGCTTGAGGTCTTATATAAATAATAAATTAAAATTCAAAAAACTTATAATTTTAATTTTATTTATTTATTTTTATATTTTTCCAATATTTCGGTCAAAATCTCTGACCATCATCAGGGGGATCTGGTGTTTTTAAAAATACAAAGCAAAAAATGACATTAAAAATACAAAATATTTTACACAAACAAATTTTATATATTTTTATTTACATTTAAATAAATAAACAAAAAGTCCAAAAAGCCGGACAAATTTAACACTTCACTAACAAAGTTTACTTTGATTTGTGTTTGTCTATTGCATGTTTATAAATTTTTGCACATCTTTCTGTGTCTTTCTTAAAATTTAATGTTTTTTCTGTCTCTTGATCAATTATATGTACATAGCATCTCAAGTGTAAATCTCTTCTTGTAATTGTACTCTCCCACCAATATGTCTACATTAAAATATGGTTTATGCCCAGTAACAGTAC
The DNA here is from genome assembly GCA_949318255.1 of Pollenia labialis. Taxonomy (NCBI): domain Eukaryota; kingdom Metazoa; phylum Arthropoda; class Insecta; order Diptera; family Polleniidae; genus Pollenia; species Pollenia labialis. The sequence continues at coordinate 58,548,375 of OX439143.1, forward strand.
AGTGGGCTGCCAATGCAGTTTTCTGTTCTTATGGTTTATTAGTAGCCTTTTCATCTGACTTATGTGCTGCAAGTCTGGTTTTTAATTTGTTTTTTGTCGTGCCAACATATACTTTTCCGCAGGCGTCAGTTTTGTCTCTATTGCAGTGTATTCTGTAAACTAAATGCGATTTTTCTTCTTTTTCAATCTTAGATTTCATGTTGCTAAAAAGTTTTTTCGTAGTATTTTCAGTTTTAAAAGCTAATTCATATTTTTCTCGATTATAAATGTTGGAATGTTTAATCGGAAAAGTCTTTAACATATGTCATAGTCTTATATATTAATGGTGGTCGTTCTTCTTTAGTTGTTCCTTTTGCTATCGTAGTTTTTACTCTGAAATTTGTTCACTAATGGTTTTGTTTGGAAAATCATTTTTACTTAATATGTTCCTTATTTTGCAGATATTTATTGGGTGGAAAACTTTGTCACTTATTTCCAGAACTCTCTTAATGAAGTTGGTCGCTGTATTTATAATTGTTCTTCTTGGATGTTTTGAGTAGAAATTTATCAATCTACCAGACGCCATCGGTTTTTGGTACCAATCTAGTTTAAGTATGTCTTCGTGTCTAACTATAATCGAATCTAAATAGGCTAGTTTGTTATCTGTTTCATTTTCCAACGTAAATTGTATTTGTCTATTAAATTCGTTCAATGTATTCAGGGTTTCTTCAATACTATCTCTCTTAACGATTCCAAACAAATCATCCACATATTTTGCAAAAATTCTTGGCTTTCTCTTCATCTTCCCTATTGATACATTTAATAGTTCTTCCATAATTATGTCCGCAATGACTGGTGATGCTGGAGATCCCATGGGCATTCCTTTATTTTGTTCATAGTATTTATCCTCATACTTAAAATATCTTGTTTCTTTAATACAAAACGTTAGTAGTTCTAAGAATAAATCTTTAGGTATTCGTGTGTGTTCTTTCAGTAAGTGCCATTTTCTTTCAATAGTTTTTAACGCCATGTTAACTGGAATACTTGGGAAGAGTGAAATTACGTCAAAGGAAACAAGTACTTCATCTTCATATATACAGTGCACTCTGGAAAACGTCAACTAGTTAAAACCGCGGGTGTTGACGTTTAACAAATTGTTGACGTTTAGGAATGTAAAATTTTAAAATAAAAAACATATCGATAATGTGCTTTTAAACGTTTTTATTAATTATAAACTAAATCCAAACATAAACAAATTCAACAAGTAAGAGTGCTATATTCGGCTATGCCGAATCTTAAATACCCTTCACCATGGTGAGATAAGAACAAGAAGTTTTTAAAAAGAATACCTATGACAAAATCAAAAAATTTATGTATATAACTAAGTCCGTTTCCTCTTTTGCCAAAGTTGATGTTTGAAATTCGTTATATAAGTTTTTATTATATTTAATCTTAAAATCGTGTGTAAAAAAATTTAATAAAAATAAAAAAAAAGTTTATTTTGGAGACTTGAACTCGCAATCTTACGAGCCTTATAGTGGAAGGCCAATGTACGCGTCATGCGGCTGCGGGCGGCAATAGCATTGCCATTGTGAAAATGTAAGCAATGTTTACAAAAATGTTTATACAAAAAAAAATACAAATCATAAAAAATAAGACTTGGTATTACTTGGAAAAGATGCCGCGCGGCAAAGTTGAATTTTTTCAACTTTTGTTTTAAGCCGCGTGAAGTAGACGTCGTCATACACAAACATACATAAATATTTAACAAAAGAAATATAAAAAACATTACAAATTAAGAGGAAAAAATCTTATTTGATAAGTCAATTCTTATAATGTTCAAACAAATCGTTTTTTTTTATAGATTGAACATTTTTTAACAGCTTATTCAACATTTACCGCTTTAAAATGTGCCGCTTTCATTTGCCTATCAAAAAAATTTCAAGCGAAAAACTAAACAGCTGATCGCCGCCCGCAGCCGCATGCCGCGTACATTGGCCTTCCACTATTAAGCGAGAACTTAGACAACTCAGCTACGAACGGTTTTGTTGAAGAAGCGTTAAATGAAAATATATTGAGAGAATTTTATGAACATACATACATGTGTATGCGTAAAAAACACATTAAAATCCACCACTTGTGGTGAAGATTATAAAAAAAAACAACAAAAAAACCGCAACCAAGAGAAATGCAAGAAGAGATCAACGTAGCAACAGTTGCCTAAAGGCATTGCAATAAGAGATAAAAATAAAATGCAACAACAACAATTACGAAAGCTATGCATAAATAACTTTTGCTCATTCATACATACTCATGTGCATACATATGTATGTCTTTGCAATAGCTAGGTTAACCTTACTTATGTGGACCCACACTTGCCTCGTTTTTGAAAATGTGGATATTTCAGGAAATAAATTTCAAATTCCTCCAAAATTTATTATGTGCCTATCAAATTAAATTCCTTTATAATTTCCTTTTTTTTACACAATTATAATATGTACTTACAATTAATTTTGCAATTTATTCAAACTTGAATTGTGAAAAACCATATGGAAACTTATGCAAAATTGTCCTAAAATTTTTTTATATGATTAATACTTCCTTTTTTAACTTTTTCTTGATTAGACACTTCTTGTACTGACAACTTTACCTTTTGAAATGATTTTATTTTGACTAAAATATGTGTAACCAAGTAAGAATACCAGTTGCATAACTTATAAAGTGCGTAGTTGCTTTCCAATAAGAATTTTGTGCAATACTCAAATTATTTAAAAGACCATCTGTTAAAAAAAGACAGAATATCTCCGCTTTTAAAACTGAGATTGAGATTTAATGCAGTGCTTACTGAATGTATACGATTATTTCATGCATATTAACGTGTGAGAGCTAAACTCGTAAAGAAAACATCGCAAGTTGTTTATTAGGGAAGAAACCTCATAGAGGTTTATTACACAATTTTACTTGCGGGGAAAATATATGTTTATTATACCAATGGTTAAATAAATAATGTATATTTAAATGCCATTTCAAAATTAAATCTTTTAAATTTTTCTCAAAAAAAAAATCGCAACAAAACTCGAAGCAGAACAGGGAAAGATTTTTGATTAATGTAAAATACGAAATTGTTCATTTTGTCTAAATATTTAACAGTCATTGCAGTTGCAACGTGTGGCACGACCCGGGTATAAGGGAATTGCACACTTGAAAAACTTTGCTGCTTTTGTTGCAATTAAGTTTTAAGGTCACGTGTTTGATATCTACCTATGTAAACCCCTTTGAGGTCTTCTATATCGTAAAGATTACTACCAACCTTATTCCGAATTTTAAATTTTATATATTTTGGCATAAATTTTCTATTCAAAGCCTTTGGAATGCTACTTAAAATATGATTTTTCCTGTATACAATTTGACCTGGTTCAAAATTAATTGGACGAGATCTCAGATTATAAACTTTTGTTGCTCTTTCATGTGCGTGGTCTAAATTTTCACGTATCTTACACCTCAGGTTTTGCAGTTTGTCAGCACTGATCGAGATTTCAAAGTCCTCACCAGTTAGACATCCTAATCTTTCCAAAATCTTGTAGGCTGATCCATGTTGTACCATGTTTAGCCCAAAAGTGGCATAATATGGTGAACATTTGATTGACGAATGATAATCGCTTCTGAGTATCGACAAAATCTGAGGTATGTATCGATCCCGGTCACTGTGATCTTTATGATCGTCCAAAAAGTATCTGATTTTCGTTATAATTTCCCTGTTTGCTTTTTCTGACGCGTTTGGTTGGGGCGCGTAAAATCCAGTTCTTATATGTTCGATTTCATATGAGTTTAAAAACTCCTTCATTTCGTTAGAAGTGAATTGTTTGCCATTGTCACTGTGAAAATATCTGGGCACCCCAAAGGTGGGGGAAAGTTGTGATTGTAGGTATAAAATAATATTTGCAGTAGTTGCCCTCTTAAGAGGTTTCAAAAACAGGAATTTAGTTAAATGATCCAAGCAAATAAAAATTACAGTTTTTTTTCCTTTGTTAGAGGATAAGGACCTAAAAAGTCACAGTACATTCTCTCAAAAGGTCTATTTGTGGTAAATTGTTTGCCCATTTGGGGTCTTGCAATTTGGTTTGATGACTTGATTGACTTACATTTGTCACAATTATCGACATATAGCTTGACATCAGTGACCATTGTAGGCCAGTAATATTTTTGACGAATTCGAGCTAACGTTTTTGTAAAGCCACCATGACAAGAAAATATTGAGTTGTGTGCAGCCTGAATGACGTATTCAGTTAACGAATTAGGAATCCACAACCTCCATATATTGCTATCTTCGTTTTCACAACCGTCTCTTAATTTAACACGTTTATAAATTAAGTTTTCAAAACTTTTTAAATCGGGTAACAATTCGCCCTTTTCAGAAACTACTTTTCTTAAATTTTGATACTGTTCATTTGCAAATTCCGAAGAATTAAGATCGATTTCTAATGGTATATCTGACAACGATAACTCCTCTACGTCCATTCGCGATAAGCAATCAGGTACCACGTTTAATGAACCTTTTCTGTGTTCAATTTGGAAATCATACCTTTGTAACTTGAGGCTCCACCGCGCCAATCGTCCGCTCAACTCCTTCTGGGACATAAGCCACTTTAAGGATGAGTGGTCAGAAATTATTTTAAAAGAAACTCCTTCAATATACGGTCTGAATCTATTAACACATACGATTACAGCCATACACTCGAGCTCGGTGACCGTATAGTTTCTCTGTGCTTTGTTAAGTTTCTGAGAAACAAAGGCAATCGGATGTTCATTACCATTATCGTCATATTGGAACAAAACGCCACCAACTCCAATCTTTGATGCGTCACATTGAACTATGAATTCGCGATTAAAGTTTGGTTGGGCCAATACTGGAGCTGACGATAAAGCATTTTTTAAATTCTCAAAAGACAAAATTGCGCTTTCGGTTAAAGCAAACGGCTTAGATGTTTTCCTTAAACAATCGGTCAGAGGACCAGCTAGATCGGCAAAGTTATTAATAAAGGCCCTGTACCAATTTGTCATCCCAATAAATCGTCGAACTTGCTTAGGTGTTGTAGGTAGGCTAAAGTTTTTTATTGATTCCACCTTTTCTGGATCTACCTTTAATGTACCGTTGCCCACAATATATCCTAAATATCGTATCTCCTTTTGGCAGAACTTACTTTTTCCCACGTTAATTGTGAGCTTTGCTGTTTTTAGACAATTAGCTACATCTTCCAAAAGAGCGATATGTGAATCAAAATCCGGACTGCAAATAAGCAGGTCATCTAAGTAGATGAAAACGTTTTCTCGCAAACGTGAAGGAATAACTTTATCCATGAGTCTACTCATGGTTTGTGGCCCATTGCATAAACCGAATGGCATATACTTAAAATGATATAAGGGCTTTCCCGGGACAGCAAAAGCTGTTTTCTCTTTCGAAGATTGAGTCAGTTTAATTTGTAAAAAGGCGTCCTTAAGATCGATTCCGAAGATGTAAAAGGTGTCCTTCAGCCTGATTAATAACCCGTTAATATGGGGAAGCGGGTATGAGTCTTTCTTCGTCACAGCGTTAAGCTTTCTGCAGTCAATGCAAAGAAGAACCTACTTAAAATATGATTTTTCCTGTATACAATTTGACCTGGTTCAAAATTAATTGGACGAGATCTCAGATTATAAACTTTTGTTGCTCTTTCATGTGCGTGGTCTAAATTTTCACGTATCTTACACCTCAGGTTTTGCAGTTTGTCAGCACTGATCGAGATTTCAAAGTCCTCACCAGTTAGACATCCTAATCTTTCCAAAATCTTGTAGGCTGATCCATGTTGTACCATGTTTAGCCCAAAAGTGGCATAATATGGTGAACATTTGATTGACGAATGATAATCGCTTCTGAGTATCGACAAAATCTGAGGTATGTATCGATCCCGGTCACTGTGATCTTTATGATCGTCCAAAAAGTATCTGATTTTCGTTATAATTTCCCTGTTTGCTTTTTCTGACGCGTTTGGTTGGGGCGCGTAAAATCCAGTTCTTATATGTTCGATTTCATATGAGTTTAAAAACTCCTTCATTTCGTTAGAAGTGAATTGTTTGCCATTGTCACTGTGAAAATATCTGGGCACCCCAAAGGTGGGGGAAAGTTGTGATTGTAGGTATAAAATAATATTTGCAGTAGTTGCCCTCTTAAGAGGTTTCAAAAACAGGAATTTAGTTAAATGATCCAAGCAAATAAAAATTACAGTTTTTTTCCTTTGTTAGAGGATAAGGACCTAAAAAGTCACAGTACATTCTCTCAAAAGGTCTATTTGTGGTAAATTGTTTGCCCATTTGGGGTCTTGCAATTTGGTTTGATGACTTGATTGACTTACATTTGTCACAATTATCGACATATAGCTTGACATCAGTGACCATTGTAGGCCAGTAATATTTTTGACGAATTCGAGCTAACGTTTTTGTAAAGCCACCATGACAAGAAAATATTGAGTTGTGTGCAGCCTGAATGACGTATTCAGTTAACGAATTAGGAATCCACAACCTCCATATATTGCTATCTTCGTTTTCACAACCGTCTCTTAATTTAACACGTTTATAAATTAAGTTTTCAAAACTTTTTAAATCGGGTAACAATTCGCCCTTTTCAGAAACTACTTTTCTTAAATTTTGATACTGTTCATTTGCAAATTCCGAAGAATTAAGATCGATTTCTAATGGTATATCTGACAACGATAACTCCTCTACGTCCATTCGCGATAAGCAATCAGGTACCACGTTTAATGAACCTTTTCTGTGTTCAATTTGGAAATCATACCTTTGTAACTTGAGGCTCCACCGCGCCAATCGTCCGCTCAACTCCTTCTGGGACATAAGCCACTTTAAGGATGAGTGGTCAGAAATTATTTTAAAAGAAACTCCTTCAATATACGGTCTGAATCTATTAACACATACGATTACAGCCATACACTCGAGCTCGGTGACCGTATAGTTTCTCTGTGCTTTGTTAAGTTTCTGAGAAACAAAGGCAATCGGATGTTCATTACCATTATCGTCATATTGGAACAAAACGCCACCAACTCCAATCTTTGATGCGTCACATTGAACTATGAATTCGCGATTAAAGTTTGGTTGGGCCAATACTGGAGCTGACGATAAAGCATTTTTTAAATTCTCAAAAGACAAAATTGCGCTTTCGGTTAAAGCAAACGGCTTAGATGTTTTCCTTAAACAATCGGTCAGAGGACCAGCTAGATCGGCAAAGTTATTAATAAAGGCCCTGTACCAATTTGTCATCCCAATAAATCGTCGAACTTGCTTAGGTGTTGTAGGTAGGCTAAAGTTTTTTATTGATTCCACCTTTTCTGGATCTACCTTTAATGTACCGTTGCCCACAATATATCCTAAATATCGTATCTCCTTTTGGCAGAACTTACTTTTTCCCACGTTAATTGTGAGCTTTGCTGTTTTTAGACAATTAGCTACATCTTCCAAAAGAGCGATATGTGAATCAAAATCCGGACTGCAAATAAGCAGGTCATCTAAGTAGATGAAAACGTTTTCTCGCAAACGTGAAGGAATAACTTTATCCATGAGTCTACTCATGGTTTGTGGCCCATTGCATAAACCGAATGGCATATACTTAAAATGATATAAGGGCTTTCCCGGGACAGCAAAAGCTGTTTTCTCTTTCGAAGATTGAGTCAGTTTAATTTGTAAAAAGGCGTCCTTAAGATCGATTCCGAAGATGTAAAAGGTGTCCTTCAGCCTGATTAATAACCCGTTAATATGGGGAAGCGGGTATGAGTCTTTCTTCGTCACAGCGTTAAGCTTTCTGCAGTCAATGCAAAGAAGAACCTACTTAAAATATGATTTTTCCTGTATACAATTTGACCTGGTTCAAAATTAATTGGACGAGATCTCAGATTATAAACTTTTGTTGCTCTTTCATGTGCGTGGTCTAAATTTTCACGTATCTTACACCTCAGGTTTTGCAGTTTGTCAGCACTGATCGAGATTTCAAAGTCCTCACCAGTTAGACATCCTAATCTTTCCAAAATCTTGTAGGCTGATCCATGTTGTACCATGTTTAGCCCAAAAGTGGCATAATATGGTGAACATTTGATTGACGAATGATAATCGCTTCTGAGTATCGACAAAATCTGAGGTATGTATCGATCCCGGTCACTGTGATCTTTATGATCGTCCAAAAAGTATCTGATTTTCGTTATAATTTCCCTGTTTGCTTTTTCTGACGCGTTTGGTTGGGGCGCGTAAAATCCAGTTCTTATATGTTCGATTTCATATGAGTTTAAAAACTCCTTCATTTCGTTAGAAGTGAATTGTTTGCCATTGTCACTGTGAAAATATCTGGGCACCCCAAAGGTGGGGGAAAGTTGTGATTGTAGGTATAAAATAATATTTGCAGTAGTTGCCCTCTTAAGAGGTTTCAAAAACAGGAATTTAGTTAAATGATCCAAGCAAATAAAAATTACAGTTTTTTTCCTTTGTTAGAGGATAAGGACCTAAAAAGTCACAGTACATTCTCTCAAAAGGTCTATTTGTGGTAAATTGTTTGCCCATTTGGGGTCTTGCAATTTGGTTTGATGACTTGATTGACTTACATTTGTCACAATTATCGACATATAGCTTGACATCAGTGACCATTGTAGGCCAGTAATATTTTTGACGAATTCGAGCTAACGTTTTTGTAAAGCCACCATGACAAGAAAATATTGAGTTGTGTGCAGCCTGAATGACGTATTCAGTTAACGAATTAGGAATCCACAACCTCCATATATTGCTATCTTCGTTTTCACAACCGTCTCTTAATTTAACACGTTTATAAATTAAGTTTTCAAAACTTTTTAAATCGGGTAACAATTCGCCCTTTTCAGAAACTACTTTTCTTAAATTTTGATACTGTTCATTTGCAAATTCCGAAGAATTAAGATCGATTTCTAATGGTATATCTGACAACGATAACTCCTCTACGTCCATTCGCGATAAGCAATCAGGTACCACGTTTAATGAACCTTTTCTGTGTTCAATTTGGAAATCATACCTTTGTAACTTGAGGCTCCACCGCGCCAATCGTCCGCTCAACTCCTTCTGGGACATAAGCCACTTTAAGGATGAGTGGTCAGAAATTATTTTAAAAGAAACTCCTTCAATATACGGTCTGAATCTATTAACACATACGATTACAGCCATACACTCGAGCTCGGTGACCGTATAGTTTCTCTGTGCTTTGTTAAGTTTCTGAGAAACAAAGGCAATCGGATGTTCATTACCATTATCGTCATATTGGAACAAAACGCCACCAACTCCAATCTTTGATGCGTCACATTGAACTATGAATTCGCGATTAAAGTTTGGTTGGGCCAATACTGGAGCTGACGATAAAGCATTTTTTAAATTCTCAAAAGACAAAATTGCGCTTTCGGTTAAAGCAAACGGCTTAGATGTTTTCCTTAAACAATCGGTCAGAGGACCAGCTAGATCGGCAAAGTTATTAATAAAGGCCCTGTACCAATTTGTCATCCCAATAAATCGTCGAACTTGCTTAGGTGTTGTAGGTAGGCGTAAGTTTTTTATTGATTCCACCTTTTCTGGATCTACCTTTAATGTACCGTTGCCCACAATATATCCTAAATATCGTATCTCCTTTTGGCAGAACTTACTTTTTCCCACGTTAATTGTGAGCTTTGCTGTTTTTAGACAATTAGCTACATCTTCCAAAAGAGCGATATGTGAATCAAAATCCGGACTGCAAATAAGCAGGTCATCTAAGTAGATGAAAACGTTTTCTCGCAAACGTGAAGGAATAACTTTATCCATGAGTCTACTCATGGTTTGTGGCCCATTGCATAAACCGAATGGCATATACTTAAAATGATATAAGGGCTTTCCCGGGACAGCAAAAGCTGTTTTCTCTTTCGAAGATTGAGTCAGTTTAATTTGTAAAAAGGCGTCCTTAAGATCGATTCCGAAGATGTAAAAGGTGTCCTTCAGCCTGCTTAATAACCCGTTAATATGGGGAAGCGGGTATGAGTCTTTCTTCGTCACAGCGTTAAGCTTTCTGCAGTCAATGCAAAGAAGAACCTTACCTGGTTTTCGCACTAAAACCACTGGTGAACACTAAGGCGAATTCGTCTCCTCAATAACACCCATATTCAAAAGCCGATTAATTTCACTATACGCCTCCTCTTGTCGGGGTGGGGATAACAGGTAGTGCTTACATTTAATTGGCACGGCATCACCTGTATCTATATCGTGCTCCATTAGATCTGTACTTCCCAGCCCTCGTTTCTCATACGCGGGAAACTCTAAAATAGCCTTGTCTAACAAAAGTTTCTGCTCAGGTGTTAGAATATGAATTTTCCCATCTATCTTAGGACATGATGCCGATTTGATTTGCAATTCATTCACCGTCGGAATAATGTCGGGTGCAATTGCAAAATCCCGCCAGAAATTTCTAACAAAATAAGCCTCATGCGTGAGTGATGGAACCAAATAAAACAAAATTTCCTAAAACATGTTGTTTTGTACCGTTTGCTACCGACAATGTCGATTTAATTGGGCAATAAGAAATGCCATTTCGCTCCAAAAATTCCAAGCAATTGCTTCCTAAGACAGAAACATTAGCACCCGAATCGAGCAATCCCATAATAATGTCATCAAAAATTTTTACCTTGATAAATGGACGATCGTCCGAATCATGTAAAATGGCAGATTGTAGCAACCTGCGGTAATATTTACGTTTCTTAAAACGTTCCCTACATTTTAATATCCTAAGAGATGGCCTTTTGTTAAAAGAATAATGGTTTTTTCGAATTTTGTGGAAACTTATTTCCTCACGGTTTATATATTTACAAAAGATTCTGTATGGGTTGAAACATTTTTAAAGTGTTTAATGTTTCCAATTTATTCTCAGGGTTTTGAGGGGTGGACGAAAGTCCCCGGTAGCCATTTCGCCCGTTTTCCTGTTTCCCAGAAAAGTATGCCCTTTTGGACAGGAAGGGGTTAATACTCCCTTCTGTCCACACTTAAAGCAGAACCGATCAGTAATTTCCTTGTCACAATAAATATATGAATGTCCGAGTGACAAGCAATTCCAGCCCTTTATATTGGAATAGTCATATTTGTTACACTTTTTAAAAATTTGTATTGCATCTAGCTGTGGGTCGGAAAAGTCTATATTATTTATATCAGTCTCATAAGAATCCAGTTTGCTCACGTTACGTCCCTGACTAATATTTGGTCTAAAGGATTTGTTATCTTTAAGTATGTTTTCAGCCTTCCGGGCTATAACTCTAAACTCATTTAAAGTTTTACATTCCGAACTAAAAAGCAAAAATCTTAGATCCTGATGTAAATTCCGTTTGATTATATCAACCAAACTTGAATCCACGAGGGGCCTTTGCAATCTGGAATTCATAGAAACAAGGGCAGTATGAAAATCGTCGTATGATTCTTTATTCTGTTGCTTTCGCAACGAAATTTTTAACAAGATATCATGTTCAGATTCTAAGTAGCCAAAGCGTAATAGTGGATAAGTAACCTCACGATTTTGCTTCATAAATAGCCAATACCATTTCTCGGCCTTTCCCTCTAAGAGGACATGAAAATTGGAAAGAAGGTGTTCATCAGGGCATCTCGTACGATTGCTAAGTGCTTCCACTTTAAACAAAAAGTCAGCTACTGAGCCCGTTCCATCGTAAGAGATCTTCCACTTTTCTACCTTTTCTAAGTGTTAGAAAAGGCAGATTGCGTATTGTTAGGCTGTCTCTGGGAACCACAACCGCTTGTATTGCCTTTCTGTGCTACGCTATCTCTTATAGATGAGAGTTCCCTTCTAAACTCATCTCTAGTGTTCTGCATGGTTTGTTCCATTAATGTAATTAATGTATCGAAAGGCGTATTAGAATTTGTGTTAAAAGTACTGATAGTTGTCTTAGGTTGGTCATTAAGAACGGGAGAGACAATTGGGCTTTGCCCGTCTAAAGTAGGCAATGGAGGATTACTCATAATGGTGGTGTTTTGAAATTTCAAATTTGAGTGTAAATTACCACAGCTCTGAGTACGAGGTACTTGCTGTGATGCCTGTTTGCTGTTTTTTATAGCAGGTGAATGAACCACACGAGATTTCGAGTTAATCGGGAAAAAAAAGTATGTATCATAACCAAATGTCAATGTGTTTAGAGAGTTCTTCCATAATTCATCTAAAACATTATTCTACTTAACTTTTAATAAGATATTCAGAAGCTTAGTAGCGTATTACTGATAACTCTGCCGCATCAAGTACCGAATTATACTTCCAGAACTTGGACTGTAGGAGAATCATTAAAAGAAATGGGCTAAACAGAAAAAATAAATTACATTGTTTCCTGGGATAGCTTCTAAATTCAAATCATTTTAATGCCATCTGAATACTAGGTCGTATCCAATTGAACACAGTAATTGGTGTTTTTATTTTATAAATAGAAATGTTAGATTTAACCGCGATAATAATTTTAGAAAAAATTATTTTGTATGCATATACAACAATGGATCATCATCTAAACGCTATAAGATAAAACTTTTACTTATGTATTTTAGGCCGTAAAGGGCCATTTCGTTGGGCGCCATATATGTTACGCTCGTTTAGTTTGAGAAAGAAAAAAAATTCATTTTTAGTAAAAAGGGCTAAGTGGCATGGAAAAGATTTTCTCCGGCTAGTTCTTAGGTAGATTTAATTCTCAACCCGTATCACTAAGGCGTAAGCATATTAAATACTCTGTTCATGCCTTACAAAATACCACAGGGTATGAAAAAAAATACTAAAAGAATCAATTCTGCAAATATCTTATTTACCTACTTGTAGTAGAAAAAAAAACATGGCAAGATATCATGCCAGTAGGGTACAATTTTCCCACCCGATTGTTAAACGCCATGACAGAATAAATACCCATAATATATTTCTGTCCCAAAAAAAAATTTATTTACCTAAATGTATCCACATTTTGTTTCAGTTATCCTTCCCAATCAGAAAAATTTATAGTTTCATTTTAAACGTAATTAACAAAAAGATTTATTAATATAAAGAAACTCATAGTTAAGCAATATAATTAGAGTTTTTTTTTCCCGGAGTTTTTCGATTCCCGGGAAAACGGAAATTTTTTTTTAATTTCCCGGGATCCCGCTCCATATAAATAATACAAAGTAAATTTGTTTTAAATTAATGAAAAAAACTTTTTTTTTAAAAAGCGTAAGGGAACTTGTTTACAAAGTAAGTAAAATAAATGCCTAAATACTACAAAAATTAATTAAAGGTTGAAAGGGGAATTTGAATTATTATTACCTTACGATTTTATATGTACATTTTTCGAATCATTATGCTCTAGATACACGATAAGAAGATAACATAAGCATAACAATTTAATTCATAAAACAATAATAAAAACAAACATGAATTGTGGTACTCAAGTTATGAGATCAAAAAGTAAATTCATAAAATAGATAAAATATTTTAAATAAATATTAAACTGGGTATTATTTCCTTCCGAAGGTTACTTTTTTTATATTATATTCAACATTTTTTATTTTTCGAATTTTATTCTATGAGCTAAATTTCAGTTATGTATTTTATAAAGCTTTTTTGTAATAGTCATATTCCTTCAATTTTTCAGAAATTACTTTATACACTACCAGACTATTATATTGTATTTTCTTGTTACATTTTACCTTAGCTTTCCTTTGGAAAGCAATGAGGTGTATTGTATGTAAAGAAAATACAATATAATAGTCTGGTAGTGTATAAAGTCATTTCTGAAAAATTGAAGGAATATGACTATTACAAAAAAGCTTTATAAAATACATAACTGAAATTTAGCTCATAGAATAAAATTCGAAAAATATAAAATGTTGAATATAATTTAAATAAATATGTTTTATAAGTATATATATTTTAAAAGAATATACATATTAATATTTTTTAACAGCTTAGGAAATAACATTAAGGCACACTCAAATCGTTTAGAAAGTCGGCAAAGAGTATATTTCTTATTTTATTTAATTTTACCATGTTTCCGAAAAATTCCGTTCACTTTTTACCCGAGATTGGACAAATAGTTTAAAGGGCAAAAGTTTAAAGTTGTTGCATATTTCTTATTCACAATCCAAAGTAATTTTTCTTTTTTATAAACAACGTCTATGTCAGTCAAATGTATGTCAAGGTGGATGCAAAAAATAGCATCCAACGGACTTCTCTTACAAGATCCACCTGTAATCTTTAGGACAATGTGTTTTTAAAATTGTATATTGTAGAATCTTACACGAGTTTCCATAGCTTTTTTTATTTCTGTTTCCCAGCACTTCCCGGTTATATAAGCTGTCACAAAATATAACAAATTTATATTTATCACCTTATAAACATATCGTCTATCTCAAAATTTTTTTTTATTTTAAGTTAATTAAGCAAAGTATTCCTTCATACTTTCTCGTAACAAAAAATGGGTATTTTATCTTAAACTGTACCGAAGTTAAAGCAAAATATATCTTTAAATCGGTACATTTTCAAAACTTTAATCGCATTTTGCCAAGCTCGATTTTTTTTAGTAGATATGACTTTGGTGCAATAATAGGGCGATATTTTTGGATATCTCATATTTTTAAGACTTGTCCATGGACTATTTAAATTTACTGACTGTATTTTATTTTGAATTTATGTTCTTTATTAACTCTTCACTTAACTAAATTTATTAATTATCAACTGTTGCACGGCACATTCTGCTTTTGGTAGATTTATTGCGTCAGTAGACATTGATTTACGAACGTACTCACTTCTTGTTATTGATCTAATCGACAACCCATCAACAGGTGCTAATTTTTAGAGAATATAAAACTAAATTTCAAAGTATAAATAGCTTTTTTCAGATACTATAAGGAACTTTTATTTCCCGGGATCCCGCAACAAAAATCCCGGGAAAACGGGAGATAAAATAATTGAAATTTCCGGGAATTCCCGGGACGGGAAATCTCGGGAAAAAACCCTAAATATAATATAATATAATTAGAATATAGGAACAAAATAAAAATAAAAAAAAGCAAACATTACTTAGAGCGCAATATCATAGTGAGAAAAATATTCTTTTACTTATTATGGAAAGGAACAAAATGGAAACGGACCGACAGAACAATTTGTAATAATGATAATTGATAAGGATGTATGAAATAAATTTAAATTTGCTTTTGTTTTTTTCTTTTTATATTATTACTCACATACTATTCACACTTGATGCATTCCAAATTCATATTGTCTTATTGATGATGGGCCCAGCAATCAGGAGTACATGAAGAAGTTGTTGTTTAATTAAACAAAAATAATGTAAAGAATAAATCAAGAGCAAAAATATTAAAAAAAATTAGTAGAGAAGATATTTTATACACCTAAGAAAAATAATTAGTAATTATATGTAGTTTTTTCCCTTTTTCCATATGATAAATCGAACTTAAATTTACATTCTTAAAAATAATATACAGGCCTGTTCTGCAAATCACTTTACCTCAAATCGCGTGATTTCAAATCACATGTCCCTTTTTAAATCACTCGTGTAATGTTTTGGGGTTCCGTTTTTGTGTAATTTGGTGTGATCTGCAAATGCCGAAAGCACACTAAGAAACACAAAAACGGTATGATTTTCAGAATCCCACAAAATCACACGTGTGATTTTAAAAGCACGTGATTTGAAATCACGTGATTTTCAGAACAGGCCCGATAACACGGTTTTTTTTTCTTAATTTTGGGATTTCAGTTAATTTAATATTACTTTGTTTTTTTTATTTATTTTATTATATGATATGATAATATGATTATTAAATTTCTGTGCAATATACATATGTAGTTTAGATGTGTATTTCCATAATTTTAGGTAGAATGTTAGATATGGGTTAGAGGTGTATTTCAATAGTTCTAAGTTTAATGTTAAGTATTGGTTATGGGTGATTTCAATAGTTCTAAGTATAATGTTAAGTATTGGTTAGGGGTGTATTTCAATAGTTCTAAGTATAATTTTAAGTATTGGTTAGGGGTGTATTTCAATATTATTGTTTTTGTGAGACGTAATATCTATGTTAGGTTTAATCCATTTTAAATATAATATATGTATGAGTAAAACTAGTTTTATATATTTTTTTAATTTCGAAAATTTTTACCAAAATATAAATTTAGGAATATTCCAGTTAGTTATATTAAAGTTAGTTAGGATGAATTTCAAATAATTTTAATAAACTTTCACTTTCTAAATATATTATGTATTAATGGTCTAGTTATGTTATTGTCAATTTTAATCAATGGCTTAAAACCTATTTCTTTTGTAGTTAATTATTTAAAGGAATAAGGATGTGATATTTTACGAATTAAGGATAGGTTCCACATAATCTTACATAACCTTCAATTTCACCTGAGGCTTGATAGGTTACCAAAATTTTAGGTTATGCGAGGTGTTCTTTTTCCTGATTCTTGGAAGGATAGTTGTGGGCATAGAAATAAATCCACGTATTTTTAAAGATTCCTAGATTACGAATGTCTTGCGGACTTATGTGGACCCACACTAGCCTCGTTTTTGAAAATGTGGATATTTCAGGAAATAAATTCCAAATTCCTCCAAAATTTATCATGTGCCTATCAAATTAAATTCCTTTATAATTTACAATTAATTTTGCAATTTATTCAAACTTGAATTGTGAAAAACCATATGGAAACTTATGCAAAATTGTCCTAAAATTTTTTTATATGATTAATACTTCCTTTTTTAACTTTTTCTTGATTAGACACTTCTTGTACTGACAACTTTACCTTTTGAAATGATTTTATTTTGACTAAAATATGTGTAACCAAGTAAGAATACCAGTTGCATAACTTATAAAGTGCGTAGTTGCTTTCCAATAAGAATTTTGTGCAATACTCAAATTATTTAAAAGACCATCTGTTAAAAAAAGACAGAATATCTCCGCTTTTAAAACTGAGATTGAGATTTTATGCAGTGCTTACTGAATGTATACGATTATTTCATGCATATTAACGTGTGAGAGCTAAACTCGTAAAGAAAACATCGCAAGTTGTTTATTAGGGAAGGTTTATTACACAATTTTACTTGCGGGGAAAAAATATGGGCATTTCTCCAGAAATGTCAACCACAGCCAAAAAATTCAAAGTATATAAAAGTATGTTGTTTTAAAATATTTTTATAGGGAATCTATCAACTTTTAATAATGTAAAAAAATTTTACATTAAATCATAACACACTTTGAAATATTCAAATGCAAAGTCGAACAAGTGCAAAAGTTCTGTTTTGAACATTTCTATTGCACGTTTTGTTTTGCTAAATGATCTTAATGAAAAACATTATGCATTGACAATTGCTTTTTAAATCTCGGTTTATATTCAAACAATATAAGAAAAATGTAAACGGAACGATGCGATTGCCAGTTACGGTAATTTTTTCTTTGCTTTACCGTATATTTCGATGTAGCGTGCAACATTGAAAAAGAACATTTGTTATCAGTGCGTCGAGGGTATTTGTACAATGCGCATCAAATATTAGTAACAAACAGATAATTTTGTTGCAAATTTAATACAAAAAAATTTTGCTGGAAAATAATCAGTGCTTTTCTCTTGGTACTTATTTTAAATTTGTAGCGTGCGACATCGTAAGTGTAAAATGCATAAATTAAAAAAAAAAAAAATTTCTAAAATATCTTTATTTGCGATGACCAATAACTACAAGCAGCAAGGACAGCTCATTCCATTAAAAAAAACTTTATTTGAGACTAGCAATATTATTTTCAGTTAAGTTAGTTTTTGTTCTATATTTGTATTTTTCTTTATTGAAGATATTTTTGTAAGTTTATAATTTTTGTTCGGAAAATAAATATATTAAATGTACCAAACCCAGGCGGCTGGTTACCATGACATGTTTCGATCACAACCACTTGATCTCCTCAGATGGATTTGCCGTCTTACACTCGCAGCCATCGACGACTGCTCAAAAAGTTAGGAAAAACATGTAAAATCAATTAAAAATGGATAATCATTCAAAAAAGCAAATTTCGATCTACCAAAGGTTAAAATACAATTTGGTTTAAGGATTGATGTTTGACTATTGACGTCAGCAGTCGTCGATGGCTGCGAGTGTAAGACAGCAAATCCATCTGAGGAGATCAAGTGGTTGTGATCGAAACATGTCATGGTAACCAGCCGCCTGGGTTCGAATCTGAGGTCAGTCAAGAATGAATAATTATCAGTAACAATTTTAATTAATTTTCATGTTGTAAAATTCCTCTTCATAAAAATAATTTAATGAAAATTAAATTTGATGAACTTAAGCCTGATTAAAATATTAAAAAATTTGGATTAAAAAACCATAAATAGTTCAACAAAATAACCACAATTCTAATTATATTAAATGTATTTAAAATAAAGTAGAATCATCTTACGGATGTCTTGTTACATAAAAAGTAAAAACGTAAACATAAAAGTATGATGGAACAATATGTCGCATGCAACATGTAGCGTGCGACAGTGATTAAAATTAAATTAAAAATAAGCTACACAATATTTTTGAATCAAATTAAAAGCATTATTAAGATACATCAATGCATAACATTTTAACAGTAGTCGCATTAAAATATTTCATAAGGTTTCGCTGAAATCAGTGTTTGAACTGTTTGCCGTAAAAGCGACTTCTGCTTTTATCGCATGCAAATGCCTTGGTTTTTTTTAATTTTCTTGAAAACGAACAATTGCTCAAAACCAACCTTTAGCACAAATTATAGAGCTAATCAAGAGCTATAAGTTTCGCCTTTTGTCAAAATAAAATTAATGTTTTGGTATATGTTTTTTTTCACTTTTAAGGCTTACGAATGTCGCATTCGACATTAGAGAAATACCCATATGTTTATTATACCAATGGTAAAATAATATTTGATTCCAGTTCATTATTATCATAATTGAATAAAATTTGTTGAATAAGTAGTTTATTTGAATAAATATTGATAGCTTGAATAAGTGAGCGTATTTATTTCGATTTGCAAGTAAAGTAACTTAAAGGTTTATTACAAAGGGAGCAGCCTACAATGCGTTCTATAAAGTAAAAATTTAACAATATGTATGATTCATGTGCTCATTTAACCCTTATGACACTACATTTGTAATTTATTGAAATTATGTTAAATTGATAGAAAGAAACAGTAAATGCTAGAAAGAGCAAACTATAAAAAATGTAAACGAAGTTTTTTCGTTTATTATGGTTTTGTTTATCTTATGAAATGTTGTCAACTTTTTGTTTATAAGAAACATAAAAAAAAATAAAAAAGAACGGTAAATTGCTGAACTTGTCCATAAAACGCTGATTTAGCAACACTTTTAATATTTCAAGCTTGAAATGTCAATTTTAAGTTAAACAATTTAAAATTTTTTTTGACAAAACTTCATTTTTTATCGATAGGTTAGGTTAGGTTCCATTGGCAGCCGTGATCAAGCACAGCTCACGTGGGTCCACTAATTAGTTCCCGTCGTGCTACCATGTCAAACCTTTTTGTGTGTGAAAAAAGAAATATTTTTTTTTCTGAGTTTAAATAGAAACGAAAAAAGAAAAAAAATTTCTTTGAAAACAAAACTTTTAGTTTCAAAAAAAATCAAAAACTTTTTTTGTTAAAAAAAACAAATAAAATTGTACAAAAAACTTTTTTTTGTGTTGAGAAAAGTTTCATAAAATGTTTTTTTTAGAAAATATTATTTAAGTATTAAAAAATTAGTTAATCAAAAAACAATGATGGCGGTTCAAATATAAATGTATGTTACTAACAATTTGTTTAAAGTAATTCCTTTGTTCATAATAGCGAAGGCTGTGAAACTTCGTGAAACTGTGAAATTTCGTGAAGATCGGTCCATAATTTACCTTAGGCCCCATAAAAACCCTACTAACGAAAAACAGTTTAGTACGCCTAAGACCGTAATTAATAATGCTATCATAACAAAATTTGGTACGTTACAGTTTTACAGTACTAGAAATTGCGCTGTGAATTTTCGTGAAGATCGGTCTATAATTTACCCTAGGCCCCATCTAAACCCTGCTCTCGGAAAACAGTTAAGTACATACGCCTAAAGCCGTAATAAATAATGCTATCAAAATAAAATTAAATACTTCACTACTCACACTAATAAATTTCGAGATGCTCGGTTCATAATTTACTATATGCACCATATAAAGCCCACTGAGCTGTCGGTGGAGGGTATCAAAGATTCGGCACAGCCGAATATAGCACTCTAACTTGTTTTGTATGGTGATTGTGAGGAATAAGCACAGGGGACTTATTCACGAGTTATGTTCTTATTGTGCATTACTAAATAATGGCGCTTTATGTTACCAGCATGAGCTTTGAGGATTTTATCACACAATAAGCAATTTCCTGAATCAGTGGCATCCAGAACTTAATATGATTCCATATTAAAGAGCTTAAAACGACCCATATTCTTAGAAAACTTTTCACAAATTTTATCTAAATTTGTTTTTAAGAATGTAATTTTATATGACAACGTTTAAATATATTTATTTTGAAACTGGGAATTATTTCCTTCCGAAGGTTACTTTATATTATATTCAACATTTTTATTTTTCGAATTTATTCTATGAGCTAAATTTCAGTTATGTATTTTTATAAAGCTTTTTTGTAATAGTCATATTCCTTCAATTTTTCAGAAATGACTTTATACACTACCAGACTATTATATTGTATTTTCTTGTTACATTTTACCTTAGGTTTCCTTTGGAAACCAATGAGGTATATTGTATGTACAGAAAAATTTACAATTATTAGACACCAGCAGAATGTAATGCATTTTCTGGCCCGCTACGGCCTTCGTCAGCATTCTTTGTGTCACACTGGATAGTGATACTTTATAAATTGCATTACATTCTGCTGGTGTCTAATAATTGTAAATTTTTTTTCAAGACTCAGATTTCCGAATACCGGACAATTACAGAGGAAATGTTCGGTTGACTCCTCCTGCTCCTCGTCACCGCAAATTCTACAGAAGTCATTATAAGGGAGCCCCAGCCTCTGGGCGTGCCTCCCAATGTGCCAGTGGCCAGTTATAACCGTTTTATTTTTAGAACTTTATTTTACAATTCTCGTGTCATTCGGTAATCACAAGTTGAAAGTATTGGGTCAAATATTGTTAAACTGTGAAATAGCAGAAAAACCCTGCAAAATCAATTTTAAAATCGTAAATGAAAACGTCAAGCCAATTCTGGGTAGTGATACGTGTGAAAAACTAAACTTTATAAAGAGAGTTCAGCAACTACAAATAAAGGACAGCTTATTTAACGGCCTTGGTTGTGTAAAAAATTTAATACATGACATCGATCTGATTGATAATGATGACGTAAAAAAAGAAATTGATAAAATGGTTAAATTGAATGTCATTGAACCAACTAACGAACCAACTCCAGCTGTTTCGCCAATGGTAGTGGTCAATGTTGAAAAATTCAGTACTTTGGTACTTTTTCATATTAAAAATACCGCAGTACCCCCGCGTTGTTTTCAGTACTTTTTTATCCGTTGGGCTTTTTAACTGTGATGTGATTATTTCGAGAGTAGGCTTTGGTCATCATGTGTTTGTTGCACAATTTATGTTGTTGTTGTTTTTTTTTAAATATTAACGACGTCAATATTAAATTGCAAAGCGTGGACGCCAGGATTCATATTTTGCTTTCCAGAATGGGATATTTGTTAATACAAGTAGCTAGAAAATTTATAAAAAGGGATGCATTGGATAATATGTTAGAGAAAACTCTAACATTAAATGAGAACTATATTTATAGAAGCATGCAATGTTAAGAAAATGGTTTATAAAGTAAAAAAAAACTGCGAAATCTTTTAATTCGACAATTTGCTAAACATTAAGAACTAAATATTGTTTTGAAAAATAAACCTTAAAAGGGATAATCAACTTCACTCCGGATACTACTAATGTTTTTGCTGACATTTCCACATTGCTTTTGGTATTTTATCGGTACCACATTTCTGAGCATCAATTGAACGCACATTTTCAAATGAAAAATTATGTAAAAAAGAAAGGAAGAAATCGGTTACACGTAGAAACTCTTTCAAGTTTGACAAGAACTAAGGATCAATTAAAAAGTCTGAATAATGTAACTTTGCAAAAGGGCCAAATTACGGCACTCTATATCGATCGAAATTAAAATTCAATTTAAATGGGAATTTGTCTCCTGTATAAATTAATGGGGAAAAAATAAAATTTTTAATTTATTTACTTATTCATTAAAAATATGAATTTTTTTAAATATTTTTTTTAGAACATACTGAAAAAACGTACCATAAGCGGCTTATACACTTGCAATATAACTTTTCAATTTTACCGCCAATGTGTATGTCGAAATCAGAAAAGAAGTGCAATATACTGTGAAATGTGTTGGAAACAATGTACTATGTTGTTTTGCTTTAAAGGTTTGTTTTTTCTTTTCAAATTAAAAGAGTTGCGCCATATTTTAATTGTGCCACTTATTGAATCATATAGGGCAATATAGAGACAATATGGCGAATAACATATACAATAATATTGTAAATGGATGGGGCGCTTGACGCTTATGTTTAAAAGAAATATTATTTACATGTGTACTTCAAATATAAATACTACTTGCTATTAAATACTTAGATAATTGAATTCCAATAACATTATTTTTGTTCATTTTATTTTCATAAATTACACAGTACAACATTTTTCAGTTAATTGATTGCCAACTCAATTCTGTGAACTGTATGTGAAATTAGACCCAAAAAGAAGCATTTCTGCATCATTCGTTTTGTCTTCTTACCTGCGATTTGAAGTTAGTATCGATTTGAAGTTAGTACTATCGTATAGGGGAATTTATCACGTTTTAGGCCCTGTTGTTTGACATAGCTCGACAACCACTAGCCCAATTTAGTTGAAATAAATTTAAAAAAATTAAGAATTACAATTCCCTTAATCTGTTCATATATTGTTTTCCTATACAAGTAACACTTTCGAAGTTAAAAATGAATGTATGAAGGGAAAAAATTATTTTTTGCCTAAAAATTTTAATTTTTTTTTTAAAAATACATAAAAAATCCAAAATGGAAAAAAGTTTCAAGTCTAGTTATTTTTTCGCAAAGTCACATAACCTATGAGCAAAATGAGACAAAGATCATAAAAATCGATGCACGCGTTTCGCTTTTATTCGCAATTGAGTAAATGTATGAATTTCAAAAATTTGCTCGAGATATGCACAACATTATTTGGAGAAAACATTGACACCTTTTTCATGATTCTGAGAATTAAAAAAAAAGGAATAAACAAAAGGTTATTTGATTTTTATGATTGCGGTAATAAATGTACGTGGGCAATTAAACGGAAAGTGGACCTTTTTATTATTTGGGTTTTTCCGGTGGCTACCTATATGATTTTTTTACAGAAATTGCACCCACATTTAAGGGTGGTCATTATTTGGAAAGTTTTGCACAGTTTGAAACGTACAAGTGCTGAATAAGGTATATAGCCAGCCGCCCTTAAAATATGCGCCCATTTATAAGTACCTGGCAGTAAAATATTCAAAAATACGTAGTATTTATAGGTGTGCATTAATCGATTTTTGGCATTCAGCCAGTGCCGACGAACGCGAACAGTATAAGTGATTTTTCTCCAGTTTTTTAAAAGTGAATAACAACAAAACATAAAATATATCAATATGGAAAACAACAAGTGCCCATATTTGGATGAATATTGTTACGTTTGTGGTCATATCGTCCGAAAAATACAGAAAAAAGATCGAAAAAATTTGTTTACTGAGCAATTCAAAACCGCGTATTGTAATTATTTCGATGAAGCAGATTTAAGTGGTGCAAATTTTACGCCGAACACAGTGTGCAACAGTTGTTATACTACCCTTCTAAAATGGATTCACGGAAAAAGTAGAAAGTTATCTTTTATGAAGCCAGTAATTTGGGTGGAAGACACAACTGGACATGATAAATCCAGGTGCTATGCATGCATAAATTTTCGTCCTGGATTAAACAGACAACAATTGAAAACAAAAGTATACACTGCTGCATTTACTGCCACACTTCCAGTGCAACGCCCTGCTGATACCGATGCACCTAAACCTCCGAGTGGATACTGTGTCCCTGCTAGCCGAAACCGTTTTCACCAATCCGACCGATTTGGATGATGCTGATTGGATACCCGATATTGAAAATAGTGCACCACAACCGCTACCACAAATCGAAATGGATTACATTGTGGCCAAGCTGGGACTATCACAACACGACTCCGAATGGCTGACATCATTTTTGAAGCGAAGAAAACTCACACAGCAAAATGTCAGCGCAACATCATACCGACAACGCCAAGCTGATTTTCAGAAATTTTCGGATGACGATACAGACTCAGACCATGAATATGAACAACCTACGAAGAAAACAAGATCATCAGAACCACAAGCGTCAACTTCTACAAGGATGGATATTGCCAATAATTAAAAAAATGTTCTAAATTTTGTTTTTATGCATATTATAATTGCGTATTAATTGCATATTATTTTATTTTCATTAAGTTTTTATAAATAAAGTTTTTTTTTGCATGATAATTTTTTAATTTATATTTTTATTTTAAGGGTGGTGGCTATAACTGATTTTTGAAATTCATACCTTTACTCAATTGCGAATAAAAGCGAAACGCGTGCATCGATTTTTATGATCTTTGTCTCATTTTGCTCATAGGTTATGTGACTTTGCGAAAAAATAACTAGACTTGAAACTTTTTTCCATTTTGGATTTTTTATGTATTTAAAAAAAAAAAATTTAAATTTTTAGGCAAAAAATAATTTTTTCCCTTCATACATTCATTTTTAACTTCGAAAGTGTTACTTGTATAGGAAAACAATATATGAACAGATTAAGGGAATTGTAATTCTTAATTTTTAAAATTTATTTCAACTAAATTGGGCTAGTGGTTGTCGAGCTATGTCAAACAACAGGGCCTAAAACGTGATAAATTCCCCTATACGATAGTACTAACTTCAAATCGATACTAACTTCAAATCGCAAGTAAGAAGACAAAAAGTTCACAGAATTGAGTTGGCAATCAATTAACTGAAAAATGTTGTACTGTGAAATTTATTTTTACCGGCAAAACTGTTGATTATAAAGAAAAACGTTATATGAACGGAGCAAAGAAATTGTAATTCTCAATTTTTTTCAGTTTGTTTTAGCAAAATCGGACAAGTGGTTATGTTAAACAAAAAAACATCAAGATAAGGAAAAAATTTACAATGTCATAAAAAAAAAACTGACAGATACGAACGCCAAACCCTTTAAGGGTTTTACTATACTGACCTCGTACCATCAGCCTGACTTGGAATTTCTCACCCCCCAGACAATAATCCAAAAAATGTTCCATAGTGTAATCCAACTGTCATCTATAAACCAGGTGAAAAAATGTATTTAGCTGATCCTTTAAGGCGTAATTTTCGCTATTTATTTGTTTGGTTTAATAACAATAATTTTATTTATATCAATTTTGTAATAACTATACCTAGACTTAAGTTTTATATTTTTCATTTTCCAAAATAACATCATAAGATTTCTACTGTTTAAGACTGATGTTTTGTTGTAGAAGTTACAATTTTTTTTTCTTAAATAAATAAATAAATAATTGTGAGAATAAAGCCAGTAAAGAAAAAGAACCAAATTTTGAAATGCAAATGATTCTCTCAATGTCTGACAAAGAATTCGACAATTTAAAAAATCAAACAAAAACTGATAAGTCATATCAAATACTTGCCAAATTTATTCAAAATGGATGGCCAAAATTTAAAGATAATTTGCCACTTGAAATTCAACAATTTTGGAATTTTAAAGAAGAACTTTCGATCAACGATGATGGCATAATTTTTAAAAGGTGTTAGTACCTCTCAGTTTAAGACAAAGTTTTTTAAAATATATACACAATGGACATTTTATCTATGCTAAATGTGTCAGAATGGCTAGAGAATCCATTTTTTGGCCACGCATGAGTCAAGATATTTTAGATTACGTAAACAAATGTGCTGCCTGTCAAGTTCATCAACATAAAAACACAAAAGTAAAAATTGGTGAAAAAGAAATTCGAAATCACGGCTTCGATACTGTTGCTACAGATTTATTTCATTTCAACAACAAAGACTACATAGTATTTATTGATTTTTACTCCGGATACATTAAATTTCAAAAACTTTCTGAAACAACAACAAAAAATGTAATTTTATTTTTAAAAGAAATATTCTCAACATTTCGATCACCACCTACGCTGGAAACTGATAATGGCCCGCAATTTTCCAGCAACGAATTTAAAGAATTTTCATCAATTTGGAAATTCAATCACCGCACTAGTTCACCATATCATCCCAGTGGAAATGGTTTAGCAGAAAAAGCAGTTCAAATTGCTAAAAATATTTAAAAAAAATCTGCTTATGACAACAGTGGCTATTATTTGGGACTATTAAACTACATGAATACACCTAGGGGAAATTTAGGTACTCCTTCTCACCGCCTTTTCGGTCATGAAGTCCAAGGAATGCTGCCCACAACAAAAGAAAAGTAAGTAACATCAGAACAAATCAAAGTTAGCAAATCTTTAAAAGCAGAAAGAGAAAAACAGAACACTTACGCTAATCGTGGTGCAAAAGAGTTCACTCACAAATTGAACGAAGGTGACACTGTGGTAACTTGCGTAAACAATCAAAGCAACTGGCAACCAGCCATGATAGTGGTTATAGTTATCGCAGAAATTCGATAAATATTCGTCCAACTCAAGCCAAAATTACCACATTTCCGGAATCAGTTCCCGAAAACAATAACAACAATTTGTACGAGCACTGAATCTGGACCTTCTACCTGCAAGCCTGTAAGAAATGAACCTAATACGGCTCCAGTTCTGAGAAGGTCATCTAGAGTAAATACACAACCTCAACGTCTCTGGTATTGTCAATCGATCCTCGAAGAAGAGGGATTAGAAGGTGATCATCTACCTTTGAACTTCTGCATATGAACATTGTACCTTGGTACCAACACAGTAGTTATTTATAAGTACTTTTTGTAATTACGCTGAATACACATATGTCAACATTGTTGTCAAATTATTATTGTTTGTTACTCGTCTTTATGCTCATTCTTTTGTTTCTAGCCTTATGATCTCCATCTTTAATAAACGTTGTAACATTTATTTATATTCGATAAATAAACTAAATCTACAACTTTGATGTAAAAGAATAAATCAAATGTTTATTATTTACAAAAACAATAAAATTTGCACCAGTCATGCCCTAGAATGAAAGGTACATCAATGAAGTTTCTACAACTTTGGAAAATTTATTTTTACAGCCTCTTTACGCATATCAGCCTTAATGGCTCGACCGTGGCTTAGCAATGATATACGACATGTTGAGATATAACTTCAAATGTCGGCACATAAAAAACAAAAATGTGCTGTATTTGTAGGCGTGGCAAAAACAAATTTTTTAAAGTTCTAGAAACTGCTTTTAGGGCGAGACTGGTGCAATTTTTGTTTGTCTTGACTTGGGATTGACTCGATTTAATGTGACTTATATGTAAAAAAGAAAAAAGGACTCAATTTCAAAACGTGTCATTAAAGTGCATATTACAAGGGCCAATTAATTCTTGGGGCTGACTGGCTCAAGTTTTTTTTTCTACCGGACCGAACCCCTATAATGTACATGCATACATTCCTATGTATATTAAAAGTATATTTCTTACAAAGTTTCAATTATTTCATTGACAAATTCATAAAAAAAACAATTGAATAAATAAACAGTTAAGTAAATTGTTTTTAAATTTGAAAATAAATATTTTGTTCATTAAAAATAGAAATACATATATTTGCACAACATTTTTACTAGGCAAGGTAGAGTGATATAGTCGGCTGCGCCGAATCTTTGATACCCTCCGCCGATATTTAAAATATTTCAGGAATGGGCTCTGTATGAGGTCTATAAGCGTTTATCCAATCTTTCCAAAAACTGACGTCAGTATTATAATTGGTTGCGGTGTAGGCCTATGTTAAATTATGGGCAGACCATCACTCTGTTTAAATAACAAATATGTTCTTCCTCATACATTTTTTCGGAAAAAGTTATAAAAAAAAATTTTTTTTCAACTATTTGGATTTTAATGAAAAATATTAATAATTTCTACTTGTTTAATGATGTAGCTCACTTTAGTGGTTTCTTTACTAAGAGTTACAAATACACAAACAAATTATATTCTAACTTCATTAACCGAGCAATAGTAACTTAGAACTTCACACCGTTCTTGTGAAACATACCAGATTCTCTGGCGGTAATCGAAACCGTAACTCTCTTAATTTTTAGTTGATTTCTAAACTGATAAGACAATGTGACAAACTCTTATACATTGTAATATGTACAAAAAAATATTAAAAAAGTATAAATACGATAATTTATTAGACATCTAAACATTTAACTTTAAAAGTTTAGTCTTGAAGAATCTCTTCGTCGCGCTTACGGAAGTCTTTATAATTTGCTTTCTACTGCTACAGCCAATATCAAGCTTATCACGAAAGAAAAAAGGATCGACAAAGATCTTAATATAAATACAAATTCAAAAAAATAAACGTTCAGCAATAATGAATTTAAACTTAATTTCAAATGTCTTTATAATTTGGTTCAGCCTACTAGAGACAGTATCAAGCACCCTTACGCCACATATTGCATCAGATGGCCTGACATATCTTATTGAAACGGATCAGGAGGTAATTTCTTATAAAGATTTTAAGAAAAATAATTAATAAACTAAATTTTTAGTACAACTGGCATCAGTCCTTTCATGAATGTGCTCGCAGAAAACATCAACTTCTTATAATCGATTCAGCTGAAAAAAATGATATTATTATTAATCTATTGATAAGGGTTATAGGGCACTCCCAAAACTTATGGCTCGGCGGTAATGATGAATACCAACTTAAACCAAAATTTACTCGGCCCTTTTACTGGGCGCCAACGGGTAAACCTTTTACTTTCACCTTTTGGAAGAGCCCTAATCCAAACCATAATTATTTTAAGGAGCACTGTGCAAAAATATCGGCAAGTAGCTCTGCATTCGAATGGGACGATTATGATTGTACTGCTAAAATGGGTTTTATTTGTGAAACAAGTTGCTAAAACGTAACCAGCAATAACGATCTTAAACATTAATGTGAATAAATAAATAAAATGTGTAAATAAAATTTTTAATAAATATGTTTCCCATAAGATTCTTTATCTTTTTTTTTCATGAATATAACAATTTTTATAAATTTTAAGCAGAAAGGCTAGAGACGACTGGGTTTGCAATCTCTCTAATATTTTGGGTTACTTTTTGTAAGTGCCACGTACACAAACTTTTTGCTCAAAGTTTTAGTTTTAATTATTTACTTAATAAACTTTATAAATAAAAATTTTGTATATAATTGGGATTTTAATTTAATAAAAGATACATTTTGAGCAAGAAAAATACATTATAATACAAGTGTGGTCAAGCCTGACCACAGTCTGTATATTAGGGTGGGTCAATTTTTTTGCCCACCAAGCGTATAGCAAAATCGTAATCTACGGAAAATTCTAAGAACTTTTCCTAAAGAAACCATGGTTCTAAAATCAAAATCGAGCTTTCGGTTTTTGACTTGAAAATTTGGTGCTCAGGAAATCTGAAAAAATTATACTTTTTTGGAAATATTTATTGCAATTGGTGATTAGTTGACCTGTATCGCTGAAAGAGGGCTTGTTTTAAAGCAAATTTTCTCAGCTTTCTATATCTGTGTTCATTTATAGAAAATTCTGTACATAAATAATTGGTTTAGAGGTTTTTGTCAAAATAATCATAGTCAAGGTGGTAAAATAAAAAAAAAATCATTTAATTTTCTTAATAAAACTTACTTTTCTATTTCAAAATTTATTACATTTCAAAAAAAGACACTAATTGAATAAAAAAAATAAAATTAAAAATTTAATAAAAATGTATTCAAAAAAAAAGTACTGGCCTAACTGGGAATTAAACCCTGACATCCTAGGTCACGAAGCACGATATAACCACTAAACAACAACAGCACTTATTAACTTATGCGTTTAATACGAGTTTTTGTGCATTTTTAAATATTGCTGGCTATTCTTGAAAACGCGTAAAGTTTTGATATCGCGTAGCTAATGCAGTTGCTAGTGGTTTCTGTCCCGAAGATTTAGCTAACATAAAGCCGGGACCAACAGTCCACTCTCGATGGTTAACAAAATCCAGCAGAATTTTGCGATTGTAGGTATGTAACAACTAACTCACCATCGGAAAACTTGAAAATACTATCAGAATTCATTATGAAAGTTTATGTTCCAATGTACTTTAATGTAAAATTCTATAGTTCAGTCATCTACGGAAGTGCACTTTTATTTAAGTTTATACGTTCGACGCAATATTAACCGCCAAGTCATAGAGAGATTGTAAATAAGGTTGTGCAAAATAATAACATTTGGGATCCGTCGACACTTAGAGCTTACGAAAAACCTCAAATAAATTTTGATTGCTCAGACTTCGTTAACATGATTGACTTAGAAGACGATAGTATTTTGCCTGAGCCGCCATTTACTACAAGCATGCCGTACGAGCATTTGCTGGAATACATTGATCCACCGTTTACTGATCAAGGAATACCGGCACATATTCAGGGAACTGAGCGATTTGTACAATTGCTTACCAATGTTCCCGGCGTGCTAAAGAATGTAATCGCGATGGTATTTTTTTAATAAATTTTTTATTATTTTTTTATTCGGTTCCTTTTTTTAAGTTAATGAATTTTTGAAATAAAAAAGTGCGTTTTAATAAAAAATATTTTTTTTTAATTTTTTCATTTTCAGTTTTTAATTTTGAATTAAAATTTAGTTCAATTATTTTATTAATTTTTGGGTAGAAAATTGTAGCAGTTTTTTTACCCGCTTGACTATGATTATTTTGACAAAAACCTCTAAACCAATTATTTATGTAAAGAATTTTCTAAAAATGTGCACAGATATAAAAAGCTGAGAAAATTTCCTTTAAAACAAGCCCCCTTTTAGCGATACAAGTCAACTATTCACCAATATCAATAAATATTTCCAAAAAAGTATAATTTTTTTCAGATTTTCTGAGCACCAAATTTTCAAGTCAAAAACCGGAAGCTCGATTTTGATTTTAGAACTATGGTTTCTTTAGGAAAAGATCTTAGAATTTTCCGTAGATTACAATCTTGCTATACGCTTTGTCACTTTTTTTTGGGCCCGAACAAATTGACCCACTCTAATGTATATACAGGAGCGATGGGCAATCATGGAGCCAGCAAAACAAATTTATTTTAAGAAGTTTAGTTTCATAGTCATAACAATTTATCTTGTCAGATTTGCTTAAGATATTTTTTCGTCTTAAAACGATTTTAGAGAAGGGGTTATATGGGACCAATGTTCAATTTAGCACCTACAAGCACAAAATTTTGCAATGACACAGCAAAATGTTGTATCTATCAAAATTTTTTTAAGAAGGATTTTATGGCATAAGAAACTTTTTTTCGGTAGCGGTAATATGGGAACTATGTATAGTCAAAAACAAACCAATTTAATTAAAATTATGTGATATGGTTTAGTTTATGTTTGGACCATAATCTACCTTAAGATTGGCATAGAAATATGGTTATTGGAAATAACCCAAAATAAGTTACTTAAGTATTTTTTTTTTGTTATTATGTTATTACACCTAGAGAAAAACATGTTTTAATATGGTCACCTCCAACAAAACTATTTTTATAGAAAATTTTAAACATTTTATCTTTAATTGTTACGTACAACCATATTATGATTAAATTAGTCCTCCATCAAGAAGCCACAACCATATTTTGGTTGCCTCCAAATATAATATGGTTAATAGTTACTAAAATATTGTTAATACTTTAAATAGCATGGTTGTTTTTCAACCATAGCACGTTGCTCTTAGAAAAGAGGAAAATACTATTGTTAACTTGAAAACAAGTTATTGTAAGTTTTTGTCTATAGCTTAATTTTTTCCTTGGGTGGCTTTTAAATCTGACATAATCTTCTAGGTGCCACTTATGTCATCACGGATCTTTCACCCCCCCGAATATCAAATTTTTTGTGCTTCGTATGAAAGACCTTCTTAAACTTAGGACCATTATAACAACTTGAAGTTAGATAAATTTAAAATTAAGTTGACAGATAGTTAGTAATGTGTTATCTCTCAAACAGAGTCTGTTTTATGCCGGATAGCAGCTAACGCCAAGTTACATATAATAATGATTCTTAATTTGGCTAGCTTTTAATGTTCTCACTTTTATGCTACGCCCATTTTTCTCTTACACATATTACACTAGCCCAAGTCTATCAACATACAAAACAAATAAAAATTGCAACATTCACGCTCAATATTATATCAATGAAGCCCTTAGAACTGCAAAAAAAGAATCTTTGCTACCCCCATACCAAGGCGAATTGTCAAGAAGGTTGGGTCAAGTGTTTTTTTCGTTGGAGACTTGTCAAAGTTTGTATACAAACTAGTTTTTTATGAAAACAAACCTATTTATTATCTAGCAATATTTTTGAAAACCCGACCACAGAAGCAGTATTGTTGACCCCACCTTCTAGTCAATTCGCATTGCCCCATATCTAAATTACAGAGAGTATAGAGGTGAAACAAGTGTCTTGCGTCACTTGTCCAAATCAGTTGCGAAGTAATCTTTCGCAGAAAGAGACAGAAAGCGTTTTGCGTGATCAGAAACAAAATAACAAAACACAAACCACGTTGAACCAATTTTTAGTTTAACAAAGTTTTTGTTTTGCACAAAAAAATTTATTTAGTAATATTAAGGGTCCTCATGATATCGTTTATAAGTCTCGTAATCTGTGCAAACTGTGCATTTTTACGCCCTCGTAAATGAACTGTCAAAAATTGTATGAGAATTCATTTACACAAACTTGGTAAATTTGCCCAACAATTTTGTCTCGTAAACTTGCGCTGTTCAATTGTGCATTTATACAAACAGATCTTTTAATGATTTTAACGTCATGGGGCCTATAATAAATTATGGACCAATCATCACGAAATTTCTCAGTGTGATTTCCAGTCGAATAAAACGAATTTTTGCAAAATCTTATATCATTCTGTGCATCGTTTCACCATTTATGTTAGTTTTTGAAACAATGTAATCAATTTTGTAAAGTGGTAGTTCTAAATACATTTTGATTTATAGCTCTGATCCTACTAAACCGATATTGATGGATTTTAATCCCCTGCTTAGGATTAAAAGATAAGATACACCTTCCACACTCGCTTCTATGAGAAGGGAGTAGAGAAGGAGTAGCATTTTTTGTATTGTTTTTTTTTTGCACAAGCAAAAGCAAAACAATTATTTTTTTTATCCCGTTGCCATTCTTATGTACCTTCTAAAGAAGCGAGAGCGGAAGGCCTTCTCCGCAATGACAACGTGTGGAAAAAAGATATGAGTATGGAAAGGAGCGAGAAGGCCTTGTATATCCAAAAGAAGGAGTACAGAGGCCTTCTAGAAGGCATCCGTACCCCTTCTTTTTCCCGCTGGGTGTATGTGCGTGCACGAGTGTGTGTGTATGTACATTGCCAAGTCAAAAAAAAACACATTAACGTAAAAATAAAACAAAAACCTAACAAAAGAATTTTTGTTTCTTGCAATTTTTGTACAAATAACCTTCGTAAAATCAAATGTGACCGATTGTGTAATTGTAGGGTAAGAGTATGTGTTTTATTGTTGTACAGATAAAACTATATCGGTTCGCACCGAAATTCAGATGCTGTTTTTCTGTAAAATTAAAGATTTATAGGAATATATATATGGTCACACATTTATTTATTTCATAGCTGTGCAGTATAAATATTCTTATTAAAGATATTTAAAATTAGATTAAAATAAAACATATTAAGGGTTCTCATGATGTCGCTTAAAATTGCCATTTGTGCAAATGCGCAAACTTACGAGTCTTGTTTCATGAAACCCCTTTTTTTACTTTTGTGTAATTTTAAACAATTAATGTCAGTTTGTAAGAAACGTCAATACAAAAATAAATTAAAAATTAAAATTCAAAAATATAAAAATTTGTGTTTAAATTTGTGATTAATATGTAGGTACATATGAGAAATTTGCTTTTAAAAATGCTCAAAGAAAGCCAAAAGACCAATTTACTGAAATTATTGCTAGAATTTATTGTTTGTGATTAATTGTACTTTTTTTGGTACAATTCGAAACTAAAAAGTACGCTGGTACCCCCGTGACTGATTTGGTACTATTTCCAAATTTTTCAAACCTACATATTTATAACTGATATAAAATGGCAACTCGTATTTACTGTCCAATGACTATAAGCGGAGTTTAGTGTTTGGTGCAAATAATCTTGCGAAAATGCAAAATGTCGTGGCTTTTTTATGAAATCTTAGGGAAGCTTTACTTTTTGTTGTTGGATTTACCAAAACAGATATGATATTTTCCATTTGTACTTTTGCAAGACCATTTGCACGAAACACTGAACTCCGCTATTGTAAATAGATTTTTTCACTTGTTCATTGAACGATTGCTTATGCCACATTCTAAATTTAGTATCAGCGGCAGCATATAAGCGTGCATTTTCTGATGGTATTGACAAATTTTTAAAAGATATAGGAAACCACTTCTGCAAAAGTTCTACATTGTAGAAGAGACGAATTCCTCTCAATTCAAGATTATTTTGGAACGAACATATAATATTTCCAAGTATTTGTCAACAAGATGTTTGTAACGTCAAGAAGTAATCAACAGAATTTTGGAACAGTGGGAGACCACTCCATTATTATTTTACTCCGAATAATTTTGAAGGAGATATTACAAGCGCTAAATTAAATTTTCTTTTTGTTGTATTAAATTTTTGTTTTTAAAAATATAATAAAAAATAATTTATAAAATGCTGATTTAGTACAATTGGGGCCGAAAAAGTACGATTTTAAAAGTTCGTTGGTACGATTTTGGTTTTCTCAATTATCATCCCTGGCTGTAGTAATTGTTGTTATTGTGTTTTGTCTAATAAGCTGTTGCTACGTTGATCTCTTCTTGCATTGTTGTGGTTTTTTGTTGTTTTTTTTATAATCTTCACCACAAGCGGTAAATTTTAATGTGTTTTTTACGCATACACATGTATGTTAGGGATGGACACTGCGATGCGATGCATCGCAAACATACATCGATGTTGCATCGATATTTCATAAAATACATCGATGTTATATCCCAATACTTTTTTTCAATACTGTAAACAATAAACAAACAGCAAAATATTTCCCTTTGTTGCATTTGTGCACAATTTGTTAGCTTTTATTTTAATTACGCGTGGTTATCAAACTGTTTGTTGGGAGTAAAAATACCAGACCCGAACTTATTCGCCGCATATAATAGTGTTGTCTGTGCATATAATAGTCATGCCAACACGTATAGATATGTATACACGTTTATATATCAATCTACACGTTCAGTATACAATTTGTCATTTCGATGCATCGAAAGAAAACTCCGATGCTTTCCGATTGTTTAGGAGCAAAAAACATCGGATTATATCGATTTTCGACAGACAGTTGGACACGGTTAAATCTACTTAGAATTAAACATGCACCCAAAATATACATATGTATATACTTTATAGAGTCTTAGATAAATATTAAAGTTTCACACGGAGTGACAAACTAAGTAAACCCTAACTCACCTATAATGCTGAAGGTTATAAAAATAAGAAAAATGGTTGAAAGCTTAAAAAATATACAAAAATTTTTTATTGTGATTAAAATAACAATAACCAATATTGTTGTTCCAAAAAAATTACTCAAGTGTGTTTTTAATGAAACATTAATTAGAATAAATAAACAAAATAAATAAGCTAATTAATTGTAAATGAAATTAAATAAATAGTTTTTAAAAAAAATATATTAAAAATTTCATATATCTGACTTTATTTTAAACTAATAAAAGCACCCTAAAAATCCCCTTTTCTTTCCTTCTCTGCCAAGTTGGTTTTAGTTTGTGATAAATTTTTTAGTGTCCCAAGTCGAAAATAAAATTCGACAATAGAGACAGTTGTGTAAATAAAACTAAATTACTTGAAATTTACAAAAAGTTTCGTTTTAAAAATTATTTGTTTGGATATAAAACAAAAATCAACAAAATTACTTAAAAAATTAAAATGTTCATACAAAGTACAGTAGTAAACCTATCCGAATAATTAAAACCGCCATAGTGCTGACTATAATTCCATTTCAGTTATAAAGAAAACATTTTCAAAAAGCTGCATTTAACCCATTCCTGCCTAATAGGTTTTTCAACACGCAAAGAAAAAATAAACACAGCAAAGATATTCTAGAAAAGGCATGATGAGAGAAAATTGCTGCAACATACATTTTTATTGAAAAGTAAACATTGATTAACCTGAAAAAAATTAAAAGAGTAGAATTGATTGGTTTTTGCATTAGTTAGTTCTCATCCATATTATGAAACATTTGCTGCAAAACCTGTATTCCAATTATCTTTTGAAACTGCATTCGTGTCCATAGAATACCATTTTTGTTTTACGCCATTGAGTCATTTTGTATGCCTTCTCTCTTTTTTCAATAACAGACATACAACTGCAAACTGCTTGTACATGAAACAAATTACACTTTTCCATTCGTCTTTCCCATTTCTTCAACAAACTCAAGGCGAATTAAATACAGGTGATGTCGAAACGCCTTCCGTTTTTTACAGGTCGAGCCTATTTGTTTTGATTTGTTAGTGTTTTGCTAAGAATGGTTGACATTTCGAGCCGTAAACACTAACAATGCAATGCAAAACCTCCTATGTTGTTTCTGGTGTTTTTGGATTGTTGTAGTTGCGACACCACCTGTAGTTGAATTCGGCTTGAACAAACTCAAATGTTTCATAATATGGATGGGGACTTATCATAAAGATGAATTTAGTTGGTTTCTATTTCCAATAATGCTTGAAAAAGTGTTGGCAAATAAAGCACAAAGCGAAAATCAAAAAAATGCTCACCCGCTTAAAATAGTTTTAGGCGTCCCTTAGCATTGTAAAAAATTTAAAAGCGATTTATAAATTATGCAATTTTGTTTTATTTAGTTGACATGGCTAAAAATGTTTTCCACATTGGCTAAAGAACGTGAAAGCGACATAATTTGTTAGAAATGCACCAGGATAATTCTCAATTTTAAATCTGAATTTCTGGCCAAACAGTTTGTAAATGTACTAGACTTTCTAACAAAAGATTGGCAATCTGATGTACCTGCATCATCCTCAATTGGGCTTTTTTTGATTTAAATTGTTTTCATTAAAAATTAATATGAACTTAGCTTGCCACAACTTTTTTGTAAGAATCAATCTACTCTTTGGTAGCCATGGGCAGTAATCGGCTCACATAAACAAAGTTATGTAAAGAGGTTAATTATCTAGATACATATTAACATCCATATGATGTTTTTTTTCTTATAGGGATTTAAAGGTCGGTCGCTAAATTGTTTAGTAATGGGATGATATATGTGATGAATACGTCCTCGCGGGAGTTCGAGAACACTGAAGGGGTGTGCAACTAAAGGTTACTCATCTTGTCAGGATAATGAGGCGGTAGTGGAATGCACACTTCCGGTCCATTATCAGTACATATAGCACGGCGTGTAAGCCCGCGGGTTCGCCCCTGGCAAGGTGGGGGCTTTACATAAATATAATTTAGTACGCTTTTAAAAAGATACAAAATTTAATTTTATTTCATAAAAATATTGTGTACAAATGCAATATAGTATATGGGTACCCGGGTAACCCGGGTGCCAAACAATTTGGATAATGTTGGGTATTAACACAAGGGTTAACAATTCATATGAATTTAGTTTCAGCCACTGATGTTCCAAGGTTGTAATATCTTCTACAGTGAAATCAATCATTTCTTCTTTAAAATGATCGCTTAATTTGTATTTATTTGTTTTTTAACTGTTTTCCACACAAAAATGGTAGTATTTATTAAATTATAATAATTATTTGGCAATCGTT
This sequence comes from Pollenia labialis, assembly GCA_949318255.1. Taxonomy (NCBI): domain Eukaryota; kingdom Metazoa; phylum Arthropoda; class Insecta; order Diptera; family Polleniidae; genus Pollenia; species Pollenia labialis. The sequence goes on from OX439143.1 coordinate 58,586,545, forward strand.
ATCTAAGTTGACATATTAATTGAGCTATTAAATCTCGGCATGTAATTTGTGTTTGTTTTTCAAATTCAAAAGTAATGGTATCTCTTTTCGATTCCAAAAAATTTTCAAAATCGTAATTGAGGGAAAAAATTAGCTTAACATGAATTTAATGGATCAAACTGATCAAATTTTAAAACAATTTGATATGAAAGTTCTTTTAAAAGAATGTACAGTTTCTATAGCAAAAGAGTAGGGGTTTGCATGTGCATTCAGCAAAAAAATGTGGTAGTTTTTCAAAAAAAAGATTACTTGAACATTCTTAAATTAAAAAATGCTAAAAATGCTAAATATTTAGTTGAAAAATGCTAAATCTAGCTGCAAAAATGCCAAAATGGCCACTCTGAAGTCGAGTAACCACCAATAGTTACTCGCTAATTTTCTTGTTCTCAAAAACATGTACCTGGTTTTTTATTATAGTTCGAGTAAGTGTTCATGCTTTGCTAGATCATATGTACTTTTGAAGTACAAATCCATTTGTGCAGGGGTCTAATACAAATACATTATAAGCCTCTAAATAACTGAGATGTATCTAATTGGTATACAAATTGCTTCGTTATCAATAAAGGAGAACAGTTTTAAAACAATTTTTTCTAATTTTATTTTAATGGGGGTAGCGAAGCTCACCGGGCTTAGCTAAATTTGCATAACATTTTGTTTACCAAATATAGTTTTTATTAACTCCCGAAACTGTTCTTGGAAATATGAGTAATAATATTAAATAAAATTATTAGTTTGTTAAATTTTTTCATTTTTTGCTTATTTTTTTTTTAAATTGGTAACGAAAAGTAAATTAATTTACTTTTTTCTGGTATTCAAGCAAAAATTTAGCTTGTTTTATTATGTCATTATTAGCAGAATGGCAGTTGTCTGCTGTAATGTTGAAGGTTTTTTTTTTAATTACATATTAAGAAAATAAAAAATATCGGTAAACAAAAAATTATTCTTTCATTGTTTCTGCTGTTTTTATTACGAATTATAAGTGGTAGTTAGCAAACAATTACGATTTATAAGATGTAAAAAAGATTTTATTTTTAAAAATTACGAATAAGCGAGGGCACCAAAATGTATGTAAATTTTACGAATTAACGAAGTTTTTTAAGGGACCTACAGTTTATTACGCATTATAGGGGTACGATTTATCGAGATTTGACTGTATTAGTAAACAAAAAATTTAATTAGAAACCTCGTTGTTTACTGTTACACATTGTTGTCCGTATTTGGTTAACTGAATTGTATTTTTAAAAAAAGTTTGGCTTGATGAATTAGTTTTTAGTAAATTATCGAGCTCTTATAGCAAAAATGATGTAACCAACAGAAATAAAATTTTACAGGAGAAGGTTTTTTTAAAATATTTTTGCTTCAAGTCTATGGTTTCGTTTGAAATTGATTTTGCTCTTATTTCATAACAGGACTTCCCAGAGATGTGAGATATTTTTAGAGATGATACAAATGATCAAAAATGATCGATTTTCAACAAAAAACAAAAATCTAAAATGTTGTTGGTTACATCATTTTTGCTATTAAGGCTCGTTATAGTTCTTGACATATCAAAATATTCTTTAACACCTAATTGTAAATAAAACAAAAAGTTTTCAGAGAATTACCTTAATATTTTTTATTATCATAAAAGGATCTATGACAATTATGTCTTAAACAAAGTATCGGTCAAATGCTCGCCACGGCTTCGGTGGCATACCTCTATCTGATGGTTCATATTTTTAATGACTCTGAGGCATTAGTACGTGAGGATAAATGTCGTTAACAGTATTTATTAGTGTTAATCAGGACCAAAAAGTCGCATCTAAAGTTCCACATCAATGAACTAGAGGCCGTTAGCTAAAATCCAAAAAGGCGTAACTAACAAACAAATATAATTTTACAGGAGAAGCAAAGATCTGGGAGTTGCGCGCATCTCCTGTTTTAGAGGCAGCCATAAATGTATATAATACGTCGGTATACGTCAATGAATGGGGAAACATTTTTGTAAAAAACATTTGTACGATTTTCCCCATTAAGATTTTTAAATGTACAAAATTATCCAAGTAAAAAATTTATATTTGTTTCTTTTTTGATAAATCACGAAAGTGGTATAAATTTAGTAGAACATATTTTATAAAAAATTCAGAAAAATCGGTTCAGATACAAAAAAGTTATGACCAAAATTAATTTTTTTTTTTTAAATACCCACTTTCGGGAACCATAGATCTCCCCGAGTCCAAGCTTTATAACACAAGTAAATGGTAAATTCCTTCTTAAACACGTCGGTATATAAATCTGTCAAATCGGTTAAAAAATGGCTGAGTAATGAGCAAAAAACCACGACTACCTCTAATATTTTCCAAAAATCCCTTGTGGTTGTTGTAATTTTATTACTTTTTGCTGTATATCTGGGGAACGGCAAAAGCCAAAGTTTCCAAATTAGGTACACACATTTAGGTATCCAATGCACACCATCCTACAAAATGTGGGCGGGTTTGGAGAAGTGGGCGTGGTACCTCCCGTACAAAAAAAATTAAAAATTGTATAAAAACCTAAATTTTAGGGCTGCCATATGTCCTATGGATATGACTTATATACCAAAATATCGAAAATGTTTAGTAGAACATATTTTATAAAAAATTCAGAAAAATCGGTTAAGATACAAAAAAGTTATGACCAAAATAAATTTTTTTTTTAAATACCCACTTTCGGGAACCATAGATCTCCCCGAGTCCAAGCTTTATAACACAAGAAAATGGTAAATTCCTTCTTAAACAAGTCGGTATATAAATCTGTCAAATCGGTCAAAAAATGGCTGAGTTGTGAGCAAAAAACCACGACTACCTCTAATATTTTCCAAAAATCCCTTGTGGTTGTTGTAATTTTATTACTTTTTGCTGTATATCTGGGGAACGGCAAAAGCCAAAGTTTCCAAATTAGGTACACACATTTAGGTATCCAATGCACACCATCCTACAAAATGTGGGCGGGATTGGAGAAGTTGGCGTAATACCTTCCGTACAAAAAAAATTATATTATATTATATATTACAACAAAATTAATTTTTTTTTTAAATACCCACTTTCGGGAACCATAGATCTCCCCGAGTCCATGCTTTATAACTCAGCTAAATGGTAAATTTCTTTTTAAACACGTTGGTATATAATTCTGTCAAATCGGTTAAAAAATGGCTGAGTTTTAACCAAAATACTGAATTCCCAAAAATTACTCATTTTTATTTTTTATAATTAAGTTTGTTAAAATATATACAAGTGTATATAAATGTATATAAATTATTCCTTAACACGCCGGTATATAAAACAATCAAATCGGTTAGATAATGGGCAATTTATTAGCAAAATACTCCAAAAATGGGCTAAAAAACATCAAAATTTTTATACAATCCTACATTTTAGGGCTGCCATATGACCTATGGAAACGACTTATGTATCAAAACATCGGCAATTTTTAGTAGAACATATTTCCCAAAAAATTGGTTGTTAAAACACAACATCCGACATAACGTGGACGGTTTGGATAAGTGGGCGTGGCACAAAATATAATTATTTATATCATAAGAATGGTGTTCACATAATTTTTTGTTCTTATTGCACCATGGTGAAGGGTTTATAAGATTCGGCACAGCAGAATATTACTTACTTGTTTAATTTAAGAATGTTCAAGTAATCTTTTTTTTGAAAAACTACCACACTTTTTTTGTTGAATGCACATGCAAACCCCTACTCTTTTGCTATAGAAACTGTACATTCTTTTAAAAGAAATTTCATATCAAATTGTTTTAAAATTTGATAAGTTGGATCCATTAAATTCATGTTAAGCTAATTTTTTCCCTCAATTACGATTTTGAAAATTTTTTGGAATCGAAAAGAGATACCATTACTTTTGAAATTGAAAAACAAACACAAATTACATGCCGAGATTTTATAGCTCAATTAATATGTCAACTTATGGCGTTTTCTTTTCTGAGTAAAATTCTGCATTTATTCTGCCTTTTACATTTTTTTATGTTCTTTTCTGAAATACATGTGTTATTTTAAAAGTGTAAAGCGTTCTATTCTGATGATGTTCCCTTTAAAATTAAAAAAAATGCTACATGTTTAACACTCATTTTAATTATAGGTGCTTGAGTGCAGCACTAGATCAAGGAGAATTCAATACAAGGTGGTGCAAGTTTCGAGCCGTAAACACTAACAATGCAATACAAAAACATCTGTTGTTTCTGTTGGCTTTGGATTGTTGTAGTCTTGCCACCACCTGTAATTGAATTTACCTTGCGTTTATTGTACTTTATTGCTTAATTCCGAAATTTGTGTTCTTTTGTAAACGTAAAATATGAAACACTTCTTAAAAATTAGGGGAGCATTAAAAAATGTTGCCAAATCACATGTAACACTTACACAACACTTTTTTTAGAAAAGAAAACGCCATTAGATAACGATTGCCAAATAATTATTATAATTTAATAAATACTACCATTTTTGTGTGGAAAACAGTTAAAAAACAAATAAATACAAATTAAGCGATCATTTTAAAGAAGAAATGATTGATTTCACTGTAGAAGATATTACAACCTTGGAACATCAGTGGCTGAAACTAAATTCATATGAATTGTTAACCCTTGTGTTAATACCCAACATTATCCAAATTGTTTGGCACCCGGGTTACCCGGGTACCCATATACTATATTGCATTTGTACACAATATTTTTATGAAATAAAATTAAATTTTGTATCTTTTTAAAAGCGTACTAAATTATATTTATGTAAAGCCCCCACCTTGCCAGGGGCGAACCCGCGGGCTTACACGCCGTGCTATATGTACTGATAATGGACCGGAAGTGTGCATTCCACTACCGCCTCATTATCCTGACAAGATGAGTAACCTTTAGTTGCACACCCCTTCAGTGTTCTCGAACTCCCGCGCGGACGTATTCATCACATATATCATCCCATTACTAAACAATTTAGCGACCGACCTTTAAATCCCTATAAGAAAAAAAAATATCATATGGATGTTAATATGTATCTAGATAATTAACCTAGATAATTAATACATAACTTTGTTTATGTGAGCCGATTACTGCCCATGGTTACCAAAGAGTAGATTGATTCTTACAAAAAAGTTGTGGCAAGCTAAGTTCATATTAATTTTTAATGAAAACAATTTAAATCAAAAAAAGCCCAATTGAGGATGATGCAGGTACATCAGATTGCCAATCTTTTGTTAGAAAGTCTAGTACATTTACAAACTGTTTGGCCAGAAATTCAGATTTAAAATTGAGAATTATCCTGGTGCATTTCTAACAAATTATGTCGCTTTCACGTTCTTTAGCCAATGTGGAAAACATTTTTAGCCATGTCAACTAAATAAAACAAAATTGCATAATTTATAAATCGCTTTTAAATTTTTTACAATGCTAAGGGACGCCTAAAACTATTTTAAGCGGGTGAGCATTTTTTTGATTTTCGCTTTGTGCTTTATTTGCCAACACTTTTTCAAGCATTATTGGAAATAGAAACCAACTTAATTCATCTTTATGATAAGTCCCCATCCATATTATGAAACATTTGAGTTTGTTCAAGCCGAATTCAACTACAGGTGGTGTCGCAACTACAACAATCCAAAAACACCAGAAACAACATAGGAGGTTTTGCATTGCATTGTTAGTGTTTACGGCTCGAAATGTCAACCATTCTTAGCAAAACACTAACAAATCAAAACAAATAGGCTCGACCTGTAAAAAACGGAAGGCGTTTCGACATCACCTGTATTTAATTCGCCTTGAGTTTGTTGAAGAAATGGGAAAGACGAATGGAAAAGTGTAATTTGTTTCATGTACAAGCAGTTTGCAGTTGTATGTCTGTTATTGAAAAAAGAGAGAAGGCATACAAAATGACTCAATGGCGTAAAACAAAAATGGTATTCTATGGACACGAATGCAGTTTCAAAAGATAATTGGAATACAGGTTTTGCAGCAAATGTTTCATAATATGGATGAGAACTAACTAATGCAAAAACCAATCAATTCTACTCTTTTAATTTTTTTCAGGTTAATCAATGTTTACTTTTCAATAAAAATGTATGTTGCAGCAATTTTCTCTCATCTTGCCTTTTCTAGAATATCTTTGCTGTGTTTATTTTTTCTTTGCGTGTTGAAAAACCTATTAGGCAGGAATGGGTTAAATGCAGCTTTTTGAAAATGTTTTCTTTATAACTGAAATGGAATTATAGTCAGCACTATGGCGGTTTTAATTATTCGGATAGGTTTACTACTGTACTTTGTATGAACATTTTAATTTTTTAAGTAATTTTGTTGATTTTTGTTTTATATCCAAACAAATAATTTTTAAAACGAAACTTTTTGTAAATTTCAAGTAATTTAGTTTTATTTACACAACTGTCTCTATTGTCGAATTTTATTTTCGACTTGGGACACTAAAAAATTTATCACAAACTAAAACCAACTTGGCAGAGAAGGAAAGAAAAGGGGATTTTTAGGGTGCTTTTATTAGTTTAAAATAAAGTCAGATATATGAAATTTTTAATATATTTTTTTTAAAAACTATTTATTTAATTTCATTTACAATTAATTAGCTTATTTATTTTGTTTATTTATTCTAATTAATGTTTCATTAAAAACACACTTGAGTAATTTTTTTGGAACAACAATATTGGTTATTGTTATTTTAATCACAATAAAAAATGTTTGTATATTTTTTAAGCTTTCAACCATTTTTCTTATTTTTATAACCTTCAGCATTATAGGTGAGTTAGGGTTTACTTAGTTTGTCACTCCGTGTGAAACTTTAATATTTATCTAAGACTCTATAAAGTATATATGTATATTTTGGGTGCATGTTTAATTCTAAGTAGATTTAACCGTGTCCAACTGTCTGTCGAAAATCGATATAATCCGATGTTTTTTGCTCCTAAACAATCGGAAAGCATCGGAGTTTTCTTTCGATGCATCGAAATGACAAATTGTATACTGAACGTGTAGATTGATATATAAACGTGTATACATATCTATACGTGTTGGCATGACTATTATATGCACAGACAACACTATTATATGCGGCGAATAAGTTCGGGTCTGGTATTTTTACTCCCAACAAACAGTTTGATAACCACGCGTAATTAAAATAAAAGCTAACAAATTGTGCACAAATGCAACAAAGGGAAATATTTTGCTGTTTGTTTATTGTTTACAGTATTGAAAAAAAGTATTGGGATATAACATCGATGTATTTTATGAAATATCGATGCAACATCGATGTATGTTTGCGATGCATCGCATCGCAGTGTCCATCCCTAACATACATGTGTATGCGTAAAAAACACATTAAAATCCACCGCTTGTGGTGAAGATTATAAAAAAAACAACAAAAAACCACAACAATGCAAGAAGAGATCAACGTAGCAACAGCTTATTAGACAAAACACAATAACAACAATTACTACAGCCAGGGATGATAATTGAGAAAACCAAAATCGTACCAACGAACTTTTAAAATCGTACTTTTTCGGCCCCAATTGTACTAAATCAGCATTTTATAAATTATTTTTTATTATATTTTTAAAAACAAAAATTTAATACAACAAAAAGAAAATTTAATTTAGCGCTTGTAATATCTCCTTCAAAATTATTCGGAGTAAAATAATAATGGAGTGGTCTCCCACTGTTCCAAAATTCTGTTGATTACTTCTTGACGTTACAACCATCTTTTTTTTTTTTTTTATTTATTTATTTATTTAATAGTTAATACAATACAACAAGAAAATATCTTATATTAAAGTATTGGGTAGAAAAATTGGCATAAGAAAGAATACAATAAAAAACAAAAATAATAATCATAAATATTACATGCATACATAATTTAACATTATAATACTATTTATTAGTCACAAAATTGTTCAAATATGGCAGTTTTAAAATGGCTTGCATTGCGTATAATTTGAATACAAGAGGGAAGTTGGCTCCATAAGCGAATAGAATTTATGAAAAACTGCTGCGATGAGATAGCTCTTGTAAATTTTATATTGTTGATCTTTTGGCCTCTGTTGGATCTAGAAAATATTAATCTTCTGAATAGATAATTTGGTTGTCTGTCATAAATAATTTTGTACAAGAAGATAAGTGTTCGGCATTTTAATAAATTATCTAGGGTAACATTATATATTTGCTTAGCAAATTGTGAAATGCTATTGTTCCTTTTCACGCCAAATACATATCTAGCAACATTATTATATGTCACATTCAGTTTTCGCCTACTTTCACCATCACAACTTGCAAATAACTCACAGCCATATAAGAGGGTTGGTAACAGATAAGTTTTTGCAAGCAGCATTCGGATGTGTAATGGCGTAAAATACTGCGATATCCATAGATTTCGCAGTATATAAAATGTTTTCCGGCAGTTTGCTCTGATGTGATCTGACCAGCTTAGCTCACTGTTAAATATAACCCCAAGGTTTTTTGCATTTTCTACAACATTAATCAGCGCATTATTCAAATGTAGTGGTGGAATAGTCGGAATATTAGTCCTTGATGATCCAATTACTAAGCACACTGATTTTCTTGGGTTAAGGCTTAAACCATTTGCAGATGCCCATGAAAATATTCTTTGTAAATCTTGGTTTATTAGCCCAGCAGTGTTAGACACATCTGGTTTGCTGCAACTTGTATACAATTGGACATCATCAGCGTACATTTGTATTTTACAATGTGTAACCTGCAACGGGAGATCATTGGCGTAAATGGAGTATAAAAGCGGTCCAAGTATAGAGCCCTGTGGCACATCTCTTGGCATCAAGCAGCTTGTGGATATATTTTCACCGGAACAAACACTTTGACTTCTATTACTTAAGTATGATAATAAAAGCTTTAACGCAGTTTCAGAAAAATTGTACATTCTTTTCAACTTTAGGCATAATACAGAGTGGTCAACGGTGTCAAAAGCCTTAGAATGATCAAGTAAAATAAGGAACGATATTGTTTTAGGTTTATCAATTTGGCATCTTATTTCCTCGGAAACATCAATAAGAGAAGTCAAACAGCTATGTTTTGGCCTAAACCCAGATTGCCGTTCATTTAACAAAGAGTGCTCATTAAGATAACAACTTATTTGTGCATGTAATAATTTCTCCAACACTTTTGACAGAACAGACAATATTGCAATTGGACGGTATGTTTTATCAGTTTTTTTTACTGGTATTATTTTAGCATGCTTCCACATAGTTGGAAATTTCGAGGTTGTTATTATGGTGTTGAACAAATGGGTGAAATGACATAAGGTATAAGGTAGAGTCAGCTTAATAAACTTTGGAAGTAGGTAGTCAAAACCGGTGGCGTTTGATTTAATACTTAGAAATGATTTAAGTACTTCTTCTTGTGTAAAATGCATAAAATTAAACTCAACAATTTCATTATTATTAACACCATCATAAAAATCAGAGTCGGCTTGTGGCATTGGTATATTGGCAAATTGCTGGTTAAGCTGGTTTACGTCAATTGGATGATCATCACTATTGTCCTGAGAAACAAGGCCCATTTTCCGTATTTCAATCCACTTTTTACGTGAATCAACAAGTGTTTTAAATTTTTGTTGGTAAAACTGTATTTTCTTCATCCTTATTTGTAAATTTACAGCAGTCCTTGCAGATTTAAAAGTAACATAAAACTCTGGTATTTTAAACCGTTTCCATCTCGCGTATGCATGGTTTCTTTTTTTAATAAGTGATTTTATCTCTGGTGTAAACCAAGGTTTATTGTTGCAAATGACTTTTGTTTTTAAAGGCACATATTTTTCTTGAAGATAATAAAGTTTGTTTTGTAAAAATTGCAGCTGTTCATCAACGGACGGCATTAAGTAAATTTGATCCCAATTAATGCTACATATTTCAGGAACAAGAGATTGATAGTTTATATTCTCAAAGTTTCTGTATTTCAATATTTGCGGTTTATTGTTATTTACAAGCTTAAAGTTGTTGACAAATACTTGGAAATATTATGAGTTCGTTCCAAAATAATCTTGAATTGAGAGGAATTCGTCTCTTCTACAATGTAGAACTTTTGCAGAAGTGGTTTCCTATATCTTTTAAAAATTTGTCAATACCATCAGAAAATGCACGCTTATATGCTGCCGCCAGGCGCGGATCCAGCTCGAGCCTTAGGGGGGGGGGGAAATTTTTTTTGATACAAAAAGTAAAAAATTTGTTTTTAAAAGTGTATTAAAATTAATATGTGTATATTATATTAAAAACACTCAACAATAAGGTTAAATGAAATGTAAGATTAGTTCAATATAAATTAATTTTTTTAAATAGGCAATTTATGATTTCCTTGTGAGGCAAATTTAGATAGTACAGTCTTTCTTCTGTCATTGTTGACCTGAGCCATGTTTTTATTAGCCGACGGGTAGGAAATGACCTCTCTCTCGTAGCATTACTGACGAGTAGGGCAAGTTTTTTATGGCATATGCCATTTTTGCCATTTCTTCAATTATTTTTTTTAAAGCAATTTTTGGTTCAGCTTGCCAAAGAATACCTTTTTGCAGCATAGAAAAAAATTTTTAAATAAGCTTAGCGAATATGGGGCAGAATCTATTCGAAATGCTTACTGAATAATGCAAAAATCAGACGTAAAAAGTACTTTCAATGGATCTGCTAAAGCCTCTTGAAGTTACAAGCGAAAGGGATTTCTATGAATGAAAGCTTTGGCTTAATTGACAGTACTAAGGAAAATAATAAAAGATGTCAGTAAAAAAGATTTGGTTAAAAAGTTTAAAAAACGTTTTACGTTTTACGTGTAGTAAATTATTCAATACTCCTGAAAAATCTATATGGCTTGGCATTTCAATTTTAAAAAAGTGTTTTAATCGATTTTCTCACGGATGAGACGGATGAATAAATTGATAACCTTTCTCCATCTGAACTTTTAGTGTTCAAATATGCTCCAGTTACATCTTGCGATGTTAAAAGAGTGTTTTTCATTTATGGAACTATTTTATGTGAAAACAGGAGATTATCAGGGGTGTTCTAGAAATCGAAGACTCAAAACGTAAAAATTTTAAACGTCGATCTTTAATAAGATTTCCCTGATAAAAAAATTTTATGACAAATATTATAAAATTAAACAGAATTTTATAACAAAAATTAGATTAAAAGTGTATTAAAAACAACTTCCAAATTCTTGCGTTTTGACCCCCAGTATTTTTTTTTTTTTGACAATTTGAAGAAACATACTATTGTACATACAATAAAAACTTAATAAAATACATAATTGTTTCTTAAATAACATGTTTGTTTTTGACATTTTTCGTGCCATTTTTTATACATTTTCGTGCCATTTTGCCAGCCGTTTTTAACACTTTTTCGTGCCCTTTTAAACTTGCCCTTCTGAAGAGCATTGAAACGAAAATTTTAAATATTTTTCTTAGCTTTCGGTAGATTTCTTCATCACAGTTTATTAAAGCATCTACAACGTTATCTGATAGATTTTTAGATATTTTCCATGCTTGTTGCCAATGCAACAGTTCAGACTCAAGTTTAGATATTAGTAGGTGTTTATCTATATCTTTTATTAAACATAATCAGCTCATCAGCTAGTTGTGATTTTAAAAGTTTTGTGTCTGTATTTGAATTGATTACACTTTGAGGTAGAAGTTAAGGTATGTTCAATACGTTTAGGATATCTATTGTGAAACGTGTTTTGAGATCTTCTTAAATAAATTCAATAAGAGGAATGTAACCTACAACTCGGTAGCAATCTTCAACATTTTGAATAAGATTGGCACCTCGATTTGAACGCAGATAACTTTAACTTTTTCAAAAATCGCTTTAAATAGTTCTTCGGCTTTATTTCTTTTCTCTTCAAGGCACATGATTTAAGTTTTGATAAGGCTTGATCCTTTTTGAAGATCTAGATCGTGCTTTTATAAAATGATACTATTCCTCAAATTAATTCAAAAGTACTAAGCGAGTTCCTTAACATAAGGCTTTTGATGAAGTAAATCTACCTTTCCACTCAGATATTTTTTCCAAAGCTTCTACTATATGATGTACACTTGTTGCAAAGTATAAAATTGAGTCGTGACGGTCCAACCATCTTGTCTCGCATAATGTAGAAAGTTTGGCTCCCAAATACTTTGCTAAAACTGCTTTTCGGTTGGGATGATTATATTTAAACAAATTTGTCGTTTCTTTAACAAATGATACAACATATTGTATTAATGGCACTTTGTTGCTTTTTAAAATTGAGTTGTTTGATTTATGGGAATAGCAAGGCTTTTGTTTTGCATTTGTCCAGAATTTTATAACAGCGCCATTTTCTGCTGACATCAGAGGACACATCAACGTCATTATCAATATCCTTTGAAGCCTCTTCAAATGCGTTTACAACAAAGCCAATAAATGCTTTCCTAATAATTTTTTGTTGTATCTTGAAATATCTTTAAGATAAGGAAATCTGGGGTTTCCCCGAAAAATCTCTGTTTTCGTCAAAAATTATCGAATAGAATTTTGATTCATATAACACATATATACATAAATATTGCATATACATACATACTAAGGCTTATTAAAAATTTGAGCGCACGCATTTTCAAGTCAAACGTTTATTCTTTGAATATAAATAGATGGCACCTGCTGGGATTGAATGGAGAATAATAAGTATTTGAATACAGTAAACTAGAAGTTTCATTGGAAATATCTAATAAATAACTGTTAAAATTAAGATTTGGATACTTATTGAAAATTTCGTTAGATTCAATAAAAAAAAACCTTGCTGGGATTTCCTAAAATTTTGTGCATATAAAAAATATTATTATTGGGAATTCTTGTATTATCGAGATAAACCAAACATATTTTATAATTTAGGGGGGGGGGGAAATTTCCTTATTTCCCCCCCCCCCCCCCTGAATCCGCGCCTGGCTGCCGCTGATACTAAATTTAGAATGTGGCATAAGCAATCGTTCAATGAACAAGTGAAAAAATCAGTTCAGTGTTTCCTGCAAATGGTCTTGCAAAAGTACAAATGGAAAATATCATAGCTGTTTTGGTAAATCCAACAACAAAAAGTAAAGTTTCCCCAAGATTTCATAAAAAAAGCCACGACATTTTGCATTTTCGCAAGATTATTTGCACCAAACACTAAACTCCGCTTATAGTCATTGGAAAGTAAATACGAGTTGCCATTTTATATCAGTTATAAATATGTGGTTTGAAAAATTTGGAAATAGTACCAAATCAGTCACGGGGGTACCAGCGTACTTTTTAGTTTCGAATTGTACCAAAAAAAGTACAATTGTACCAACTTTATCAACCCTGAAAAGAGCGTAAGCGTACTTGTGAATTAATTTGCACAATTGTGCAAGGCGCTGACATCCCTGCACTAATAATATTGTTGTTTATTTTCAATCAGTTCGGTAAAGAATAAGAAATCAAGTGAACATGCAATTAAACTAGTGCGTTCATGAACTACCCAACTCTACTTTTTTGGTTTTTTCAAACACGAATACGGGATAAAATTAACTTTTTAATACTTGAATCAAGCGAATTTTGAGATTGATTCAATCTTAGTTTTACTTAAAAAAATCTCATTTTCGGATTATTTCAAGTACGAAATCGGGATTGAATATGGATAAATTAAGTATTTTGCGATTGAAAATCCGTACTTGAATCAATCTTTCTATACTTGATTCAAGAAATACCGCTTCGGATTGATTTGAGTACGGATGGATTGATTTTTCTTTTGAGTGAAAACTTTCGATTTCTATAACTATATCTTTGGCAGCTGAGAATGTCAAATTGTGTTAAAAATTCTGTTCAGTAAGTTTTGGATAGTCTTCATGAATCGTTTAACGCTAGAACAACTGTGGAACTTTATATTTGAAAAAAATGTATTTGTTCGCAAAGTTCAATTCGTTCATATAACGGTCAACATAAACTGCATTGTGATTAAGTAGTTAGTGCAGTTATTGATCGTTTTCGCACTAATTTCACTCTTCACGACTTATAACCATTAACAAGACATGAAGAGCGTACCGCAGAGAAAATTGCTGCTGTAGTGCTAAGTATTGGCGGAGACACCGATATGTCGATTTGCCGTCTTTTTTAACTTTTTGGCTTTTGTCCTTCGACTACATGGAAAATTTTACGTTACGATCTTGGCTTATATGCCTATAAACTACAGATCGTGCAAGCATTAAAGAAAAACGACAATTGTTTGCGTGGCATTTTCACTGATTAGGCTCATTTGAAGATGAACAATTTTATCATAGAATTGTGGTTAGTGATGATTCGGCGCGAAGCCATCCGGTAAAATTTACTGTTTGGGGCGGTTTATACGCCGGCGATATCATCGCGATTTATTTCTTTCCAAATGAGCATGACGTTGCCGTTACGGTGATTGTCGAGCGCTTTCAAGCCATGCAGACTGATTTTCACATATAAATCAGCCAAACATTAACGACATTTGGTTCAACAAGACAGCGCAGCGCAACTTGTCATACAGCTTAACAACTTTCCATTCGCTTAACAATCGATTTATTGCAAAATCAATTCAGTGACAACTTTATACTGCCGCCACGTTCGTGCGATTTGCCGCCTGTAGACACACCAGAAAATCTTGAATCATTGGAAGCCAATATTCAACCACCTTTGAGTCCATCCGCGAGATTTATTGAAAAAAAAATAGTTCAAAATTGGTCTGATTGATTTAAAATCGTTTATAGTCATTTGATGAGATAATACCTCAGCTAGACAACCACATGTACTAAATATTTATCGTTTACTTTTCCTACTATTTTCCTTCATACAAGTTCATTTGCTAGAGAATGCTCGAGAATTTTTGTATATGAGTATTTTGTGTTAAACTCTACTCATCATTCGTTTCTTTTTCTATCCTCATATGCCATCGTCCATCACGTTGAGTAATTACTAGAGTATCCGAACAACGAATAATCGAATTCCGCCATTATTTAATTGAATAATTTAAATATCCAATTTCGAATAAGGAATAACTCGAACAATTTATGTCAATTAATAGATTAAGATTAATATTCTTAAAAATTCTACTTTTTTAATATAAAAATATTTGTTTTTTTGATTTCTAACTGTTAACGATTATTTAAACCTAAATTACATGTTCTTAACTACTACATTTATTTTCATCACACAAACTTTTAAGCATATTTCAGACCCTTTTTAGACGTTGCAACGCGTTGGTGTGTGAGAGACAAATTATTTATTTCATTAAAAACCTCAAATTCCACGTTAGAAATTTGGAACTTGTATAGCACATTTTTCATATAAAGTTTGACATATATCGCCAAAAAAAATATGTAAATTAAACGAGATTACAAAAATTTATTTAATATCAGTTAAATTGAAATCAAAGCAATTTTAAAAACTTAAGTTTGAGAATTAGTCACGCTTGTGTTCATTAAATGTAATTTTCATTAAATTATTTTTACTGAAGGTAAGAACCAAGGCGAATTCACACAAGGTGGTCTTATTTTAAAAACGTTTACAACACGGAAAAATATGTTAACGTTGTGTCAAAAATAATACGACACTGTAGTAAACAATTCAAACAAATATTTCATTTTCTTTTTAATTCATATTATTTGTTTTGAAATGTAATAATTTAAAACAATTTTAAATTTCATAACTTTAAGAGAAAATGATAAAATTTAGTAAATATTCCCCAGAACCACATGAACGGTATATCATTTTGACACAAGGTTAGTAATCAGCTGTTGCTTACGTAGCAAGATAGGGTCACCTGGTGTAGATTCGCCTTGGTAGGAACTTTACAATATGAAATAAATTAAAATTAATTGATAATTTTTTTATTCTTGGCTGTGCTGGGGCTCGAAGTCGGGATGAATTTACGTTGAATTTACGTTTAGAACTATCTACACAGCACATACGAATTGTTGTTTTATTGATTATTGTTAAACTACATGTTTGTTTTTTTGTGTTTATTAATATAATGAAAGTATTAATTCATGTAGAGATTTATGTTTTGTACCATTGGATAAAATTATTTGAATTATTCGAAAAATTTAAACTCCTTAATCGATTAATCGAGCAATTTTAAAATTAAAAAATCGCCTAATTCCTTATTCGAACAAAACCAAAAGTCAAATAATTGTATACTCTAGTTATAACTCATTTGCCTTTTTGCGTTCTTTGTAACCATTCCTTTTTTTTGCACTTCATTTTTAAAATGGGAGTGCAAACCATTAAGGGGAAAGCGATGCCATTACACAGTGTTCTTGTTGATACTTCTTAAAAAAAGAGCATTTTTTGAAATTATTTTTAGATTACAAAGTTCAAGAAAAATATTCTATTAATAGCAAAATCGAATGGAAATGTTAAATTTACGGGAAATTTTCTATGAAAAGCAAATTTATGCGAAATCATAAAAGGCCTCTAAAAACCAAATTTGTGAAAAAATTATAAAAAAAATTTTTTTGCTTGGAAATGGTGTTTTTTCATCATCTTAGTACCCTGCACTTACATATGTACATTAGGGTGTCCCAAAAAATTATTTATTTATGATTTTCATTGATGCTCAATCAAAATTTAAAAGCTTATAGGGTAAAGTATTTTTGGTTTTTTTTTAAGAATTTTCGGAATAGGTTTAGAGGTCGCGCAAATGGAGTTTTCATAAAAAACCGGAGTTTTCGGCCTTTTTTTAACTTTACTGATAACTTGGTTAATACCACGAGTTTCTGCACTCCTGAGGAAACAGTTTTAAAGAAAAATATCCAAGCTTTATTCCTGTGTGAAAATCTTATAAGTTTTGGTGATGAGGTTACTCATTTAGATACCCTTAATTGCAATTTTTCGTAATTTTTTCAAAAATTTTGTAATAACGCTTTACAACTTTTTAAATTTAAATGAAAACGAAAAAAACTAATGATGCAGTTTGAAAGACAAATTAATTCTAATTAATATGAATAAACAATTTTTAAAATTTATTCTTACCGTTCCTGAGTTATACCCGTTTTTATCTTTATACCCAGTATAAGTTATTAAAAAATCTTTGCAGCATTTGCATTTTTGTCGGCGGTTTGGAGGGATCAAGGGCATCTATAATTTTTCCCACAAGCCACACATTTCTTGTTGTCACAAAATTCATATATATTTTGAATAAAATTACACATTTTTGAACTAACAAAAATAAAATAATAAAATAAAAAAATTCTTACCGGTACGTCGACAAAAACTTTTATACATTTATGTGACGCTTAAATATAAAGGGACCTAAGGGAAACCCCCGGTTTTGTTCAGGAGAGCCATTTTGGTGTGCCATCACTTCATAAAACGCGCATATCTCTGGGAGGGAACACTTTTGGGGCATGGGATCGGTCTCATTCGATGCTCAGATGATGTCCCCATCAAAAAAAAAAAGTAAAAATTAATTTTTTTACCCTTAGGTCCCTTTCTCTATGCGCTGCCACATACACAAAAAACTTTTCTATTTGATTCGTCGGTCAGCTAAATCAAAAAATTGTGTTATGTAAAAACGTATAACGACAATATTATAGCGGAGAATACACATAAAATAGAAAGTGAAAATGACAGCGTGTAACGATTTAGATCAATAAATGTCAGAAGTTAATGACAATTAAAACCCAACTATAAAAATTTATGGAAATATACAATAATTATAACGAAAAAAGTATCACAATTTTTAAGGTACAAACTATAAAAATAGTGTAACTCGGAAACTGTAGGACAAAATTCCATTTTTATTTTTCTTAATTGTTTAGAACTTATCGGTATTTAAAATCGCGTCACTAGTTTTTATACCTTTCATATAAATTTGGAAAGTAATAAACCGTTTTTTACAGAATTTGTTAAAAAATTACAAAAATACTTAATATGTGGAATCGTAATGGACAAAAATATTGCCAGAACTTAAAGTTTTTGCATATGGAAATAAAGTTTGGGAAATTTTCTTTAGAAATATTCGGTCAAAAAATTAAATGAACGTGGTTATTGACAAAGTTATGAGTCAAGTTTGAAAAAAGCCCGAAACCCCAGATTTTTAACAAAGACTTGAATTGCGCGACCTCTAAACCTCTTCCTAAAAATCTAAAAAAAAATTCAAAAATACTGGACCCTATAAGCTTTCAAATTATGCACGAGCCTCTGACAAAAAAAATTTTTGGGACACCCTAATGTACATACATCATTTTATGTACATACATACATACATATATAAAAAAAGGAAATTCAGTCAAACAGCTTTCAGTTTTTGTTGTTTTATAAGAAACTTTCTTAAACAAAACCTATAATAACAATAATTTACTGTTTTGGCAGGGGTGTAAAAATATTTTCAAACATTTGAGTAGTTATTTCCTTTTCTAGCCCTTCTATATCTATTTGAAAGTCTTCATCGTGACATTGCTTTGATAATCTCCAGTAATTATTTTATTTTTGATTGGCATTTAAGTCAAAGTTGTTAACAAATAAAAAAACAAAAACTTCAAAAGGGGCGTCTATATTCATTTAAACAATCATGTATTCAAACTAATTCTAACGTGAAAGTGACATTGTCACATGTGTTAAATGTCACCTGACTGACATTTATGAAACCATCAGACCGGTTCAGGCCAGACCAAAGCAGTTTCACTTACACTTACAAATTAACATCGAAACACACCGGAGTAGACACATCCTTCTCAACGAAAATACTAGTTCAGTGTCAGACTGATATAAAGCACTACTAAACAAAAACAATAATAATAAAAACTACCACAGTGAAAAATTAAGGCAAAAAACTTAAAATTAATAAAAACTTGTTAAGTGATTTAGTTAAGTTTAGCACTACTAAACAAAAACAATAATAATAAAAACTACCACAGTGAAAAATTAAGACAAAAAAACTTAAAATTAATAAAAACTTGTTAAGTGATTTAGTTAAGTTAAATGAAACTGGTAAAGAGTGCTACAAAAAAAAAAAAAACAATAATAATAAGAACTACCACAATGAAAAATTAAGAAAACAACTTAAAATTAATAAAAACTCATAATAAACGATTTAACAATTTATAAAAACTTTATAAACATTACCAAAATAAAACAAGTAAGAGTGCTATATTCGGCTATGCCGAATCTTATATACCCTTCACCATGAAAAGAACAGAAGTTTATATATATATATTTAAATATATGTATATATACATGTATATTTATAAAATATAAATCGCTTAGTTTTATTTAATTATTTGCACATGATTGCGTGCTATTAAATATATTGAAAGTTAAATTAATATATAGCACGTTTAGTTTTGATCTAATTTTAGTATTTGGTCATACCGACATCTTAAAGTATAAAATTACCATTAATGCTAGGAACACAACTGGGACGAACGACGAATTTCGTCCAGCACGACGAATTATTCGGAACAAATTCGCTGTATAAATTCGGCGTATGAAACACAATAACGACGAAAAAACAAAATGGAAATAAAATATGTTGTATAAACAAGAAATAGTGGTACCATATGAACAAAAAATACTTTACAAACAAAACATTAAGAAAAACTAACTAAAATACTTTTTTATTGTCAATTTTTTTTACAATTTGTATTTCAAATTATATTCAGTTAAAATTTTACAATTTCTAAAGTAAAAAGTAACTTCATTTACTAAAACACTTACCATTTTTAAACAATATGGCTACCCGGTACTGAATTGTACGTCGTACGCCGGCGTAAGAATTAGAATTAAATCTATTTAAAGTTTGCAACGTCCGGCGAATTTTCGTCGGCGCCATGATTGTGTGCATTTTCATATACACAAATATTTTTTATTTTTGGCGACGAATATTCGCGGCCAAAAATTCGTCGTTCGTCCCAGTTGTGTTCCTAGCATTACTTTGGTGATAAAACTTGTGGTCGGGAAGTTCTATGGTTCCAGAAAATAGGTATTAAAAAAAAAACTATATTGTTGACATTACTTTTTTTTTACCGATATTCCGAGTTTTTCTAAAGATTTCCGATATTGTGTTCTTCTAAAGATTTCCGATATTTTAATATCTAAAACGTATGAATAGGTCATAATACAGCTCTAAAATTTTAGTTAATGTTTTTCAATCCCTTTTTGGAGTATTTTGCACATAACTTAACCATTTTTAACCGATTTGGCAGATTTATATACCAACGTGCTTAAAAATAATATTTCCATTAAATTGGCTTATAGGCATATATGTATATATACCTACATAAATGTACATATATTTAAGCAAACTTAATTATAAAAAAAAACAAACTTAATTATAAAAAAAGAGTAATTTTTGGGATTTCAGTATTTTGATTATTACTCAGTAATTTTTTAACCGATTTGACAGATTTATATACCGACGTGTTTAAGAAGAAATTTACCATTTACTTGTGTTATAAAGCTTGGACTCGGGGAGATCTATGGTTCCCGAAAGTGGTTATTTAAAAAAAAAAAAAATTAATTTTGGTCATAACTTTTTTGTATCTGAACCGATTTTTCTGAATTTTTTTTTAAAATATGTTCTACTAAAAATTTTCGATATTTTGGTATATAAGTCATATCCATAGGACATATGGCAGCCCTAAAATTTAGGTTTTTATACAATTTTTAATTTTTTTTGTACGGGAGGTACCACGCCCACTTCTCCAATCCCGCCCACATTTTGTAAGATGGTGTGTATTGGCTATCTAAATGTGTGTACCTAATTTGGAAACTTTGGCTTTTGCCGTTCCCCAGATATACAGCAAAAAGTAATAAAATTACAACAACCACAAGGGATTTTTGGAAAATATTAGAGGTAGTAGGTAGAGGTTTTTTGCTCATATCTCAACCATTTGTGGATCGATCTTGCTGAATTTCAATAGCAACCGATGGTAGACTATATGTGACATAAATGTAAAACAACCTAGCCGCTATCATGTCTGGAGTCTCCGTAAAACACATATCAAACGTAAGACGGACAGACGGACGGATATCGTTGAATCAACTTCTCTCCCCATAAGGACCCAGAATATATATACTTTATTGGGTCTAAGATCAATATTGTAGAAATTACAAACGGAATGACAAACTTATATATACCCTTTTCCACCTGAGGTGAAGGGTATAAAAATACGTACACTTCAACAACATAAAAATCAACATCAACACGAAACTCAACATAGAAGTCTAACATCCTTTAGAAGATTAATCAGCTCTAACCCGTTGAAAATCATCTTTACTTTCAAACACAACATTAATAATTTCATCACTAAAGCAACAGCTAAAACATGAAGGCAGTTCTATTAATTTTGCAAGTTAAGATTATGTTTGAATTTAAAAAAAAAATATATTTTAAGCAAAAAGATTCTTACTTTAGTAAAAACTAGGAACGTAAAAATAAAAAATCTTTTTTAATAAATAAAAAATTTGCGCATTTCACTGGTTGCTTAGGCCAGATCATCAGGCATGTAAGATGAGATGAACGCACTGTTTCTTGTTGATGTTGTTTTGTTTAAACTTTGATGTTATTACAAGTAGAACTGTTGCTATAAGTCTTATACGTTTAACATTTTTATTTGGTTTAATATCTTTAGTTTTTCTAAAATCTTTATGGATGAAGTTTCCTGATGATCTGGCCTAAGCAACCAGTGAAATGCGCATAGGAATAGCTTATCCCATCAACAATAAATTTCAAGTGTTTTTATCAATAATAAAAACTGGGAATTTAGCACGAATAACAAAATCTTTTGAAATTTAAATTTTGTATTCCCAAAAATTGAAATTACTTTTTGATAATAAACAGGCTGGTGCACGGCCTAAAAAACACTTAATTGACAACATCTTTTGTAAGTTGTTGTTTGTTTTTTATTTTGTTTTTCTTAACCTACTTACAACTACAATTAATGTTGTGAGAATTTCAACTAATTGTAGCGGGGAATGTAAGACGAGATGAACGCACTGTTTATTGTTGATGTTGTTTTGTTTAAGCTTTGATATTATTACAAGTAGAACTGTTGCTATAAGTCTTATAAGTTTAATATTTTTACTTGGTTTAATATCTTTAGTTTTTCTAAAATCTTTATGGATGAAGTTTCCTGATGATCTGGCCTAAGCAACCAGTGAAATGCGCATAGGAATAGCTTATCCCATCAACAATAAATTTCAAGTGTTTTTATCAATAATAAAAACTGGGAATTTAGCACGAATAACAAAATCTTTTGAAATTTAAATTTTGTATTCCCAAAAATTGAAATTAATTTTTGGTAAATAAAAAATTTTTATATTTTTTTTTTTTAAACCAATTCTAAATACTATCATGGCGAATCCTAACAACCTAATTAGACCACCTGTCCTTAACACTCCTAACCCAAACCCAATCCCAAACCCATCAGTGGAGCCACACAATTCTCGAATGAATACTGAATTAGATATATTTAATTTGCGAACAACAGTGTAGGAATATTGTGCAGTCTATCATAAACCCCAACGCGGACATAAATTACGGAAATGACCAAACCATAGAGCAAAGATACAGGGAGAATTTACACGACTTAGATAAAATACCTGACATAGTAAGAAGTTTGAGAGAATTTTCCGGAAACCCCTCCGAATTTAACTCATGGAAAAAAAGTGTTGATAGGGTACTACAAATCTACGATTTAATGAAGGGAACTCCAAAATACTACGGAATCCTAAGCGTAATTAGGAATAAAGTAATAGGGAATGCAGACATTGCATTAGAGTCATATAACACGCCACTAGACTGGAATAGTATAGTAAGATGTTTGACCCTACATTACGCTGATAAACGTGACTAAGGCACGTTGGAATATCAAATGACCTCACTTATCCAAGGGAAAACACTACCCAAATCTTTTACCAACAAGTCTATTCGCACCTTTCCTTAATTTTGAATAAAATTGGCTGCATGGAAATGGGGCAAGAGTCTTTGCGACTTTTGACTCAGACATATCGAGACAAAGCTCTCGATACTTTTATAAGAGGCTTAAATGGAGATCTACCGAGACTCCTAGGCATTCGTGAACCTTCAGATCTTCCACAGGCACTACATCTTTGCCTGAAGTTGGAGAAACAACATTATAGATCGGAGTACGCGAATAAACACCAAAACTATAAACATCGGCAGCAGTCATCACCTTCCCCAATGCGTAATTATAACACACAAAATTATAATAGACCATTTTACCCAGTATTAACATTCCAAAACTCTACCAGGTATAATACCCCTATGAACAGTATGCAACAAAATACATTTAAAAATCAACAGCCCTTCCCTTACAATAACCCCCAACAAACGTTTCAACCGCACCACCAAATGCGACAACAATTCCAATTTCAACCGTCAATACCGACAGAACCTAAACCCCAACGATCCGAACCTATGGAAATTAATCAGTCGATACAAAGAAGAAATATTAACTACTAAAACAGACCCCGTCAAACAATGCAATTTCAAGGCACCATATCAAACAACAATGAAATTTTCACATACAAACCGAACAGCAAAATTTCGACAATATAATGAAATATGAAGAATTTCAACCTGAAAAATGAAGATATAGGAAAATATGTTGATTCTTTAAATCAACAGGATAAACAATACGAAATCCCTACACAGGATTTAACTGACATTAATTTTTAGGTTAACATACTCTTCGCAACCTTGCTTCGAATGTAGGGCGAAGAATGGTCAGATTTTAAAAATTTTAATAGACACAGGGTCTAATAAAAATTACATTCAATCATCTCTCGTTAACAATCCTAAACAAAACGAAAAACCTTTTTTTGCCAAATCAGTTTCTGGCGACATTAAAATTACACATCATACATTTGCGAACCTGTTTAATTTACCCAATCATCCTATCAAATTTTATATTCTACCCTCTTTAAAATCATTTCATGGTGTTTTAGGCTATGACAGCCTACAAGAATTAAACGCAATAATTCATATTAAAGAAAAATACATGTTAATAAATCACAAAATCAAAATTCAAATTCACCAACAAATTTCCCAATCCGTAAACAAAATGGAATTTAGAACTAGTCATATGGACGAGTCTCAAAAATCTCAATTAGAAGAAATTATAAATAAACATCCCAATTTGTTCAAAGACCCTAATAAAAAACTTACATTTACTTCTCGAATCAAAGGAGAGATTCGAACCACATCCGACTCACCAATATATTGTAAATCATACCCTTATCCCATGGCACTCAAAAACGAGGTTGCAAAACAAAT
This sequence comes from Pollenia labialis, assembly GCA_949318255.1. Taxonomy (NCBI): domain Eukaryota; kingdom Metazoa; phylum Arthropoda; class Insecta; order Diptera; family Polleniidae; genus Pollenia; species Pollenia labialis. Next base: position 58,610,846 of record OX439143.1, read on the forward strand.
AAATGAACTTTTAAGCGATGGTATAATCAGGCCTTCTAGATCACCTTACAACGCACCCGTCTGGATTGTCCCGAAAAAATGGACGCATCAAAAAAATTCAGAATGGTCATTGACTACAGAAAGCTCAACGCGATCACTGTAGCTAATAGATACCCTATCCCGGAAATTAACGAAGTTCTTGCTAATTTAGGAAAAAATAAGTACTTTTCAGTGGTAGACCTTAAAAGTGGTTTTCACCAAATTCCCTTAAAAGAAAGCGATATAGAGAAAACAGCATTTTCTGTCAATAACGGAAAATTTGAATTCGTCCGACTTCCATTCGGATTAAAAAACTCGCCATCAATTTTCCAACGAACATTAGATGATGTTCTAAGGGACCACATATGTAAAATATGTTATGTATACATAGACGACATAATTATATTTTCCAAAACTGAAAAAGAACACTTTGAAAATCTATACAAAATATTTGAAACATTAGAATCCGCAAACTTCAAAATACAGCTCGACAAATGTGAATTTTTAAAAACAGAAATTGAATTTCTAGGATTTATTGTAGGAACCGAAGGAATAAAAGCTAACAAGCAAAAAGTAGAAGCAATAGCCCAAATACAAACCCCAAAAACTCTAAAAGATATAAGAAGCTTTCTAGGCATGTCAGTTACAGATTAATAATACGGAAGTAATTTCAACTATTCAAAGACACTTGAACATTGGAGGATGGTAAATTTCTGGTGTCCTCAGTCTAATTATTATTTCCATGGCATGCTTAAAAATTTTCTTTAAAAACAAGAAAATAATCGTTTGGGAATCTCAAATTCCACAAACTAATAACGAGCCTCAGGCGACAATAAGTGTTCAAAACTGTATTGAATATCCTAAACCAATAGCGTTAGAAGCTCCCACGAAGCCACCAAGACTAAACAATATTCCGTATTTCTAAATGATTGAGGACAATCAATTTAAGAAGGGAGGAGTTAATAACTACAGTACAATACGCATATAAGAAACTCGCTTATAAGAAAAACTCGGTTATAAGAAAGACATCTTCAGACACCATGCACATTTGTATACATCTGCGTGCTAAATAATCCTCATATAAGAAACTCGCTTATAAGAAAAACTCTTCTATAAGAAACAAATTCGAAGAAAAATTATGCTCATTCCATAGAAAATAGTACGTGTATAAGAAAGAATATATATGTACTTCTCACAATTGAATTTTTTTTACCTTGGTTAAAACAGTTTTTTTTTTGTGTATAATTTACAATTTACATCTGTTCAGTGTTACTTCATCTTTAGTATTTTTTAAGTAAACACATGTTTTTAAACTATGTATTCATTCTTCTTACTGATTTTTTATCAAATCTAATTTTAAAACTGGGAATTAATATTTTTTTTACCAAATTACTTTTTTTTATCAAATGTGATTTTAAGTGAAGTGCAATCACCTGTTTTTTTGTTATGTTTCTATATTTAGGCCCAGGACCACGAAATCGATAAGCACATTTCTTTCGTATATTTGTATTGAAAGCAAAAACAAATTTTAGTTTTTTATTATTGTTTTCAATACAAATATGCGAAAAAAATGTTCTTGTCGACATCGTGGGCCTGGCAGTTAGTTCTGTACTTATATATATATTTATATTTGTACGACAAATAAACAAAATTTAGTACAAAATTATGTGTAGTATGTATAAGTATTAAACAGTTTTATTTCAACTACTATACATATATTTCTATAGGACATTTTTTAAATTCTGTTACTGATGTATATAAGAAAATATCTTTCTTATATGGGTGTTACAGGTATAAGAAAATATCTTTCTTATTTGCGTGTTACAGATATAAGAAAGAAAATCGGTGCATTTTTAGGCTTTCTTATATGCGTATTGTACTGTAACATATTTATTTTTTTTTATTAAAGTTCAATTACCCATGTCGCAATGCAATTGCTGAAACACTTAAAGTTAATTTCTTTTAAAGTTCAATTTCCTATGCCGCAATTCAATTGCTGACACATTTAAAGTAAATTTCATTAAAGTTCAATCTCTTCTGTCGCAATTCAATTGCTGACATATTTAAAGTAAATTTCATAGTTTTTATTTTCTTTTATTTAAAATGCTGACGACACGACACGTCTGCATTGAATATGATGATTAGCTGCTCAATAAATAAAAATAGTTAGTAAGTAAAAAGTTGTACTTAGTAATAATTAATAATTTTAATAAAAAAGACCGATCAAGAAGACATAGTCTTCCGGCACAAATACAATTTAAGTTAAATAAAAAAACAGAGGACATAGTCCTCTCTTAAAAAAACAAAAATAAATAAGTGTTTTTATAATTTATACAAACTAGTTTTTTATGTAAACAAACCTTTTTTTATTAGCAATATTTTTGACAACCCGACCACAGAAGCAGTGTTGTTGCAGAGTTGACCTCACCTTCTATTCAAATCGCCTTGATTCCAATGTTACCATCATCTGTATTTAATCGGAGGAAAATCGAAAATGGTTGATTGCAGTTACTAAAAATGAATCAAAAAGGAAGTCAGTTTAAACTTTTTTTTTTTTTGCTTTTAAAAAATTATAAAATCTATAAGTACCTCTGCATAGTAAAGTTTGGGTGTTTTATTCCTTTCTACCATTTTTAAAAAACGTTCCAAGCATTTAATGTTTTTTTGAGTCGTGGTTGACATTCTCATGGAAGTGCCCTTATAACAAATTTGAAATTTTAGTGCGAAATTTCTTACGTATGGAATTTTACGTTTATAGTGATTTATATAATTTGTCACACACGCTCAAATCTAAAAATCAAATAAAAACTATTTTATTACAAAGTAAACCATCTCACCCAATTTTATTAAAATTAAATAAATAATAAATACGCCTAACATCCTTCCTAAAAAAATTGTGATCGATACGAAATTTGGCGGTGGTAAGTTTGTAGTAACTACTGTGTCATTCCAAAATTTTGTGCTGGTAGGTCCAGAATTGAACATAGCTCCCATTAAACCCCTTCTCTAAAATCGTTTTAAGTCGAAAAAAATCTGACAGATTGCTTTTTACTATTCAGCACAGAAATGCCTTATATGAATCTAAACCTCATAACATAAATTTGTTTTGCTGGGCCCATGATTGCCTATTGAAAATTTTCCTGTATTAACTGTGGTCAGGCTTAGCCACACTTGTTTTATAACTTTTTTTCTTATTTAAAATGTATCTCCTTTTAAATTAAAATCCAAAGCATATATAAGTTCTTTTTATTAAGTAAATAATTAAAACTTTAAGAGCCAGTTTTTGACATAAAGATCAGCGATTAAATTAGAACTAATCTTTGAAATTCGTTTTTGGGTAGTCGATTATTTCATTTTGTTTCCAAGTTTAAACGCCCAAAGTTGGCGGTTTAAAGTTGCGACAGAACTTTCAAAAGTACGAACAGCTTATGAAAGGAAATATTTTTTATATTTTTTTTATTTAAAGTTTTATTAAATATTCCACCCTCAAGCTTAAATAATTAAAAGTAATTATAAAATAAAGGTCAAATAAGAATAAATATCTTTTTATAAATATATAATATTATATAACACAATACAAAATTCTCGCCTTTTTTTCTTCTTTTTCACGTTAAGAACAGTAATTTGATGACAATTTTTGGTATTTGTTTTAAACTGCCATACTTATACATAAAAGTATTGTCAATTCATATGGCAATGCTAAAAGCTTTAATCTTTCACTCAAAAACGCCACAGAAGATTAAAGCTAGATTAATTTTACTATAAGATTAACAAATCTTACTATTGATCCTGGTTTAAACTCTAAGTAAAAAACCAGCTCTAAGTGGGTTGTCTTGCGGGTTTTTGATTCGCGGCAGAGAACCTGGTCTTTTTCACCAGAACGTTCTGAAGTTCTAAGTTGCTATTGCTCGGATAATGAAGTTAGAATATAATTTGTTTGTGTATTTGTTACTCTTAGTAAAGAAACCACTAAAGTGAGCTACATCATTAAACAAGTAGAAATTATTAATATTTTTCATTAAAATCCAAATAGTTGAAAAAAAAATTTTTTTTTATAACTTTTTCCGAAAAAATGTATGAGGAAGAACATATTTGTTATTTAAACAGAGTGATGGTCTGCCCATAATTTAACATAGGCCTACACCGCAACCAATTAGAATACTGACGTCAGTTTTTGTAAAAAATTGGATAAACGTTTATAGATCTCATACAGAGCCCATTCCTGAAATATTTTAAATATCGGCGGAGGGTATCAAAGATTCGGCGCAGCCGACTATATCACTCTACCTTGCCTAGTAAAAATTAGTTTTTTTAGTAAATTATATAAAAAATTAATGACGTGCAAATATATTTCTATTTTTAATGAACAAAATATTTATTTTCAAATTAAAAAACCATTTACTTAACTGTTTATTTATTCAATTGTTTTTTTTTATGAATTTGTCAATGAAATAATTGAAACTTTGTAAGAAATATACTTTTAAAATACATAGGAATGTATGTATGCATGTACATTATAGGGGTTCGGTCCGGTAGAAAAAAAAACTTGAGCCAGTCAGCCCCAAGAATTAATTGGCCCTTGATATACGCACTTTAAAGACACGTTTTGAAATTGAGTCCCTTTTTCTTTTTTACATAAAGTCACATTAAGCCGAGTCAATCCCAATACAAGACAAACAAAAATTGCACCAGTCTCGCCCTAAAATCAGTTTCTAGAACTTTAAACAATTTGTTTTTGCAACGCCTACAAATACAGCACATTTTTGTTTTTTATGTGCCGACATTTGAAGTTATATCTCAACATGTCGTATATCATTGCTAAGCCACGGTCGAGCCATTAAGGCTGATATGCGTAAAGAGGCTGTAAAAATAAATTTTCCAAAGTTGTAGAAACTTCATTGATGTACCTTTCATTCTAGGGCATGACTGGTGCAAATTTTATTGTTTTGTATTGGGATTGACCTGGTTTAATGTTAGATGTATGTGAAAAAGAAAAAAGGTGCCCAACTTTAAGGCGTGTCATAATTGATTTACAACTAGGGGTTTTCCCGTCCCGGGAATTCCCGGGAATTTCAACTATTTTATTTCCCGTTTTCCCGGGATTTTTGTTGCGGGATCCCGGGAAATAAAAGTTCCTCATAGTTTCAGAAAAAAGCTATTGATACTTTGAAATTTAGTTTTATATTCTCTAAAAATTAGCATCTGTTGATGGGCTGTCGATTAGATCAATAACGAGAAGTGAGTACGTTCGTAAATCAATGTCTACTGACGCAATAAATTTACCAAAAGCAGAATGTGCCGCGCAACGGTTGATAATTAATAAATTTGGTGAAGTGAAGAGTTAATAAAGAACATAAATTCAAAATAAGATGCAGGCAGTAAATTTTAATTGTCCATGGATAAATCTTAAAAATAGGAGATATCCAAAAATATCGCTCCCTTATTGCAGCAAAGTCATATCAACAAAAAAAAATCGAGCTTGGCAAAATGCGATTAACGTTTTCAAAATGTACCGATTTTGCTATAACTTCGGTTCAGTTTTAGATAAAATACCGATTTTTTGTTTCACGAAAGTATGAAGGACCACTTTGCTTAATTAACTTAAAATTAAAAAAAAAAATTGAGATATGACGATATGTTTATAAGGTGATAAACACAAATTTTTTTCATTTTTTGACAGATTATTTAACCGGGATGTACTGGGAAACCGAAATAAAAAAACTATGGAAACTCGTGTAAGATTCTACAACATACAATTTTAAAAACACATTGTCCTAAAGATCACAGGTGGATCTTGTAAGAAGAAGTCTGTTTGATGCTATTTTTTGCATCATACTTGACATACATTTGACTGATATAGACGTTGTTTATAAAAAAGAAAAATGATTTCGGATTGTGAATTAGAAAGATGCAACAACTTTTAACTTTTTCACTTTAAACTATTTGTCCAATCTCGGTAAGAAAAAGTGAACGAAATGTTTCAGAAACATGGTAATAAGTAAATAAAATAAGAAATATACTCGTTGCCGACTATCTAAACGCATTGACTGTGTCTTAATATTCGGCCTTATTGTGGTTGTCGTTGTCGTATACGACTGTGTAATAGATTAAAGTAATGCACAACATGTGTTCTTTGATCTACTACAAAAAACGACACGTTTGTTAATATGTTAATATATTTATAAAACATATTTATTGAAAATATTTTATCTATTTTATAAATTTACTTTTTGATCTCAAAACTTGAGTACCATAATTTTTGTTTGTTTTTATTATTGTTTGATGAATTAAATTGTAATGTTTATGTAATCTTTTAATCTTGTATCTAGAGCATAATGATACGAAATTTACATATAAAATCGTAATGTAATAATAATTCAAGTTCCTCTTTCAACCTTTAATTAATTTTTGTATTATTTAGGCATTTCTTTTACTTACTTTGTAAACAAGTTCCCTTACGCTTTTTTAAAAATTTTTTTTTTATTAATTTAAAACAAATTTACTTTGTATTAATTATATGGAGCGGGATCCCGGGATCGAAAAACTCCGGGAAAAAAACTCTATTTACAACGTTAAATAAAAAACATAAATGTGAGAGTGAGCAGTTTATGACATTTACTGTTTGAAAATGATATCATGTAAATGTTGGCCAAGACTACGTCTGAGGTGATCCATTTGGAATGTCCAATTTTGAGACGTTAGGTACATTTTTGTAGTTGATTGTTTCCTTGAATTTTGAACGGTTTGTTATCTATGGACCTGAACAGGGGGAAAAAGATAAAAAAAAAATAGAATTTTTTTAAAGTTTTTTGCAATTTTGATCTTGAAGATGAAGTTTTTTTGATTTTATATGTTCACAATTTTTGTTCTTTATGGCAAGAGATACAACAAATCAAAATTTCGAAGTTTGTAAGATATGAGCCTGAGAAATAATAACTTTTTTTGCAAAAATGACACCGATGCCCCAAATCTTTGGGGGCCCATAAAACAAAAAGTGCATGACTTTGGGCAAAACTGGGAGACACGACTCTTTTTTTTGTCTTTTACCACGTAGTTTTGTCCGTATATGGTTATTTTTCCATGACTTAAAAAATTACACACAGTGTTATACAATCGTGTTGATATTTAGGTAAATTTTGGTCCAACACATTTTATGACAAACCAAACCATACACCTAATATTACCCGTATATTAACGTTACCGAAAAAAGCTTTCTATGCCATAACATCCTTCTTAAAAAAATTGTGATTGATAGGTACAAAATGTTACCATGGTTAGTTTTAGAACTCCTATGTCACTGCAAAATTTTGTGCTTGTAGGCGCAGAATTAAACATTGGTCCCATTTAACGCCTTCTCCAAAAAATATCTTAACAAATATCTGACAAGATAGCAATTTAATAATCGGCACAGAAATGTCTCATATGAAACTAAACTTCATAAAATAAATTTCCTTTGCTGGCTCCATGATTGCCCATCGCTCCTGTATATACTGTGGTCAGGCTTGACCACACTTGTATTATAATGTATTTTTCTTCTTCAAAATTTATCTCTTATAAAATTAAAATCCAAATCATATGCAACTTCTTTATGTAAAGTTTATTAAGTAAATAATTAAAACTAAAACTTTGAGCAAAAAGTTTGTGTACGTGGCACTTACAAAAAGTAACCCAAAATATTAGAGAGATTGCAAACCCAGTCGTCTCTAGCCTTTCTGCTTAAAATTTATAAAAATTGTTATATTCATTGAAAAAGATAAAGAATCCTATGGGAAACATATTTATTAAAAATTTAAGGATACGTTTACACATTTTATTTATTTATTCACATTTTAGCGATTTTTTTTCACAAATATAACCCAGTGTTCTAAAGCATCCATAATCGTTCCATTGGAATAAAGGGCTTTTGTCCCATATATGTACACAGTGCTCGCGTTTCTGAAAATTGTCCGGATTAGTGTTCGTCCAAAAGCTGAAAGTAATAGGGTTTCCCGTGGCCGCCCAGAAGAAAGGCCGGTTTTTGTTTTGTTCCGTATTGTATTCATCATTACCGCCGAGCCAGAAGTCTGTGGAGTGCATGTTTAGCCTTTTCAATAGTTCAATAACAACATCATTTTTTTCAGCTGATTCGATTATAAGAAGTTGATAACCTCTTATGGCACACTGATTCCAGGCCTTATACCAGGAGTACTAAAAATTTAGTTTATTAATTTTTTTTCTTAAAATCTTTATAAGAAATTACCTCCTGATCCGTTTCAATAAGATAACACAGGCCATTTGATGCAATATGTTGCGTAAGGGTGCTTGATACTGTCTCTAGTAGGCTGAACCAAATTATAAAGACATTTGAAATTAAGTTTAAATTCATTATTGCTGAACGTTTATTTTTTTTGAATTTGTATTTATATTAAGATCTTTGTCGATCCTTTTTTCTTTCGTGATAAGCTTGATATTGGCTGTTGCAGTAAAAAGCAAATTATAAAGACTTCCGTAAGCGATACGAAGAGATTCTTCAAGACTAAACTTTTAAAGTTAAATGTTTAGATGTCTAATAAATTATCGTATTTATACTTTTTTTATATTTTATTTTGTATTACAATGTATAACAGTTTGTCATATTGTCTTAACATTTCAGCAGTCAATTTAAAATTAAGAGAGTTACGATTTCAAATACCGGCAGAGAATCTGGTATGTTTCACAAGAACTGCCTGTAGTAACTAATGTAAAATCTAAGTTAATATTGCTCGGTTAATGAAGTTGGAATAAAATTTGTAATTGTATTTGTTACTCTTGGTAAACAAAAAAAAATTAGTGTGCTACAGCAATAAACAACAAAAATTATGTTTTTACTATTATTTTCTCCTAAAAAACTAACAGCGACACTGATTATTCAAAAAAGATACTTAATATTAAAAAAAGTTTATTCTCCCAATAAAAAATCGAGCTTCCAACAAAGCATCGCAACTAATAAAACAGAAACTAAAAAATAGTTCATAGATCTTATTCATTATTTATAACTAGCTTGGCAACAGCTTTCAGCTGATTGAAGAAATGCAACCATGCATATTGGCAGGTAGTGAAAACAAAATGTCGATAATAATTTGAACGATAAATACTGTAGTTAATTTAAAAGCTTATTAAGCTTGTCTAAACTCGGGTTTAGACAATATAATTTTTTGATAATAGGGCTATTTATGCCACATGAATTTTGTCTTTTGAGATGTAACGTACATATACTGAATATGAGTTTGAATTTGAATTGGGAAAAAATTGTATTAAGCAAAGTTAAAATTAAGGAAAATTATGAAGTTTAATACCAATAAAAATATTAAACACAGTCAATAAATGTAAATGAATGAGAACTTGAAATAGATTAAATGAATTATGTAAATAATGTATGTAAAATTGAATTGTAAATGTTCCTAATATAATGCCAACCTTGAAGTATAGATGGCACCAAGAAATAGCCTTGTAACGTAATTAAATTGGTAACGTGTAGTAATTACGGATTTATTCCAAATTTGTTCGGCTTTTACAAGCCGAAGACGTTTTAAGAAAAAGATTTTTTTTTTGTTGATTAACTCGGTCACTTTTTGCTTAGCAACAGAAGCCAACAGTTGCACTTCAACTTTTAAAACGTTACAACGGCTACAAAATTAACATAAAAAAAATTTATCATTGTACCTACATATAAATACTTACCATACCCTTAAAATATTAAATAATAATATACTCACCTGCATACTACAAATTAAACCAAATACTTACCCTGTTTATCATTGCAACACAAAGGAAACCCCAAACCCAAAGGTAACTATCGATCTCAGTTAGTAATTTGCAATCCAATTGGAAAAGAAATAATTTAATAAATTCTCTTATTTCTTTTCCCACCTACAATTGTAACCACTCTTACGAGTGATTGCAATTATAGTCTTCTTTTGAACAACTACCAAAGTTCAGTACCCTGCAGCTCTGCAACCCAAAAGAAGATTATTTAACGTTCTGTGTACATCCCTTAACACACAGAACTACATGGTCCTTCGACTATTCAACCAGTGGTCATAAGAGAAAAAGCATCACTCAAGACGTCAAAGATCAGCGAGATAAAAGACAATTGTCCATTACAAAAAAGGAAGGGAGTAAAATTGAAAAATAAAAAAAAGGAGAATTATGAGGTAAATTAGTCAAAAAGAAAGAAAATTTTTTAAGAAATTAATACCCACCTATGAGTAGAAAGGAAAAAGTGCCTAGATACCTATTACAAAAAATAAAAGGAATATAAAAATGGGAAAAGTTAGCGGAAAAAAGAAATGAAAAAATTACATAAAAGTATAAATTATTTAAATATCCATACATATGTGGAAAAAAAGTTAATTTGAGAGGTACAAAAAGAGGAAAAAAGTGAAAAAAAAAATCAAGAAAAGGCTAAGTCTGATAGTTTAATTTGAAAATATTGAAAGTTAAAAGTGAAAAAAGGAGAAAAAAGGCAGAAAAAAGAAGGATTAACAAATCATAAAAAAGTGGAAAAAATTATATATTTACAGTTCAACCTTGAATAAGGCCAAATTGTTTGTACCCATATTATATCGAAACATAATACCTAGGTACCGTTTTTTATCCAGGTTCTATATTTATGCACATATGTGTACATACAAAGTTGTGTTAAAAGTTAAATAAAAAAAAAAATAATTCCCCTTCGGTTCTCTTAATGTGGTAAAATTAATTTTGTGCAAAGAGTTAAAGGAGAATCGGCTCTACTTTCATAAAAGAGGAAAATTTATTTAAGAATAGAATTGATTAAATACTTTACCTATACATAAAACATAAAGCAAAAAGAGAAATAAATAGGAAAATAATTGTTTCACGAATTTATTTTTTTAAACCCCTTATTAAGAAAAAACAAATAATACAAACGGCAAATAAATAAGAAAAAAATTGATTTGGCTTGTAACTCTTTGCTTGTGCTATCTACCCCTTAAACTTATTCGTTGTAAATACAAACACACCTACTCGTCAGTTAATGCATAAGAGAAAAACTTATTTGGTGAGCGAATTCTCTTAATTCATACTGACAAAGTATAAACTTAAATAAATAAGAAACAACAAGCTCACACTTAGCTACAAAAGAATAAGGTAAAGTAAATAAAAATAATTATATTGAAGGATGAAATATAGCATATTAGATTATATTAAAATATAGAAAATTTGATAACGATTTCTAAACATAAGGAAAGGAAAATAATTTATCGGAAGAATTAAGTACGAATCAGATGTAATTTATATGTATAAATCTTAAAAGTAAAACATAAAACCATTTACTATGTGTAAATTACCTTGTTACGAAAATAACAACAATATTTGAAAAATATTTCAACCTCAAATTTAAATTAACACATCAAGTTTGTTCTCGTTATTATTGGAAGTACCATAATTTTTATTCAAATCGTGTTTGGGTTTATTCACATTGTTTCCCCTTACCAAAGTGTGATTAAATAATAATCTAATTGTGCGTGCTCTTTATTAAAATTCAAGTGGCAATTAACTCTTGAATAGTAAGGCAAAAGCGGGGAAATATGAAAACGTTCTAACCTGCAAAGGAGAAAATTTGAATAGGAGAATTTGAAGTCTAAACCCCTCCTTAAAGAAAAAAAACCAACTTCATTCTTACTTATGTTTGTACAAACTCTTAAATTACAGCTCACACTTTCCAGTTCGTATACATCAATGTATGTTTAAAATTGTTCTCTTGGAAAGATCTAAAAACCAACCCCCGAAAATAAATTTTATCATTGCTTTCACACATAAATTCTTAATAAAACTTTAGATTTGCATACTCTCTTTTTCTTCATTTCTTTAACAAATCTCTTTAATCTCTTAAGAACGTTGGAATTATACGTATATTAACAAACAAATAATAACTGTTGGAACATACACATTCGCACCTATATATTTTAGTGGAATATTAAAACAAAGAGGCATGCGGATACACTCCGCTCAAAAATAATACGGCAACATAAAATTTAAACTTAAGGCGTAAAAACGAAATTAAATTTAACTTACAATAGTTACAATTTAATTTCTGATTAAAGAAAAGTTGACTTTAATTTATTTATTTCTCGCGCGTGGTATAGTTTAATTCTGTAAATAGTTAAGGACTTGTTTACAGATCTCAAAATTAGTTTGAAATGCGGGTTTTGTGAAAAGTTCTCTTTTTTCTATTGGATTATTTAATAAACAAAACGTGTGAGGGGTTTTCTTAAATGATTAATTACTTTGGCGAATGTATATTCTTGGTATATGAACAAACCTTTTGTTGGGAAGTTTCCTGGAATATACACAATCTTTAGTTCCAGTGAGATCATATGGTCGATTGTGCATACTTAGTACAAGAACAGACCTTATGTTGGGAAGTATCCTGGAATATACGTAAGTTAGTTCCCATAAGTAAAGGTAATTCCCATACAGTCACTTATACATTTGGTGGCACAGTCGAAATAAGAATAAAAAGTTGATTGCGTTCTCGTCAAAGGGTAACCGAAGAGTTTTCGTTTTCTGTTGAACGTTTTAATCAACTATTCTGTAAAGTGAATTAAAGAAAAATATATATAAAAGCAATAATTGATGAAAATAAAAACCCCTCTAACCAAGAGAAAAAATGTAAAGAAGAAAAGTGGTGGTGTATTTCGAACAATAAGGTGCATAAATTTCGGTCAAACGCTTACTCAAAAAGAATTGCGCTTGGAAAAGGACAACAGGAATAAACCATCGCAAAAGGAAGAAACACTAAATATAAAATAAATTCATAAATATAAAAGGATTGTGAAGTTGAAGCCAGAAAATTTATTAAACTGTATATTTATTAAAATTAAGTTAAATGTTGTCAATTTTGTGAAAACCAACCCTATTCAAATGAAAGATAAAACTATTGTAATAAAAAATAAAATATATTTGAACAACCATAATTTGATGTTTTTCTTGGTTTGCTCGTACGTACCTACATATTCGAACGGTTAGATTTAGTGTATTCGAAATAATTTATATGTGAGGTGAGGTTTATATTTTAATCATTTATTATAAATCTCTTGGAAGACATTTTTAGTAACTGCAACGCGTTAAAAAGCGTTTTATGATTTTCGCACAACTGTGAGGTTATTTCTATGAGATAGAACAAGTCCCTAACAACATTAGGCCCTATAAATTAAAGTAAAAATAAAATGCTATAATTTTATAGCCCCGAAAGGAAGAATTAACGTGAAAACTAGACATCCATATCTAGTGCTATACCAAAATAGCCCCAAAATTTAAAAAAAAAAAAAATTCTTCTTAAATAACGTGAAAACTAGACATCCATATCTAGTACTATACTAAGATAGCCCTAAAATTTTTCTTATTAATACTAATAAACTAGAAATCCATATCTAGTGCTAATTTATACCCCATAACTCTAGGTAATATAAATAAATCGGTTAGTTTGTTGCGTCTTATATTTGAGACTATATTGTCAATATCTAGTGCTAATTTATAGGCCCTTATTAAGTTTATATTGATTCGCATTTTTGTGACTAGATTAACTGTATCTAGTGCTATTTTATAGCCCCAAGTCCCTAAAAATTATATCGACTGGTGAATCAGTAGTTATCTTTAAATTTAAAATAGCTGATGAGAGACATCTGGTGCTATTTCATAGCCCCTAAAAGTATAAAAAAAAACCTACAAAGATAATATACGACCAATTACTGTTTAGTTTAGTATCTGCCAAATCATAATTCTTAATAGCAATCGCATTACACTTCCTTTAAAGAGGCTCACGGAAAATCAGTCACATTTTCAAATTTATCTCTGTTTTCTCATTAACCGCAAAAATGACTTCAACAAACGAAACAACTAGCTTGGCTTTTAACCCTTTATATCGGGAACAATTCATGTTTGATTGTGGTAATTTACTGCAAACTTGTGAGACATTAAATAATACCCCAGTTGAAGATCACAATGAGTCCATACTTGAGCTGAAATTAAGGGAGCTAGATTCGGAATGGGTGAATGTAAAAGATTCCTATAGGAAACTAATGTTATCCCAGGATGGGTCCGTCGACAAGGAAATTAAAACACAAGCTAAAGAGGAATATAATACGTGTTCGGAAGCTTATTTTCACTATAGTTCTCAAGTCAATGATATGCTAAAAATAAGTCGAATTGAGAGTACCCGAATCCCAGCATTTCAATCGACAGCTCACTATTCTCACCAGAATCAGAACTTAACCCCTGATAGCTCAATTAGCTGCATAAAACTGCCACCATGTGATACTGAAATTTTTAAGGGCAGCTATGAACAATGGCCATCATTTCGTGACATGTTCACGGCCGTGTACATAAGTCACCCAAAGCTAACCCCAGTCACTAAGCTCTATCACCTTCGGAATAAGACAAGGGGTGAAGCTGGTGCAATCGTGAAAAGATATCCTCTTTCAAATGACAATTTCGATTTAGCGTGGAATGCCCTTAAAACTCGGTATGAAAATAAAAGAGTTTTGGTTGACAACCAAATTAAAATCCTATTTGATATACCCTCGGCAAAAAATGAAGATAGCGAATCAATTAGAAGAATTCAATCTTCAGTTAATGATTCCCTGGCAACTCTCAGAACGCTAGGCGTCGACGTGGAGAGCTGGGACCCTATTCTGATTCGACTCATCTCAACTAAATTGCCACACGTAACACTTTCGTTATGGGAGCAATCCCTCACGTCGCCACGTGAACTTCCCAAGTGGACCCAAATGTCCCAATTCCTTGTGGACAGGTATGAGGCAGTAGAGCGTCTCAATAGTATACAGACTACTAAAGACTGTTTCACTCTAAAAGACACATCCAACCCTGATATACATACATACGTATCTCAAGACAACTTAAGTTTGTTATGCAAACTGTGCAAAGAAAATCATTCTTTGAGAATATGCCCAAAGTTTCGAGCCTTTACGGTACAGCAAAGAGTGGACTATGTGTTTAAAAATAAATTTTGCAATAATTGTTTAGCCTCTTCTCATTTTAAGTCTAATTGTAAGAGCAAACATACTTGCCTTCAATGCAAAAAACCTCATCACACCCTATTACATATGGGGCAAAAGGCACAGAATACCACTCAATCGGCACAAAACTCACAAAATAGGGAATCGGTCCCTAATACTAGCAATACAGCCCAAAAATCTTCTCAGAATAGTACCCAAGCCTCTAGAAGAGTCGATCAAGATGAAAGACCTGGTACCTCAATGCAATTTCAGGCTAATTTCTCTACAAGTAATGAAAATATATTGCTGAGAACCGCATTAATGCAAATAGAGCATAGAGGGGAACTTTTTACAATTAGAGCGCTAATTGATCCTGGCTCTCAACGAACTTTTATAACGGAAAGAATTCGTAATCGCCTACAGCTACCCTTCGAAAAATCTCATTTCGAAATAATCGGTATTGGCGGGAAAAAGCAAACGGCAAACAAAGAATGCGAATTTGTTTTATACGCCAAAAGGTATAACTTACGAGTCCCTATTAAAGCCATAGTGCTGCCAAAAGTAACAAAAAGACTTCCGGCATGCACTTTCGAAATACCTTACTCTTCCGATTTGGCTGATTTAGATCTGGCAGACCCAACATTTAACAGATCGGCGCAAATAGATCTAATTTTAGGGAATGATTATGAACACTCACTAAATATTGAAGGTATTAGAAAAAATATCTGCGGTCAAACATCGGCCTATAATACGATCTTTGGCTGGGTGCTCAGTGGTCCCATAAAAACACAAACGATACAAACATTCACAACTACAGTAGTTCCAACTGAAATTTCTGAGCTAAATACACTTTTAAAAAAGTTTTGGGAGCAGGAAGAAATCCCTGAAGCTCGCTCAAATTCAGTGAAGGATGACTTTTGTGAAAAATTCTATACAGAAACGACAACACGTAGTGAGAATGGTAGATACATAGTGCGATTGCCATTTAAACATCAGTTTCCCGAAGAAATATTTCTTGGATCATCTCGATTCATAGCTCTGGCTCAGTACACGAGTCTGGAAAAAACGCTAGCCAAAGATCCCAACCTTCAGTCACAATACAAGGCTGTTATAAACGAGTACCTTATGCTTGATCATATGGACGAAACGTCATCAATTGAAATTAACTCGAATGGTAAATATGGCTCCTTTTATTTGCCTCATCACGGTGTAGTCCGCCCAGAGCATAAAACAACCAAACTCAGGGTTGTATTTAATGCGAGTAGAAAGTCAAAGTCAGACTTCTCTTTAAATGACGTTCTCTATACAGGACCCACACTGCAAAGCGATTTGATCTCCATAATACTCAATTGGAGAAAATATCAATATGTGTTCAATGGCGATATTCAAAAAATGTATCGTCAGATATTGTTACATCCTTCTGATAGACCCTTTCAGAGGATTTTATTTCAACCGCAAGATGATGGCCCAATTAAAGACTATCAATTGAAAACAATAACCTTTGGAGTGAACTGTGCCCCATATCTCGCGATTCGGACCCTTTTACAACTCGCCTCTGATTCCGAATCTGCTTACCCTAGAGCAGCTGAAATTCTGCGCACTGAAACTTATGTCGATGACATTCTCTCGGGAGGTTACTCGGTAGAAGATGTGCTCTCAGCTCAAAAGCAGCTTATTCTAGTATTACGGTCGGCTGGATTTTCTTTAAAAAAAATAACGGCAAATGAACCTAATTTGCTTGCCCATCTTCCAAAGGAGGATTTGTATGATTCTGATTTTTTACGCTTTCACGATGCAAGCTCTACCAAAACCCTAGGTATAAAGTGGAATGCGCTTTCAGACTCGTTTACGTATAAATTCGATCCAATTGATCAAGCCACACGAATAACTAAGCGGCAGATTTTGTCATCAGTGGCAAAGCTATTTGATCCTGCGGGATGGCTTGCGCCTATCGTCATTAGGGCAAAAACATTAATGCAACAGCTTTGGTTGGAAGGCCTAGAGTGGGACGAAGATGTGTCACAAGAATCTCTGCAAAAATGGAACGAACTGGTTCAAGATCTCTTACAGGTTGATAAAATCTCGATTAATCGATGGTTACAGTATAATCCCTCTGACAGTGTTCAACTGCACGGTTTCTCGGATGCCTCTAAGACGGCGTTTTGTGCAGCAGTTTATATTAGATGTCAGACTAGTTCCCGTACTACTTTTATTAATTTGTTAGTAGCGAAAAGTAAAGTAGCCCCTATACAGACGGTTTCTTTGCCACGGCTGGAACTCAGTGGAGCAGTTCTTCTAGCTAAGCTCATAAATTATGTAATATCAACCTTGAGTTTAAACCCTGACGAGATTCATCTGTGGACTGATTCCTCCATAACACTAGGCTGGCTTTCTAAACCCCCGTCGACGTGGGAAACGTATGTGGCGAATAGAATATCTCATATTCACAGTTTAGTGTCGGATGTGAAATGGCATCACGTTCCCTCTCACGACAACCCTGCAGACTTGGGAACTAGAGGTTGCAGACCTCAAGATCTGGCGCAGAGTTCGCTATGGTGGCATGGACCACCATGGCTCATTAAACCCTCAACGGAATGGCCGAAAAGAAACCCGTTAAAGGAAGTTGAAGTCTCTAGAAGCCAGTCCCAGGCGTTACATGTTGAGGTTGAGGACAATGAAATTCTAAGTAGATTCTCATCATATAGCAGGGCCTTGCGCGTTATATGCTACATGTTTAGGTTTTATAGAAAATGCAGGAAAAATGAACGGGAAAAATGCCAAACCGAGAATCGAATAAGTCTAACACACGCGGAGATGAAATTTGTAAAATCAAGACTTATTGCTTTGTCCCAGGGTTTATTTTATCCTGAGGAATACAAATGTCTGCAAGCCTCTCAAATCTTGACAAATAAAAGTTCTCTTAAGCCTTTGAATCCATTTCTGGACTCAGATTTAGTTATGCGATCCAACGGTAGACTGGTTCAATCGACTCTCCCATATAATGAGCGGTACCCTATGGTACTCCCGGGTAAATCACAATTCTGTCATTTGTATCTCACACATTTGCATACTTTTTTATATCATGCTGAATGCAGCCAGATGTGCAGAATGATACAGACAGAATATTTCAAGAATATTTCAAACAACAGGCGTTGACTTCGCCGGACCATTTGAACTGAAGGTTTCTCCATTACGCAAATCCACTTACGTAAAAGGATACGTCTGCGTTTTCGTTTGCTTCAGTACAAAAGCGGTACACTTAGAAGCATGCTCAGAGCTATCTTCGGGGGCGTTTCAAGCCACATTTGCTCGTTTCGTCGGGAGGCGGGGCCTGCCCAAAACTGTTAATTCAGACAACGGAAAGAATTTTCTTGGTGCCAGTAGAGCGCTCGAGCGCGAATTTGCTTCGTTTTTGCAAAACTCAGCTCAGGATATCTCGCAAAAATATTTATCTCACGGGTTCGAATGGATGTTTATACCACCCCACGCTCCGCATATGGGCGGCTTATGGGAAGCCGCTGTAAAAAGTTTTAAATTTCATTTCAAGCGGATAGCCGGCTCTCAGAAGTTTAACTTTGAGGAGTTTTCCACCGTGTTGGCTCGAATTGAGGGGGTTCTGAACTCTCGACCAATCTCAGCCCTATCAGAAGACCCAGCGGACTTGACAGCCCTAACCCCAGGACATTTTTTAAGAGGTGCTCCATTAATGGCTTTTCCTGAGCAAGCCAGCCTGAATATCTCTGTCATAAACAGGTGGGAAAAGTTAAAAGCTATTCACCATCAGTTCTCCATACGATGGAAAGCTGAGTATTTGAAAGCCTTACATAAACGCTACAAATGGCAAAACACCGCCCCCAACCGACAAGTAGGTGACCTTGTAGTCGTGATAGATGACTTGTTGCCACCTTACGAGTGGCGTCTTGGCAGGATCGAAAAAACCTTTAGTGGCTCTGACGGAAACGCTCGTATAGCAGAGGTGCGCACAGCCTCGGGAATAATAACCAGGCCCGTAGTGAAATTATGTTATCTGCCGTTCTTGGGCAACTGACAATATGCGTCAACCGTATTGTCCACTTTATCCTAATTTATTGTCGTATATCTTTTCAGCATGATTAGTAATATCCTCTCATCTAACCTTTGAATTTCCATAGTCATTAAGCTAAAACAGTCTTGGTTCCCATTCCAGCAGAAATATCCTATAAGTTACTAATAAAAATGTATGTGTTTTTTCTGGTACTTCTTTTCTTTAGTAGCAGGTCCAATCGAAGACTTACGGCCACCAGAGTGCCACGTCCGGACCGTAGCTCGGAAAGCGATAATCACCAGCCCGATGACCTTGAAGTGTTTTATTGCGTGCTCTGTAAGGGTTACCACGGTCTGGTATTCTGCCGTAGGTTAAAGGCGATGAGGGTAGAAAGGAGAAGAGAGGTGGTTGGAAACCTAGGCTATTGTTTTAATTGCCTGGCAAGAAGCCACACCAGGAACTCGTGCAGCTCCAGGGAGGCCTGCAAACGGTGCGGCGAGTTGCACCACACAATGCTTCATCTACCACGTCACCAACAGCAGCAAGAGGCAACGGTTGCTATAAGAGCAACCTCTAGCCGGTCACCGTCCAGTGGAGAGACCGCTAGTAGACCCACCTCCAGACGAAGCTGCCCTGCCAGAACAACACCGGCCAGAGCAGCATCGGCCAGGCCAAGGCGCAACGGTCAACAGCGTCGCCAGCAATTTCCACGTCCTCAGCAGCAACAACGTCATCAACACCAATACCATCACGAACGTCATCACCAACGTCAACAGCAACGTCGTCAGCAAAGTCGTCAGCAACGCCGCCGACAACAGCGGCAACAATATCGTCAGCAGCAGCCTGCTCAGCAACAAGCGGCACGGCCGTCCATTACACAACAAGTAAAGCCAGACGGGCATATATTGGCCGAGGCCATTAAATCGTTGGCTAACGTTTTGTGTCTGAACTTTGACAGCTCATCTTCTGGCGAAGGCCAAAGCCGGCGCCATGTCTAAACTCGGGTTTAGACAATATAATTTTTTGATAATAGGGCTATTTTTGCCACATGAATTTTGTCTTTTGAGATGTAAAGTACATATACTGAATATGAGTTTGAATTTGAATTGGGAAAAAATTGTATTAAGCAAAGTTAAAATTAAGGAAAATTATGAAGTTTAATACCAATAAAAATATTAAACACAGTCAATAAATGTAAATGAATGAGAACTTGAAATAGATTAAATGAATTATGTAAATAATGTATGTAAAATTGAATTGTAAATGTTCCTAATATAATGCCAACCTTGAAGTATAGATGGCACCAAGAAATAGCCTTGTAACGTAATTAAATTGGTAACGTGTAGTAATTACGGATTTATTCCAAATTTGTTCGGCTTTTACAAGCCGAAGACGTTTTAAGAAAAAGATTTTTTTTTTGTTGATTAACTCGGTCACTTTTTGCTTAGCAACAGAAGCCAACAGTTGCACTTCAACTTTTAAAACGTTACAACGGCTACAAAATTAACATAAAAAAAATTTATCATTGTACCTACATATAAATACTTACCATACCCTTAAAATATTAAATAATAAAATACTCACCTGCATACTACAAATTAAACCAAATACTTACCCTGTTTATCATTGCAACACAAAGGAAACCCCAAACCCAAAGGTAACTATCGATCTCAGTTAGTAATTTGCAATCCAATTGGAAAAGAAATAATTTAATAAATTCTCTTATTTCTTTTCCCACCTACAATTGTAACCACTCTTACGAGTGATTGCAATTATAGTCTTCTTTTGAACAACTACCAAAGTTCAGTACCCTGCAGCTCTGCAACCCAAAAGAAGATTATTTAACGTTCTGTGTACATCCCTTAACACACAGAACTACAAAGCTATTAAAAAAACAATTATTGTTCTTAAAAAATGCATACAAATTCTAAAAAAGTAATTTTTTGTTATAGTCTAGTTATATCTCTAGTTTAGTCTATTTTTTTATGGATGTTTTTGGACGCAATATAAATGGATGCAAGTGGCAAATGTAATAAAGCAAGTTTATTATTTACAAAATTGTAAGAGTATTTAGAGTTTTATGTATTTTAGAGAGACAAAAACTAGCCGCCAAAATTGTTTTGCTATCCAATTAAGTTATAAGAAAATATCAATCAGCTGTTCTTTGTATGTATTAGTTAGTTAACATTTAGTTACAGCTCTACCCATAATTAAGTGTAAACATTTTCTGCTGAAAGTAACCAACTGTGAATATCTTAAATAGGTACTTAAAATAGTTAACACTTAGTGATCATTTACACTCACAATATTCTGTACGTAAAATTAACTGAAATTGTAATATAAAATAAATGAAAGTTCAATTAAAAACCGGTCTACCTATTTTTCATTTATTTTTAACAAAAAGTTCATTTAATTTTTACTGTCAAAAATTCAACACCATATTCCGTAAAATCAAATAAATATTCAGTTATTTTGTAAAATTTTACTGTCAAAAATTCAACACCATATTCAGTAAAAACGATTAAATATTCAGTTATTTATTAAAATTTTACTGTCAATTTTTTACTGTCAAATTGACCCCATATTCAGTAAAAACAATTAAATATTCAGTTATTTTATTAAATTTTCGTTTACTCCACAAAAGAGCCGAATTTCTAAAAAATACCAGACTGACACCTGTCCGCTTGTTTTTCTCATAAGCGAGAGAGGGAGAATATTTTTATTTACTTACCCAGTTACACACGTTTGTTTTACTTTTGTTGTACTGACCTCGTTTGCTTACAGAAGAACTCTCAATTATAAGACACCAGCAGCATGACCGATATGGCTTCGCAATTATTTTACTTTTAAAATTTGATGTATTTAACTTAATTATTTTAACAAATAGAAAATGGGAATTGCTTACACAAAACAAGAAATTCATTTTTTATAGAAAAGTAAAAATTAATTTTTGGTAGTAAAATTATATAAAATAACTGAATATTTAATTGTTTTTACTGAATATGGTGTTGAATTTTTGTCAGTAAAATTTTATAAAATAACTGCATATTTATTTGTTTTTACGGAATATGTAGTTAATTTTTTGACAATTAATTTATAAAAGATAACTGAATATTGATTTGTTTTTACGGAATTCGCGGTTGAATTTTTGACAGTAAAAATTAAAATTATAATTTATTAAGATTCAAGTCAAATGTCCACAAACACTATTCCCTCTTTCCTCCTTCCCAAACCTTATTTTCCTGATCAACACAATGCACTGCATATATAGGGGGCATCCCCTGAGTGTTGGTTTATCGCTAAAAAAAAAAAAAAAAATGAACTTTTCGTTGCTTTAAATTACATTTTTATTTACTTTAACATAAAGAAGAATTTAACTCAATCAAAGGACAATATTTACTGCAACTGAAAATCCGTATTAATATGCACTTAGTTTTTTGAATAACTGTTAGAATCAGTTAAAAATAAAATTGCTTTGAATTTTAAATGTTTATTTTTTTAAAAATGACTGAACGAAATATTTCTTAAATAAACTACAGTCCGTTACTGTAATAATATTGTGAGTGTATGAATATGCGCCTATATAATTATTTTAAGCTATTTATTAATTTGTTTAGTTAATGTAAAACACCTTAAGCTTAACTTGCACTGCAACATTCACGTTTGACATATTTTTAAAAGTGAACTGTCTTAACGACTCTCTGGACGCCTACGTCACGAATACAGTATATACAATATACAGTGTATATTCTAACTGTCTTGCCAGTACTGTCAAATGTAAACGCAGTGTAACTTTACTGCATTCTGTCTTATTGCGTAGCGTATAAGTGTGCGCTTATATTTTTAAATGTACCATTAGTGCTTCGCAAAATGATAAAATTTTTTATTGGGCTAGTTTAAAAAATTTCTTCTAATCTTAAGGACATCACATTCGAAACAGTAACTCTAACGATTTTGATAAATAACGCGATTGCAAAATGATTATTTACAAGATTATTTAGAAGCCTCAATGGTTACGGCATTTTGTTAAGAAACAAAAAAACAACTCAAGTTTACAGTAAAAGTTCCATTTAATTAGGAGTCGAATTAGGTTTTCCATGGCCCTATACGTACTACGTTTATCTATTTTATTTATTTTTTAAAGTACGTAGCAATGATTTTACCGACCCAGAAAAACCTTTTGGGAGTAATATTTGTATTCGTATAGGTACTCTTTTAAAAAACATTTTTATTTAATAAGAATTATTTTAAGCAAGCGGAGTCGCCGAATTAGATTTCTAATAAATTTCTCACAGATAATATGACAAATTTAAGGTGCAACTGAGCTGTGGTATGGCGGCTAATAAGTAGAAATAGAAATAAAGTGTATTAACAATAACATGCTCTATGTACATTAGACCGTCTCACCTTACATGGCCAAAAAAAAAAGTTAAAATTTTATTCCACTGAAAATTAACTTTGACATGTGTTATGATGATTCCCAAAATATTTTGGCACTAGCGATTATCTCCCGTGAGCTAAAGCGCTTCAAAATAGGGTTAAAAATTGCTATTTTGCATGAATAAAAAGCTTGGTAAATTTTTTTGCCCGATGAGTGGCCAAATATAATACACGCAAAGAAAAGACATACAATCACAATCGCAAACTATCATTAATGTTTGTGGTAATGATTGTGTCAAACACGTCTTAAGTAACAATATATGTTCAGGCATTATGTTTATAGATAATTATTGTCTCAAACATATTATGTTTAGAAGAAAAATGCAGTCGTTCTATCAAACCATGCTTCTTTATTTCCCAACACCATTCAAAATGTCAATGTCTACATGTTAATAATGTCATTTCAAAAATTAATTTTTTATTAAGTAAACATATTCATGTATGTATTACATATAAACCCAGCTAGCATAGGCTGTTTGTTTGACGATTATGTTTAATACACAACTCCCAAAAGAATCTTCTGATGATTATCTGACGAGTAACAAAAACAAAAACATATAAATTTTTTTTATTTATTATTTTTTTATTTATTTTTTGACACGCTTGTCTTTTAATCTTGGAATGAACATTTTGCGACTCTCTGTAAGAGTCGTATAACAATTACTGAGCTACCTAAATAAGAGCGTTTTTGAAAAATGAAAATTTTATTGTCAATACAATTTCAATAAAACAAACCGGCCCACACTGGGTTGAAATACATAGTTTTTGAGGATCAATTCAGGGAAGCTCTGTTAGGATAGTTTTTCATTATATTTCACCTAATACCAATACAATTTGATAAAACAAACCATTTTTAAGTATATTTCAGTGCAGTTTTATTACAAATAAGGGAATTTAAGTTAAAATATTGATAACGTATGAGAACCTAAAAATAATTATTTTCGTGATCATGATCACCATCTACTTGATCATCATCATCATTATCGTCATCATTATCATCATCATCATAATCCTTATTATCTTTATCCTCATTATCATTATCCTCATTATCATTATCATCATTTTGATCCCTCAAATTGGTTTTGCTTGGAACTGGAGGTATTATTAAATCCATTGCCTGCTCTGGCAAACTTTGATCCTTCTTTGGAGGCATCTTTCTCATGCTCGAAATAATTGGGTCAGAGCTTATTAAGAATAAATTAAAAACATCTTTAAGGGATTTTTCCCGACTGCACTTTTGTGAATGAAACTCTCTATATTTCTTAAAATCTTTATTCCGAGCTTCTTGCGCTTCTTCCGATAATAGCCCAATGGGTAAGGGAGCATTATTAATAATTTCGGCACCGTGTATTAGGTACTTGTGCAAAGTGGGTGGCATATTATACCATGGATATTTTTCAACAAAAAGTCTGGCTGTATTGTGTGCAAATATTTTAAAGTTTTCACTTTTGATTCATCATTGCCCCTGCAGCTGGATACTACCATAAGCAAAATGTGCATTCTTTTTATTAAGTTCAAGTCTATTTTTGTTATTTCTGCTGATTTTTCTGCGTTTTGGAAAAAACGTCTTGCCGTATTGCCATCATTGGTGTTTCCAAACCCAGGCTTAGGTTTGTCAACGATTAAACCCATAGCCTCTCTAAATTGTTTCTGAATTTCTAATTTTGTTTCAGCAACGATTTTTTTTCCAAATCACTTCTAGCCTGCCACTTTTTTAAAGGCATTTTATATGCAATATGTAAAAGACTTTCAAAGAATCTGATCCAGCCATGAAGAACAGATATACCGAATCTTAAATATTCTGTTTTCACAGGCCTTTTAATCATGGCATCTATTTAAAAACATTAAGAATATTATTAAAAAACAACAACAACATAAAGAATATTATTAAAAACATGAAAAACAACAATTAATACACAAAAACAGTAATAATAACAGCAGCAATCGCCAGACCATATATTTTGTTAGTAAATCAGCGCAACGACACTTTTTATAAACAAATGCATAACTTCTAAAATGCACAAAAATGCAGGATAAATTTTTGCAACATATTAGATATATGTTTATTTTGTAAAATAAACCACAAATCTCGACACGAATGTACACGAATAATAACTATATGTCCACTTAAACTATGAAAATTAAAAATTTTTATGGACTTCCAATATAAATCACAAAAACAAAAACACTTCCACACCAAATTTGTTACACAAACTTTACCGGGATTTTCGCAGAATTACCTGAACTTGATGGTTCCATGGCTAAATTGCTCACTTTTTTATTAATTTTGTAAAAAAATAAGATTTTTAAGAAAGTAAGCTTTTAGTTTTTCTGTCTTTTTTTCAAAAAAATGCAAAAAACTTTAATTTTGATTTATAACTGCAAACACACTAGAGCACTTTAGATATTTATTTTTTCAGCTAGTGATGTAGAATTTTTTGGCTGTAAGCAACTGCAATCGGTTTTGACGATACTTTAAATTTCATTTTTTAATTAATCGTCGAAAACTGCGTATTTCAACCCAGTGTGCGGCCTAAGGACCTGAAAAAAAGGATTTTTCCGACTGGATGGTATTGATTTCGCGACCTTAAGGTTTGTTTTATATAAATTGTATGAAAACTAGAAGTTTTGACATGAAAAAAAAGCTTGATGCCCTTATTTAGGTAGCTCAGTTATATGGCTGAGCATTTTACGAGTTGTAAAATAATCCCAAGGTGAGTCTCATACGACTCTTAGCATGCTTTTTGAAAGACTCGTTAGATAATCTCAACATACATCATAAACGATTCCCTTTATGATTAATAAAAGCGTCTTTCGCTGCGTTATGGAAGAATCTCTCATACGAATCAGCACGTGTAACAATTTCTCCCGTACGAGGAATCGTCTACAATTAAAAAATGAGCTCGTCGACGATCAAAAACACTCTTTGTGAGATTCCCAGTAGACTCCTAGACGATTGAATAAGGTGTATATACAAATACAGTTTAGCATATACTAATATATATATACTAATTCTCTTTTTACACGAATTATTTTTACACGAATTTTCATTTAACACGAGTTAAAAAGTTAACATTTTTCTCTTTTTACACGAATTGTTTTGTTTTAACACGATTTTAAATATTCTACAAATTCTTTTTATAAATTTTTATTTTTTAAAATAAATAAAAGTACAGCAAATAAAAGTTGTTTATGTTTATATTAGTTTTCCTTTTTATACCCTTCACCTCAGGTGGAAAAGGGTATTAATAAGTTTGTCATTCCGTTTGTAATTTCTACAATATTGATCTTAGACCCTATAAAGTATATATATTCTGGGTCCTTATGGGGAGAGAAGTTGATTTAACGATATCCGTCCGTCTGTCCGTCTGTCCGTCTTACGTTTGATATGTGTTTTCCGGAGACTCCAGACATGATAGCGGCTAGGTTGTTTTACATTTGTGTCACATATAGTCTACCATCGGTTGCTATTGAAATTCAGCAAGATCGATCCACAAATGGCTGAGTTATGAGCAAAAAACCACGACTACCTCTAATATTTTCCAAAAATCCCTTGTGGTTGTTGTAATTTTATTACTTTTTGCTGTATATCTGGGGAACGGCAAAAGCCAAAGCTTCCAAATTAGGTACACACACTTAGGTAGCCCATACACACGATCCTACAAAATGTGGGCGGGATTGGAGAAGTGGGTGTGGTACCTCCCGTACAAAAAAAAATTAAAAATTGTATAAAAACCTAAAATTTAGGGCTGCCATATGTCCTATGGATATGACTTATATACCAAAATATCGAAAATTTTTAGTAGAACATATTTTATAAAAAATTCAGAAAAATCGGTTCAGATACAAAAAAGTTATGACCAAAACTAATTTTTTTTTTAAATACCCACTTTCGGGAACCACAGATCTCCCTGAGTCCAAGCTTTATAACACAAGTAAATGGTAAATTCCTTCTTAAACACGTCGGTATATAAATCTGTCAAATCGGTTAAAAAATGGCTGAGTTATGAGCAAAAAACCACGACTTCCTCTAATATTTTCCAAAAATCCCTTGTGGTTGTTGTAATTTTATTACTTTTTGCTGTATATCTGGGGAACGGCAAAAGCCAAAGTTTCCAAATTAGGTACACACATTAAGGTAGCCAATACACACCATCCTACAAAATGTGGGCGGGATTGGAGAAGTGGGCGTGGTACCTCCCGTACAAAAAAAATTAAAAATCGTATAAAAACCTAAATTTTAGGGCTGCCATATGCCCTATGGATATGGCTTATATACCAAAATATCGAAAATTTTTACTAGAACATATTTTATAAAAAATTCAGAAAAATCGGTTCAGATACAAAAAAGTTATGACCAAAATTAATTTTTTTTTTTAAATACCCACTTTCGGGAACCACAGATCTCCCTGAGTCCAAGCTTTATTACACAAGTAAATGGTAAATTCCTTCTTAAACACGTCGGTATATAAATCTGTCAAATCGGTTAAAAAATGGCTGAGTTATGAGCAAAAAACCACGACTTCCTCTAATATTTTCCAAAAATCCCTTGTGGTTGTTGTAATTTTATTACTTTTTGCTGTATATCTGGGGAACGGCAAAAGCCAAAGTTTCCAAATTAGGTACACACATTAAGGTAGCCAATACACACCATCCTACAAAATGTGGGCGGGATTGGAGAAGTGGGCGTGGTACCTCCCGTACAAAAAAAATTAAAAATTGTATAAAAACCTAAATTTTAGGGCTGCCATATGCCCTATGGATATGACTTATATACCAAAATATCGAAAATTTTTACTAGAACATATTTTATAAAAAATTCAGAAAAATCGGTTCAGATACAAAAAAGTTATGACCAAAATTAATTTTTTTTTTTAAATACCCACTTTCGGGAACCATAGATTTCCCCGAGTCCAAGCTTTATAACACAAGTAAATGGTAAATTCCTTCTTAAACACGTCGGTATATAAATCTGTCAAATCGGTTAAAAAATGGCTGAGTTATGAGCAAAAAACCATGACTACCTCTAATATTTCCAAAAAATCTCTTGTGGTTGTTGTTTTTTTGTTTGTGCTTTTATTCGAACGTGTTGAATGTTAGGCATATCAAACACACACATGTTTGTACATGATTGGTCGCTTAAATTGAAATATACGTACATACCTACATATTAAACAAACAAAGTGACGGAATATATTCTACTTTAATTCTTTATTTGCATAAGTGTTAATGGATGAGTTGTCTGGGCGGTTGCTGAAAGCAGCGTTGTTGGTAGCTGCCGGGGTTCAAATCCGGCATCCACCTTTTCAAAAAAAATTTTTTTTAACTTTTTTTATATTCTATATCACGATTTTAAATAATTCAGCAATTTTTGATTTTTTTGACAATGTAAATATTAATCGTTCGCTTAACTTACATGTAAAACAAAAATCATATTCTATACCTATTTGTTTTTTATTTTTTATTTAATTTGTTTATGTCCTAAAAACGACTTTAAAATTACTTAGGTATAAAGCTTTTCGATATTTTAATTTTATTGGCAATGACACAGTGTTTTATTTTATTTCGGCAAGCATATACGTACCTACATATGTACATAAAAAGTTGTATGTAATTTAAATAAATCCATACTAACTAGTAGGTTAACCTAGCTATTCCAAAGCCATACATATGTATGCACATGAGTATGTATGAATGAGCAAAAGTTATTTATGTATAAAGGCATTGCTTTCGTAATTGTTGTTGTTGCATTTTATTTTTATCTCTTATTGCTGTAGTAATTGTTGTTATTGTGTTTCGTCTAATAAGCTGTTGCTACGTTGATCTCTTCTTGCATTTCTCTTGGTTGCGGTTTTTTTTGTTGTTTTTTTTATAATCTTTACCACAAGTGGTGGATTTTAATGTGTTTTTTACGCATACACATGTATGTATGTTCATAAAATTCTCTCAATATATTTTAATTTAACGCTTGTTCAATAAAACCGTTCGTATTGAGTTGTCTAAGTTCTCGCTTAAGGCTCGTAAGATTGCGAGTTCAAGTCTCCAAAATAAATTTTTTTTTATTTTTATTAAATTTTTTTATACACGATTTTAAGATTAAATATAATTAAAACTTATATAACGAATTTTAAACATCAACTTTGTCAAAAGAGGAAACGGACTTAGTTATATACATACATTTTTTGATTTTGTCATAGGTATTCTTTTTAAAAACTTCTTGTTCTTATCTCACCATGGTGAAGGGTATTTAAGATTCGGCATAGCCGAATATAGCACTCTTACTTGTTTATATTAATGAATTTCTGATATTATTTTCTTTTTTCCAAATCATTATTTTTTTTTTATAATATATGTATGTATTTATATGTATTTAAGATATTAAAATGTGTAAGCACGTTAAATAAATTCTCAAGTAAACTTTAACAAAAATTTTTTATTGTTGTTTATTGTACTTTTACGTTATTTTTTAGGTCTGGAACCAATCTACTATTTTCACCTTTGGCTAGTATCTTTTTTTACACGAATTTTTTTACACGAATTTATTGGGAACGTATCTATCGTGTAAAAAGAGAATTGGGTGTATTTAAAAATAAAATTAAATAAATAGAAATTGAAACAAATTCGGGGCTAGTGGCAAAAAGTTGTGTTCAAATTTATATGCCGCTTTCAATGTTGTATGCGTTTTTGGCTGCAAGAAAGACAACAAAATTGGATATTTCAACATGTACATTATGGTGGGTCACTGATGTATGAGAAAAAAAATCATATTCTAATAGCAATATTTTTTTGTATTACGTTAAAACAAATAAAAATTGGAAAAAATAAGTTCAAAAACGTCTCATCTTGAGCCCGCGCATGAGCTCCTAAGAATTAAGAATATTTGAAAAAAGTCCATTTTTTAAATTTTAATATTTTATTTACTATCAGTTATTAATAATTAAAACTAAAAACATTTTGAATTAAACTTAAAAAAAAACAATAAAATACTTTTGTTGCTGACAAAATCTTGTTTACTGTCAAATCCGGGCATCTCTCGTCTTGATTCAAGTTTCGTCTATATTAAATCATGGCTTTACTTTTTTAGCGCAAAGAGTCATGAATGCTTCTGACGCTATTTTCACGAACCTAACAGTCGTTAAAATACAGTAATAAGCTTTTCTGCAATAAAATCCTATTGTTGCTATATTAAAAATTTAACTAAATTGAAGGTCAAAG
Organism: Pollenia labialis; assembly: GCA_949318255.1. NCBI lineage: Eukaryota > Metazoa > Arthropoda > Insecta > Diptera > Polleniidae > Pollenia > Pollenia labialis. The sequence goes on from OX439143.1 coordinate 58,641,542, forward strand.
CGCGGGCTCTTACACTAAAAATAAATTTATAATATTTTACAGGGACCTAATTCCGACAAAAATACAACATATTTACGCTTTTAGAAGTCGATAAGAGAAAAAATATTTTTTGACCCACCCTAATGTACATACATACATATGTATTTCAATAAACGTATAAAAATTTATTTCGTTAATTTTGCGAGGCAGCATGACCTTTTTCTACCCGAAACACGTTTTAATTATTTTATTATAATTCAAGTTTCCCGATTGACGGACGCTCGCATACCGTTTGTTTTGACAAAAAATGTTTGCTCATTTAGAGAATGTGTTTTACAACAAACATTAATTATGGTATTAAATGTTTTTTTCTGCGTGTAGATATTTAGGAATTTTTTGATTCTGCATTAAAACATTTTCAAAATCTCACCACAGACTCGAGATAGCGAGATTTTTATTTTAGTTTTTTAATGCTTTTCAATTCGGTTTTAATGAAAATTTAAATAGTTTTACCATTTGTGTCCGATTTTTATTTTCAATACGTCGTTAGAAAGGTGTTGACTACCGCTTGAAATTTAAGTCAAAAATAATCCTTAACTGTCCATCTTACTTTTTTTAACATTCATTAAAACTTCAGTAAAAACCCATTTTATAACCACAAAAAGCATATATTTGCTCAGAAAACACGTTTTAGACTACTATTAAATAACCCGTTCAGTTGTATACTGTAGTAATTGTATTTTAGACTTATTTCTTTTGCAAGTTTATCTTGAAGACAAGATTATAACTTGGAAGTAAAAAAACGATTTCTGTTTTGTTTTGTCAAAACTATAACCATTTATTAATTAATTCTTATTCTAAATTTACAATTCTTATATACTAATTTTTTAGAGTTATTTTGAGTGACAAAAATCACTCAATGCTTATTCCTACTCAATTTTAAAAATATTGGAATAACTTACTTCTTATGTTTGTGTGAAGTCCAAGTGCAAAAATATGCTGACTATTTTTAATAAGCAAAAATGGTTTTCACACGAACATACATGAATTAAATAAAAAAAGAAAAGAATGCAGTTAAAAATAAAGTATGTTGACACACCTAGAATCATATTTCTTTAACAATTTAATTTTATCAATTTAATTTTATCAATTTAATTTTATGTGTGTCAACAACTTTATGCGCTACTTAATTATGGTAGGTATACTTAATTATAGTAGGTATACTACACCCTTACCCTTTAAAAAAATTTTACAATTGAAATTGGAGAATTTTTTTTTTGTTAATACATTATATGTTTATCTTCTTTTTTTTTTTTTATATAAAGTTTATGTATAGCTTAGAATTACTTAATTTCTTAAAGTTAGTATAAAATTTTTGTTTTGCTTTAGGTTTTGTGTAGGTCAGTAAAATTTTTGTTACTGTATTCACTATTTATTGTATTTTTTTAATAAATTTTTATGGTAAGATTTTATGTTATTATTAATCTTAACTGATACGTTTAAATCATCTATATCTATTATAGTGTATGGACCTCTGTATGGTGGTTCATTCTTTTTTCTATTTTCTACTTTCACTAATACTAAATCTCCTATTTTTAAATCTATTCTATGTAGTTTTTTGTTAGAATCTAATTGTCTCTTTGTTTTTACTTTTTCTATCATGGTTCTAGCATTATCTAAAGAATATTTTAATCTTGTTTTTATTTCATTTGCATAATTTTCGAAATTGTAAATTTTGGGATGATTCATTACTTCATCTCCAGGTAAATGTGGAAGTTTTCCAAAAATTAGTTCAAAAGGTGAGTATTCAGTATCTATGTGAGGAGTTATATTGTACGCAAAAGTATAATATGGGATCCATTCTTCCCATCTGTCATTTTCGACAAAAGATAAGAAATACTCGTTTAGGACTCTATGGTTTCTTTCAACAGTTCCTAAAGTCTCATGGTGGTATGGAGTCGAGAATTTTTGTTCTATCTTTAGTAGTTCGCATATTTCCTTCATTAGTTCGTTTGCAAATTCTGTTCCTCTGTCTGATTTGAGTATGCTAAATAATCCGTATTTTAAGATTAAATTTTCCATTAATGCCTTAGCTATTGACTTTGCTTCTTTGGTCTCAATTGGACAAGCAATTATATATTTAGTCAGTTCGCATTGCATTGTTAATATATATCTAAAGTTATTTGTTGGGCGTAGTGGACCAACAGTATCAATTACGATAGTGTCAAAACTGTTTATTGGAGTATCTGTTATTTTTAGCTGTTCTTTTGTATGTCTAACCTGTTTATTTCTTTGGCATAAATCACATTTTGATACATATTCCTTTACGGATTTGTTTATTCCCTTCCATATATATTTTTGTTTCAATTTTAATATTGTTTTATGTATTCCAAAGTGTCCTCCTTGGGGCGTATCATGATATAGTTTTATAAGTTTTTGTTTTTCTTCATCATCTGTTATTCTCTTGGGTTTTTCATATAATAATATAGTTATGTCATCATTATTTTGCTTACATGCTTTATTGTATCTGGCCTTAAATTCATCTGCAGGAAATATATTAAATATTGCATCATTCTTGTCGATTGCAAATACCTTATTTTTAGTTAATTTTAAATGAGATGAAAGCTTCTCCAAAAGAGTACCTAAGTGCTTTGGATTATCGCTACATCTAACACGTGTTTCATTAATATCTCTATACGTTTCTAACGTATCTTCATAACATTTTTCTATAACTTCTATCGGCCGTTTCTCTAATATAAACTTTAATTTAGTTGCGCGCTTTATATCATTTATCGAAGTGCAGTCCCACATATGGAGTTGATCAGGCTCTTTTTGAGATCCGCTAATGATATTATTTTCTGATGATTTTTTCTTCATACCCCTTGTTACTACTAATGCTCTCTTTGCATGTTTATCATTTTCTAAAGGTATCATGTTTTTTAAAGTTTTGGAATCAATTTGTATCCGTGATAATGCATCCGCGTTTGTATTATTTGCTCCTTTTTTATATACTATGTCAAATTCGTATTCGGAGAGTTCTAGTCTTATACGTGTTAGTTTAGAACTTGGATTTCTATGTGTAAAAAGTGAAACTAATGGTCTATGGTCTGTAACAACTGTTGTTGGAATAGCGATGATTATTGTTATTGTTATTTCGGTTGTTATTGTTGTTATTGTAGTTGGAGTCGTTATAACTCCTATTACTGTTTCTATAGTTGTTTCTCATTCTATTATTGTAATTATTTCTATTGTTGTTATTTTTGTTGAAATTATTATTGTTATTGTACCTATTAGTTCTATTGCCATTATCGTTGTTGTTTCTAATGGAATGGTTATTCTGATTGCGATTATATATATTGTAGTTGTTGGAATTATTCCAGTTGTTTCTAAAATTACTTCTTGTTTGACTTGTCTGGAACAGTATCTGATTTTGTCTGATATCTGTTGCTGTTTCCATTGCTATATCGATGGCTTCACTGAGTTTCTTTACTCTGCTAGCTTCTATTGTTCTGGTTATGTCTTTATTTTTAAGTCCATTTTTAAAAGAGTTGAAAGCTAATGCTGCATTGGTTTTGCTAATTATGTCTCTATGTTCTTCTCCTAGGGTGCTTATTTGGATTTCATTTAATTCCAATGTTAATGATTCTATTTTATCTGCAAATTTTCTTATACTATCTGTTTGTATTGCTCTGCTTAATTCGTTAATGACGATGTTGGGTGATTTTTTTATCTTATATGCCTCTTTTAAATTCGAAATTAGTGTGTCAATGTTGGTTGGAATCTGGTTTTGTCTTAATCTATTTTGGACCTTTGTAGTTAATTTTGTTTTGTAGACGAAATTGAAGAATGAAGTGCGTTTATTTTCTGGAATTGTATTACTTATTATTTCTAGATTTGCTATGAACGGGTTAAGTTCTTCTTTTGTTCCTGTAAATATGCTTATTAGTTTTGACACTGATGCCAGTTCTGTGGCATTAAGGTTTTCTTCAGCCATGTTGCACGAGTTTACTGTGTTTGGTGTTTCTGTTTCTATTTTTTTTGTTTGTATTACTGTTTCTATATTTATCCTTTCTTGGATGGTTTCCGGTATTTTAATGTCAATATTTTTCTTTGTCGCTATCTGTATTACTTTATCCCTAGTGTCATGAAAGAAGGCTTCTGCTGCTATCTTATGAGATGAGGTGAGTCTTTCGTAATTCACGTTGAGTATAGTCCTTATTTCTTCTAAGCACTGTAAAATGATCTTTATGTGTTTATCTATTGTATTTTGGCCTATCTGCCTATCTATATTCAAGCATTTATAGGATCTGTCAAAATCTTCTTTTATTGCTCTACAGCGATCTAAAATTTTCTGCCATGTCATTGCATTCAGATTGTGTTAAGGTCGTTTGCCCTGCTTTGATATCTTTTCTTAAGGTTCCTTCTATGCATTTGGTAAATGCGAATTATAAAATTTATTAATAAGACTAGTGTTATTATTAGTAAAGAGAGTTCTATCGGCAGTAAGTTTATTTTATTTTCCTTAACGTCAATTTCATTTATAACGTTGGCGTTAGGACGATCAAAGTCTGTCTGTGATTTACACATGATAAAAAAAATATTGATATAAATTGTCTTGATAGTATTTATTTGTAAGTGTTATTATTATTTTTACCTAAATTTTCTTAACATTAGTCTAGTTTTATATTTTTCTTAGTTTCTACAGCTTCATTCTATTCCAATCATTTCTCAATTATCTGCTAAAATTTGTAATTTCTAAACTAAAAAAATTTTTTTTTTTTTTTTTTATACATATATTCTATTCTTAGTTTTGATTATTTATTCTGACATCTTTTGTTTTTTTTTTTTATTTTTTTTTCTTTTTTAAAATTTTTTATTAAGGTTTTTGTTTCTAATATTTTTGAATTTAAAAAATCTATTGTCTTTTTGCAAGTGGTATATTTTAATTCCGACTTTAGTACGTTTAGTTCTATTTTCTTCCTGCTAACAAAATCCCTTCTATTGTTTTTTGTTTTTATATTGACTTTTGGGATTTGTATTTCTATTTCTTTTTTTTTGTTTTATTTTTCTTGGCCTAGGGCCTATATTTAGTATTATTGGTTTCTCTATTACTGAATTTTTTTGCTCAATTAGAAGTTTCGCCCATCTTTTCTCGGCTTCTTCTAATTCTGACAAAATTTCTGCTAGTGTTTCTTTCATCTAGCTCAATAGTCATATACGAATAAAAAAAAGATTTGCACTCTACAGATATGCCAATGCACTTTCTGTATTGTGTTTATGTGTATATTATTATTAAATTTTTTTTTGTTTCTTTATGATGTCTTCTGGTGTTGTTGGCGTGTTGTCATCTTGGTGTTGTTGTCATCTTGGTGCTTGTTGTCATCCAATTTGACTAGTTCATGGATTTGAACTGTCCTTCCAATCCCAGGCTTGGATTAGGGGCCTCTTCTTTTGCAGGATTTTTTTTTTTTTTTTTGTTTTATCCTTTCAAAGTTGGCAGGATCGCCATGTAGTAATTGTATTTTAGACTTATTTCTTTTGCAAGTTTATCTTGAAGACAAGATTATAACTTGGAAGTAAAAAACGATTTCTGTTTTGTTTTGTCAAAACTATAACCATTTATTAATTAATTCTTATTCTAAATTTACAATTCTTATATACTAATTTTTTAGAGTTATTTTGAGTGACAAAAATCACTCAATGCTTATTCCTACTCAATTTTAAAAACATTGGAATAACTTACTTCTTATGTTTGTGTGAAGTCCAAGTGCAAAAATATGCTGACTATTTTTAATAAGCAAAAATGGTTTTCACACGAACATACATGAATTAAATAAAAAAAGAAAAGAATGCAGTTAAAAACAAAGTATGTTGACACACCTAGAATCATATTTCTTTAACAATTTAATTTTATCAATTTAATTTTATCAATTTAATTTTATGTGTGTCAACAACTTTATGCGCTACTTAATTATGGTAGGTATACTTAATTATAGTAGGTATACTACAATACTAAAAAATTAATATAATTGCTATAAGGCACATTAAACAAGACATCATTAAGAACCAGTTGTTTCTTTTTTGTTATGCTTATGGACGTTTTACTTATCTGCACTTTTAGACAGGAAACCACAATTATATACCTGCACATTATGGCAGATAAGTACATTTAACCTTTATAGGCTCCCTAGTCTACATTTGTAGCGTTTTAGCATAAAAAGTTGAATAAAAAAAAATTCCACAACAACAGAGTCCGAAATTTTCAGTAGCTCCCTAAAAATCAATTCTTAGCAGTTTTGGCTACTTACACTTTAAAAAAATAATTTACAGCACCCCGCAGAACCCACTTTTCAAAATGACCATCTCCTGGCCGGTAGTCTACAAACGTAGACACCATATAAAATGTATGGAAATTCACATCGTTCTTTTACTCAACTCGAATTTTTTTGATTGGGGTATGTCAACAATGTTCTTGTGCACGTTTGTGTATGCATTCGTGTGCTTTAGGATTGCCAGGCGGGATTGATTGATAAGCTATTTCAATGAGGTCCCTATTACGGTTTACAACTCAACTCAGTTGAGTTGTAATTTCTTATTATACCCTTCACCTCAGGTGTAAAAGGGTATATATAAGTTTGTCATTCCGTTTGTAATTTCTACAATATTGATCTAAGACCCTATAAAGTATATATATTCTGGGTCCTTATGGGGAGAGAAGTTGATTTAACGATATCCGTCCGTCTGTCCGTCTGTCCGTCTTACGTTTGATATGTGTTTTCCGGAGACTCCAGACATGATAGCGGCTAGGTTGTTTTACATATGTGTCACATATAGTCTACCATCGGTTGCTATTGAAATTCAGCAAGATCGATCCACAAATGGCTGAGTTATGAGCAAAAAACCACGACTACCTCTAATATTTTCCAAAAATCCCTTGTGGTTGTTGTAATTTTATTACTTTTTGCTGTATATCTGGGGAACGGCAAAAGCCAAAGTTTCCAAATTAGGTACACACATTTAGGTAGCCAATACACACCATCCTACAAAATGTCGGCGGGATTGGAGAAGTGGGCGTGGTACCTCCCGTACAAAAAAAATTAAAAATTGTATAAAAACCTAAATTTTAGGGCTGCCATATGTCCTATGGATATGGATATTATATACCAAAATATCGAAAATTTTAAGTAGAACATATTTTATAAAAAATTCAGAAAAATCGGTTCAGATACAAAAAAGTTATGACCAAAATTAATTTATTTTTTTAAATACCCACTTTCGGGAACCATAGATCTCCCCGAGTCCAAGCTTTATAACACAAGTAAATGGTAAATTCTTAAACACGTCGGTATATAAATCTGTCAAATCGGTTAAAAAATGGCTGAGTTATGAGCAAAAAACCACGACTACCTCTAATATTTTCCAAAAATCTCTTGTGGTTGTTGTTTTTTTGTTTGTGCTTTTATTCGAACGTGTTGAATGTTAGGCATATCAAACACACACATGTTTGTACATGATTGGTCGCTTAAATTGAAAAATACGTACATACCTACATATTAAACAAACGAAGTGACGGAATATATTCTACTTTAATTCTTTATTTGCATAAGCGTTAATGGCTGAGTTGTCTGGGCGGTTGGTCACGCAGTGTCGTTAGTAGTTGCCGGGGTTCAAATCCGGCATCCACCTTTTCAAAAAAAATTTTTTTTAACTTTTTTTATATTCTATAAACGATTTTAAAATAATTCAGCAGTTTTTGATTTTTTTGACAATGTAAATATTAATCGTTCGCTTAACTTACATGTAAAACAAAAATCATATTCTATACCTATTTGGTTTTTATTTTTTATTTAATTTGTTTATGTCCTAAAAACGATTTTAAAATTACTTAGGTATAAAGCTTTTCGATATTTTAATTTCATTGGCAATGACACAGTGTTTTATTTTATTTCGGCAAGCATATACGTACCTAGGTACATATGTATGTATGTACATAAAAAGTTGTATGTAATTTAAATAAATCCATACTAACTACAGTACTTTTCGCTTATAGTCCATTCCGCTTAAAGGCCAAAAACGGATATAAGCCAAAACTGTCATATTCACATGCAGATTTTTTCGAATTTCATACAAATTATTTGTCCTAAGGTCCATTTCGCATGTAGTCCATTTTCGTTTAAAAGCCACATTTTCTTAGCATACGAATATAATTCTTTATGCAAAAATGTTCGCTTATAGTCCACTCTGTTTTTAATATTTTTTTAATCAACTTGTAACATGTTTTTATTTACATTTCTGGTAACTATTATAAATACCAAATTTCGCAATTTATATTTCATAACATGGTGTCTTCATCTGACCATTTTTGTTTTTATTGTATTATTTTTTGTTTTAACTATTTATTTAAATTAAATCAAAATTTGGTTATGTTTTAAATAAACTTTTGTTTAGTTTAAAAAAGAGCAGTTTTATTGAAGAAAATAATTTTTATAAAGTCCAAAATGTGGATTATACACTTATAAGCCATTAAATGGCTTATAAAAAAATCGGTTATAGTCCAAATTCGCTTATAGTCCACAAAAGTTGTGCAACTATAGTAGTGGACTATAAGCGAAAAGTACTGTAGTAGGTTAACCTAGCTATTGCAAAGCCATACATATGTATGCACATGAGTATGTATGAATGAGCAAAAGTTATTTATGTATAAAGGCATTGCTTTCGTAATTGTTGTTGTTGCATTTTATTTTTATCTCTTATTGCTGTAGTAATTGTTGTTATTGTGTTTCGTCTAATAAGCTGTTGCTACGTTGATCTCTTCTTGCATTTCTCTTGGTTGCGGTTTTTTTTGTTGTTTTTTTTTATAATCTTTACCACAAGTGGTGGATTTTAATGTGTTTTTTACGCATACACATGTATGTAAGTTCATAAAATTCTCTCAATATATTTTAATTTAACGCTTCTTCAATAAAACCGTTCGTAGTTGAGTTGACTAAGTTCTCGCTTAAGGCTCGTAAGATTGCGAGTTCAAGTCTCCAAAATAATATTTTTTTTATTTTTATTAAATTTTTTTATACACGATTTTAAGATTAAATATAATTAAAAATTATATAACGAATTTTAAACATCAACTTTGTCAAAAGAGGAAACGGATTTAGTTATATACATACATTTTTTGTTTTTGTCATAGGTATTCTTTTTAAAAACTTCTTGTTCTTATCTCACCATGTTGAAGGGTATTTAAGATTCGGCATAGCCGAATATAGCACTCTTACTTGTTTTTTTTTATTATGGTTTACAACTTTGCTATATTACGGTGTACTCAACTGAGTTGAGTTGTAAGCCGTAATAGGGGCCTGAGTGTCAAGAATCAAGAAAAAATATCATTTGCCAAGCTAAACCGCAATTTTAAAAATGATTATAATTAATTGTTAAGAAAATCAAGAAACAATAACAATCATTGATCTATTTGGTATTTTTGCGCTGCAATTATAATGTATTTTGTCGGAAAGAGTTGTGGGAATTTGTATCCCGAGGAATTTTGAATTGTTAGAATAAAAATGTATAGCAGGCCTATCAGCCTCTATTTTGTTTTGAATTAATACCATATTCCATTCATGTGAAGCATCAATATTGTCTTTAGAAAGCAATTTAGGATTAAAGTAAACTTAAGTCCTTCTATCTCATATTGTGAAAGCGTTGCTGTACCAAAACCGTGATTTCTAGAAGAAAGAGGTAGTTATTTGTCTATAACTTGATCAATTCTAGACCGTTTTTTTAAGTTTATTTATGCAAAATTTATAAAAAAAAATAAAGTTCATAAAGTATAACAAGATTTTTAAAAGTAAAGTTTTATGGGTAAAAATTAGAGGTAGTCGTAATTTGTTGCGGATATCTCAGACATTTGTGGACCGATCTGGCCGAATTTCAATTGCAAGCTATTCCTGACTTTATAAATACATATTTTCCTCAGAAACCCCATGTCAACATTTACACGGATAGAAAAACCGACGGACGAATAGACGGGGATCGTTGACGGATGAATAGACGGCGATCGTTAATTCAACTCCGCATTAATTAGATCAATATGGTACATATTATAAACTTATATAAAAAATCGAACTTTCGTATGTATGTCCACCTGTGTTGGAGGGTATATAAATAATATAAACTTTTTTTTGTCAATTTAACCGAAATATTAATTGTAAAGAAAAATCAAGCTTTCTTTTCAATGCCAAGCTTTTTGCCGATTTCGCCTAGTGTGCCTGCAAATTTGACCTTATTATATTTTTTTCAAGTATGCATTGAAGTATAACACTCTCCTACTAATGTTTTTTTGATATGTGGACATAGTTTTCCATACAAATACATATTTGCTATACTTGTATACTTCCGACCGCCAACGTTAGTTTACAGTTCTCTGCAAAAAAATCGTGCAAAGGAGATTGTGCAGCTAATTCAAAATGACTGTAATTTTAACCTCTTCCATAGTTAATAACAAATAATTTATTTCTATATCCTCCACCAATAGAAGTGAATAAGATTATACTAAGTTTGTTTAATATTCATCTAAGAACCCATAACTACCCGTCTCCACAATCCATCAACTTTGTAAGAATAGTGAACAAAATATATGTCGCACATGAATTCTGCTAGAGCAGACTGTGCGTTAATTTTGGGACTTAATTTGGATGCGTGTCATAAAAGTGAGCATATTAAATGCTAAACATACTATGTTTTAGAAGGACTTTCTTGGCACTGGAAAAAAGGATTAAAACGTCATCAAAGGCAAAACTGAAGCCACAGTCAAACCATGAACAACGATATGCGATATGATGAGATCTGACTTTAAATGGCATTGCTGCATGTAAAAACCCAAAAAGGGCGGTAGTTTGGGGCGTGACAAAAAAGTTAGCTGTCTTTTAAACTTTATTAACATAAATTTCATTCAGGGGGTGACGGGCACAACTTTTTTTCGACCAACCTTACTGTTCATGCTCATATTTCGTTAATGTGCTGCCACCGTTGCCTAAACATTTGTCTTAGCAGCCATGGCGAACACTGTCATTACCCCATTTGTCATTACACCAGGTGTACACCAAAGATAAATATTTCAACAATTTGCCAATAACGTCGGAAGAATAACAGAGCAACATTTCTTATTGCCCAGCTTATGTTAAAGCCATGGAAAAACGTATTTATGTTAACTCATAATTTGAAATAAAAAAACCAAGAAAGGAAGAAGGTGCAGCGTAAAAACCGACGCCATCTTGCAAAAATTATTTTTTTATTTAATTTTATTATTTATAATTGGGCTGAATATAAATTCTTTTTTATTCGTCTTTATTATTAAAATGTATATAAATTTGTTTAAGTTTGAGGTCTTTTTTTATATAAAAATATAAAGTGTTTGTAACGAGACGACATGTCTTCGTTTATTAACGACATGTTTTTGTTTTTAAACGAAGTTAAAACTAATCCTCTTGTATATCATTAAAGCAAAAAATGTTTAGATGGCTGAACTCTTTTTCGGCGCATACAAACATTTTTATGGCGGCCACACGCTATTATGAAACCGAGAACTACTTTGGTTTCTGCAATAACTATGAGAAAAAAACATAGTCAATGTCAGAAGCAGATTACATCTACGTTTGTGACCGAATATTATAAACCCTATGTAAAACAGCAATTTTGACAGACATGCACAATTACATGTGACTTTAAAAGTTGACAAGTCAGATGTAAAAAACATGTCGTCTACATGCACCTTTAAACACATAGACCACAGCAGGCTACACGAACACACGACTACAAATGCTGCTGGTTGAATATTGAGCCGTGTAGTCAATTACTGAATTATTTTAAAGACGGCAGCTACAATCCATAAAATATAAACAGCTGTTTATGTGCAGTATGTTTTTATATTTCAGTCCAACATGCACACTTACGACTTTTACTTATACTTATTAATAATACATTTTATAACGTTAAAATAATAAATTTATTAAAAAACACTTTATGATCAATGCATTTCAATTATTTTAACAGAGGTTCAATACAAAATGTATATAAACTGCTTTTAAAATGCTAATAAAACTATGTATACAGAGGTTTTTTGCGCAAATGCACGTGGTTTAGGAATTTGAAGTCGTCAAAGTTTCAGAATATTTTATTTATAAATTTTTAGGTAAAAATTTGATCGTAACAGTATTGGTATTATTGGAAATAAAATATTTCGAAATTAATTTTTTATAAATCCGTGTGGAGCCAATTTAAAAATTCATATTTCTTGAAAGACCTTTTTACAAAATGAAGTTTATGTTACAAATTTTATTTATGGGTGTTTCCACAGAAAATTACCCCTTATAACTCAAAAATGAAATTATTATTTTGAATTTTTTTTCCGCTTATAGTATACAAAATAAATGTATCTGTCATTTTCCGAAAGATTAACTCTGATTTTCTTTATACTAACAAAAATATGCTACTTTGAGTTACCCATAATAAATGAATTCAAACACAAAAAACTGTTAACTTTCTAAAATGTAACGACCGATACTTTAAAAAAAAAAAATTATTTTGGTAACTAATTTCTTTGGTTTGAAAATAAATCCATTCCTTAAACAAAACATTTCAAAGAATTTAATCAGATATTTTAATTGACATATCCTGCGCAAAACAGCACATTTATAAAGTAACGACCGTTACCTTTTTAATGGTCAAAAAAAATATTGAAATTAAATTTTTTATGCATTCTTTCGGTTGCAACCGTTGCTTGAACTTTCGTAAGTCCAAAATGGAGCAATCGTCGCGGCATATTTGGGTAGGTTGGAACTTTATTTAAAAAATCTCCGAAAATCGGTAACGACCGTTACATTGGAAACGGCCTTATGCATGCTATAAAAGCTTTTATATGCTATATTTGTAGAAATTCCATAATATAAAATGATAAATATTTATGCTTGTATTCATACAAATATTTTATATCTAAAAAACAAATTGTCTATCACAATGTTCCTTAGTAAACGTTTGCTATATTTAATAATCGTTTATGAATACGGTGGTAAAAAAATTATAGCTTAGAAATTACTCCATTTATATAAAAGTTTGACTAAAAATATATGTTTGGTAATTATTTATGTATTTATTACATATGTATTTAATTATTGTAATATGGACAAAATTTTAAATTGCTCCAAACGGCCGAAGACCCGCAATACTTAATTAAGTAAAGCCATACTAATCATCCGAAAGTTTGAAGTGTTCTCTAAGGTACATAATGTTTATATAATTACACAGTGAGACAAAAAAAATTAAGTGAAAATACCTGGGATCTTATATCATTTTTCTGGTGGGTACTGTCGAGAATAACAACAGTCGTTTTTTGGAATTTTCAAAACACCCCCAAAATCTTGAGTTACGGGTAAAAAACCGGTTTTTCATACCCGTATGCACTTATTATCCTGTTACTTAGTTGAATACCAACCGATTTCAAATTTTTTGACAGATCTAGAAAGAAGAAGCTTAGACCTTTCGGACGGTATATATTTTCTTAGAGTTCATTTCAGATACCTATATGTATTTTTACACCAAATGTATTTTTTTATGGTTTTTTTCTCATTTTTCTATTTTCGGGGCGTTTTTACACAAAATTTTTGTATAGGAACCGTGCTATTTATGGGTTTATTAAAAAAATATAATTGATTAAAAATAAAACGAGGGTTTGTGTTTAAAAATCCGTTAAAAATTGACTGATTCATTCAACTTTAAAAAAAAACACAATTTGTACAAAAAAATTATTTCTTACGATTCCGATCAAAAATGTTTGCTTGACCTTTTTCTTTTTAAATTAACGTCTTCAGTATCTCTTTTAAGTAATTATTAAAATAATTAAAACAATTTTTGCAGCCTGCGAGTCGCACGTTAAAAAATCACTGTTATTCTACATACGAGGGTGGTCTGAAAAATTACCGGAAATTTAGCCTTATATTTTTTATTTTTCTATATAGTCTCCTTGCGTAGGCGTACTGCCTTAAAAAAATCCTATCTTCTCAATTTTTTCATTTACACGAAAACACTCTCATCGACTTAATCAACTAAAAACTGCCTGTCCAAAATAGCTGAAACCTTGGTAAGTAATTACTAGCTACGTTTACTAGCTTTTATAAACGAGCGCTTGTAAAATTTAAAATAAAAACAAAAAAAAAAAGCTTTGAAACTAATAAAAATTACAGCAATCTTACGTATTGCAGTGATATTCCAAAGTTATTTTCTGCACTAAATTACAATTATAATGCAGACGAATGGCGACTTTTCATTGATGGCTCATGTAAAAGTAAGCAATTTTTAAAATAGTGGATTATCTGCAATCTGTAATTTCATATTTACATAACGAAAATCGGTTTCCATCAGTTCCAATTTTCTATGCGACTACCACAAAAGAAACTTACGAAGTCATGCAAAAAATACTCCTGTTCGTCAACTATGCCACGCATAAATGGAAAATCATAGCTGATTTAAAAGTATTGACAATTTTATTTGGCATGCAAGGTAGTTACACAAAATATCCGTGTTTTCTTTCTGAATGAAACAGTCGTGCAAAAAATCAGTATGATTACAAAGTATGGCCATCTCGTGAGTCGCAGCAAATTGGTAGAAAAAACGTTCTTAACATACCATTAGTTAAAGCTGAGAATATTATTCTTCCACCATTACATTTAAAATTAGGATACATTATACAATTTGTTAAAAAGCTTGATATTAACGGCGAAGCTTTTAAGCATCTTAAATCGATATTCCCAAGATGTGGTGAAGCCAAAATAAAAGGAGATATTTTTGTATTTACTTCGAAATAGCATTTAGTCTTAAAATTTTTATCTCTTCTGATTAATTTAAGGTATTTTCATTGGACCTCAAATTCGTAAAGTTATGAGAGATGACCCCTTTTTAAAAATGTTGAGTTCCGTTGAAAAACGTGCGTGAACCAGTTTTGTTGCGCTTTGTGATAATTTTCTTGGGAGTCACAGAAGCGACGACTATGTCATGGTCGTTAATGAATTTTTAAAAGCTTATGGTGAAATGGGCTGCAACATGTCTATAAAACTTTTTTTCTGCACTCGCATTTGGATTTTATTCCAGACAACCTAGGCCAGTTTAGCGATGAACAAGGCGAACATTTTCACCAGGAAATAATTGCAATGGAAAAACGTTCTGAAGGAAAAAATAAAATAAAAATGCTTTCAGAGTATTGCTGGTCCCTTAAACGAGATACTGAAGACGTTAATTTAAAAAGAAAAAGGTCAAGCAAACATTTTTGATCGGAATCGTAAGAAATAATTTTTTTGTAAAAAATGTGTTTTTTTTAAAGTTGAATAAATCAGTCAATTTTTAACGGATTTTTAAACACAAACCCTCGTTTTATTTTTAATCAATTATATTTTTTTAATAAAACCATAAATGGCACGGTTCCTATACAAAAATTTTGTGTAAAAACGCCCCGAAAATAGAAAAATGAGAAAAAAACCGTAAAAAAATACATTTGGTGTAAAAATACATATAGGTATCTGAAATTTACTCAAAGAAAATATATACCGTCCGAAAGGTATAAGCTTCTTCTTTCTAGATCTGTCAAAAAATTTGAAATCGGTTGGTATTCAACTTAGTAACAGGATAATAAGTGCATACGGGTATGAAAAACCGGTTTTTTACCCGTAACTCAAGATTTTGGGGGTGTTTTGAAAATTCCAAAAACAAACTGTTGTTATACTCGACATTACCCACCAGAAAAATTATATAAGATCCCGGGTATTTTCATTTAATTTTTTTTGTCTCACTGTGTTATTGTTATATCGACTTAATTTAATGATAAAACCAATTTTGTAAAAAAAAACAGTCAAGGCAAGAAGTATTAATTTTTGTAATTTTGTAAAAAAAATTAATGATACTCATATTGCTAAAATTCAGTTTATACCTAGAGATATGGATAAAGTAACTTGAAACTTTTACGACATCTACATCTTTTTTTAGAACTTCATTTGAGGATACTAAAAACTTATATGTATACCTAAATACAAATTTGGTACTGAGTCGAATTTATATTTTGTTTAAAGCTCGTTCTTTTATGTTTAACGGAAAAAATTATTTTTTCAGCACAAAGCTTTTGCATTTTTTATTATATTAGCAACACTTTTTCACTGAAATAGTTTTGTTAAAAATGGCTACTACCAAGGCCCATTGAAAAGGTCTGCGCAAGAAGCCTGATGATCATTGTTTATGTTCTTTTAAGTTGTCAAAAGTTGTTTACATTTTGGTTACATGTGCATGTAAGTTAACAACACCGCTGACAATGCCAGCCAAATTAATTTGTCATAATCAGCAATTAATAACTTAACAACAGTTCAACAACTTCTACACGCGTATCCGGTCTAATTTCAATTTGCCTACTTGCACTTAATTCTTGGGAAAGCGAATTTGCTGGATCAGCGTCTGCATATTGGCGCATGTTGTTGCAACTCGATGGGACAATCAATAAGCCAACAAGAATGACGGGAAAATAATCAGTCTTGGCTACGAGCTCGAACCCGGTTGTTGAAGTTAAATTAATTCGTCTTAATTGTGAAATAAATAAGTTTAATAAAAATTGTGCCTTAAATAAGTGTAATTAAAATCCTTGTATTTAATAAAATAAATTTAATTTGAAATTTATATCTTTTCATTTGGCGCAGTCGTTAGCGCCTTATTAATTTTTTTAATAAATCAAGTGGTGAAATCTTTAACTTGTATACGTTTGTTTATGTTTATGGTATGCCACACATACACGTTTTTTCCTTTTGCTTTGTATAAGTGGTAGTAAATTTTTGACAACTAAAAAGAATCGTTTTTTGTTTTTGTACGAGTAAGCAGACCTGATAGATGGGCCTTGGCTACTACCTCAAGTTTCTTTTTAATTTTCAACAATTATTATTTAAGAACTTATTTATTTCACACTTTTTATTATGTTGGCATCACTAATCTTGTCGCCTTTAAAATTAGAAGTTATTCTAAGGCTGGCGACAGCCACAATCGTAGTCGTGAAGCCTGTAGCTGTTTTGGCTTCATAGCAATCGTGTTCGTTTGAACATGTGTATTTTATTTTTGATATATTGTAACCTGTAGATTACTGTGGTCTATGTGTTTAGAGCATAAGTATTGACAGTTTTAAATAACTCAGACTGAATTGCATATTGGGATATGTATTGATCTTACAAAATTATTCGTAATAACAAACCATAAAACTTCAAGCATGTTAAATCTACCAACAACTACCTCTGCCGTTAGGTGCTACAAATTGCGTAGTATTATACGCAAACGTACATATAAAAGTTGTAGTTTTACGCTCTAATTCATAAAAATTTCTTGTTTTAGCTTTAATGCTTACAATAGTTATTAAACAATTTTTGTTTCATAAACCATTAATAAAAAATCTGATTTATAAATGCTTAATAGGAGTGGATTAACAATTAAACGTTTATGCATATTACTTTTGTATTTTTAAGTTGGCAACAACATGTTATTTTAATTGTAATTTTTTTAATAGTGATGCATACATCTAGGGATGAAACGATACAACGAACGAATTTTATGTGAATTTATGTTTTGTTTTTAATTTAAAATGAATTTCTGTTTTTTAAAACGAAATATTTAAAATAATTGTATGTTTTTTTTTAATTAAACACATACTATTGAAATAGAAGCGAAATATGTATGTAAAACATTTATTAGCAATATCAAATTTTTACTGCTTACTATAGGTTCCAAAAGAGATTATACAGCTTTATGTTTTATGAATAATTTAATCAATTTTTATTAAACATTACGCAGATGTTTTGAAAATAAAACCTCCTAGGGTTTTACAAAACTTTTTTTAGCCACATATAACTGCCAAAATATTTTAGGTTCAATGTTTTTCCTATTGCCAAATATACCTCCAACCCATCTAAAAAGCAGCGAAATCGTTGTTTCCAAACTCCGAAGGAACGTTTTACAGAGTTTCTAGTGCCTATTATATTTGTTTTCCTTTTAATTCTCAGGCTTATAGACTGAGTCCCTTAACAAAATACCTTTGAACTCTCCGCTTTCAAGTTTGATAGTTGACTCATTTAAACTACGGCAGTCATAAGTGGAAAAGATTTATTAATTATGTATTTCTAAAACATAATTTACCTGAACATGCAGGATATAGTAACCCTTTGTTAATATAATATTGGGCTAAATTCCCGTCGGTTTTTTGATACGTATGTGCGTACCAATAACGTCTGGGAAATTTTTAAATGTCTTAGTTCTCTCATTAGGATTGCTTCCTCTATATGAGATGAAGGCATTTTAATTTTTCTATTGCCCCAGCGAACTAATGCACGAGCCACTCTGGCTGAAATTCTACACACTGTTGCTTGAGAGGACCAATTTTATCAAGTTTTAAATAAATTTTTGTAATTTTAATGGCACCCTCTTTTTTAACATGTAATCCCTTTTTTGATATCTCGAATATATTAAGTGATATCGAGTTTTACAGTTCTCTAAACATTGTTTTGCTTCATTCTAGCAAATTTTCGTTGCAAAATGTTCCATTCAAAGCATGTAGAACAAATCATTTTTGTTCCGTGCGGCAAACCAGTAACCCACACACGATACACTATGTGGTTTCTACTTTGTGTTTGCTTGAAGAAATACTTAACCGATTAAAATACATTTTAAAATATAAGAGTAATGAATGGTAAACAACGGTTTGCATTATTTGAAATAAATCTTAATAGCTTTTTATACACTCACAATATTCTGTACGTAAAATTAACTGAAATTGTAATATAAAATAAATAAAAGTTCAATTAAAAACCGGTCTACCTATTTTTCATTTATTTTTAACAAAAAGTTCATTTAATTTTTACTGTCAAAAATTCAACACCATATTCCGTAAAATCAAATAAATATTCAGTTATTTTGTAAAATTTTACTGTCAAAAATTCAACATCATATTCAGTAAAAACGATTAAATATTCAGTTATTTATTAAAATTTTACTGTCAATTTTTTACTGTCAAATTGACCCCATATTCAGTAAAAACAATTAAATATTCAGTTATTTTATTAAATTTTCGTTTACTCCACAAAAGAGCCGAATTTCTAAAAAATTCCAGACAGACACCTTTCCGCTTGTTTTTCTTATAAGCGACAGAGGGAGAATATTTTTATTTACTTACCCAGTTACACACGTTTGTTTTACTTTTGTTGTACTGACCACGTTGTTTACAGAAGAACTCTCAATTATAAGACACCAACATAATGACCGATATGGCTTCGCAATTATTTTACTTTTAAAATTTGATGTATTTTACTAAATTATTTTAACAAATAGAAAATGGGTATTGCTTACACAAAACAAGCAATTCATTTTTTATAGATAAGTAAAAATTAATTTTTGGTAGTAAAATTATATAAAATAACTGAATATTTAATTGTTTTTACTGAATATGGTGTTGAATTTTTGACAGTAAAATTTTATTAAATAACTGCATATTTATTTGTTTTAACGGAATATGTAGTTAATTTTTTGACAATTAATTTATAAAAGATAACTGAATATTGATTTGTTTTTACGGAATTCGCGGTTTAATTTTTGACAGTAAAAATTAAATGAACTTTTCGTTGCTTTAAATTACATTTTTATTTACTTTAACATAAAGAAGAATTTAACTCAATCAACGGACAATATTAACTGCAACTGAAAATCCGTATTAATATGCACTTAGTTTTTTGAATAACTGTTAGAATCAGTTAAAAATAAATTTGCTTGGAATTTTAAATGTTTATTTATTTAAAAATGACTGAACGGAATATTTCTTAAATAAACTACAGTCCGTTACTGTAATAATATTGTGAGTGTACTTTATGCAAAAAGTTATAACGACTTTAAGTTTACACAGAAACCATAGTTCGCGACCCACGTTATTTTTAACAAACAAATCTATCGAGCAGTTTATATTTAAAATTAATTCAAACATTAGTTATCGTTTTTCTAGAAAAAAATTTTTTTGCGTATTATAATTTTTTATTAAAATAAATAAGACGACAAAAATGTTTAATGTTTCGTGCAATTATGAAAATTTTATTTTAACAATCATTGAAATTGTCACTTTATTAAACGCTTAAAGTAGGGTAAAGGCTACAATAAATATTTCAAATTTATGAAATGTTTATTAAACGTTTAATAGGCTATTAAACATTTATAAATACTCTTTTTTCGACTTTTGCTTATTAATGACTTATAAAGCTGCAATGATACGTTTATGAATTAGACTGTTAACATTTTTTTTCATGTCTTTAGAAATAAAACATGTTTTTTCTCGTTTTTAGCCAGTTACTGTTTAACTTTAGTAAATTAAGGATGAATTGTGGATTAATAAATCAAGTTGAATTAAAACCAAATTAATTTGAGTTTTGATTTTGACTCGGGGTTAAGGCAAAGGACAAAAAAAGGCTTTTGTCCTCAAACACGGTCCTTCGAACCGGATTTTAGAGTAAATCCATAAAATTTCATCACTTTATTGCAATAAATTAAGTATGGCAACAAAAGATAATCCCGAGGAACAAACTCCTCCATCGCATGGTGATGGTCATGCACTTGTTCATGTCAGGGAGTTACAGCGTAATAACGTTTTAAATCGAGTGTTAGAAGAAGTCAGTCATATATCCAATTACAACAGTCTATCACTACATCAACTGGAGGTCAAACTCTTTTTACTAGAGCGGCATTTAGAGACGTTTTAGAAGGTACAGGGCCAGCTCGAATTAGTGGATGAATCACAATTTCAACATAATCACCGCTCAGTGTTTGAAGATGCATATTTCAAACTAAGATCACAGCTTCTTGAGTCTATGTCAACGCATCGGGCAAACATTAATGGGCCCCCCCTGAGTAGCACTCAATTTGCAGCTACTACGTTACACCAATCAACCAAACCTCATCTTCCACCTTTGCAATTAACAAAGTTCAGCGGAAACTACAACGATTGGACAGAATTCTATAATATGTTTTGTATTTTAGTTCATGACAATGCTGACTTGTCGCCAATTTCTAAATTTCAATATTTGCGTTCTTGTCTCACAGATAATGCTGCTAAGCTTGTTCAGTCACTAGATATCACTGTAGAGAACTACTACAACGCTGTTGGACTTCTTAAGTCGCGTTATGATAACAAAAGATTGATTTTTCAGAGTCACATAGAACAAATATTCGCTATTAAAGATTTTACAAGGCCAGAGGTAGACATTGTAAAAGAATTTATTGACTCAGTAAATGCAAACCTTCGCGATCTACAATCAATTGCCTCCAAAAATCAAATATCTGATTAAATAATTTTATATTTGATAACCTCCAAACTTGACCCAGAAACTCATGTAAAATGGGAAGAGGAAATCTTTTTAAATTGGAAAAAGGATACCTCATCACAATCTCTTGCGCTCCCACAGTGGAACGATCTTTCAGTATTTTTGGAAAGGAGATGCAAGAGCTTTGAAATCGTGTTTAAAACAGATTTATTGAAACCACTTACACCGCATGGGCGGAATATCAATTTTAGTCAATCAACAAAAAAAAATAAAGTTTCATCGTTCGATACTTCAAACAAATCAACCACATGTTGTTTTTGAAACACCGCACCATATCACAATGCATTTCATTGCACTAAATTTATTGAAATGTCAAGTAATGAGAGATTTCGTACAGTAAAACGTTTAAAACTATGCATAAATTGTTTAGGATCGAATCATGTAGCTAGCACGTGCCCATCGACGAACAGATGCCAACATTGTCAGGGATCATACCACACACTTTTACACAGAGATCAAACGCATAACCAATTGCAAACAACAAATACTCAAAACACAACATCTTCTAACGAAACAGATGCACCAGTAGCGTTACAAGTATCGGAGGAGCATAGTGAAGTTATTTTAGGTACTGCAAGGGTAGAGTTACAGGCACAAAACGGAAGGTCCATAAATGTGCGTGCATTGTTAGACTCCGGATCTCAGTTGCATTTTATCACAGAACATATTGCACAGTTCTTGCGTGTTAATCGAAAACGGGTAAACATTGAGATCGCAGGAATTACCTCTAAATCTGGTCCTTTCAGTAATTGTTCACTGATATTAAAATCGTCTCAAAATGAGTTTTCGACTCCAATCACAGCTGTGATCATTCCGTCTATAACTTCGTATCAGCCTCAAACTTTGATAAATATTGAAACCTTTAATATACCAAGTAACATTAAGTTAGCAGATAAACCCTTCCACTCACCGGGGCTCATAGACTTACTTATTGGAGCAGCCTTGTTTTACGAATTGTTAATGGTTGGCCAAATTAAAAACAGAAATATGCCAATTTTGCAAAAAACCTTATTAGGTTGGATCGTCACAGGAAGAACTATTAAAAACGAAGTAATACCAAGAAAGAAAACACCAATAACAAATAATTCACAGCTGGCATTATGCGTGACGTCATCATGTTTAAACTCACCACAATCAGATGTAAAATATATCAATCAATTGTGCACCAGTTCAAAATCGAGACAAGCGACAGCTGTAGTGGGATTCTGTAACTTTAACCAATACCAAAGTTGTTATAATTGTCAACCTGTTTTGTTGTAGATACAAATTAACGTCAAGTGGCATCACTGTCAAAAAAATGGCAAAATAACGAAAAACACAAAGAGGAATAAAAAAAACAAATAAAATTATTAAAATTAAACAGATTTTTTTTTGTTTTTTTAAGAAGATAAGCCAAACATTTTAC
The DNA here is from genome assembly GCA_949318255.1 of Pollenia labialis. Classification (NCBI taxonomy): domain Eukaryota; kingdom Metazoa; phylum Arthropoda; class Insecta; order Diptera; family Polleniidae; genus Pollenia; species Pollenia labialis. Next base: position 58,664,342 of record OX439143.1, read on the forward strand.
TATTAAATTAAATGCAAATTATTTAATTGCCATTTACAAGTTATATTATTTCTTTAAACTAAATTTTTTTATTTTTTCGACATTTTACAATAAATAAACAACACTAAAAAACCGGTTTTCAAATATTCCGAATAGTTGATATTTAAAAAAACCGGTTTTCGGTTAAGCATTTTAAAAATAACCGGTTAACCGGTTTTAATTCGAATACATAAAAATACAAAAATCAAATTAGTTTTTGCAATAAAAAGTTAATTAGAATAAAAACAAAACAATTCACGAAGGTAAGGAACCAACAAAATACATATACATACATACATTTGTTCCCGTCGATCCCATAAGGAGAATGGGCCTCAATACATAGATATGACTTAAGGTATGTTCAGACCACAAATATTTGACGATAAAATCAAAAAAAAGCGTATTTAATAGGTGTGAACATAGCTTTAGCATTTTTGAAAAACTTTGGTTTTAAAAATATAGGAATTTAATAAATTTATTATTTGAGAAATTCTCCCAAATTTATTGTAAGTGAGTTTTAATTTGTTGCTGGTTAAGCATGTCTATATGAAACAGTAAACTTCGGCCATATTTTTGAAAAGTGGCAAACAAAACCTCTTATCCAGGATTATATATTTAAATTTTTTTTTGTTTCAGCATTATAGAAACAATAGTAATACGAACATGCTTTTTATGTGAAATATCTGTCAATTCGTCGATCACACAATTTAAACCCTTCCAGGACATTTTTGATTCCTTCAATTTTGTTTAAAGTTCTTGGTGTCTTAATAAATAAAACTGATGAATTTTCCCATATCGTTGATTCCGCCGGTATGTTCTTGTTTTAAGCATGAAGATATGCTAGAACTACTTAAGAGTTTTTCATTCATTATTGGCAGCATATTTTAGGAAAGTATTATTTGCAGTCTCTTAAAACCTACTTGGAACAGGGTCAACTTTTACTTGGCGTATATTTATGTCAAGCTTGTAGACTCATTAAAAATTATTAATAAGTCGAGACGTTAAAGAACCTTTGCAACTTATCATTTTAGGGCCATTTAAGCACAATTTTCATTTAAGTCAGTTCGTAAAATCACCAGAGATGGCATCTTTATAAAAATATATATAGTATTTATAATACTATCAAATTGCTAATTACTTTTAAGCCTGAACTTTTTTTGTAGTACTTTAAATTGTTTTTGGTTATTGTTACAAGAACACACGCTTATACATTGACTTTTGTTTCATTTTGTTATGACATTTTTTATAAAAAGTTTAAGTTTGCCAAATATTCAATTAGAAAAATACTTAAATTACGGGTACATTTACATATAACAAAAGTAAGGAAAACGTATATAAATTACACATTAATAAAGTAACCGGTTTATTTTACGAAAATAACCGGTTTATTCGATATTCGAAAAATGGACATTTTAAAATATTCGACTTGGGCAAAACTAAAATAACCGGTTAAAACCGGTCGAAAACTATTCGATCGATCACCCTACGCACTACTGATTTGTTTACTATTAATTGTATTCAAAAGTCAGCATACGCATCATTCACTGAATCTGCTGAGCCATTGCTTGAAAATATTTTGGAACTTTTTTGGAAAATTGAGGAACCTACGAATTTTTGAGAAACACACTATTCATCGTAAGGCTTATATTTAAACAGAATCCACCAGCATTGGGATCGTCAGTTGAAATTGCTACAAGAAGATTTAAATCCCTGGAAAGAAGATTGTGTGCTAACAAAAACATTCGCAGGCAATATTGTGATTTTATACATGAGTACATTAATTTACAACATATGGTAAAGGTTTCATCTAAGGTCAATTCCAGTTTTAACTATTTACCACATCATTTCGTTGAAAAACCAGAGAGTTCAACAACTCGATTACGAGTGGTTTTTGATGGTTCGTGTCGGACATCTAGCGGTTTATCTCTAAACGATATTTTGTGTGTAGGACCTACCCTACAAGAGGATCTTTTTTCAATTTTATCCAGATTCCGTCTGCATAAGTACGTACTTGTTGCAGATATTACCAAGATGTACCGACAAGTGTGCGCACACGAAAGCAATGTTAACTGGCAAAGTATTATTTGGAGAGACAAGCCCAGTGATCCACTATCCATATACGTTTTAAAAACCGTAACATATGGTACCAGTAGTGTTCCATACCTCGCAGTAAAGTGTTTGCAAGTACTAGCTAAGGAGAAAGCGTTAGATTATCCCCTAGGTTCTAAAATAACACCACGAGACTTTTATGTAGACAATTTGAAGACAGGTGGTAAAAGTGTAGAGGAAGTAGTCGAAATCAAACGTCAAGTTGTTGAATTGTTAATGGCAGGTTGGTTTCCACTAAGAAAGTTCGCTGCTAACTGTGAAGACATATTACATGATGTTCCAGTAGAGCTGCAAAACTATCGATAGTCGCACCATCGATAGTTTCGATAGTTTTAAAATGAACTATCGATTATATCGATACTATCGAATTTTTTTTAACATACATACATATGTATGTATTTTGTAGTACATTAAAAAAATCAGGGTAGCATTATAGGCTTGCCAGACGTACTTTTTTCAGCAGTACACGTACTTTTTTTTCATCAATGTACTGCTTTCTGCATAACACCTAAAAAAGTACGCTAAAGTACTTTTTTTCTCCTTTTGTACTTCTTTTTGTACTTTTTTTCTGTGCTTAACGTTTTTAGTTTTAGTGTAGAAAAAAAAAGTTCTTTGAAACACCCAGTAAAAATATCTACAATGGCGATTGAGGGTACAAGTACATTGAAGGCTTTGGCCAAGGTATATTTATAGCAGGTAGGCTCGGAAAGCCAGCTGTTTATTTTTTATTTGCTTGTTTTGCGATACGAACTGTCAAATGTTGTATAGTAAACAAGTAAACAAGCTTTTTGTCTTTATCTTTTGTCTTTTTGTCTCTTATCAGCCCCTTTGCTTTTTGACAGTTTATATCGCATAACAACAATAAAAAGCCCTGTTGTTTGTTTTATTGTACAATTGATGTAATATCGCGGCTACCTCCTATAAATATACCTTGGCTTTAGCTTTGAATTTAGATTGTTTCCTAACATAATATACATACATAAGTAGAAAAGTAGAGCTACTGCTGGCGTTTTTGCTATACTTATTAAACGTTTGGTTACAAGCAAAATTTAAAGCCAAAGCCTTCGATATACTTCAACTCTGTTTTTTTTTTGCTTGTAGTAGATTTAATATTTAATCAATCATAGCGTCATTAAGCTTTAATTAAGGGTTGATAAATTATCTAAACAGCACTTTTTACAAAAGAACTTGTTTGATAGTAATTTGGTCTTTTATTATTAACTTTCTTGATAACAAATTACATCTTCAATGTAGTCATATGTAGACATTTGTCGGCCACTGTATTAAAAAATATTTAAAATTAATTTTATTTAAAAAAAAAGAATTGAATTTGAAAAGACCTGACTAATTTTAAGTTATTACTTATATTTATTTACGATCTCATTTTTATGTTCTTTATTGAATAAATTGTTATTTATGTTATTTAATGAATTTTTTTAAACGTTTTTTAATAAAAAAATTAATGTACTTTTTTTTAAATGTACTGCTTCTTTTTCATCAATGTACTTTTTTTGTCAATTCCATATCTGGCTACCCTACATTACCAATTTCTTTTATATGTATTTACACTGGATTCTCTTATTGTAATTTACTTGATCTTATTTTACATTAAGTAAATACAAACCAAGGTATATTTACACAAGGTAGACTCATTTGGGAGTGTAGACATGCTGCTCTATAAAAATAACCGTGTGGAACAGAATTGTCAAAATTGTCTTCATATAAATTTAACGCACACATGTACAAATTTTGGCTCATATACACGAAATTTGACATTGGGGTTCCAACTTAGGTAAACAGCTGACAAACATATGGGCCAACGAGTTTACCTTGTGTAAATATACCTTGATACAAACATAATGTTTTTAAAGACAAATTAGAAAATACATACAAAAATTTACCAGCGGCGAAAAGCCTGAGTAAGTATGCTTTTAAAATTTTCCGATAGTATCGCTGTCGATAGTCGCACCATCGATAGTCAGCCAAAAATAAAACTATCGATACTATCGATAGTACTATCGATTGTTTTGCAGCTCTATGTTCCAGCGAATGAAAGAGAGGAAAGTGTAAAGGTTGGTGATTCAGAATACATACATTAAAACACTAGGTCTTAAATGGTTTCGACATGAAGATCAGTTTAGCTATTCCTACAATCAAGGCCAGATAAATAAAACTAAAATCACAAAAAGATCAATTCTTTCACATACAGATTGTTTGGACCCATTGGGCCTCGTTAATCCCATAGTTGTTAGATGTAAGCTGCTGCTACAACGACTGTGGTCGCTACATTTGGATTGGGATGAGTCAGTGCCGCAAGATATCACGACAGAGTGGGTAGATATTCAAAATCAACTAGAGACAATCACCAAAATTTGAGTGCCAAGGTAGGTTAACGTAAACATTTATATGTACTAATATTCACGCATTTGCAGATGCTAGTCCAAAGGCTTATGGTGCATGCATATATGCCGTCACAAATGTGTTAGATGAAAAACATTTGTCGCTATTGTGCTCCAAGTCGCGAGTTGCTCCTCTTAAGCCAGTTAGTCTTCCAAGATTAGAGCTGAGCGCTGCTTTGCTACTTACTCAACTTTTAAAGTCAGTGCTGAAGATATAACCGTCACCTCCACAAAAAATTGTATGCCGGTCAGATTCAACAATAACTTTGTGCTGGATAAATGGAGACTCTGGAAGATGGAAACCATTCGTCAAACATCGTGTCGAGCAAATTCAACAAAAATCACAATCATCCAATTGGAAGTATGTTCCCTCGCAATTAAATCCCGCCGATCTATTATCACGTGGAACAACAGTGTCAACCCTAATAAATAACAAATTATGGCTTAATGGGCCTGCCTTTTTACTTCAACATGAATCTACTTGGCCCACTACTTCTTACATCTATCCCGAAAATGCAAAGTGCGAAATGCGACGAACTGCTCTCATAGCCGTAAAATATAAAGATCCGTTGTACAGCCACAAATATATCAACAACTATGAGAAACTACTACGGATCTTTGTATACATTGCTCGATATGCATTGTCTATTGTACGCAAAGAACTTCCAAAAACTGGCCCTATTGATGTTGCAGAAATGACAAAATCATTTGAAATAATCTGTCGATTAATTCAAAATCAAGCGTTTTGTGAACATCTTAAGCGTCCTTAATTTAATCAACCAGTTGATCGTCAATCAAAACTAAATACACTATCACCATTTTTTCACAACGGGCTTATTCGAGTAGGGGGTCGGCTCAACAATTCAACCCTAGCTTTTGGTGCTAAGCATCCGATTGTACTACCATCAACACATGAATTCGTTTATACAATCATTCGTTTTTATCACCAGAAAAATTATCATGCAGGTGTGAAACTATGTGGGTTCTAAAGGCAAGACAAACAATCAGGTATGTATATAATTAATAAATCAAGTTGAATTAAAACAAAATTAATTTGAGTTTTGATTTTGACTCGGGGTTAAGGCAAAGGACAAAAAAGACTTTTGTCCTCAAACAGACAGTTTAACAGTATTGCCAGCATTCGATAAAAATGAACATGGCGCGATAACCCAATTTTAATCTCAGATTCGAATTCAGCGCACACAGATTAGTTAAACAAGTAAGTTAAACAATAAGAGGCTATGCCGAATCTTAAATACCCTTCACCATGGTGAGATAAGAACAAGAAGTTATAGAAATAACGCTTTGTTGTTTAAAATAGTACATAGTACCAAATTTAGAAATAATAACCAAATTAGCCATATATGTTAGTTTATAAACCATATTTATTTAAACAATTTATTAATATTTATTAATAATATTTAACTTTGAAATTAAAAAAAAAAGTTAATACAATCGTTTTTAGGACATAAACAAATTAAATAAAAAAAAAAAATAAAAAAATAAACAACAAAAAATTGGTATAGAATATGACTTTTGTTTTACATGTAAGTTAAGCGAACGATTAATATTTACATTGTCAAAAAAAATCAAAAATTGCTGAATTATTTTAAAATCGTTTATAGAATAAAAAAAAGTTAAAAAAAATTTTTTTTGAAAAGGTGGATGCCGAGATTTGAACCCCGGCAACTACTAACGACGCTGCTTTGACCAACCGCCCAGACAACTCAGCCATTAACGCTTATGCAAATTAAGAATTAAAGTAGAATATATTCCGGCAATTTGCTTATTTAATATGTAGGTACTTATTTTTCAATTTAAGCGACCAATCATGTACAAACATGTGTGTGTTTGATATGCCTAACATTCAACACGTTCGAATAAAAGCACAAACAAAAAAAAACAACAACCACAAGGGATTTTTGGGAAATATTAAAGGTAGTCGTGGTTTTTTGCTCATAACTCATCCATTTTTTAACCGATTTGACAGATTTATATACCGACGTGTTTAAGAAGGAATTTACCATTTACTTGAGTTATAAAGCTTGGACTCGGGGAGATCTATGGTTCCCGAAAGTGGGTATTTAAAAAAAAAAAATTAATTTTGGTCATAACTTATTTGTATCTGAACCGATTTTTCTGAATTTTTTATAAAATATGTTCTACTAAAAATTTTCGATATTTTGGTATATAAGTCATATCCATAGGACATATGGCAGCCCTAAAATTTAGGTTTTTATACAATTTTTAATTTTTTTTGTACGGGAGGTACCACGCCCACTTCTCCAATCCCGCCCACATTGGCTACCTAAATGTGTGTACCTAATTTGGAAGCTTTGGCTTTTGCCGTTCCCCAGATATACAGCAAAAAGTAATAAAATTACAACAACCACAAGGGGTTTTTGGAAAATATTAGAGGTAGTCGTGGTTTTTTGCTCATATCTCAGCCATTTGTGGATCGATCTTGCTGAATTTCAATAGCAACCGATGGTAGACTATATGTGACATAAATGTAAAACAACCTAGCCGCTATCATGTCTGGAGTCTCCGGAAAACACATATCAAAGATAAGACGGACAGACGGACGGATATCGTTAAATCAACTTTTTCCCCATAAGGACCCAGAATATATATACTTTATAGGGTCTAAGATCAATATTGTAGAAATAACAAACGGAATGACAAACTTATATATCGAGGGCCTATATTCAAAACCCTCTATCTTTGATTTTCACGAAAATTACTTTTTAATGGCAAAATGTTCAGTAAATCAACCCTCATCTATGGTGTGTTTTTCATGACAAACATATTTTTTTTACCGTTTTATTTGCATTTTTGTATTTTCTCTATCTTAAACAATTAATTTTTCTGAATGCAAAACCCTCTATCTTTTCTAATAATTAATTTTCGAATATTTTTTGGAATAACATACATGATTTTTTTCTAATTTTTTGCAAGCTGAAAATGAATTTGACATTTTTAATGGTTTACCAAAATAGAGAAGCAGATTCTGAACTGAATTACCATGAAAATAGTTTACATGCTTGTTTTTGGAAAATATAATCGTGCACAGTATGAAAAAAGTATTGATAAAATTGCAGATGAGAATGGTGTACGTCACGTTTTTACAATGGACCTTCAAGCAGTAAAACTGTGTCCCACTATTAATCAGCAATTTACTTTAAGCAACGCCTTTAGGTAAACAATTTTACTATTTATAATAGAGGTCGGTATTTGTTTCCTATATTATTCATCATATAAAAACGTATTGCTTATTAGATTCATTGCCAATTACAATTTTCTCGCATGGTTGTGTCTACCAAAACCGTAACCATTATTTACATATCTAATGCTTAATCCAATTTGCTGCTGAAAATAGTAAAGTTATTGAAAATAAGCTCTTAGAGAATGGCCACACGCAAATAGAGTGCGATAGTGCCCATGCTAAGATAGAGATTAAGTTAAAAAATCAATCTAAACACTTGCCAATCGATTACGTTAGAATTACTAGATTAGCCAGAAAGACTGTTGAAATTAACAATTAGATCGTGAAAAAGCTGTTTGATGCAGAATCTTTAAATTATGATTTCTTTAATAATTACAGTGATGACAACCTTTTTCGTTTTTTTTTTCAATTAGACCAGTACGAGTATAAAACGATCCTAGAGTGTCTAAGATCTCTTTTATATTTTCCAGATGGTAGCGTAAAATATAAATTAAATTTTGATACAGATTACATTGATCTACCAGTTCGTAATAAACCTTATACCACTTTCAATTAAACCAAATTAGTTTACCGGAATACCATTATTTTTACGATCATTTACACCAATCAAACACTAAACAAACTTAAAAAAGAAAAAACAAAATTAAATTTGTTGCTATAACTTTTTGTTTAATATTGTTAATTGTTAATTTTTTTTTTTATCTTATGTTGTATTATTAGCTTTCATCTTAAATAAACCACGTTAAACACTGACATATGGCATAAATGAAATCAAAATAATTTATTTTTATTAAAATGCAAAACCCTCTATCTTTTCATTTTCAAACATACATATTGAATATTTTTGAGAAGCAAAACGCTCTATGTCGCATAAAGTCCCCAATAATACAAAATTTTATGAACCAATAATTTGTGAGATTAAGTAGTTGGTTTAAAAAAATATTGTAGAATACCGAATCTTAATAACTCAAGTAATACTCGAAAAATACAGTTCTTTGGCTCTCCTGAAAAGTTGTATTTTTTAAGATAGAGGATTTTGAATATAGGCCCTCGATATACCCTTTTCCACCTGAGGTGAAGGGTATAAAAACATGTTTCGTTTCTGCAGTAAATTTTTCTTCCAAAATTGTAGACCAGTGTAATTAAAGCTAAGTCTTTATATATTTTACTCATGTAAAATCTGATACCTATATAGACATGCGCACAAATTACTTACAAAGCTTCGTTTACAAATATGAGTTGCATAAGAAAACTCTATTCTACACACGTACACTGTTTGTGTGGTTAATGTGATCACTTTTCCATCTCTACTCAACAAACACGGAGGTTTGATTTCAAATTGAAAATGATTTGAAATCAAACGTTTTCTCAAACGGCAAACGTTTGATAATAATTTGAAAATCATAGCGTTCTCAACAAAAAGGGGAAATTATTTTCAAATTGAAAAATGCCTTTATTTTCAACTTGCTTTCAAACGTAATTCTCAAATGTTTTTCAAATGTGGAATATAAATAAAACTATTTAATTTTTTTAATTTAAATTTAATTTTTATTTAAATAAACTTTGAGATAAACATTCGGTACCATAGCTAAAAGATGAAATTGTGTTCTTTCCGTCCTCTAATTCTTGTAAAGACAAAATACTTGGCTCCCTTTTATTTTGAGGATTGTAGCACCGCGATCGTTTAACAAACTTTCTTCACTTTCCCGTTTTATTATTTTTCTTTTTTTTCGTATTTTTAATCATTGTAATTTCTCACAAATAATTTTTATTTTTCACAAGAAATAAACTGTTCACTTTATATTAAAATTTATTTTTAATAGTAAAACACGTGTAACCACAAGGAAAAAAATTTAACTTTAATCGCCATTTTTAATGCTTACATTTATTTTTCGCTTTAGTATTGCCAAGTTTATTTTTGATTTGATTTTAAAATTTGACAAACATTTGACATCAAATTGATAAAACATTTCATATCAAATGTTTATTTTCAAATCATTATCAATTTGAATTTAAATGTTAAATCAAACAATTGAAAAACGTTTGAGAATTGCGTTTTATGTCAAATGACAAATTCATTTCATATCAAAGGTTTGACTTCGTGTTTGTTGGGTAACTTTAATCGCCATTTTTAATGCTTACATTTATTTTTCGCTTTAGTATTGCCAAGTTTATTTTTGATTTGATTTTAACATTTGACATCCAATTGAAAAAACATTTCATATCAAATGTTTATTTTCAAATCATTATCAATTTGAATTTAAATGTTAAATCAAACAATTGAAAAACGTTTGAGAATTGCGTTTTATGTCAAATGACAAATTCATTTCATATCAAAGGTTTGACTTCGTGTTTGTTGGGTATTTATATTTATTGTTCATTTGTACACTACATGATAACTGTTGGTCATTGGCGTGAGACAGAGAACGCTTAAATTTACATTAAGTCCCCTTTTAGACAGGCAAAGTTTACTTTGCAAAGTCTTGAGTTTATAGAAGGAAGGGGAAAAGATAATGGCGGGGACAGTGTTGCCAGTGAAATTTCGAGAAAGATACATTTTAGTTTCCAAAAAGATACGCTTTTTCCCAAAAAGATACATTTTGAAAAAAAATTGAAAATGCATTTTTAACGTTTAACATTTATTAACATAGTATTATAATTTCATATTTAATGAATATTTTAAAAAAAATGATCAGGTATATTCTAGAAATTGATGTTCTCAAATCCACATGTTTTTGTGTTTTCGAAGTTTTTGTTCAAAACCGCTTTAGTTGAACTAAAGATCGCTAATTTGCAAACCGCCGCATGATAGCAAATCCTAATATTTATTAAAAATAGTGAAAGCTGTAAAGAATAAAAGGAAAAAATCGCTTCTTTCGCAAACAAAAAACTTTTAAACAAACACTAAAATTTATTTGAAATTGCTAAATAGGTTAATAAAAAATTCCAAAAATAGCGAAATTTCGCGAAAAGTTTTAAAATTTGAAACAAGCCATAAAATAAATTAAAAGTCCATAAAACAATAAGGAATGGCAAAAATTCGGTTCAAAATGCTTAACTAACGGAAATTCGCAAAAATTTGCTAACAGCGGCATGATAACGAAGTCTACTTTTTTTTATTAATTGTTAAATCTGTAAAGAAGCAGAAAACGTACAGGAAGAAATCGCTTTTATCGCGAACATGGCTAAAATTCGCGAAAAATTGCAAAATTTTCAACAAACTCTAAAACTAATTTGAGATCGCTAAATCGATTAAAAAAAAAAACAAATCGTCGGAAAATAACATAAAAAGCGTTAAAAAATTAATTATAATTACATCAAAATCAACATAAACAAGTAAGTGTGCTATATTCGGCTGTGCCGAATCTTATATACCCTTCACCATTGTGCGAGCAGAATAAATAGCAATTAGACAAAAACTAAATAAAACTGGTAAATATTTTTTTTTTAAATAAGAGACAACCGGTTTTGAACTTCGCTTTTGGTAAGGGCCCAGAATATATATACTTTATAGGGTGTATGATCAATATTGTAGAAATTACAGTTATATATACCTATTTTACCTTCGGTGAAGGCTATAAAAAGAGTAATTTTCAGGAATTCAGGGGTCTAATCACCGCATTCGATACTATCGTATCGAATAAACTATTGAATTTTTTTGCATACGATATACACTGGCGTATCGAATGAAAACTCGATAAATGTAATGTCGAGTTACTCGATGTCGAATGCTATTATTTCAAATTAAATACATTTCATTCGATATCGAGTTTCAAGATACCAAAATAAATAATTTCGATGAATTTTGCTCGATATCGTATGCGGTGATTAGACCCCAGCATTTCGGTTATAACTCATACAAATTTCCGACATTTTGGTATATAAGTCATATACATAGGATATATGGCAGCCCTAAAATTTAGGTTTTTATAAAAATTTTGATGTTTTTTGGCCCATTTTCGGAGTATTTTGCTCATAAATTACCCATTGTCTAACCGATTTGATATTTTTATATACCGACGTGTTAAGGAAGAATTTTACCATTTACTTAAGTTATATTTATATATAAACATTTATATACACTTGCATACATATATTTTAACAAAGTTAATTATAACAAGTAAGAGTGCTATATTCGGCTATGCCGAATCTTATATACCCTTCACCATGAAAAGAACAGAAGTTTATATATATATATTTAAATATATGTATATATATATGCACAGCGGACTGTTTGAATGCAGTTATTTGATATATAGTAATTTTTGGATGCTTTTGAGCTCTTTGAATGCTGCATCCAAACATTTCGTATGCCTTGCGTGAAGTTTGATTGCAAGGCAGTTTGAATGCATTTTTTTGGATTTTTAAATTTTATGTTTTTTAGATTTAATACTTTTTTTTCTATAAAAATTATGTATAGATTTCCTTATATATACAAATTAAAAACCTTAATTTTGCATTTTAATATTTTTTTTTGGTTTTCGGCATTGCCATACTTTTTTTTTAATTCGCGATTTTAAACGGTAGAATAATCTGACGCCGTTGGCTCTTTGGTTGTTAAGACGCCGTTTCAAATTCGCCTTGGCGAAGATCTTAATCAAGGCGAATTCATTAATCGCTTTGTTCAGCGTTGCCAGAACCATGATTTTATTATATATTTGATAATTTTTTGACCAATATGTATATGATTTCAAGAATTTTATTCTTAAATTATGATTTTTATTTCTAGTAATTATGTTTTTTCACTTTAAGTATGTTTGTACCAAAAAACACAATTTTTATTAAACAGTAACTTTTTAAAATAGTAAAGTTTTTGGCTTTAATCTAGTTTACCGATGCAGCTCCAAATAAAAAATAAGTACCTAGGGTGATGGAAAATTTAAAAAAATTAATAAAACAAGTAAGAGTGCTATATTCGGCTGTGCCGAATCTTTGGTACCCTCCACGGACAGTTCAATTATTTCAAGGGTGATATTTCCATGATATCTATTTATTATTAATTTATCTTTATAAAAACAGACATCAGCATTAAAATTGTTTAAGCCTTACACCTATGTATATTAAATTATTGACCGACAATCAGAAAGTTCTATTATTTTTTTGTTAACTTGAAACAGCAGTAAAATAAGTTTTAGCGTTTACAGTGAAATTTCAAACTGTCATTTCTGGTCTTAAAATAATGTGATGTGCCAAATTTGGTTATGATTGCATCATTAATTATGGTTTAAGGAGTACTAAACTGTTTTCCGAGAGTAGGGTTTATATGTGGCCTAGGGTAAATTATAAACCGATCTACATGAAATTTCACACTGTCATTTCTAGTCTTAAAATAATGTGATGTGCCAAATTTTCTTATGATAACATCATTAATTATGGTTTTAGGCGTACTCAACTGTTTTCCGAGAGTAGGGTTTATATGGGGCCTAGGGTAAATTATGGGCCGATCTACATGAAATTTCACTCTGCCATTTCTAGTCTTAAAATAATGTGATGTGCCAAATTTGGTAATGAATGCATCATTAATTATGGTTTAAGGCGTACTTAACTGTTTTCCGAGAGTAGGGTTTATACGTGGCCTAGGGTAAATTATAAACCGATCTACATGAAATTTCACACTGTCATTTCTAGTCTTGAAATAATGTGATGTGCCAAATTTGCATCATTAAATATGGTTAGTAACAAAATGTCGAAAGAAAAACAAAAAAAAATCGATAACAATTTCTAAATTAGTGGAAAACTTACCGGAAAAAATGCTTCTATCGCGACCATGGTAAAATTTGCGAAGTTACGCTAATATAGCTATTTTTATTTAACTTTTGCCATTCCTTACAGTTTTAGGGAATTTTAATAAATTTAGCTATTTTTCCATTTATTTAATTCAACATTATTGCTATTGAAAAATTAAAAAGGAATAAAACTGTTTCGACTCCAATAAGGCTGGCGACAAAATCAGAGTCAATTTATATCGGCGACGACGTTAACTTGCGTACGGCATACCAAAAAAAAAGTCCGGGAAAAGAACAATCAAGTCCTGAGGCATTGCTTGGATTCATTAAATTTAATTTTAATCTTCTTCAGACATCTGCAAACTAATAGTAATTTGTTTCCAGGATTTCCCCTCAATTGTTTTTAACTCCCGTTTTGTTAAAACTGTAATAAATCTATGTGGGACTCGTGTCTTTTGCTTTATTCAATTTTACCACAAAATTTAAATTTGCTGCAGGTAAAGGCTTATTAAGCTGATTTTTCCGAATGGGCTTAAGGCCTATGGTATGCAAACTGTTGTGGGCTAAATTTTACAACAATATTATTACAGTACAATACGCACATAAGAAACTCGCTTATAAGAAAAACTCGGTTACAAGAAAGACATCTTCAGACGCTATCTGCATGCTAAATAATCCTCATATAAAAAACTCACTTATAAGAAAAACTCTTCTATAAGAAACAAATTCTGAAGAAAAATTATGGTCATTCCATAGAAAATAGTACGTGTATAAGAAATATTCTCACAATTAAATTTTTTTTTACCTCGGTTAAAATAGATTTTTTTGTGTATAATTTACAATTTACATCTGTTCAGTGTTACTTCATATTTAGTATTTTTAAGTAAACACATGTTTATAAACTATGCATTCGTTCTTCTTACTGATTTTTTATCAAATCTAATTTTAAAACTAGGAATTAATAATTTTATTACCAAATTACTTTTTTATCAAATGTGATTTTAAGTGAAGTGCAATCATCTGTTTTGTTTTTGTTATGTTTCTATATTTAGGCCCAGGCCCACGATGTCGACAAGAACATTTCCTTCGTATATTTTATTGAAAGCAAAAACAAATTTTAGTTTTTTACTATTGTTTTCAATATAAATATGCGAGAAAAAATGTTCTTGTCGACATCGTGGGCCTGTCAGTTAGTTCTGTACTTATATATTTATATTTGTACGACAAAAAAACGAAATTTAGTACAAAATAATGTGTAGTATGTATAAAACAGTTTTATTTCAATTACTATATATTTCTATAGGACATTTTTTAAATTCTGTTACTGATGTAGATATATAAGAAAGTATCTTTCTTATGTGGGTTACAGATATAAGAAAGAAAATCGGTACATTTTTAGGCTTTCTTATATGCGTATTGTACTGTATAAAGTTTGTAGTGGGGAATGTAAGAAAAGATAAACTCACTGTTTATTGTTGGTACTTTGTTTAAGCTTTTATATTGGGCAAATAAAAATTTTGAGTGTTTGTAATTCTCATGCACTCTTCATTTTTATTTACATAACTAATATCGTTAGATTTTCTAAAGTTTTTGGGTAAAGGTTTCCTGATGATCTGACCTAATTAACGAGTGAAATGGGCATAGGCACTAGCTTATCCTCCAATATAAATTTCAGTTTGTTTATCAATAATAAAAATTGGAAAATAAGCACGAATAATTAAAAAAAATTTTAGTTTTGCGGATAAGGGTGTGTTAAAGTGTTTTTCGAGATTTTGTTTTATGTGGGACATTTCGAGTCTTATAAAAGCAGATTATGCTAAATTGCATTATTCGTTACGATTTTAGCCATATAAACCGACCTTCACGAAATTTGGTGACATATAAAACGAATTTGTTAATATTTAATGACAATAATTTTTAGGTAGGTAATTCCACATTTAGTTACATAATTATTTTTTTACTAAACAGATTCTGCTGGAATTCCATCCCAGCCTAGAAGAACTAGAAACAAATGTACACCCAAATACGTTTATTGATTTCTAAGATCCTATTGGCACCAAAAATAACCTCTTAAGTGTCTTAAAGTAACTTTAAACTTTTTCTTTAAAAGATACTTACGTAAATAAAAAACACAATTTGAAGCTCTAATAAACTGTAATCTAAAAGAAAATCCCATATGCACAAACATGTGCTGTAGGGTGGATATAATTTTTAGGGGCGTGGGATGGGGGTAAATGGCTCCTCATCGGGGTCAAAGCTAGGGAAATATGATACAAAAGCCAACAAAGCCTTCACAACTGTCCCTGGGTCGCTACTACAGGGGTAAAATGTAAGACTGGTTCCCACTAATATTCCCCCCCCCTCCTTAATTTTTTTATTAAAATACTAACCACCTATCTGTGCTCCTTAATGGGGCTCCCATACTAAAAATTTTTTTGTATAAAATTACCCGCCACCGCCCTATCTAGCCCCAGAGTGCCCCTAGAGGAGTCAAATATATGATGGACTCCCAATATTTGTACTACCCTAGTCACCATCTTTAATCATTAGGGTAGTCCCTATAAAAAAATTTTGAAAATGGCGGAGTTCCACAACAAAACGCTTTAGCTTATTGAAAAAACTAAAAAACCGAAATTCCGCAATAAAATTACAAATAGTAAAAAAAGGGATAACGATTGAACAACATAGTCCAAAAATACAATCTTATTTGCAATCTGGCGTTACATTAAAAAAAGTAGACTTTTCGCTGAAAATGCCCATATTTAAAACAAGCAAAGTTTTATAAATTTCATAGCTTGAAAAATAAATCTGTATTGGTCCAAAGTTTACTAAAAAAGGTTTTATACAAAACATCTTGCTCAATTCGCAGTCTTATTCAGTTTTGTAATGCAAGTCAAAATCCACTTCCGTTTTTTTAACTTCACGCCAGCGCAGATTTTTGCTTATATCTGCAAATCCTTAGCGTCGATAACTGTAATGTTTTATCTAAATGTAGTGCTTTTTCAGTACTTTGTATATATAAAAACCCTTTTTACAAATTTGATTTCCTCATTTAATTTTGTTACATTTTGTGGTAAAAATATCACGACACGTCAAAATGGAAATGCCCATATTTAGTTTAAAACATATTTTTCCATTTTTTTAACGAGTTTTTAAATTCAAATACTCCAATTGTCATCGATATAACAACGGTGTTAAAAATATAGTAATATTAAATTAGCATGCCGAAAAATCAAAAGAAGCATTCGTAATTGTTGAAAAACACCTTTGAAAGGTTTTAAAAACCAACCATAATATGCATAACCTTGCTTAAACTACTGTCAAAATTTAACAAAAAGTCTCTCAGATGTATTTAGAAAAAAGACAATCAAAACCCATTCGCTTAAGCAAATGACAGTTTCTTAAAACTTAAGTTTCCTATGGTTTGACCCATAAGATTTACATGTATTCGCACAGTTGCTTAATCCAGCATAATTTTGGTTGGGCCTTTAAAATGTCTACCTGTGTTATCAATTTTTTAGGGTGGTGGTTCCACATTTGGATTCGTAACTCTTATCGTACTGAAATTATTTTGCTAGATTTTAATCCCAAAGTATTTTTGACGATAAATCTAATACGTTGAATAATAGGTTAAAATCTTCATTCTGGCAGTACTTTTTGAGCTGTTTTTGCTGATGTAAGATAAAAAATAAAGATTTTTTCATAATCAATTGACATTCCATGTACTTAGATTTTTAGCCACATTTTGTGGTTTAGCAATGATGTACTAGCTAGTAAAATATACAACTGTATATGTATTAAAGTCCCAAAAGAAACCACCAATTTTAAAAAATTCAGCAACTGTTAGAATTTACAAAAATGCTGTTTTTACTTGAGGCTGTAGATATCAGAAAACTGGATTTACTTGAGTAATTGAAAAATATGTTCTTTTATTGTAAATAGTGGCGAAGTTGATGCAGCTAAATCTATTTTAGACAATTTTAATGAACAAAAGTTAATTATTTGTTAAATGTTTTAAAAACAAAAGAAATGGCTATTATTATATATTGTTTTTATTAATAAAAATTATATATTCAGCATTTTTTAACAAGTACAGATTTTTATCAAAATCATCTGGCAGCCCCGATGACAAGGCTTACTAAATTCACTACATTCAAGGCGAATTCATAATTACATAAATTTGCCTTGGCTAAATTGGTACTTTCAGCAGTGTTGCCAGTATGTACCTCGTTTCAGTATTTCTCACATCGTAAAGGTTTTCGCATGAAACAAGTGAATTTAAAGAAAAACGATGTAAATTGAAACGAAAAATAGATTTTCTCACAAAAGTGCCTCGAAAAAATAAAAATCAAAAAATAAAATAAATATTTTAACATCAACAATTGTTATTAAGTTTTGAACTTGCTTTGAATTAAAATTAATGCGAAGAATTTTCATCTTTGCTATTTTAAGTTTTCTTAAAACTTTTAAACAAAACTTATTAACACAAAAATATTTTAATAGAAATAAAGCTTTTTCAATTGTTCGGATAGACAATTTTTAAGTACCAACACTGATTGGGTATAACCTAATTTAATTAAGATTTAAAAATTTTTCAATTGAAAATAAAAAAACCTGGGTGCAAATAACGGCATTCGATATCGATCGAAAATACAATACAATGTAAATGAAAATTTCGATCGATATGGAATGCCGTAATTTTCCGCCTGACTAACAAATTCTTTCGTAGTCTTATTTTTACTAAATATTGGAAAATTGTTTACGTTTTAGAAAATACCTTTCGTATAATACCGCATACGTGCAGTTTTATTTAACGAAACTAAGGCCCCTATTACGGTTTACAACTCAACTCAGTTGAGTTGTAATTAAGACAACTGGTTGTGATCAGTTGTAATTTTTGTTATGGTATGACACTGTGGAATTTCGGGAAGATTGGTCTATAATTTACCCTAGGCCCCATATAAACCCTTCTTTCGGAAAGCAGTTAATTACGCTTAAAACCATAATTAATGATGATATCATAACAAAATTAAGCACGCCACAGTATTTTAGGACTAGAAATAACACTGTAAGATTTCATAAAGATCGGTTCATAATTTACCCTAGGCCCCATATAAACCTTACTCTCGGAAAACAGTTGAGTACGCCTAAAACCATAATTAGTAATGCTATAATAACAAAATTTAGCGTATCACAGTATTTTAGGACTAGAAATGACACTGTAAGAGTTCATGAAGATCGGTTCAGAATTTACCCTCGTCCCCATATAAACCCTACTCACGGAAAAGAGTTTAGTACGACTTAAACCATAATTAATGATGCAATCATAACCAAATTTGGCACATCACATTATTTTAAGACTAGAAATGACAGAGTGAAATTTCACTGTAAACGCTAAACTTATGTATTTTACCGCTGTTTCAAGTTAACAAAAAAATAATAGAACTTTCTGATTGTCGGTCAATAATTTAATATACATAGGTGTAAGGCTTAAACAATTTTAATGCTGATGTCTGTTTTTATAAAGATAAATTAATAATAAATAGATATCATGTAAATATCACTCTTGAAATATTTGAACTGTCGGTGGAGGGTACCAAAGATTCGGCACAGCTGAATATAGCACTCTTACTTGTTTTATTTAATTTTTTTAAATTTTCCATCACCCTAGGTACTTTTTTTTTATTTGGAGCTGCATCGGTAAACTAGATTAAAGCCCAAAACTTTATTATTTTAAAAAGTAACTGTTTATTAAAAATTGTTTTTTTGGTACAAACATACTTAAAGTGAAAAAACATAATTACTAGAAATAAAAATCATAATTTAAGAATAAAATTCTTGAAATCATATACATATTGGTCAAAAAATTATCAAATATATAATAAAATCATGGTTCTGGCAACGCTGAACAAAGCGATTAATGAATTCGCCTTGATTAAGATCTTCGCCAAGGCGAATTTGAAAAGGGTAAATGCAACTCTTCAACTACAAAAATACACATGTATTTTGCTAGCAAACATTTATTAAAAAACAAAATGAAAATTTTGGCCAGCTGCAAATTGGTAAGATTTGTTTCGTAAATAATATTGCAGAAACTAATTTGTTTGCTTTAGGCACCAGGTGGACATAATTGCATGTAGATTACTGGGAACTAATCGGTTTTGCTCCTGCTGGCGGTGCTGAAAGTATTCTCAATGAAGAGGCTCATCTCGATGTTCATAAGCCTTACCCTATTGTTATACCGATCAACGCATCTATGGTGCTCAACCTCACGGCGGTAATGGTTTGGGCTTGGAACCTTTAATATGCTGGTTGCTCAACCGTTATCATATTCGTGAGGTTTGTTTGTATCCACGTTTCATGGACAGATACAGACCTTAAGCAGTCAATTAATGAGGGTTGTGCTGGAAATCGAAAACGTGAAACGCAAGAATTTGGAAGTTGTTTTTAATACACTTTTAATCTAGTTTTTATAATTTTTGTTATAAAATTCTGTTTAATAGTGAAATATATGTGTAATTGCCAAAATTCTATTATTACAAAAATCTAATAAGAAAACGATTTAAAATTCTTGCGTTTTACGTTTTCGATTTCCAGCACACACCTGAATGAAAACATAATTTTACTTACATATATAAAGAAAAATAAAAAGCATTTAGAAATTTGGCGTTAAAAATATATGGGCATTTCCAGAGAAAAGTCTACTTTTGTAACGTAACGCCAGAAGTAATTTAAATTGTTTCTCAAAAAATTGTATATCGTTACCTAAAACGCAAAAGGCCCTAACTAACAAAAAATTAATCGACTTTGTCATTGAATCTGATGAATTGCATCAATACTAATATCCACAATAAAATTTGGAATCTTTCAACTAAAATTAGCAATTTTATTAAAAAACAAACGGCCTTACTACAAAACATTATATGATACGCGCTAAAAGGGCTTACTAAAAGTTTGCATAATATGCAACATTGTCAATTTTCAAAACAACTCGTAGATTTTACAAGAAAAATAGAAGAAAAATAAATTATAACAGTTTAAGGCAATTTATCGATTAACATTTTTAATAGTAATTTGCTTATGTAAAATTTTCAAAATGTTAGATAAGGCGTTTTGCGTTTTAGATTAAGATATGTATAGTTTACTTTTTTATATTTTGGTGTAAAGCTAAATTAAGTCTACCTTTAGCAACAAAAGGGATAACGGTTTAACAACATGGTCCTAAAATACAATACATAACTGTTATCAAAATTTGTTGTAAGCAACATAAAATAAAAACGTTGTTCGTAACTGTTATCATTCAATTTCTATTTTCTTCATTGTTTTGAAGCATATAGTAAGATTTGAGAAATGTTTTTTTATGTTATTTTCAAACATTGTTGAGTAATTTTATTAAATAATTGTGGGGTTTAAAAGCAAGCTTTGAAGTTATTTGTTCCCATGCATTTCATACATAAATATTTTTGGTTAATACCGGCTTTTGAGATCATCATACAGGTCTGAATTTTTGTCGAGTGGTAGATATTAGTATCAAATGTTGATTCTCACAAGTAACTGAATTTTTTTATACTTTGCACTTGATTCCCTTTGCTTTTAAGCCCCACAATTATTAACATTTTTTCGTATTCTTTACATCTTAAACGATTACATTGTGCTAGTTGATAAACATGAATAGGCGGACACATGGCTCGCGTAACTCAAAAAAGCTTTAGCTTATTAAAAAAAAACTAAAAACAACCGAAATTCCGCAATAAACGAAAAACTAATGGAGGTCGGTCATATATTTTATCCCACTAGGCGCGATTCCTTGGCAGTTATGGGGCTTTTTCTTTAATATATTTCTAATCTGTATTGACAATTTTGTATGGGAGCCCCCTTAAGGAATGGAGATAACGGGTAGGTATGTTAGAAATAAATGATAGAGATGAAAAATAAAGTGGGGTTGGTCATACAAATGACCCATCTTGGGGCATCCTAGGCGCTGCAGGGGCCAAATTTAAGAATGTTTTTAAACCGCCACATGTGTATGGTTAAAATTCTTATATTTGGCTGCTGCAGCGCCTAGAATGCCCCTAGTTTTAATCAATGTTACGGTTTGTTTTAAATATATGCAGCCCAATTACGAATAAAAATTCCCCGGGAGTTTTCTCCCTTCTCCAATTTTTCGTATGTAAATTCTATTGCAAAAAATGGGAATAGGGAATAAACACCGGTGGAATTTGTATTCATAATTGGGCTGATAATATTTTCGCAAATTTCGGCAATCGTCACTTCACTATTTCTTATATGATAACTGTTACGACCTAACAAGTACCAGTAAAAAAAACTAAAAAGTTCCAAAAAATGCCTCTTATAGATTCTCTTTCATCCAGATCCTTGCATGTATAATATATGTTTCCGGGTCTAATACTAACGATCAGAAAAAAATGTACCAAAAAGCTCCCGCTTACAGATTCGCATTGCTTATAGATTCTCATCTGCTTAGGACATTGCATCTTTAATTTTATGTTTCTGGGTCCAATACTTCCAAGAGTTAGAAAAAGTACAAGTTACAGAGCCAAAAGGTACTAAAAATCCCTCTTGCAGATTCTCATTCGCTCAGGACCTTGGATGTTAAATTTTATGGTTCCAAGTCAAATACTAACGGAAATTCAAAAAGTAATAGTTAAAGAACAAAAAGTACCAAAAAGCCCATTTACAAATTCTAATTTACTAAGAACCTTGCATGTTTAATTTTATCTTTCTAGGTCTAATACTAACGGAAATTAAAAAAGTGCCAATTAAAGAACAAGAAAGTTCCCTTATAGAGTCTAATCACTTAGGGCATTGCATGTTGAATTTTATGTTTCTAGGTCCAATATAACCGATAATTAAATAAAGTATCAGTTAGATAACGAAAAAGTACCAAAAAAATCCATCTCACAGATTCTTATTCACTCAGGACCTTGCATGTTTAATTTTATGTTTCTTTTTTTTTACCAATTAACGGAAATTAAAAAACTACCAGTTGAAGAAAAAAAAAACGGAAAAGTACCAAAAATATCCCTCTCACAAACTCTCATTCACTCAGGATTTTTAATATTTAAGTTTATGTTTCTAGGTCTAATACTAAAGGAAACTCAAAAAGTACCAGTTAAAGAACTAAAAAATTTCCCTAAGAGATTTATCACTCAGGACAATTTAGTTTTGTATATATTAGGTTTCCGAATTTACCCGTTTTTTACACTCACACTTTTTTACCAATTCACTCATACTGCTCTACTGAGCAAATTTTTCGTTTGTCTATAAATTATCATCTTGAAAGTAAATTGCGTGCAGCCTACGTCACAGCCTTCAATTTTTGTTAATTTTTACAAACAGTATATGTAAAAGACTATCAAGAAATCTTGAACGTGTAACTGCAGTGTTAGATCTGAACCATTTTATTTGTTATTGAATAACAACATAATTATTGACATTTGGTAAGTTTAATAACTAAATAAAAAAAACTTTGAAAGGGGAATTGTTGCGTTTTGGTTTGGACATCCTCAATTGTTTTTTTTTTAGTTTTTCAAAATCATGATTAGTGGACTTATCAGAAATTTCAATAATTAAATTTTTTCTTTATTTTATACGTTTCTTTATATAGAGAGAGTTACATTATTTACATACTCTACCAAACTGCGCGACGCACAACAACAAAATAATTTTAAATCTGTCGAATATTTAGTTTTTATTTCGATAAGAAAACAATTTTTCTACTTTCCTTAAAACTAACACTTTATGTAATAAGTCTCGTGTGTGCACAGCCATTTCCAAGCAACAAGACAAAACTCAAAGCCAAAAAAAAAAAAAATCGGGCCTGACAGATTCTCATTAATTCAGGACCTTGCATGTTTATTTTTTTGTTTCTAGGTCCAATATTAACGATAATTAAAAAAAGTTAAAGTTGTAGAACGAAAAAGTTTGAAAAATCTCCTCATATAGATTCTCATTCATTCACGACACTGCATGTTTAATTAAATGCTTATAGGTCCAATACTACCGAAAATTTAAAGCACCAATTAAAGAACAAAAAACTTCCTCTTATAGATTCTGCGCATAGGACATTGCGTGTTTAACATAAACGATTTTTAAAAAGTACCAGTAAGAAAATTAAAAAGTAGCAAAATTATCTCTATTACATTTTACAGATTCTTATACACTCAGGACTTTGCAAGTTTGATTTTATTCTCCTAGGTTCAATACCAACGAAAATTCAAAAAGCACCAGTTGAAGAGCAAAAAAAGTACCAATAAATTCCCTCTTATCGACTCTTATCCGCTCAGGGCATTGTATGTTTAATTTTATGTTTCTAGGTCCAATATTTACGATAATTAAAAACAGTACCAGTTAAAGAACGAAAAGTACCAAAAAAAAAAAATATCATCCGACAGATGGTAGTGAGCTAGTCTATCAGTTCGTGGGTTGCAGGTTCGATTCCCGCCAGGGATTTTGGTTCGTGCAGACAAGCGTCGAGCTTCGCGTGATTAGGATTAAACAAAAAAAAACTTAGAACCTTGCATGTTTAATTTTGTGTTTCTATGTCCAATGCTAACAGAAATTCAAAAAGTACCAGTTAAAGAACAAAAAAGTACCAAAAAGCCCCTTACAGATTTTCATTTAAACAGGACATAACATGTTTAATTTTATGTTTCTAGGCCCACTACCAACGAAAATTAAAAAAAAACCAGTTACAAAACGAATAAGTACCAATAAAATTTTTCTTACAGATTCTCATGCACTCAGGGCCTTGCATGTTAAACTTTATATTTCTAAGCCAAATGCTAACGGAAATTCAAAAGGTGCCAGTAAAAGAACAAAAAAGTACCAAAAAAGCCCCTGTTATAGATTCTCATAGACTCAGTCCAATGGTAACGCAAATTCTGAAAATATCAGTTAAAGAACAAAAAAGCCCCAGTTGCAGATTCTGATTAACTCAGGACATTACATGTTAAATTTTATGTTTCTAGGTCCAATACTAACGAAAATTAAAAAAAGTACCAGTGAAAGAACGAAGATATACTAAAAAGATCCTCTTGCAGATTCTCATCCCCTCAGGACCTTGCATGTTAAACAACAACAAGAGTCCCGAAAAGCCCCTCTTACAGATTCTCATTCAGTCAGGACCTTGCATGTTTAATTTTATGGTTCTAAGTCTATTACTAACGAAAGTGCAAAAGAACCTGTTAAAAAAGAAAAAAATTTCCCTTTTATAGATTCTCGTCCGCTCAGAACATTGCATGTTTAATTTAATGTTTCCAGGTCCAATATTGACGAATATTAAAAAAAGTACCAGTTAAAAACGGAAAGGTACTAAGAAGATCCCTCTCACAGATTCTCATTCACTTTCATGTTTAATTTTATGTTCCAGGTCCAATGCTAACGAAATTTCTAAAAGAACCAGTTGAAGAACAAGAAAATGTTCTAATAGAGTTTTATCACTCAGAACATTTTAGTTTTGGATATATAAGGTTTCCGAATTTACCCATGTTTACCCTTTTTTACCCCATAAACATTAGAGTTTCCAAAAATCACGCCCTCAATTGTTTTTAGAGTTACATTCCTTAAATAATCTGCAATACTGCCGGACGCACAACAACAAAATAATTTAAAACCAATCAATCGAATATTTAATTTTTATTTAGATAAAAAATCAATTTTTCTGTTAAATAAAATTTTTCTTCTATAAAAACAGTGTTTCGCTTGCCTAAAAATTGCAATTTTATCTAATAAGTCTCGTGTGTGCACGGTCATTGCCTAAACAATCAAGATAAAACTCAAAGCCAAGTAGGAAAAATGACGGCGTCACAGAAAAAACGCCACAATAAATCACACATCTGGCAACAATTACTTTGCGTGAAATTTGAATGCAGGCATCCAAAAGTGCCACTTAGTAAAATGATGCAATCAAAAGTTTCGGTTGGTACTATAAATGATATAGCTTCGTTATTTTAAGGTTTTATGATAAAATTTCTGTACATATATGTTTGTTAACTGGTAATTTACTATTTTGCATTACCAAAAGTTAAGATTTTTCCTGCAACCAAACAGCCTGCTGTGCATATATATATATATATATATATATATATATATATATATATATTATTTTGGGTTTGCAGTCAGAAACTTGGACAAACCGTGGATACCGACAAAAAAACTAGGTGCAGTGATCGCGAACAAGGGGAGCGTGCTGGAACAAAATAGAATTTTTTTCTTTTTGTGAGTGTGCGTGATTTAAAGCTACTCGCGCTCTCATATCTAATAAACATCACACTTCCCTGCAAATAATAGGACTAGACCAAACATGCGTGTAAAATGTAGCCCATAAGGGACTAGGACTTGTCCAAAAGTAACCCAAACGTATGGAAAAAACATGGTATATTTAACATTACGATGTCCTAGGGCTTCAAACTACTCCATTGTATACACAACAGAGAATGACAAAAATATACATAATTTTAAGCATGATACAAATACACAAGGTAGTTCCACTTCTCTCTCAGAAATTATTTTTTGAAGTTTATCGGAATTATTTGAAGCTTGATACAAATAAAAACTTCAAATAATTCCAATAAAATTCAAAAAATAATTTCTGAGAGATAAGTGGAACTACCTTGTGTATTTGTATCATGATTTTAAGAACTCTTTCAATATTAGTGAAAAAACGTTCATGGACATGCATGAGTAGAGATCAAAACCATACACATACATACCATTACCCATAACAACCCTGCAAATATTATTGGACCACCTTACCCAATTTGATAAAATGGACTTCTCCATGGACTGGTCCGATGTAATGCAACCATGGTTCATGTCATTGTTAAAATGTGTTTGTAGGGAGACGACATGTCTTCGGTTTTTAACGACATGTTTTCGTTTTAAACGAAGTTAGAACTAATCCTCTTGTGTATACAATGGAGTAGTTTTAAAACTACTCCTTTGTAGTCCAAAGCTGGGTTATATGGTCCTGCCCTAGGACATCGTAATGTTAAATAGACCATGTTTTTTCTATACGTTTAGGTTACTTTTGAACTAGTCCTAGTCCCTTGTGGACTACATTTTACACGCGTGTTTGGACTATTCCTATAATTTGCAGGGTGGGTATTGAATAACATCTGCATAACATTCATGTATTATATAATAGACATACTTTTTCCAACGCACAACCATAGCTGTTCTTATTATTTGTGTTATAAATATGTGTATACACAATAACGAAAAGCGTGGGCAAATACCTCTGTATATTTGTCTTATGGGTACTTGTGTCATTCTCTGATACTGAAGCCAAAAGTCTTAATCTTAAAAACTCAAATAGATTTTGTTGCTATTTTTTCTGTCTTGCTGATTTTGTTTACAAATATGGTTCTTAAAAAGTATGAAGTGACACAGTGGGTTAGGACAGAAGAATTTTGAGATTTTATATTTATGAAATAAGTTTAAAAATTTTATATTTTATTTAATTAAAAACTAAATTTAATTTGAGATCAAATTACGGTATTCGATATCGATCGAGATTACAAAACAATTTAATCAGGAATTTCGATCGATATTGAATACGCTAATTTGGCCCCTGGTTTAATCAACTCTTTAATTTTTTTTCAATTTCGAAATATAATTAATTTAAAATTTTTGTCAGATCCGCTTGATGAAATATGGTAAAGATTTCTTTTGAAATAAAAAAGACAGTGCAGTGGCTTCGGTAAGAGATAAAGTTTTAGTTATTAAATTAAAATTTTTTATTAAGAAAAAAATTTGGAATTTTATATTTTTGGTAGTAAGATAAAAATTTTGAATCAAAATTTTTTAAAAACTAAGTTTTTTTCTGCAAAATTGTTTGAGTTGGCATGAATTTGATTTTTATTATTGCCTGTGTAGTGTCGAAAGGTTTAACTACCAAACAATTTTAAGTCATGCCGGTTCCCCATACGCAAAAAAGTCATATTAAAAATGTTAAAAAGATCTTCTGGAAATTTTTAACTTAATTTTAAAATTTGTTAAAAAAACATTAAGAGATTAATTTCTCTATGTAATCTTTTATTATATTGCAACAAAGCTATACAATCTTAAATGATTTTCGAAAATTCCATTACAATTACTAAGCAATAATAACGACATTTTGTATTTTGAATTTAACTTTTTGGAAAATTAAGTGTTTCTTTATTTTCTAATGAACTCTTTGAGATTTTTTAATATTTATAGCAATTTTAAAAATTCGCATTTAATTCCGAAATCTGTTAACACGGCTTGAATGACAAGTTTTTCCTTAACAATTTTTTACCATTTGAAATAAAGTCGACCTGTTTTTTAAATTATGTAGAAATTTTTAAATAGTTTTCCAAATTTAAAAGTCTTTAAAACATTAAAAGTTAATGCGAATTTGCTTATGAGTTATATTAACACTACCGAAGTTCGCCATAGTGAAACTCTGTCGTTTTTCCTTTTAGAATTAAGCTAGAATTATATTTAATTCGAATTTAGCAGCTCCACAATCATATAGACTGACTCTAAAATAATTTTGACCAGCTAGATTCGTGATTCGTCCCACAGTGTCCTATTCATATTTTAAAAATAAAAATAAACAAACTTTTAAAATTTTGTAGTTTAAATGAGGTTAAATAAAATGTAAACAAAATTCCATGTTTTACCCACTTCTACTTCCTAAGAGACCGATTATCAAAATTTACTTTTTTATGGCATGCGGCCGTAGCAATAGAAATTAATAGGAAAAAAAATTTCGATATAGAATGAAGACTTTCTCAAAAAAATCGTTTCCAGTTTTGCTTTCTTTTTTCCTTTTTATCCCTTGCCGCCCCAAAATTCATGAAAAAATACGACCTGTAACATTCTCGCTAGAATGTTCTATCATGATACCAAAATTAGTTAGCCCACCTGGCTTGATATTCCAAATATTTCCTCATATACACCATAAACGCACAAAAAACGGTGGCCAATTAAAATCCCCATAACTCACAAGTCATTTGGGGGTTTCCAAGGTGTCATAAAGTCATATCTCTTAAAATAATAATATAAAAAATAAACATCCCCTCATAATTCAGTGTGCTATTTTGAAATTGAATCAGCTGATTTAAAATAAATATAAAAAATAAATATTTACCAAAAATAAAAATATTTTTCAATTCTAATCCATGAATTAATAAATTAAATTAGATCTTACCTGACTATTTTCCAATTTGAAGACGCAAATCAGAACTAAATTTTATTTGGTTTGTTTACCAAACAGCAGAGATCTTATTTGACTCTGCAAGTGATTTGTTGCAAAAATTGCTAGCCGCAGGCTAAATTCAGATGGAAGCCCGATAAAATTTTACCATCAACGGCGACGGCTTACAAAAACGAATGCGGCTCGGCTCAGGCGTTCAGCGCAGGTCTCTTCTGATTAATTACGGCAGCACAATAAACATTGAAAGTAAAGTTCTATATAATTAAGGAACTTTTTGTTTACAAAGCAACAACAATATTTGTAAACCATTGTAAAATGTTAGAACATTATGACAATATAACATGATAACACACCTTGTGCATACCCCAAATGTCAAAAAAAACCACATAAAAATATATGTACGTTAGGGTGGGTCACTGATGTATGAGAAAAAATAAAAGTTCTCGAATCATATTCTTATAGCAATATTTTTCTGTATTACGTTAAAACAAATAAAAATTGCAAAAAAAAAGTTCAAAAAAGTGTTATCTTGAGCCCCCGCATGAGCTCCAAAAAATTAAGAATATTTGAAAAAAGTTCATTTTTTAAATTTTAATATTTTATTTACTATCAATTATTATTAATTAAAACTAAAAATATTTTGAAATAAACTTAAAAAAAATAAAAATTTGGTTCTTATACAATATAAAACAATAAAATCATTTTTGGTCACAAAATCTTGTTTACTGTCAAATCAGGGCATCTCTCGTCTTGATTCAAGTTTCGCCTATATTAAACCATCGCTTGACTTTTTTTTAGCGCAAAGAATCATGAATGCTTCTGACACTATTTTCACGAACCTAAAAGTCGTTAAAATACAGTTATATGCTTTTCTGCAATACAATGCTATTGTTGCTATATTAAAAATTTAACAAAATTGAAGGTCAAAGCGCGGGCTCTTACACTAAAAATAAATTAATA
The DNA here is from genome assembly GCA_949318255.1 of Pollenia labialis. Taxonomy (NCBI): domain Eukaryota; kingdom Metazoa; phylum Arthropoda; class Insecta; order Diptera; family Polleniidae; genus Pollenia; species Pollenia labialis. The sequence goes on from OX439143.1 coordinate 58,693,985, forward strand.
ATATTTTACAGGGATCTAATTCAGACAAAAATACAACATATTTACGCTATTAGAAGTCGATAAGAGAAAAAGTATTTTTTTGACCCAGCCTAATGTACGTATTAACATCATATTTCGTGGGAGATTTCTAGAAATAAATTTGGTTTACGCATTACCGAGAACATAAATTTCTTTTGTGTTAGTAATTGATGTTCGCTTATTTTTATACATCACACTGGTTCCTCTAAAGGGCGTTAACTCAAAATTTATAAATTTTCAGTAGAGACAAAAAACATTTATTTTATATACTCTTAAATCACAAAGAGGGATACAATTGTATTTTTTTGTTTTGTTTTTTTTTGCAAACCCCTAGAAAAATTGACCAACATTTTTTTCCAGAAAAAAAGTGACAATGTGTAAATTTTGAGTTGACTCTCTTTGGAGGAACCAGTGCAATATGTAGTATATTGAAATAATTTATTTGAGGTTATTAATGTTATTTTTGTTTATTTATGAGTAATATTATAAATACAGTACTTTTCGCTTATAGTCCATTCCTCTTAAAGGCCAAAAACGGATATAAGCCAAAACTGTCATATTCACATGCAGATTTTTTCGAATTTCATACAAATTATTTGCCCTAAGGTCCATTTCGCATGTAGTCCATTTTCGTTTAAAAGCCACATTTTCTTAGCATACGAATATAATTATTTATGCAAAAATGTTCGCTTATAGTCCACTCTGTTTTTAATATTTTTTTAATCAACTTGTAACATGTTTTTATTTACATTATAAATACCAAATTTCGCAATTTATATTTCATAACATGGTGTCTTCATCTGACCATTTTTGTTTTTATTGTATTATTTTTTGTTTTAACTATTTATTTAAATTAAATCAAAATTTGGTTATGTTTTAAATAAACTTTTGTTTTGTTTAAAAAAGAGCAGTTTTATTGAAGAAAATAATTTTTATAAAGTCAAAAATGTGAATTATACACTTATAAGCCATTAAATGGCTTATAAAAAAAATCGGTTATAGTCCAAATTCGCTTATAGTCCACAAAAGTTGTGCAACTATAGTAGTGGACTATAAGCGAAAAGTACTGTATATAGTTAGCTAAAATGCAAAATGGCGTTTCTAACAAAAACTTCTAAATCCAGTTTTTGATGGATTATAATAAATGCCATTAGACTAAATGTCTTGACAAAATCTTACACTTCTGTGAACAAAAGTGCAGCTCATATTGAGAAAAAAAAGGGATGTAACTACAAGTGTGTTAATTTGATATGTATATGCAAAACGACGTAATTGCACATTTTTTTCTAACAAAATATAATGAAATGGCATTCCTTGAAAATTGTGTGAAGTATTTCATGAACAACTTATCAATGCATGTTTTTCTGACATGTTTATTGTTTTCACTTTTCAAAGTTTTTTGCTTCTCCTGTAATATTATATTTTTGTTAGTTACGCCTTTTTGCATTTAAGCTTACGACATGTTCCCGTCGTTCCTATAAGGAGCATACGGCCTCAACAAAATCTTTTCATCTTGATCTGTTCATGTCGATGTTTTTTAATTCGTTCCAGCTAGTTTGCATATTTGACGCTTCGGTTTCAATTTGTCTTCGCCATGCTTGAACTGGTCGACCTCTTCTACGCCTGCCTTGAGGATTCCACTCGATCGCTATTCTGGCAATATCTGTGACCGGTTTTCGTATGTTGTGACCAATCCAGTTCCATTTTCGCCTTTGTATTTCAATAGTTATGGGAGATTGGTTCGTTTGTAGTATAGTCTGTTGTTTGATATGTATTGTGGCCAAAAGACTCGTAAAATTCTTCTAAAGCATTTGTTTATAAAAACTTGCAGGGCATGCATATCACGAGGGACCGCATTCCACGTTTCGCATCCGTATAAAAATGTAGATCGATAAATGGAGTTGAAGATTTTTAATTTAACACTGCGAGAGAGAGTTGAAGAGTCCCATATCTTATTAAGTTGGCCTAGGCTTGAGTCACCTTTTTCATTCGATTGGCAATATCTGCACCCGAACTGCCTGATGTTGTGATGGCAACTCAGAGGTAATAAAACGAATAAACCTCTTCCAGAGCCCCAGTATCAATTCTAAAGATGTTCGACTTTTCAGTGTTCATTCGCATCACTTTAGTTTTGCCAATATTAATCTTAAGGGCATCTCTCCAAAAGACGTTGCAGTTGCATATTCATATCGGTGTGAGAGAATGCAAATGTCATCAGCATATTTTAGATTTAACCGATGTAGAGGTTCCCCACCAACACCTCTATTGCCCGACATTGCTTGGCTCATGACAACATCCAACACAATGTTAAGTAAAAGTGATGACATCTCGTAACCTTGCCGTTCTCCTGTACCAATATTAATCTTTCTGCTCAGTTTGCCTTCGTGCTGAACACGACAGTTTGCCCTAACAAATATGTTTTTAATGAGTATGACTATTTTTTGTGGGACACCTTTACATTGAAGGAATTTCCAAAAGACATTGTGATTGAGAGCATTGAATGCGTTTCCGAAGTTAAGGAATATTAGAAATAGAGCAGACCGCCATTCGACCGATTTTTCCACTATTATTCCGAGTGTATTGAAATGATCAATACACGCAGAAAAAAAACATGATTAATGAGTGGTCACTACGACCATTATTATTCATATCAGCCTAATATGTTTACCCTAATAAGTTTATTAAAGTCCTATTAGAACTTGAACAAATATTTATTGTCTTAAATATTTTTTTATTCACTGCAATAATATTATATGGTGTTTTCCACATAAAAGCTAAGTCTGATCTAGCTAAACATATTTAAATTTATGATATGTTTGCTACTATAATATATATATTTTCCACTATACAATTGAAATCATAATATTAGTTTCATACTAAGTTATGTTTAATACCATAATTCATGTTTGTTGTTAAACACATTCTCTGAATGAGTAAAAATTTTTTGACAAAACAAACAGTATGCGAGCGTCCGTCAATCGGGAAACATGAATTAGAATAAAATAATAATTAAAACGTTTTTCGGGTAGAAAAAGGCCATGCTGCCTCGTAAATTTAACGAATTAAATTTTTATACGTTTATTGAAACAGGTAAAGTATTTATAAAATACATACATGTATAAATATCCAATTTTGTTGTCTTTCTTGCAGCCAAAACCACATACAACATTGAAACCGGCATATAAATTTTAGCACAACATTTTGCCACTAGCCCCGAATTTGTTTCAATTACTATTTAAGTATTTAATTTTATTTTTAAATGTATGCTAAACTGTATTTATAACAAAGAATTTATATGTAATACATACATAAACATACAGTAAACATACTTAATAAAAAATAAATTTTTGAAATGACATTATTACCATTATTAACATGTAGACATTGACATTTTGAATGGTGTTGGGAAATAAAGAAGCATGGTTTGATAGAACGATTGCATTTTTCTTCTAAACATAATAATATGTTTGAGACAATAATTAGCTATAAACATAATATTGTTACTTAAGACGTGTTTGAAACAATCATTACCACAAACATTAATGATAGTTTGCGATTGTGATTGTATCAATCATGTTTTTTCTTTGCGTGTACGTGATTTGCTTGGACAAAAGCCAGCTTGTTGCCTTCTCAGTGTTATAGTATCAGAGATTCTTTTAGTTATTACTTGAGTGATTATTTTGTTCACTAAACTGAGCAGAGTGATACCCCGGCAGTTGTAACGATTAGTTAGGACGCCCTTTTTCACAATTATATTAATTCGCCTTCTTTGAGTTCTTAAGGTACACTTTCATTTGCCCATATATCTTCAATTAAAGGAAGAAGGATAGGTTATTATTTCCCGGACTTTTATTGTTCTTGAGCATCTTAATCGCAGACATTATATCAGCTTCGGTTGGGGGGGATATATTTTGTATATTTTCGTGGGTGGTGCTGCTACATATTCTTCTTGACCCATCATAACTTTGCCTCGGGGATAGAATTGCGGAATAATACTCGGCCCAGTGTTACCGTTATGCGACTAAAGTCGCATTTTTGCCCCTTTTTGACTGCCGTGCCACTTTTTTGACCCCTTTGTTTTAAATCCCCTTTTGTAACATTTTGTAGTTTTTTGTGCCCCTTTTTGAACCAAATTTTTTTTATACTGTCAATCAATGAATCCGAGCTCAATTTGAAGAGAAAATGGCATCTAATTTGGAAAAAATTAAAATAATTCAGGAAGGGCTATCTATTAACAATAAAATTTACCTCAAATTTCTAGTATATGTATTAAATATTATGATTAAATTAAACCTTAATTTTCAAAACGAATCATCACAAATTATATATTTAGTTTCATCCACGAAAGATATTGTACATATTAGAAATTTTTAAAAATTTGTTAAAAAAAGAGTATGTTTATTTTATTTTCTTTCTTTTCGATGTCCCATACACAAGACTTAAGTCTTATATTGCAGTATGGAACTGAGCTTACATAAATACAATGAATCACATAACAAAACTGTATTATATATTATTAAGTAATTAAAAAATGAAAATAGGATTAATTTTAATTTAGTTTTATATGACAATCTTAGCAAAAATCAATATAAAGAATGTAAAGCATGCAAAAATATAAATTCAACGTGAAAAATGACAAAAAATATATTTCCTGAATTGTCGTGCGTTACTAATGGTCTGTAAACTATAGGGAATTCCGTTCCAGAGACTGATGGCATGAATAAAGAATTGATACTTGGAGATCAGAGTTTGATAAGCAAATGCGATAATTCGTTTACCTCTGGGAAGCGTTGAAAAACTTAGACGTTCATAAAGATGCTCCGGTTGATGTGTATATATAATTTTATGCATGAACAGCAAAATGCGCACCTTTAAATAATTATAACATGTTATGCAAACAAATATAGAACAAATTGATTTTGTTAAAAGAAACTCTTAATATATATATCGGCCACGAAGCCGAGCTAGAAATAAGTACTAACAACATCTTAAGTAGTGATATTGTAGAAATTAAAAACAACATTTTACTTCTTTACCAAAAGCTGTGCAAAGAAATTTTATCAAGAATTAATATTAGCGATAAGAGGCTAAGTTCATTAAAGGTTTTAGATCCAGTATTTATTAAGTCAGCTGAAGACATAAATTACTTTGAAATTGTTACCGTTTTTATTGATATAATTACTAACCCAGATGATTTTGTAAAAGAGTTCAAACTTTTAGAAACCAGATCAAACGATAAAAGCTATGAAGCAATTTTTAAAATAGCTAAGCCTAAAACATTTTGGTACGAAATTGGCAATTTAAAAAACTGTTTGGGTGACAATTTATATCCAAACTTGTATAAATTTGCTTCGTATGTTTTTACTTTACCACATAGTAGTGCATCCGCTTAGCGGATTTTTTTTAAGTTAGCATATTTAAAAAATAAAGTGACAATTAGACTGAAAGTAGATTCCTGTCAGTCTATGTTATCCGCTTTAAATTTGTATCAAAATGACTTGGAAGATTGGATTCCAAGTGATGAATTAATTAATAAATATAGATTTACGTGTTCAAAAAAATAGATATTTAATAGTTGAAGAAACAACATAACACTGCAATTTATAAAAAAATGGATCTGTACCTGATATTAACTATCTTCCTATCAATACTTTTATATGCTTTTTCCTCGAGGTTTTTTCGTAACTTAATTTTTTTCGTAAAAAAGTAAAATAATCCAAGTGCCAAATATTTATGTACATATACTTACATATATAAATATCTCTATCTATTTAAATGTAAAGTTTTCTTGTATCAAATCATATTATGAACTATTTTTTGTTTTTGTAAGTATTGTTATTACACTATTTTAAGCTAGTTTTATTAACAAGTAATTAGTTTTCGATGAAAATAATTTAATAAATACATACGTTTTTTTTTAAATTTTCTGTTTTTAAAGTTGCCCCTTTTTTTCTCAGAATTCCCCTTTTTGTGACACTTTTTTTTTTAAAATCCCCTTTTTGTGCCCCTTTTTGAAAATTTTGAAAGGTAACACTGACTCGGCCTATTGATCACCCTGTTCGTCTTTAGACGAGTAGGCCATCAAAATTTCTGAGTGGTTTTCCAGATACTTCCGGCTTGGGTGTAAGCTTTTCGACGAGTTTGTAGAGATCTCCACTGCTATTGTGTCGGCTGCCGCTTCTTCTTCCGTGGCTTTGTTGTTAATGCATGTACCTTTGCGTGCACTGTGTTTTACCAGCCGATATAAAGTAGTGACTTATTAAATTGAACTTTTAGTGTACCATAAAGGGTGTTATGCTGATGTGTGTAGTATATAAATGTGTTGGTTCTAGTTTACCGACCGGCTCGATCTAACGATGCCCGTTGGTCCGGCCGAATAGATGGTTAGCTAACCATGTAACTCTTGTGCGCAAAGTACAGGTCGCAATTTTGATGGAATAGGATTATTGAAAATTGTGAGAATCCGTCCATAAATTCTAAAAGCAAACTTATTTTTTATAATATCTTGTTGTCAACAGTTTTCTGTTTTGAATTAATCGTTGCATAAGCTGTCGTTTCTTACTCTCTTTTATTTTGCTGAAACAGCAATTTCTAGTTTAAGCCCAAACTGCTTTTGTAGGGTTTTGCTATCCAATTTCACAAAGAACTCTTCTATAAGAAAAGAAATTTCAATTTTCTTAAAAGTGATCATTTTACCATTGGCCCTTTAAGCTCCAAGCTTCAGATATACGTCTTTTTAAGATGTTATAGAAATTAGGGATTTAATATTCGAAAGAAATACGCCACGTAGACAGAATGCATGCACTTACATGCATTACTTTTTATAAAATAACTAGCATTTAACCCGCTTCTTCGTTAGCGTCTCCTTTTCTTTCATTGACATATTTTTGTGTTTCTAGGTTTAAACAAAAAAGTTCCAACATTTTTTATCTTATCGGTTGATATTCACTCAGGATTTCGACCGTATAATTTTGTGTTTCTAAGTTCAATATTATAAAAATTCAAAAAGTACCAGACGCAGAACACAAAAGTAGAAGAAATAAATAAAATTTCCCGCATTTATTCTTTTTCATACTTTATTCTCCCCATTGGAGTAACAAAAATTTCAATATTCTAGTGGGAGCCCATCATTTAATACGCTGTTTATTTCAATAAATGGTGAAAAATGTTTTGTAAAAAAGTTTCAAAAATTGGTAAAATTTTCATCACTTAAAAGTTTAAATTTTTAAATATTACTAAGTTCGTATTTGTATTTTTTAGATAATTTGCGAATGTGATATAATTATTATTTCTATGTTTATTGGTTTTAACGATATATGGCGTGACAAAAACGTTTTTAACCACAGGTTTTTATCCCCTAAACGTTCGAATTTCCAAAAATCCGGTCAAAGTGGATCGATTTGGGGAGAGACCAACCTCCGGTCCAAATTTCGAGTTTTAAGCTTCAGGCGATAAGGCTGTGCGCTAACGTTACAATTTTATATAAGTATACATATACATAGATAAACAAAAAAGTTTAAGAGAACCCGTGATACAGAACAAGTAAATAAAGGAAAGAATAAAAGCACGCACTTGCTTTCGAAGTATGATGCGAAGCGTATCCATCAATCGAATATGGTTGGGTAATACTGGAGACTAGAGATGAGCGGTCCCGTGATTTTTAAGGAACATCGTGATTAGTGAACTTGATTTAAAAATTACTGTTGCTTAAAACTGTGCTTGTGATCACGGTTTATCAGTTTTCATTCTTTGACAGCAATTGAGCGAGATTTTACAAAAGAGCTTTTGTTAGTACTTTGCAAAGAAGCAACAACAAGTTGTAAGGTAAGATCTTGCAAGGTTGTTTACCGCAAATATAAGAGTATGCGTGTTTACGGTGCTGCTTTGTAGTTGTCATAAAAAAGTTCAATTGGTCGGCTTAATATGAAAACCTGCTAAATCCATGGTGGAATAAGCAGGCGGCATCGTTACGGCAACAAATACAACATTAAAACAAAAATGTTTATTATATCCCAGCTTACGTCAAAAAATACTTTCTACAAAAATCAAAGCGTGCCGCTGAACGTGATGAAATAAATAAATTTTTAGCCAATTTTTATTTAATTATGGTCAATATCTTATTTATTTTTATTTAAAATTATCAAAACCGTTAATAATATACAATAATCACTGCACAAAACGTGGACATTTCGTAAACATAAACAAATCTTTGACATAAGATTAGATAAACAATGCAAGAGCCAGATTTATTGTTTTGCCATGGCTAAATCCACCTTTTAAGTAAATTGAGATTTTGATGCCACGTGGTAGAGAAAGATATGCCTCATCGGCAGGCTTGCCAGGTGAATTCAAATTAAAAGTGCTAAATCGACAAAAAAAGTGCTAAACTAGCACGTCGCACTTTTTTCGAAAATATGTGCTAAATCTAAGACTTAAAGTGCTAAACTTACAAGCCTGCTCGTGGACCAGCATGTAGTTTTTCTTAAATTTAACTGCCTGTTTGTATAACACGAGCGCAAAAGTGACTCGTTTAACTAACATTCAAAACAAGAACAAATTTTTAGTATAAAAGTGTGTCAAATCAACTTTCCAAATTAGGTACACACATTAGGGTGATCCCAAAAATGTGGGCGGGATTGGAGCAGTGGGCGTGGTACCTCCCGTACAATAATTATCAAAAATGGTATAAAAACCTGAATTTTTGGAATGTCATATAACCTATGGTTATCCCTTATATATCAAAAGAGTGGAACTTTTTAGTAGAAAATATATTCTGAAAAACTCGGAAAAATCGGTTCAGATACGAAAAAGTAAGGACCAAAATAAAATTTAACAAAAAAGTTAATTAACACGTCGGTATAAAAATCTTTCAAATCGGTTAAAAAATGGGCAAGCAGCTAGGAGTAAAATACTCATAAATACGCTAAAAAAAACTTGAAAATTTTTGTAAAAAACCTAAATTTTAGGGCTGTCATATGATCTATGGAAACGACTTGTATATCAAAACATCGGAAAAATCGGTTCAGATACAAAAGAGTTATGACCAAAATTAAAATTTTTTTTTTTAATACCTACTTTCTGGAACCATAGATATTCCCGAGGCCATGTTTTACAACCCAACTTACTAAATGTCTTCTTATACACGTCGGTGTATAAATCTGTCAAATCGGTTAAAAAATGGCTGAGTTATAATTAAGTTTGTTTCTTAATATATTTAATACCACGCAAACATGTCCAAATAATTAAATGCAAGTAAGCGATTAATACAACATATACAAATATATACATATCTATATATATAAAAAGAAGTGTACATTTTGATTGTCACTCCATAACTCGAGAACGGCTCGACCGATTGCCATAAAATTTTTAGGGAAGGTACAGGGAGGAGTGATGATGGTTAGTTGATTTTGAAATCCAAAATCGGTCTAGCCATTCTCCAGTTATCTATCTATATAAAATGGATGTGTGTATGTGTGTATGTATGTATGTAACGTATGGACTCCAAAACCGCTGGGCCGATTTTGATGAAATTTTCAGGGAATCTTCAGAATATTCAGGCGTGTGACACTGTGAAGTCTGATTTTTGATTTTCGGTCTGTAGGCGGAGGGGCGTGGCAAAATCCAATTTTCATATTGCACCACCAATGACATCTATATAATTTGGACGATTTTTTCTTTAAAATTATCGCCATGGTCCAACTTAGGTTTTTACGGAAAGAAAATTTTGCCCCGCCCACTTTTACGCCCACTTTTTTCGATTTACCTAAAATCAAAAAACTGCTCCATCGATATGACTAATTTTTCTTTTAACTGTTCGTATTAATCCATTTAACGTTTTCATCGAAAGATAAAATTACCACGCCTACTTTTACGCCCACTTTTTCTATTAAGCGCATAATTTGAGAACGGTTTGACCGATTTGGACGATTTTTTCATTAAAATGATCGCCATGGTCCAACATAGGTTTTTACGGGAAGACAATTTTGCCCGCCCGCTTTTTTCGATTTACCTAAAATCAGAAAACGGCTCTTTACACCAAATAAAAAAAAAACAAAAAACATTGTCTATGCGCTGTAGCCCGTTTCTGTATTTATCGCATCGTAAAATTTTCCGCATGAAACCAGTGAATCGGGACAGAAACAGGGCAAAATGAAACAAAAAATGGGTTTTCTCGCACAAGTGTTTCTGTATCTCTACTTTGCGAAAACTATCTGTCATTTTAATAATTTTCCAGCAATTATTGGAAAGATGTGATAAAAAGTGTTTCTATAACAATTTTTTGCGAGAAATTTCTGGCAACACCTGTCAAAATAAGCTACATTTGAAATTGGTGCGAGAAAAGCGGAATTGACAGAAAATACATTAGATTTTTTTAAATTAAATATATTTAATAAATATATAAAAAAATATAAATATACTTTAATAAAAATGGAGACCAAATCTGCCGAAAAAGTAAGTAGCAAAAATTTTTAATAATAATGATGTAAATGTATGTATGTATGTACATGTACAAAAGTTAATTATTTCTTCTTAATTTTAATAGAAAATAGAAAGAATTTCTAAACAGCAGAAGCAGAAGCTAGTGGACCACATGTCATCCAATTTAGAGTTTGCAAGAGGTCAGTTTGATAAAGTTAATGCAAACGCAAATATTAAGGAGCAATGGGAGTCTTTAAAAGTTTCTCTAAACTCTTTGGGTGGCAGTGAAAAGAGTGTAGAGCAATGGAAAAAGGTATTTTATGTATGTATGTATATGTCCACATGTACCCAGCTAGCATTTTCAGACGTGTAGGAGGGTCTACTGAATTCTATTAGGCTCATTGGCTCTTTAGAACGCGAAATGAAAACCTCCTGGTTAAAAAATCTTGATAGATCACTAGGTCGGTTTGTTTTATTGAAATTGTATGGCAGCAGCCCGCTGCCGGAGACTGCCCGAAACATGCAAAAAAATACTAACCAATTTATTAATTTCTTTGGCTTAAATCTAGTTTACCAACGCAGCTCCAAATAAATAAAAAAAGCACAAAAAGAAGATGAACAAATAAAAAGGCGAAACAAACAAAAGTTTTAAATAAGCAAAAAAACCAATTGTATATACATATATTTATGCAGAAAGCTTTAGTAAGCGAGGCCGGTGTTTGTCATACCACATAGGAGAAAATCTGTTCGCCCGGAGGAAGGCCTAGGTACTTTTTTATTTGGAGCTGCGTTGGTAAACTAGATTTAAGCCAAAGAAATTAATAAATTGGTTAGTATTTTTTTGCATGTTTCCGGCAGCGGGCTGCTGTCATACAATTTCAATAAAACAAACCGACTTTTAATTCTATCTATGCAAAAAATTAAACTGTGGACAAATTTTTTCTACGTATTTTTTTATAATTATCGATTTAACTTTGTTTATTGTTTTTAGTGTTGGATAGACCTCAAGGCAGGCGTTAAGAAGACGATAAACACAAGAAGAAAATTCATGAACAGAACCGGTGGTGGTAGCTGGGCAGACGTGCCCCGTGATTTAAATAGCTTAGAAGAACAAATACTCCAGATTATAACGGCTGATGCCGTTGACGGCGACTCATGTACTCCCGAATCCGGTATCGTTTTAGAAGAATCAGAAGTACGTGGTTAAATTTTATGTATTTATTTGGAATTTATTAATATAATACTTATTTTTCTAGGATTTGAATTGCATAGAATTTTTAGAATGCGATGAGTTATATATACCGCCAACTAAAAAAACAAAAAACGTACCACAATCACCGCCATCAAGTTCAGCAAAAGTTTTGTTTAAAAAATGTTTACCTACAACTAAATTAGCATCAAAGTACGCCGATGCTTTAAGTGAAGCAACGTCAATGCAAAACGATGTGATAAAACAGTTGAATAGAATTGAACAACAAAATTTTACAATACAATCACAAAATTCTGAAATTTTAGAAAAACTACAAAGTATTTTAGATACGAGCTCTGCATCTATTTCAATGTTTTAATATTTTTAAGAAAGCTTTTTTTTACCCACACGTTTAAATTATGTGTCCGTATGGAAAAACAAGGTAACTCCATTTGTTGAAAAAAAGAAAAAAACGCAGTTTAAGTTTTGAACATATTTCACTAATTCTTTAATATAAATTTGTGTTGTAATGTAAGCGCATTAACCAAAACATAATTTTAAAGATTTCTAGTTTCTTTGAATTAATTTTTGGACTTTAAAACCGAGTATCAATCTTAGTTTTTTCGAAAAATGGAGTTACCTAGTTTTTCCAAAAAAATTTTTGTTTTTTAAATAACTTTTAAATGAAAAACTATCAACCCAATTATGAATACAAATTCTCCGGGGGTTTTTTCCCATTTTTACAATTGAATTTACATAGGAAAATTGGGATAAAACTCCCGGGGAATTTTTGTTCATAATTGGGCTGTATATCAAAATTTCGATCTGACAGAGTGATAGCAAATAAAACACTTTCTATTTTTGGTGTTATCTCAATTTTCGCAAAAAGTGGAGTTATCTACTTTTTTCAAAGGGCCAGAATTAATGATAAGTGATCGAGGAAAAATTTCAAAAAACGATGGAGTCGTATGAGATGCAAAATTTTTTTCATAATACTTGTCATTTTCATCAAACATGCATGCATTCATACTATCACATGTTTTACATATTACTTGAGTTTTTGACATGTATTAATATAAAGTATAATAGTGCAAACTAGCTTTAATTAGTAATAAGTTGAATTTTTTTGTTTTAATATAATCGTATTAAATGAATTATTTATTTTGTTTTCAATAAATTTAAAAAAATTTGAATTAAAATTATCTACGGCTGCAAATTCTTGTTTTTAGTCTTTCGCGAAGACGACAAGCTTCACGTAGTGGTTCTTCTATTTCGTCATCGTTGGTTGAAATGGCTTCTTCATTTTGTAGAACTATTTCATTGTCTTCGCGCATTAACCCATGTTGCATTCTGAAATTGTGAAGAACCGTGCATGCGTTTATAATTTTTCCTGCCATTTGTGGGTTGGTGTGCAATCCAACATGCAAACACCTAAAAACACCCTAGAGGGAAGCGAACTGACACTGAAGTAGTCCCGTGATAGGTCTTTGGTGGTAGGGACTGGTTCTAGTTCTTACACTTTATATGGATAAGACCTATCACTTTTACATGGGGTTGTCATTGGAGGGGGTCAATTGACACCATTTGACGAATCACAGATCTATTCTCAATTAACCTGCTTAGTGTCAGTTACTTAAATGTAGTATTATTAAAATACAAAGTAGTATTATTTTAATAAAACTAGTCCAAGAATTAAATTTGAGTGCCAAATTTTAGAAATTACCAAAAAATGTGTCACAGCACCAATTAAGACTGTACTGTAATTCATTACTTTTTCTACCTTTTTGTTCTTTATAAACCAGTTAAGGGATTGGTTCTTCTTTCACTGGTCATGAGTCCTTCCTTTTTGTACTTGTTCTATTTTCACAAATCCCAGGACTAGTCTGTTGGACCAATTGACACAAATTTCCCGCAGGGCACTTTTTAAAACACCATTTAAGCGTTCAACACAATTTCTGGCCTTAGCATGTATTGTATTAAACTGTTTTTCATCCTCTGTTGATGAACGGTATGGTGTTATTAGCCATGGCCGCAAGGGGTATCCAGAGTCACCTGGACAAATCGACACAAAATTAGAAATAAATGTAAAATAAATAAGATACATTTTAATTGCAATTAAAAGTATAAATGCAAAAAAATAATTATTTTTTAATACATAAATTAATGTCCACACCGGTGCACACAAAAAATACTGAATAAAAAATTTCTCTAAAATCTAAGTATGAATATAAAGAACTTATATACATATGTATGTACATACCTAACAACCAAGAATCATTGCTTCTGTCTCTTTCGTACCGCTGTTGCAATAATCCACTAATGCGCGAAGCTTCCCAAATATAAGAGTCGTGCGCTGATCCTCCAAACCTTGCAAAACCTCCAAAAATTTTCAAATTATAGTCGCATATCTGAAAATATATGTTGGTTGTTATATTGCTGTAACTGTAAGAAAAATTATAATGAGCGAAATTCTTACTAGCTGTACATTTTTTGAGTGGTAGCCTTTTCTGTTTAAATAACATGCCTCAACATCTTGTTTTGGTTTTTTGATACGGACATGCGTGCAGTCAATGGCCCCTATTACTCCAGGAAAACCAGTCTCTTCATAGAATCTGGAAATCGTTACCAAAATCTAAATTGTACACAACTTTTACATACATACATATGTATGTATGGATATACATATCACAATTTAAGCCGAAAATACTTACTTTTGTTTTATAGGTTCATATTCAGAAACTGCTGGAAACTTTATCCATTTCGCCATTAATTTCTGTTCCAAAATATCTGCTACCTCGTGAACAGCCCGGCAAACAACACTTTTGCTTACAGAAGCTGTATAATCCTGTCCAATGTCTCTGTAGTAGGAACCAGTCGCAAAGAAATGTAACGCTGTGCACATTCGAATGGGTTGTGGTATAAACGTTTTTTTGACACCCTTCGACATGTAGGGACTTAACTCATGTAAGAGGACAAGAGCTGCGTCTCTGCTCAATCGATAAAGATCCATGAATCGCTGCTCCGGAATGCTGAATGGGTCCGTTGCATCCCTTAGTTGTTGGCGATAAAGACGCAACATATTTCGCCGATCAAACTGTTCAGCAGTTATTAGTGCCGCACTAAACATTTTTTTTCACTTGCTTAAATAAATAAAACACAGCTGCTGTAATTTGTTATATTAAATTTTTTTTACCCTTTACTTTATAATTGTTATATTTTTATTTTATTAATTTTTTTATTCTATCACTTTTTGGTTTTGTAATTTTTTATTTACTTTGTTGACGTTTCGTTTGCATTTGACATTTGAGGGCTGGAAATATTCCAGTATAAACAGAATTTGTTGTGCCTGTTTTCGCATTCAAATACAGAAACACTTTTATCTCACAAATCGAGAAACGATGGAATTTTTTGTTTCACACTTCATGTAAGAAATTTTACGATGCGAGAAATACAGAAACGAGCTACTGGTCTTAAGATGAAGTAATAAATAACTATAATTTTAAATTTGCCTTAAATACATGCGTTTCTTTTTTGATTGAGCCCATATCTACACCATATGTAAGTTATTTTGTAAAAAAAACTTTATGATAGGTATTCCATGGATTTTTATTTAAAGGCCGTAAATGTCGTTAAATGCTCAATTTAAACCGTGTGGTAATACAATACTAATGTTTGCTTAGGGCCAGCAACGTGGACCAGGTCAGCTAGTGTATATATAAACTTCTGTTCTTTCCCAACCATAGTGAAAGGTATATAAGATTAGGCATAGCCGAATATAGCACTCTTACTTGTTTAAATTAGTAATGATAACAAAAAATTGCAAACTGGTAAAAAAAATCGATGAAATAATATAAATGTTAAAAATAGCCAAGTAATTCGGCAGTCATATCAAAAATCGTAAAAAAAAGTCGCCACCACCGCCAAACACGTTGGAAAATCGCCACGTTTGGCGAGAAATCGCCATATATGACAGCCCTGCTTGTCTTTTAACAAGAAGTACAATACGAAAGAAGAGAGAACAAAAGGAAGAGCAACAATATTTGCTATGCCATGAATAAAACGCCATTACAAACAGTGGAATAACATAAATTTGTGTATGTAACAAAAAAACGAAAAGAACGGCGAAGCAAGTACCTGTTACTTGACAAAAGTGGTCAAAAAAAGCTTAAGTTTTTAGGAAAGAGGGGAAAAGAAATGGCATTCTCTTTTCCCCTCTATTCTTAAAGCTCAAGACTTGACGAGTCAAAATTGACGTGTGTGAACCGGCACTAACAGTGATTAAATCACAGGTTCAGAAATATCGCTCATCTCTACTGGAGACCAAAAATGTTTATTGAATGTCAGAAAAATATTGCTGTGCTAGTATGTATGTATATAACAATTGTCATAAAATTATTGGTTCACTTAATCGTAAACTTATATTGGAACAGTTTTTTCGAGAGTGGCCTTTATATAGGGTCCATGTAAATTATGCACCAATATTTACGAAACTGAAAAGTGTGATTTCTTTGAAGCTGAAATTCAGCATAATATTTTTTTATTAACCCCCTGTTTTTTATTTTTTTTGTTTTAAGAAAACTGCTCTTAAAACAAAAAAGCGGTTCTAAACAGTAGTTTTAAATTTGGAAAAAATGGAAATATTTGCACTTAATAGAAAAGTGGCAAAAATAGAAAACTACAAACACATACGAAAAAAGTTTAACCAGTAACTCCCTGTATTAAAAATAAGTTGAGAACAATTCCAGAAATATTTTTTTAAAATTTTTTTAAATGCCTTGGGATACCGGCCTTTCAGTTTTTTGTCCGATCATAACATGAGGCATATCGTCGTTATTCACGGCTTATCTACATATGTCTTCAGTTCTGTTTTTTTTTTACCGCACATCAAATTCTGCCATCTCGGACATTCAAAACAAAAAGTGCGTGGCAAAAACAAACTTTATTGATATTCCATTCAGTTTAAGGCAAGACTGGTACATTTTTTTTTGTACTATGATCGCCTCAATTTAATGTGACGTGTAATCAAAGCAGTGTTACCACCAGCATAATTCAAAATTACACTTGAGATGATGCAAAATTACCCGATTTAAATGAAATTACACCTGATATAAAATTGAAATATTATTTAATAAAAAGACATTTACAAAGAAGCAAAACACAATAAACTCGTTGAAAGAAGAAGTCAAGCTGTTAAGATTCTTATTGTAATTTAAAATAAACTAACAAATATAACATTAAAGAACTAAAATAATTAATAAAACTTAAAATAAAACTCTTAAAATAATGAGTTTAACTTCCACATTTGCTTGCATATATCTAGGAAAGGTTCAAAATGCTCATTGCCATCAGCCATTTTCATTGATTTTTGAAACATATAGGCGACTTCATGTTTTAAATAAAACAATTTATTTTTTCACGAACAAAGGCGATTTAGAGAAAATAAACTGTCAATTAGACTTTAAGGCATTGTTAATTTTATTCGTGAGATGCAGCCAGCAATGCTCAAAAAACTGGAACAAAATTGGACGTCTGCAATGCGTTTAGTTAAGGACAGGCACGGTGCATATTTGTTTTAAATATGTTTGGAATGTCAATGCTGAGTAATAGTCTGCGATAGCAATTCATTTTTGTATGTTGTCTACCATTTTAAGTTTCATTGTCTTAAAAAAAATACCCTTTATAACTTAGTTAGTAAACAAAATGCGTGCATAATTCAGTTTTACAACTGTTTAAACTGGTTTTAGTTTGAATAGCTTTTTTCAATAAACTTCAGGTTCTAAATTACTATAGACATATTTATCCAAATCTAAAAGTCTTTATTGCGACATTTATAACCAAACTTTTTAAAATATATAAGTATTTTTAATGATTGAAGTCTTTTCTTAAAAAGAAACCGAGAGTTTGGTTCAGAAGATTGTGCAGTTTTTATCAACAATATTTAAAAAGAAATAAATGTTATCTTTGAAATCGAATCTTGATTTTTTTTGGGTATCTGAATAAAGAATTTCAAATAACACCTGATTTACACCTACGAGAAATTACCCACGCTCTTCCCACGACAGTAAAAATTATACCAAATTCGGGTAATTACCCACAAAGTGGCAACACTGTATCAAAGTGAAAACATTAAGAGCGAAATATACTAAGTTTACACACAGAAAAAAATACCAATGTAAAATTAACATGGAAAAATATTGATTGAGTATCATAGTAAATTTCTGCAAAAGTATGCCCTTTATTTAAATTTATCATTATTTCATATTAATTTTAAATGAAAAATATTAAAATTATCTTTTATCACGCTTATTTAATATTATTCACGGCTTTAAAAAATAGTAATTTCTGGACTCATCATTTCCTAATTCTAGGGGGTTACATATATTCTACAATGATCTTTTCAATACTTATATTTTCAAGTTTTTAAGAAGACAATTGAATAAATAAAAAGTTGGTTTTGAACTTGAAAATAAAGATTGTGTTCATTAAAAACAGTAAATATTCGTACAATATTATATTGAAAGCATTTTTTTATAAGATTTTTTAATAAAAAAAATTATGATATTTACACAGTTTTTAGTGCAAAACAAGTAAGAGTGTTATATTCGACTGCTCCCAATCTTTGACACCCTCCACTGACATTTAGAATATTTAAGAGAGGGCTCTATATGAAATTTAAAAATTTGTAACCACTCTTTATAACAATTATAAGTATTATATTCGGTTGCGGGTGAGACATGTCGCACTGGTTCCTCTAAAGAGAGCAATTTCTCTAGAATTTTGCCAAAAAATATACAACTGTTTTTTGAAGTAAAAGCGAACATATAAAAATAAAACAGTTTTTTGCCTCCCCTTTAGAGAAATATTTATGCTTTTATTTCTTTTTAGATTAAACTTAATTTAACCTGATTTGTATAAAACATCGTGATTCGATACAGTTTTAGCCGAACTAAAATGATTTTCAGATGGGAAAATTATATTGGACCAACCATCACAAAATTCTGTAAAGAAGTGATTTTTGGTACTGAAAACCCGAATTCAAACTAAAGTTTAATACAGTAGACTTTTATACGTTTTGAAGAGCTTTTCAGAATGCTGCTTTATATGGTACATTTTAGTCCGATTATTATAAATATCCATGGTGATATTTCTGGCCACATAAAACTAAATTGAGCCCATTTTTATCACATTTTCTATATTTGTCGTGATTAAAGGCTAATTTAAATAATATCCCAGAGTGGGCATTGGACAGTATGATTTTTAGTCCTTCGAAACTATGACCGAACAAATTTCACGCAATAGCATTATACGTTAAGGTAGTTATAAGATGTACTAAAGTGTGTTCTGAGATAAGGCATTATATGGGGCATATGATAAATTATAGGCCGATGTTCACGAAAGTATGTGATATGATTTCTTCTTCATACACAACGATTTATGCAAAATCTTATATCAATATATGCATTGCGCCACTATTTATTATACAAAATTATAAAGGCTTCGCGGGTTTTTAGTTCAATTAAGGATGAATGTCATTAAGTAAATAATGAATAGAGTTTTTTTTTCCCCGGAGTTTTTCGATTCCCGGAAAAACGAGAAAATTTTTTAAATTTCCCGGGATCCCGGGATCCCGCTCCATATAAATAATACAAAGTAAATTTGTTTTAAAGTAATGAAAAAAACTTTTTTTTTTAAAAAGCGTAAGGGAACTTGTTTACAAAGTAAGTAAAAGAAATGCCTATATACTCCCAAAAATTAATTAAAGGTTGAAAGGGGAACTAGAATTATTATAACCTTACGCTTTTATATGTAAATTTCGTATCATTATGCTCTAGATACAAGATAAAAAGATAACATAAACATAACAATTTAATTCATAAAACAATATTAAAAACAAACAAAAATTATGGTACTCAAGTTTTGAGATCAAAAAGTAAATTTATAAAATAGATAAAATATTTTAAATAAATATGTTTTATAAATATATTAACATTTTTTAACAGCTTAGGAAATAATATTAAGACACACTCAATGCGTTTAGAAAGTCGGCAACGAGTATATTTCATATTTTATTTACTTATTAAATACAATGTTTCCGAAACATTTCGTTCACTTTTGTACCGAGATTGGACAAATAGTTTAAAGTGAAAAAGATAAAAGTTTTTGCATATTTCTAATTCACAATCCGAAGTAATTTTTCTTTTTTATAAACAACGTCTATATCAGCCAAATGTATGACACGATTGATGCAAAAATAGCATCAAACGGACTTCTTCTTAAAAGATCCACCTGTAATATTTAGGACAATGTGTTTTTTAAATTGTATGTTGAAGAATCTTACACGAGTTTCCATAGTTTTTTTTGATTTCTGTTTCCCAGCACTTCCCAGTTATATAAGCCGTCACAAAATGAAACAAATTTATGTTTATCACCTTATTAACATATCGTCATATCTCAACATATTTTTTTTAATTTTAAGTTAATTAAGCAAAGTGTTCCTTTTACTTTCTCGCAACAAAACATCGGTTTTTATCTCAAACTGAACCGAGGTTATAGCAAAATATATGTATCTTTAAATCGGTATATTTTAACTTTAATCGCATTTTGCCATTTTGTAGCGATAGAGCGATATTTTTTGATATCTCCTATTTGTAAGACTTGTCCATGGACAATTAAAATGTACTGCCTGCCTGCATCTTATTTTGAATTTATGTTCTTTATAAACTCTTCACTTCACTAAATTTATTAATAATCAACTGTTGCACGGCACATTCTGCTTTTTGTAGATTTATTGCGTCAGAAGACATTGATTTACGAACGTACTCAATTCTTGTTATAAAATTTCAAAGTATAAATAGCTTTTTTCTGAAACTATGAGGAACTTTTATTTCCCGGGATCCCGCAACAAAAATCCCGGGAAAACGGAAGAGAATATAATTGAGATTCCCGGGAATTCCCGGGACGGGAAATCTCGGGAAAAAACCCTAATAATGAATATAAGAAATAAGTAAAAAAAAATATGGAAAAATCTTATCCTTTCGAACAGATTTTGCTGGATTTCAATCCGAAACTGCTTAGGATAACTAGAAACAAGTTGACCCCAAAATGTTTCTTTATTTTTCTTTTAAGTTGTTTGAAAGTGAGCAGTGGGCAGGACTCGCAATATTCATTCTCTATGGATTCTTGGAGGAATATTAAAAATTGTAATACGGAGTGACAAACTTAGTAAGCCCTTCGCGGGGATTAAGCTTAGTCTAGACGATATGTTGAATTAGCAAATGTATGTATGCTTACACTCATATGCTTAAAACTAATAACAAATTCGTCTTTCAGCTTATTCAATATGTTAGGTGTCTAGACGATATGCTGAAAATACCAAATTTTCCAAATTCATCATATGTCAGCAAATGATATTTCAACATATAAATTAGCATACAATTTTTGTGTCTACACGATATGTTGAATTTTGCATGTTGTTGTATATGTTGAGTAATGAGAACATTTGTTTAAAAATTTATTTGACAATTCTCTTTTTTAATTATTTTATTTAAAATTTTTTGTCAATTATCGCCTTTAGTGCAAAAATAAATAGTTTTAGTGCAATTAAGACTTACTAAGTATGAGTGCTTGATTGGGCTGGGTCAAATCCGCTAAAAATTAAAATATTTAAGGATTTGGTTGATATATTAGTTATTAATAAAGCCTCACAGTTAATTAATTTATTTATGTTCTACCCCTATGGTAAATTATGTGCCGACCAGCAGATTGTTTTATGGATTCGTTTGATACCCACACAACCATAGTGTCTGTCATCTGAGTCAATAAAAGGATGTCCGTCCGTCCGGCTTACTGGCTGTCCACTTTGTAGAGCGCAAAGTACAGGGGTCTAATCACCGCATACGATATCTAGTAAAATCCATCGAAATCTTTTATTTTGGTATCATGACACTCGATATCGAATTAAGTATATCGTAATTTGATATGATAGCATTCGATATCGAGTAACCAAATACATTACATCTTTCGAGATTTCATTCGATACATCAGTGTCTATCGTATTCAGAAACATACGATAGTTTACTCGATACGTTAGTTTACCCAATATTTAATGCGGTGATTAGACCCCAGGTCGCAATTATTTGACGAATTTCGGTACATTGGTTCTAAATATTTATTGTAATTAAACGGTGAGGAATAATTTCTCAAAGATGTAAATATTCGGCGTAAAAAATTCTTATATGATTCATAACCTTATTTTATTTTATCTATCATGATTTTTATCAGTTTAGCCTAATTTAAGAGATATTTGGTATTTTTGGTCCGTTGAGTAATTTTTAGTATTGAAAACATAAATAAGACCAAATTTCAATACATACAATTATGTAAGTTTTTTAACTGTTTTTAAGTCCTGCTTTCTACAGGACATTTAGTGATTTGTATGCCGATAATCACAAAATTGCATCGTGTTATTTCTAGCCATTTAAAGCTAAATTGGACTATATTTTACCACAATATCGTTTTTTACTGTTTTAGGCGTATTTAAATGCATTAAATTAAGAACCCTTATGTCCAGTCGAAGACCGGCAATAAAGAAAAAATTTATTAAGCAAAGCTGGTGTTTCTCATAACATATACATACAGTCAAATCCCGATAATTCGTACCCCGATAAATCGTAATTCCCGATAATTCGTAATAAACTGTCGGTCCCTTGAAAAATCTCTACAATTTCCATACATTTTGGTCCCCTCGCTAATTCGTAATTTTTTTTTCAAATAAAATCTTCTTTGCCTCTTATAAATCGTAATTGTTTGCTAACTACCATTTATAATTCGTAATAAAAACAACAGAAACATGGAAAGAATGATTTTTTGTTTACCGCTATTTTTTTTTGCGTGGGTTTTTTTCCTTGTGTGTTTCTTTATTTTCTTAAGGCCCTAATTTTGTAAAACACAACGCAACGACAAAGAATTATGTACATTGAAAGCAAAAACAAATTCACAAATATTTTGTAATTTTGTTGTTGCCTCTAACAGAAATTCACATTGGTTTTTAAATAAATTTCTGTACAAAGCAACAAAAAAATTACAAAATATTTATAAATTTGTTTTTGCTTTCAATATAATACTTTGGCGTGCGTTGTGTTTTACAAAATTAGGGCCTTAGATCAGTTTGTTACATGAACAATTTTTATATATTTTTTCTTTTTAACCATTTTTTATGTTTTTTTTTATCGTTTTAGTAAATAAATTGAAAACCCCCGTTAATTCGAAACCCCGCTAAATCGAAAACCCCTATAATTCGTAAGAAATGGCCGATCCCTCGCGATTACGAACTATCGGGATTCTAAATAATACCCATATTGAAGCATTTACATAGAGTATATAAACTATTACCACGTTAACTCAAACCTACATATTAAACAAAATAAATTTATTAGAATATAAATAATTAACTTAAATAATTGTTCTTAAAACTTTAATAACTTTAGAATTTAATATGCTATCGTACCATGCATTCTATTATATGAAAGCTTGAAGCGTTCTCTAGAAAATATTAGATGTTAAAAATACCTTAATATCGACAAAATGTTGAGATTTTAAAGAATCCATTATCAAATAAAAATATTTTTTTAAATTGGTTATTAATGGGTTAATAATTCGGAATGTTGTATATACCATGTAAAAGGTATTTGGAAACTCTCTTCAGCGATACCCATATTGCCGAGGCCAAATTTATACTTCAAGAGATATTGTTTAATAATTTATCAACTTTTATGGTCTATAACTCTAAAGCAAAGTTCATTGGCCAACATTTTTATTTTCGAAGCACTTCTAAATGCATTTTTTTGTTCCTTGTTTGCCGATGAGCTTAAAATCTTGATAAGTTCCGGGGTTATGTACAAAATTAAACATGTACATAATTGAATGAATATCAATTTTTGTATATTTTATATGCTACCAAATTTGCCGTATGCTGAAAACATATTTGTTAACATACGTAGAAAATTTGTTAAAACTAAAAAATATTGTGTCTAGACGATATGCTATAATTGTGAATAAACGTTTGCTGACTTCGTTAACAAATGCCTGTCATATGTTGGTAAGCATACGTTTGTTGAAAAAATTTGGTGTCTACACGATATGTTGGCGTTGAAAGCAAATTTTTCAACATAAATTTGCTGATTCAACATATCGTGTAGACTTAGCTTTAGCTTAGGGAATTTAAAAAAAACTTATTTTTGTGTTACATACAGTGTTGCCATCGTATCTTTCGAAAAAATGCCTACACATGCTAAAAAAATCCGATTTTTCCTACACTTTAAGAAAATTTCCCCTACAAAAAACCCTACATTAAAATAAAAATCCCAGTCATAAAAATGGAAGAAAAAATAAGTTTTATTCGAATATATATATTAAAGCTTTGACAAAAAATAAGCACAAAACTAAAAAAAAAAATCACGGGTGTACTGGAAATCGTAAACGTAAAACGCAAGAATTTTAGAAGTCGTTTTTTAATAAGATTTCTGAAATAAACGAATTTTATTACCAATATTTCTCTATTTAACCCAATTTTACAATAAAAATTACAAAAATTAGATTCAAAGTGTATTAAAAACAACTTTGAAATACTTGCGTTTTCCGTTTTCGATTTCCAGCACACCCCTGAATACATACACATGTATGTACTTTTAGTTACCCAACAGGCCAGATTGCCGTTGACTACATCGTCGTCAGTGATGTATGCACGTCTTGCCTCCTGTCGTTTAGGCTTTCTAGAAGACAATTTACAGGAATTCGTCGTGCACGATAGTTTGAGTGACATTGTCTTATAAATTGTTCTCTATTAAACTCTATGTAGGACAGTATGAGCAACACTGTCTTATAAGTTGTATTGTATAAATGCTATTGATGACTAAGTTTTCTTGGATGCTATTTCATCACTTGCTTGGTTTTCTTAAAATTCCCATATTCTTTTTTTTTAATTGTTGATTTAAATACCTACAAAAAGTTTACAAATTGGCTCTAACCAGTAAAACCGAAAAATGCTAAAAAAAAACTGTCTGAAATAGATAACCATTTAAGAATTTTTGTTGTGGACGTCAAAATAGAGAACCTTGTCATGCATGTAGACGTTGACGACAAAGTAGGCGACATTGTCTTTCTTTGTTTCGTGCCCGATTTTCGTGAAACTTGTTCGAAAATGTCCTTGACGATTTGTTCCCGCTGTCCTTCACAAGTCGTGCAGGAATTAACATGGTCGTGCATCCGTCTTCGAGGATGCCTTAAAGACGTGGTTTTAAGCGATTTTAGGAAAAACAAGTAGGAGTGCTATATTCGGCTATGCCGAATCTTAAATACCCTTCACCATGGTGAGATAAGAACAAGAAGTTTTTAAAAAGAATACCTATGACAAAATCAAAAAATTTATGTATATAACGAAGTCCGTTTCCTCTTTTGCCAAAGTTGATGTTTGAAATTCGTTATATAAGTTTTTATTATATTTAATCTTAAAATCGTGTATAAAAAAATTTAATAAAAATAAAAAAAAATTTATTTTGGAGACTTGAACTCGCAATCTTACGAGCCTTAAGCGAGAACTTAGACAACTCAGCTACGAACGGTTTTATTGAAGAAGCGTTAAATTAAAATATATTGAGAGAATTTTATGAACATACATACATACATGTGGATGCGTAAAAAACACATTAAAATCCACCACTTGTGGTGAAGATTATAAAAAAAACAACAAAAAACCGCAACCAAGAGAAATGCAAGAAGAGATCAACGTAGCAACAGCTTATTAGACGAAACACAATAACAACAATTACTACAGCAATGCCTAAAGGCATTGCATTAAGAGATAAAAATAAAATGCAACAACAACAATTACGAAAGCAATGCCTTTATACCAGTGTTGCCAGCGAAATTTCGAGAAAGATACATTTTAGTTTCCAAAAAGATAAATTTTTTCCCAAAAAGATACATTTTGAAAAAAATGCATTTTTAACGTTAACATTTATTAACATAACATTTTATGTTTTTTATCAATAAATTAAATAAAAAGCCATAAATAATAGGTATGTAATTTTTAAAAATACAGTTAGCAAACTTTAAAAATGATTATATGTAACTATCTTTGGATGTTATCAAAACAAATTCATTTATATACATATATATAATATACGAGTTAAGGCGTTTATACTAGGGCGATTATATCAAACAATTCATATGTATATATTTCCTGAAAATAAAAACAATGTTCATATATCCTCAGAACAACTTCGCACTACTAGTAATCATCGATTTAGGTGGATCATATGTTGAAACATCCTTAATGTTCTATTTCACCATAATTAAAGCCGCTATTGTATTAGTATTGAGTCGGTTACGATGATCAGTCCTAATAAGTTTTAGTTGGCTAAAAATTTTCTCCACACATGCAATCGAAAATGGAAGTACAAATGTTAAACCAACTACTTTTTTCAAATTTTTAAACATTGGCTCATTAACAACATTTTTTAAATTAAAATTTAATATTTTATTTCTGCACATTTTACGTACAGATTCA
Organism: Pollenia labialis; assembly: GCA_949318255.1. Lineage (NCBI taxonomy): Eukaryota > Metazoa > Arthropoda > Insecta > Diptera > Polleniidae > Pollenia > Pollenia labialis. Next base: position 58,720,180 of record OX439143.1, read on the forward strand.
AAAGATACGAAAAATGTCAGGATTATACATGGTACATGAAGTCATCAAAAGATACGAAAAATGTATCTTTCGTATCCTAACGGCAACACTGCTTTATACATAAATAACTTTTGCTCATTCATACATACTCATGTGCATACATATATATGTATGTCTTTGCAATAGCTAGGTCAAGGCAAATTCAAACAGGTAAACTCATCTCGTCAGCCGTTCATCAGCTGTTTCCACGGCGATTTAAAAAATATGGTCAAACGTCAAAATATGATTTTGTTTTGAGAAGAAGTTAAATGAAAAGTGCTAAAAATATTATTTTTATAATAAAAAAATTTCAAAACTGAAGTGAATTTATTAATTTCTTTTATAAAAAAGTGATAATTTTAATTTGCAATAAATACATTTTGACAACTAACTATAAAATTGTATAAATAATATACATGGGGCTTTTTGTAGTTGTAGAGATGAGTTTACCTGTTTGAATTCGCCTTGAGCTAGGTTAACCTACTAGTTAGTATGGATTTATTTAAATTACATACAACTTTTTATGTACATATGTAGGTATGTATATGCTTGCCGAAATAAAATAAAACACTGTGTCATTGCCAATAAAATGAAAATATCGAAAAGCTTTATAGGTAGGTAGGTAATTTTAAAATCGTTTTTAGGACATAAACAAATTAAATAAAAAACAAGTAAGAGTGCTATATTCGGCTATGCCGAATCTTAAATACCCTTCACCATGGTGAGATAAGAACAAGAAGTTATATAAAAAACGCTTTGTTGTTTAAAATAGTACATAGTACCAAATTTAGAAATAATAACCAAATTAGCCATATGTATATGATAGTTTATAAACCATATTTATTTAAACAATTTATTAATATTTAATATTTATTAATAATATATAACTTTGAAATTAAAAAAAAAAGTTAATACAATCGTTTTTAGGAGATAAACAAATTAAATAAAAAAAAAAAATAAAAAATAAACAACAAAAAATAGGTATAGAATATGATTTTTGTTTTACATGTAAGTTAAGCGAACGATTAATATTTACATTGTCAAAAAAATCAAAAATTGCTGAATTATTTTAAAATCGTTTATAGAATATAAAAAAAGTTAAAAAACGGTGGATGCCGAGATTTGAACCCTGGCAACTACTAACGACGCTGCGTGACCAACCACCCAGACAACTCAGCCATTAACGCTTATGCAAATAAAGAATTAAAGTAGAATATATACCGTCAATTTGCTTATTTAATATGTAGGTACTTATTTTTTTAATTTAAGCGACCAATCATGTACAAACATGTGTGTGTTTGATATGCCTAACATTCAACACGTTCGAATAAAAGCACAAACAAAAAAAAAAAAAACAACAACCAACAACAAGGGATTTTTGGAAAATATTAGAGGTAGTCGTGGTTTTTTGCTCATAACTCAGCCATTTTTTAACCGATTTGACAGATTTATATACCGACGTGTTTAAGAAGGAATTTACCATTTACTTGAGTTATAAAGCTTGGACTCGGGGAGATCTATGGTTCCCGAAAGTGGGTATTTAAAAAAAAAAATTAATTTTGGTCATAACTTTTTTGTATCTGAACCGATTTTTCTGAATTTTTTATAAAATATGTTCTACTAAAAATTTTCGATATTTTGGTATATAAGTCATATCCATAGGTCATATGGCAGCCCTAAAATTTAGGTTTTTATACAATTTTAAATTTTTTTTGTACGGGAGGTACCACGCCCACTTCTCCAATCCCGCCCACATTTTTTAGGATGGTGTGTATTGGCTACCTAAATGGGTGTACATAATTTGGAAACTTTGGCTTTTGCCGTTCCCCAGATATACAGCAAAAAGTAATAAAATTACAAAAACCACTTGGGATTTTTGGAAAATATTAGAGGTAGTCGTGGTTTTTTGCTCATATCTCAGCCATTTGTGGATCGATCTTGCTGAATTTCTGAATAGCAACCGATGGTAGACTATATGTGACATAAATGTAAAACAACCTAGCCGCTATCATGTCTGGAGTCTCCGGAAAACACATATCAAACGTAAGACGGTCAGACGGACAGACGGACGGATATCGTTAAATCAACTTCTCTCCCCATAAGGACCCAGAATATATATACTTTATTGGGTCTAAGATCAATATTGTAGAAATTACAAACGGAATGACAAACTTATTACATATACCCTTTTCCACCTGAGGTGAAGGGTATAATAAACTTTGTCAACCGTTTTAGACAAGAAAAAACATTTTTTTCTGCATTTATTTCATAAATAATGCGATATGACGAAAAATACCTACATTTTAGAATATATAAAATATCTGTCCGATTTCCCTACGCTTTTATTTTAGTATCAAAAATACCTACATGTAGGGATTTCCCCTACTTCTGACAACACTGGTTCCATATTAAAATTGTAGTTGTTATTATTATTTTTTTTTTTTCGTAAATCTAACTTATAGACGGGCATACCAGAGATAATTATTGCGACATATATTGCAGTAATTGTCAAAATTATGTTATCTTTAATGTAGACAGCAATTTTTTGTACATATTTATTGTTAACAATTCTGTGGCCACAAGGAATAACAACTAAACTCTATTTTGAGAAGTTTTCAGCAGAGCATTTTTAAGTTTGAAATTGGTGCCTGAAATCAGGGAATTAAGATTAAGCTAATATTTGTAAGCTCGATGTTAACAATTTTTTTATATTTTAATTTGCAATTCAATTCATAATGAAAAAGCAGCTAACTTAAGAGAAATAAGCAAAACAAATTGTTAAGCTCCTTTGCTTTTTCGTTTCTAAAAATTTCTAAGTCTTATCTCGACTTTAGCTGTTATACCAAACTTAATGAATTGACTTTAGCTATTATGCACTTTCATTTTGTTACTTTTGCTGAATAAAAAGTTATTAGTTAGATATAGCAAGTTTTTTTTTAATTTTTTTTATTTATAAGGATTATAAAATTGTTATGTGTATATTTGTACTTCAGTTGCTGTGATTAGAATTAATTAAGGAACATAAAAATATACATACGTCAGACCCATATGTTTGTCATATTTAAATCAAAATATGTACATATAAAAAAGAAATTCAGTTAAAAGATTAAAAATTAATGAAAGGTTTTAAAATATAAAATAATCTGTTATACAAATGACCACTTGCAAGATTATCTTTAAATAAAATTTACAATACGAAATAGCTAAGCATTGACATCTTGCTCTTCATCTACCAAATCTAGATGAATATTATCAGGTTCAGAGTTCAGTAAAGTATCACATTTCTTGCTATTAATATTCATTAATGATCCTATATAAAGAACTCGAAGATCATATGTGCCCAGACACCACTAGTGATTAAATAACATCTTGCAGGCCTCAAAATTAACCTTTGTTTGGCAATTGAATCGGCAAATATAAAAAGGCTTACAAACTCATTCTTTAATGACTTTTCCAGATAATGTTTTGTACGTCTGACCACTATTACGACATTTTTGGCGAATGATCTTCTTTTTTTTACCTGATTCAGCTTGTAACTCATTTTCCATTTGTTGCCCCAGTAACCTCATTTCAAAGTCTGATTCAAACGCACTGCCTTCAGTGTCACTTGAAGAAAGCTGAAACTCTTTAACTACAGCGTTATCATTACTCGATTTACCACAATAGTCTGGATCTTTGACGGAGTCATCACAATTTTCAGATAATGATGAATTAATTGACTCAAAAATTTCAGTTATAAACAACTCTTCTTTGTTTCCAGAATTTGAACCTGCAAAAGATGCTTTCATAATTTGTTGCACATAGTTTCGATAGAAGACAAGACAGATGTTAATTGAGGATTTGGTCTCATTTTGAACTACGGGTTCATAACACGTCTGCAAAAAAACACTGTTGTGGGATCAGGTTGATGTGATGAAATAGTAGGCCATTGCTTCAAACGGAATTCCTTATTCCTCATGTCGTCTATAAAAAAATTAAAACTCTTTTTTGTTAAGATGATCCAGACTCTACTCTACGTAGGTACCATACTTTAAAAAGTTAAACTTACTTTGAATATCTCTATCAATTTCATACTGCCTTTCAACATTTTAAATAAGAAAAGAATAACTCGAGGTATTTTCCACTATAGAGTTAAAGTTTAAAAATTAATTTTAACGTTTCATCATAAGGAAATATATTATTTAAAACTTACCTTGAACGATAGATGACACTTCTGAATTTTTTTTTACTGCTAACTCTTACATTTTTTTTACACGGTTAGACATCCTGATATACTTTTCTGTATGAACTCTTACACTTAACAACCAAATTCGATTTAAGATTTTATTGAACTGCACACAAAATTTGGAAAATGAACTTAACTTTACTTTAGAAATGGTTTAACTGAAACCCTGTTACGGAAAAACAACTTAAGTGGAGTTAGGCCTTGAAAATATTATTCTTCACATTTGGAACAACGACCAAATTCGACTTTGTCTTTTACTGGAAACGCGAAAAAAACTCAATAATGACTAAACTCGAGTTTGGTTGTTATTCCTAATTTGAAGAATTATCAATTTAACATATGGAATAATGACTAAACTCGAGTTAAGCAGACATTTTACGCCTGAATACACGCACGGCACTGTTTGGAATAAAATCCTAATTATACTTAAGAAACCTTTTTTAAAAAATATTGAAGCAAATTGCAATATGCTGTTATTCCAAAATCATACGAGCAAAATTTCGACTTTAGCTGTTTAGTTTTTTAGGTATAAAATACTCATTTTTTGAATACAGTGAATACAACAGTACCCTGCAATCGGCGTAGCTAGCGAATTTCCTTAGCTACCAATCATTACCATTAACTACCAGCCTAACTACTAGCAATGCACACGACTAACGATTTTAACATGGGGATGACATTGACGGTAGTCAATTGCCTCCATCTGCATAACCTTTTACTAATGATTTCACTAATCACATGTGATGTGCGATTTCACTGACACTGCTTCTATAGCAAAATAGTTAATATTTTTTCACTAACTATTTGTATAGTACGATCAGACCGATGAGATCAATAGTAAGCAAAACCCAACTATTGCTGTAGTCAAAATGTACCAGTTATATCACTAATGATATTTCCATAATGAAAACACTGTAGAAACTTGAAATTTTTTGATTTTTGTTTATTTAACAAAAAAAACTTAAAATTTAAATATGTAATTCATTTCAAAATTTAATTAAAACTTAAAGTAAATTCAAGCCATTCAAATAAATTAAAAAGTTAAAAAAATATGTAAGGAAATTTATTAGTTGTTTATTTGGGTTGTGTTGTTTTTTTGAGACAGAGTTTGCCTTTATCTCCCTTTTTTTTTGCAGTTGAATAGCTTTTCTTAATTGTTCTTCAGTCGGGCCAGGGAATTTGGAATTTATTGGTATGGATTCTGAAAAAGGGATAAATGAAGAATCTGTATATGAAATATATAATAATATTTTAAATATTCAACATTTTTTATTTTTCGAAATTATTCTATGAGCTAAATTTCAGTTATGTATTTTATAAAGCTTTTTTGTAATAGTCATATTCCTTAAATTTTTCAGAAATGACTTTATACACTATCAGACTATTATATTGTATTTTCTTGTTACATTTTACCTTAGCTTTCCGTTGGAAAGCAATGAGGTATAAAAAATGTTGAATATAATATAAAGTAACCTCCAGAAGGAAATAATTCCCAGTTTCTAATATTTTAAATATATATGAGCAACTTCAAAAATTTACGACACCTAGACATTTTTTTTAAATTTTTTTTTTTTGTCTGACATCAATGTTGATTTGCGTGTGTATAAACCGATATTTGAGCATGTAAAATCCGTTCGCGTTAATCATTTTTATTACACGGCGCAAATTTTACTGCGGTTTAAAGTTAATAATTAAAAAAAAAATATAAAAATTACAGTTTTTGTTAAAATTGAAAAAGATTAACGCGTGTGGATAATACCCCTTAAGGGCTTTCTTAGCACACTAAAATATTTGTAAAGCTTGAATACTTTTTGAAATACACTGGAAAAAAAATATAAAAAAATTTTTTTTGATCGAGTATGCATATAAAAATTTATTTAAAATTGTTAAACATTTTACAAAATTACGGCTAGTATAAGACATAATTTGCAATATTTTGGAAAAAAATTTATAAAATGTATAATCTGCAACCAAATCAAATATTTCATACAAGGATGCTTTTTGAGGTTAGAAACATTTTGTTTCCTCCATAAAATTTTAAATCCTTAAAATTTTTTGGTGCGTTTTCAATTTTAGTATTAAACTCAGTAAAGTCTTCTATTCGATGTACGTTTGAGCGGAATTGATACAGCGCTGCAGTTGTCACAAAGCGAAATGTGTTTGGAAAAAACTGCCGCTGCACGCGCTAGGGTTAAAAAAAATTATTTTATTTTGCACTTTATCAGTTTAGTCCGTCGCGAAGAATCTATTTAGATACCTAAACATGTTCCCATGACATGTTTTGATATAAAAAAAAGCTTAAAAATAAATTGTTTTTTTTGCAAAAATTTTCAAAAGTTCATAAAATTTTAAAGTGCGTTTTCGCCTCGGAGGTGCCCTTTACGAAGTTACTCACATCACGCAATACACTAGCCAACTTAAAAGGCAATTCAGATTGTCAGACGCAAAAAAGATACATTTTTAAAAAATTTACGCTAATTTCTTTTAAGTGTGATGTCCGCGCTGACACTAACTTGATACACCTCAAACTTTATAAAATTACGCAGTTTTTTTAATTCTGCGCTTAAAACTCATTTTTATTAAACGGCGCAAAAACTCTATTGAAAATCTTCAAAAATTTCAAAATTCGGAAAATTTTGGTTTCACTTTAAAACACCATGCAACTTTTCACCCAGCAGCGATATCAAAATTATTTTTTTAGTGGATATATCCTCCAAGTCTAGTGACTATATTTTGTATGGGTTTTGATCTGAAAGCTTAAAACTATTACAAAAAAAACGGAATGAATGAAAAAACTCTTGCAAGTTTCAAGTCGTTTTTTTAATTTTTCGAATTTTAGATGACCACCAATTCTTAAGGTGAGGACTTTTCAACGTAAAATTTTGCACGTCATATCCTTCAAGTATAGGCATCCAAACCCTGTACAACGTTTTTTTTTCAATTCATAAAACTTAACGAAATAACAGCCATAGTATGTCGGTTTCAGCAGGTGCTCAAAAAATTTGAAGTAGCCCATATGATATTACCTATGAGTGCGGAGTATACATTTTCCAGACCTTTGTGATTTTGTTTGTCATGGACCCCATCAATGTTGTATGCCATGACAACATTTTTTGAGATTGTAGCAAATTATAACTGTAGTAAAATAATTAAATTAAAAAATTAAATATACACTAAAATAAAATTGCAAAAATTATAATTGTTTCCTTATTCGATCTTTATTGTTAAAATTAAAATTATGTGCTGATTTCACAACACAACTGACTGAACGTGTAGTTAAATTTATAAGGAAAACACTCAAAAAACTGAGTGCTTTTCATATAAATTTTACCACACGTTCAGTCACTTGTGTTGTGAAAACAGCACATTAATTATTTAAAGTTCGAGTTCTTTTTTATATAAAAATAATAATTTTACATTAACAAAAATAAAAATATTAATAAAATTAATATATTTGTATTAAAAATTACTCAAACTATGCGTAAACATAAATACGTTGTCCCATGCCTTTAACATAAGCTGAGCAATAAGAAATATTGCTCTGTTATTCTGCCGACGTTATTGCCAACTTGCTGAGTTATTTATCTTTGTTTGCCCTAATTTGACCACAAAATATTTTTGAGGGGCAAACAGAAAAACAGCTGATTTTGGGCAAACAAAATTATTTTCTAGCAAACAAAAATGCTTCGAATGTGACCATTTAACGTCAAATATTTTCCTCGATTTTAGGCAAATAAATATTTGTTCTTACAAAAATTTTGTAAGACCAAACAGCGGCAAATAAAAAAGGTTCAAAATAAAAATTATTGAATTAAATTGAAAAAATTAACAAAATTAAATAATTTTTTAATGACGAAAAAACTTATTTATGTAAAAAAATTTTCCTGTGTTCTCTTTTTAGCAAAGAGTTGCGCGGTAAGTAGGTTTCAAGATTTTACAAAATATATTTTTCTTAAGTAAATAGGTAATTTATTTGATTTGGGTACATATAATATATAAGCTAATGTTACGAATAATGCATTGTAAGAATGGCGTATCTATATAAACAAATAAATATTCGAGAGTGTACCAGTTTGGGATCAGTGGACAATCATGGACCCGCCAAAATAAAATTATATAATGAATTTATGATTTATGTAAAACTTATTAGTGCCGAATAATTTACCGACATCTTTATGTGATTTTTTTGTCTTGAAGTGATTGTAGCAAGTGACCTACACAGAAAAAATTATTGCCGAATTATTTTCAAACAAACGATTGTTTGAAATTTTTTTTTATTTCTACAAATTTTTTTACTGATTCAATTAATATTTTTGTTTGATTTTTATTTAACCAACAAAAATGTTGACAACTTTTCAATAATATAATATACGCGCTATTGGTTTCAATTTTTCATAATTTTGTATGAAATATTTAACGTTCTTTAATGTTGTCGTTTTTTGCATTTTTTATTTGATCGTAAGCAACACTTCTTTATACGAAATATAAGAACAACAACACAAAACACATGCAGTGTATTTTTGGACACTTTAAAAAAGTACAACAAGAAGAGAGATGATAAAATAGCGCGACGAGGTTATTAGTAAAAAAACAAAAAAAAATAACAGGTAAAAAAAAGGTTTCATTCTTTTTCAACAGCAGAAACAACAACCACATTATAAGAAACAAAATAAATTTTTGGTTGGTTTCAAAGTTGGAAAAAAAGAATGAAAAACAAACTCCCGTATTCAATTTTTGAAAACTGTTTACTTAAATACATCAAATACAAAAATAAAATGATGACGAAAAACATATCGAGACGGTCTGCTGCCGTTGTTTGTTACATTTCTTCTTCTTTAGCCAAGGAAAGGATACTGCAACAGTGAGTGATGAAGAAAAACATTGTGTGTATAAACAAGACTTCGTTCAAAAATAATTCCAACAAAACATGTGTCTCAAAGCCAGCCGCCGCTCTGCTTCTGCCTTCATCTTCTCCTTCAGTGATAGGTTGGGTGCGCGTCATTGCTTGTGCAAAAAATTTTTGTTTGATTCAGCAAAATTATTTGTTTGAAATTTATATGAATTTCAGTAAACTTTTTGCTTGATTCTGTAAATTATTTGTTTGAAAAAATCAGCGAATTTGTTTGTAGGACCGATTTCAGACAAAAAATGTTTTGATACTACAAATTTTTTGTTTGAATTCGAAAAATAATTTTTTCTGTGTAGAACCAATTCTCGGCCTACTAAGACAACATTTTGACACGATATACAAGATATTACAGAAATTATTGCCAAAACCAACATTTATAA